>JAUDYJ010000009.1:8502500-9702500 GCA_030761175.1 Masticophis lateralis | reverse complement strand
GAAAATTCAAGAGCAAAACCAAGAAATTAAATAATGAAATAAATGTAAAGGATGGCTTTCTAAAATAAAGGATTCTCCTTTATAATAATGATCGTATGTATCACTGTAGCTATTTAACAATACTACAGATTTGGTCGTCCCTAACTTGAAAATAGTTGCATTTCTGTGTAAATTAAGCAATTATTTCCCCTTAAATTTCATTTCTATTGATAAATCAATAGAAATAGATTTATCAACAGAGGGAGCCTGGATAGATCAGCAGACTAAAAGCATTGTGATTAACTCCAGCTGTCTGCAATTACTGTAAGTTCGAATCTCACCAGGCTCAAGGTTGACTTAGCCTTCCATCCTTTCTAAGGTAGGTAAATTGAGGACCCAGTTTGTGGGGGCAATAAGCTGACTTTGTATATATATACAAAAGTATGAAGGCTATTGTTTAACGCATTGTAAGCCGCCCTGAGTCTCCGGAGAAGGGCGGCATATAACTCAAATTTTTTAAAAAATCGGTCTCTATAAATCTTATGTAAATATACTTTCCTTTTCATCCCCCTTTTCTTTTTGCTGGTAAATGTCTTCTTGCTGGCCAACTCAATGAGCCACACACAACATTTGATACACAAACGACTGAAAATCCAGATGATCTATTGACAGCAGCTGCAGATTTCCTCTCTCCATCAGCCTTCCTGTTTGCTGAGCAGGCAAACCCAGAAATGGGAGGGAAGGAGGGAGGAAAGGAAGGAATGTTTAAAGAAAAAAGAGAGAGAAAGAAATGAGGAAAACAAAGAATGGAGGGAGCCCAGGGCTGCAAACCAGCTGAGGTGTCAAAGACAAAGATTTAATGAATGTGCCTGTGATATGTTTTTTTTTTTTACCTGAACAGATTATAACAAGCTAGAAGGAAAATACCAAGAAAATGGGAGAAAGCAAGGATCATTTTTCAGACTGGCAGTTCCCCTTGCAGACATCTTTTAGCAAGAAAAAAATTGCATTAAAGAAGAATGTGCTTCCCCACCCCCACCCCCAACCCAACCTCTCTCCCCTTTTAAAGAGTTACTGTCATTGTTGGGATGTTGGATTGCAAAAAGTATCCAATGTGTAAAGAAAAACCAAAGCAAAAATGAATAGCAAGAGTTATTGCTATCTTGTTACCAACAAGACAGACACAGACTTCAGAGGATAATTAGAATTGCAGAAAAAACAATGGCTACCAATCTGCCTTCCATTGAGGACCTGTATACTGCACGAGTCAAAAAGAGGGCTATGAAAATATTTACAGACCCCTCACATCCTGGACATAAACTGTTTCAACTCCTACCCTCAAAACAACGCTATAGGGCACTCACACAAGAACAACTAGACATAAGGACAGTTTTTTCCCGAACGCCATCACTCTGCTAAACAAATAATTCCCTCAATGCTGTCAAACTATTTACTAAGTCTGCACTACTATTCATCTTCTCATCATTCCCACCACCCGTCTCCTTCCACTTATGACTGTAATTTTGTTGCTTGTATCTTTACAATTTATATTGATATTGTTTCCTGATTGCTTATTTGTACCCTATGACTGTCATTAAGTGTTGTACCTTATGATTCTTGATGAACGTATCTTTTCTTTTATGTACGCTGAGAGCTTATGCACCAACCAAATTCCTAGTGTGTCCAATCACACTTGGCCAATTAAAAATTCTATTCTATTCTATTCTATTCTATTCTATTCTATTCTATTCTATTCTATTCTATTCTATTCTATTCTATTCTATTCTATTCTATTCTATTCTAGTAATAGGAAGAATGGCATTGGTCAATAACTTTGTTTTCACAGGTAATGATTAGCCAGAAACTAGAATGCTGCATTATTGTGGGGTTCTATTACAGGGTTTCTCAACCTTAACAATTTTAAAATGTGTGAATTTTAACTCCCATAATCCCTCAGCTAGTGTGCTGCCTGGGGAATTCTAGGAATTGAAATCCACACCTCTTAAATTTGATAAGATTGAGAAACACTACCTACTGCCCCATTGTTTCAACTGTATATTATACACAATTTTTTAGCCCAGTTTATCTTACATTATTTCACTTGTTTTTCTGGTTCATACAATAGAGATTTATGCATCTGAGCAATTATATGTTCTTCATTCTAATTCATAATTCCAATGTTCAAAACTGTAAGCTCTTTGGTCTACTTTAATATTTTGTTTTATAGCACTTATGTGCCGCTTTTCAGTGCTTTACAGCTCTTTCTAAGTGATTTAGAGAGTCAGCATATTGCCCCCAACAATATGTGTCCTCATTTTACCAACCTCTGAAGGATGGAAGGCTGAGCCAACCTTAAACTGGTCAGAATCAAGCTGCTGGCAGTCGGCAGAATTAGCCTACAATATTGCATTCTAACCACTCTGCCACCATGGCTCTCTATAATAACTTTCTAAATAAGAAAAGCATTAGCAACTATGCCCTTCTGCTATCAGTTCTTCTTTTGATTTTATTTTGTATTCCCCATGACAAAGTTCTACTTTTTTTCTGAAAAGTCACCATTTGTATTTGCCTATTACAGTATTTCTCATCTATAAAATGCATTTTTATGCTGAGAGCCAGAAAAGTATTTCTGAGCACAACCTGGATTTATATCTATTTCATATTCTCAACATGACATGCCTAACATGATGATTTTTAAAATCTACATTAACCTTGACTTTGCCATACCACTGTACAAACAGGACGAGCTGGAATGAGGAATTAAACATGTCATCAGCTTGGAGTCATTGCATTGCCACAAGAGAACAAATCCGGCCCCCGTGTATTCCACTCACTATTATCTAGAGCCACTTTAGCTTTGACTGTTAGTTGACTAGATGCTTGTGTATAGATAACAATAATAAACTCCTCTCTGCTTTGAACTCAATGAATGCTCCAGGATATTTGCACCTGACAACCACAGATACCCAGGCCACCCAAATTTCAGATTGAAAGAGATACATGGCTCTACTATTTTGATTTTAAGATTTCAGTTTTGAAAGCCACTAAATGTTCAGAGGAAAATGAGCAACTGGCCTTATTCCCAGCGAGTCATTTTCTACTTTCTGGGAGGGTGGGCGGGAAGCAGAATATGAAGCTGTGAATCTTGTGATTGTGGTAGGATAGAAGGTGGATAAATTTATCTACTTTATCTATTTCACCATGGCAAGAATATGTTCTATGCAGCATTTTTAAGGAATATGTTCTCTTTATAACATCCTAGCTTACTGTGTGAAGATAGCTTACATTTTTATTTAGCTCTCCCAGTTTTACTATTTTTTTCCTTTCTCCCAACATATGTCTTGTGGTAGATATGATGTGCCTGTCATGGGATGGAAGATTTAGTGGGGTGCCTTCCAAGGCTGACCAAATCAGGAAATTGACCAAGTCGGGAAAGAGATACCACAGGAACTATTGACACTCAACTATATTGTTACAGAGTACAACAACAACCTGGGCAGATTTATTTATTCATTTTATTATTAAAATTTGTATGCCGCCCTTCTCCCGTAGGACTCGGGGTGGCTCACATAGTAAAAACAGACAATAATAAAAGCTAAAACAATCCAAATTTAAAATCCCCCATTTTAAAACCCCGTAACCGGTCAGGGAATTTGATGGAACAGCCGTGTCTTCAAACCAGTACGGAAAGTGCGGAGATCTGGAGCCATTCAGAGCTCAGTGGGTAATCCATTCCAGAGGGTTGGTGCGGCCACAGAGAACGCCCTCATCCTGGGGGTTGCCAACTGACATTGTCTGGCTGATGGCACCCGAAGGAGGGCAGCTCTATGAGATCGCACCGGTGGTGGGAGGCCAGTAGAAGAGAACCAGCAAATACCACCTCTGGCTGGCCCCAGAGTGGGGTGGGAATGGAGATTTTGCAATATTCCTTCCCCCAGGAGTGGGGAGGGAATGGGGATTTTGCAGTATCCTTTCCCTGCCAC
Organism: Masticophis lateralis; assembly: GCA_030761175.1. NCBI lineage: Eukaryota > Metazoa > Chordata > Lepidosauria > Squamata > Colubridae > Masticophis > Masticophis lateralis. The sequence goes on along the minus strand of JAUDYJ010000009.1, from coordinate 9,698,538 downwards.
GCCCACCAAGCCACACCCACAGAACCAGTAGTAAAAGAATTTGGATTTCACCACTGGTGAGACCCATGCATTAACCCAATCAGCTGGCCAAGATCAAAGAAGCAAAGACACCTGTGATGTCAGGAAGGACTTTTTAACGCTGAACTGGGATAAATACAAAAATCTGGAGATTTCCAGCCCTCACTTTTAGTGAGGATATTAAAGGGCCATAGCTCTGAATAATTTGAAATGCTTCTTTCGATATTTCGGGGTTCTTGGTGCTCTCTAAGCTTGATGGTTTTCTTGAGGATGTTTCATCACCAAAGTAAGTAACATCATCAGTCCTGAAAGGGATTATAGAAGGGATTATAACTCCTAGACTAAAGAGCCTGGTAGCTCAGCAGACTAAAAGCATTGTGATTAACACCAGCTGGCTGCAATTATTGTAAATTCGAATTTCACCAGGCTCAAGGTTGATTCAGCCTTCCATCCTTTCTAAGGTAGGTAAATTGAGGACTCAGTTTGTGGGGGCAATAAGCTGACTTTGTATAAAATATACAAAAGTATGAAGGCTATTGCTTAACGCATTGTAAGCCGCCCTGAGTCTCCGGAGAAGGGCGGCATATAAATCAAATTTTAAAAAAATTATATTCTTTCCACATTTCTTGCAACTAGCCCAAGATGCATTTCTCCAGATAAGTTGTCAGTTGACTTTCTATCTCTTGACTGTTCATGTCCACTCTCTACCTCTATTCATTTGAGCCTCTCCACCATCTCCCATGCCATGTTCAGAGAAAGTCCATCTGGCATCTCACAGGCATGGATCTGCTCCACACTGATACCCTGTTACTTTGCCAGCTTGCAAGATAGCTAAATCTTCATCCCAGGCTCTTGCCTACCCTTGCCCCCACTATATAGGTCATTCTTTCATTGGCAATTCTCAGTGGGAAGAGAAACAAAACTGAAGGAATCCACTCCTTGCTTGTCCCACATTATTACTGAAAGGATGGTAGCGCTTGCTGGCCACGTCTCTGGGTCAGAAAGTGTATTTTTTGAGCAAACTCAATGATGATAGGAAGCATATCAATACAGCTGGGAGGAAATACCCAGAATTCCTTAGCTCAGTTCTACTAGACTAAACTAGACTAGACTGACAGAAGTCAGAGATTTGAAAAATCTCCCCAATTATATCTACCCAGTACATCAGGGTATGTTGCAGGACAGGAGCCATCTGCTAGGGATGTACCTCTGGTTGGGCCCATGGAAAAGAACCTTCTTGTTGGTCCCTATGGAGCATCATTCCTGGGGGGGGGGTATGATTGGTACCCACCTTGTGGCTTTTCTGAAAAGCTAAGGAAGTGATGGAGATGGAATTGATCAAGTGGTTGGTTGGGTTATGTTGCTGCTGCCATGGGAGAAAGGTATAGATTTTATGATGTGGATTTTTAATGTTTTAATCCTCCCGAAGTCACTTATGTCTGAGTTGGGCAGCCATATATATTTGTTTAATAAATAATGATAGATAGATAGATAGATAGATAGATAGATAGATAGATAGATAGATAGATAGATAGACAGACAGACAGACAGACAGACAGACAGACAGACAGACAGACAGACAGACAGACAGACAGGATAGATGTATGGATGGATAGATTATAGATAGGATGGATGGATGGATGGATGGATGGATGGATGGATGGATGGATGGAAGCATAGGATAGGATAGGATAGGATAGGATAGGATAGGATAGGATAGGATAGGATAGGATAGGATAGGATAGGATAGGATAGGATAGGACAGGACATAGAATAGAATAGATAGGATTCACATACCCCAAGACAATAGCTGGGTTTATAAAATGTACCAAAAACAACTATTGTAGCATTTTCTGTCAATTTAGCCTCAATGTCTAATGTTGTATAGTAATGTACCACAGTATATACAGTATCCATGTTTCTCAGCCTTAGCAATTTTAAGATGTGTAGTTTTTAATTCCCAGAATTGGCTGGGAAATTCTGGGAGCTGAAGTCCATCCATCTTATGTCTGAGTCGGGAAGCCATATATATTTGCTTAATAAATAATGATAGATAGATAGATAGATAGATAGATAGATAGATAGATAGATAGATAGATAGATAGATAGATAGATAGATAGATGGATGATGGATGGGGAGGGAAGGGGAGAGGAGAGGGAGAGAGAGGGAGAGATGATGGATGGGGAGGGAGGGGGAGAGGGAAAGAGAGGTAGAGAGTCAGAGATGGTGCCTGTGGAACAGAAAAGAAATCTTATCTGGACACTGGAAGCTGATGTTACTTTGAAATGTATTGCTGATAAGCCTAATATTGATAATATGCTTTACCATTAAAACCTACTAAAACCAAGTCAAGAAACAGGACAGTGTTCAGTGATCACCTTGGATTCACCTTGGTGATCAGAGATACTGATAATAAACCCTGGTTTATTTGGGGGCTGGCTAACACTTGCAGATTTTTAACCACAGACCAGAGGTGGGTTTCAGCAGGTTCTGATCAGTTCTGGAGAACCGGTAGCGGAAATTTTGAGTAGTTTGGAAAACCGGTAGTAAAAATTCTGACTGGTCCCGCCCCCATCTCTTCTCTGCCTCCCAAATCCCAGCTGATTGGAAGGGAATGGAGATTTTCCAGTATCCTTCCCCTGGAGTGGGGACGGAATGGAGATTTTACAGTATCCTTCCCCTGCCACGCCCACCAAGCCACGCCCACAGAACTGGTAGTAAAAAATTTGAAACCCACCACTGCCACAGATGCCCTGCAGAACAGCTGGACTACAGCTCCCAACACTTTCTAGTGGAATGAGTTGTGACCATGAAAGATGGGAAACGTAGTTCAACTGCATAGCACCGGGGAGGAAAATCCAGTTTGATGCTTGTTAGCAAACATGGGAATGGAATAAACCATTTTCCTACTTCTTGGAATCTGCCTGGCTGCAAACCCATAAGCCGCGTTAGAGAAATTAGTCTGAGACTGAGGTTTGAAGCGAAACATTTCTGTTAAGGGCTGGTTGACGCAGCACAATATTTTGTTACAGGGCCCTCATGTAGTCTGTAAGAGAAAGAGCGGTGGCATTTTGTGATCTGTTGGTTAAAAGAGAATGGGCACAAAATGCCTACTCACATGCGCACGGGGAAATGCCATTTTCTCTAAATACATATAGGCAGAGAACTGGAGCAAGATAACAGAACATTTTCTGCTTTTAACCAGATTTTTAAAAGCTATTTTTATGTAAGAAATGGGGGGCGTTGGGCGTTTTATACATTCAAGGAGGAGTGGGGGGGGGAATAACATAATAAATAGGCATATCTCAACAGATTGCTGGTGTGTGTATTTCTTTTGGCATTTACATTTTTCAGATTAACATGCACGAGAGAAGATAGGAAGTGTGCTAGGCCCTGAGGAAATAATTTGAGAAATCTTTGCATATTTTATTTAAAAGCGTGCTGTGTTAGGTAGAGTATTAAAGCAGAGAGATCATGATTAGGTTAGGCCTAGAGGGAGAGGCGCTGAGGACCCATCCTCCCTTCTCTGGGTTTTCTTCCCTCCGTTGGCCTACCTCCCCCTGCCCCAAATTTCTAAGCCCTCCCCCCCACCCCAATATTCTAGATGAATTTTCTAGCTTCTTGTCCAGAAGTTCTGCAGGGATCAGTCAAAACAGTGGGGATGGGCTGTGCTCACATCGTTCAGCTCAACCATCTTAATAATTTCTATCCTGCTCCAGATGCCCCTGTTGTCCTCCCATAGCTGTGCTGATTGTGGATGATAGGAATTGTAGTCCAACAGATGCAGCGAGTCTTCAATTAGGAAACATATGCAGATTTGTTTTTTGCTCAAATTTACCATGGTGGTGGGCAGTGGTGGGTTGCTACTGATTCGCCCCAGACTGGGCGGACTGGTAGCAGCGGTGGCAGCGGGAGGCTCCACCCACCCACGGAGACACTTCTGCGCATTCATAGAAGCTTCTGTGCATGCGCAGAAGTGTCGCAAGCACACCCACACCCATGAGCGAACCAGTAGCGACGGGTTTTGAAACCCGCCCCTGGTGGTGGGACAAGGGACGTCAGTGTGGTGACCCAGGCCCAAGTTAGTAAGTAGTAGGAAAATCAGTCCGTGAAAAAACAAACAAACTTTATTCGAACAGCTGAGAATGACTTCATTCCCAGCATCGTTCAACTAAATGAAAGCAAATTCCTCCCAACACAAATTCCTCAGTCCTTTCGTGAACCTTGGTCCAATTAGGCAAACTGCCAAAGGCCTTTCTTGGCAAACGTTCAGAAATCCCAGATACAAAAATAAATACAAGACGTGGACGACAAAGAAGACAAAGCTACCAACGTTGTTTTCTGGCAAAGCCCAAACGCCATGGCTGGTCTGTTTTAAGCCTTATGGGAGGGGCCAATCATTTCTTGGCCCTACTCCCGAGTTGTCCTCTTTGCTTGAGCTGCTCTTGCCTTCTGGCAGCTCTTTTCATGCGTGCACTAGGAACAGGCTCCTCCTGTTCCTCTGCCTCTCTGCTGTCAGCCTCTGGAGGCTCCGGAGTCTGCGCATCACTCCCTGATGGCCCTGGTCCCATCTCTGCCTCCGATACAGAGCCCTCATTTGGGCCTTCCCCAGCCTCCAGGACTGGCCCATGTTCTTCCTCAGCCTCATCGCTGTCTGACTCCACTGCCAGCTCCGGAGGCTGCTGGCGGACCAGAACAGTCAGTATAGGTAGTCCTCCACTTACAGCCATTCATTTAGTGAACATTCAAAGTTACAACAGCACTGAGAAGAGAGACTTCTGACTGTTCTTCACACTTACGACCATTGCAGCATCCCCATAGTTACATAATCAAAATTTGGACTCTTGTCAGCTGGTTCACATTTATGCCCATTGCAATGATCATCTTTTGCTACCTTCTGACAAGCAAAATTAATGGAGAAGCCAGATTCACTTAACAATCATGTTAATAAGTTGCAAGTACTGGTAATAAGTCGTTTTTTTAAACCCCATTGTAACTTTGATCAGTCACTAAATGAATGATTGTAAGTCAACTACTACCTGTGTTCCAGGTGTGGGTTACTCCCAGTTTGGACCGTTAGTAAAACCAGAGGGAGGAAAACCCGCCCATCGCCCCGGATGTTGTCATCGGCAATCTGCACATGCGCAGAAGCGATCCCGTTGCGAACTGGGAGTAAAGGTAAGTAGAATCCACCCCTGCTGTGTTGTCGGAAGGTATGAATGTTAAGAAAACATTCACACCTTCTGAGAATACGTTTCTCCGGAGATGGTTTATATGACAATGTCATTGAGAGGTTATTTAAATCTTCCTCATTGCTCCAAAGCAGTGGTGAAATGTAAAATTTGTTACGACTGGTTTTGTGGGCGTGGCTTGGTGGTGGTGGGGTAATGTGACTGGGTGGGCGTGGCCAACTTTTTTTAAAAAAAACTTTTAAAAGCATTTTTTTCCTACAATTTAAGAGGTTGCAGAAAAAAATGCTTTTAGAAGCCTGTGACGATCAGGCAACTCAGCGGCTTTTAAAGGCATTTTTTTCCCCCTATAACCTCTTCGGCCGAGGCCGAAGAGGTTATAGGGGGAAAAAATGCCTTTAAAAGCCGCTGAGTTGCCTGATCGTCACAGGCTTCTAAAAGCATTTTTTTCCTGCAACCTCTTAAATTGTAGAAAAAATGCTTTTAAAAGTAAAAAAAAAGCCTCTGATGATCGCCCGGCTCAGCTGGGCATGGTGGGGGGAGGGCAGGCAGGGATTTTTGCAACCGGTTCTCCGAACCACCCGCTGCCATCGCTACCGGATCAGGCGATCCAGTCCAAACTGGGAGCATTTCACCCCTGTTCCAAAGCCCTTTTTTTGCTGCCCCCACATTTCTGTATCTTCCCTTGAGATTTTATTAATTATGGGAAGCCAGCCCCTTAGCAGATCCCTAGGAAGAGGATTCTACAATGAAAAAAAAATTAACACAAAGAGACAAACAGCTCTTGGCCTTCGTGTGTCACTCATGAGTACAGGAACACCCCCACTACACCCAAGAACATTTTTCTGGAAAATCTCTTTCCCTCTGAAAGCAAAAGGTCCAAAATAAACTCCCAGCAAGAGAAAACTACTTGGAAAACCACACAGGAGAATTTCTTCGCATGGTGGTAGTGAATATAAAATTACAAAACTGCATCTCATCTACTTTGGTTATGTCATGCGGGGGAATTCACCGGAGAAAGCAATTATGTTTGAAAGTGTTCACTGTAAAAGGAAACCCGCCCACCAAAGAACATGATGGCTGGACACCATCAAAACTGACACCAGCCGGAGCCTAGAACAACTCAAGGAAGGAGTGCGAGATTGGCAAAAGTGGAGAGATCTGACCCATAGAATCGCCAAGAGTCAGACACGACTGAATGGACATCAATAACAATACATCATATATGCAAGCAAACCTAAACTCTTGACTGAAAGCTCCAACGTTCCATTGTGGGGTGATTTGTTTTGACAAGCCCTGCGTGAGATGGAGATTGCGTGTGGAAGAACCATGAATCACGCTGGCTGCGGATGAAGGCTTTGTGTGATGGCTCCTCCTTTGAAGTTGGCCGATATATCAAAGATCCTTGCGATGTAATATAGCTCGGTTTTATGCAGAATGTAGTTTTTGAAACACAGGCAGAGGCACGAAGCCTGCAGGAAACTTAGCAGGAAATTGAAATGATCTATCATACGTGATCCCTGGCTAGTTTGAGAGACAACTTTCACAGGTTTTTGAATAAATGGATTTCTGAAACCATGTGAGACATTTTCTATTTATTCTCTGATCAGTTCTAAAATAAAAATGATTGCTTAGCAGACACACCCTGTTTTTCTGTCTCCTTTAAGGAGGGAGGGCCTTTTCTATTCTATTCTCCTGAGGGGAGCAGAGGGGAGAGGAGAGGAGAGGAGAGGAGAGGAGAGGAGAGGAGAGGAGAGGAGAGGGGAAGAGGAGAGGAGAGGAGAGGAGAGGAGAGGAGAAGGGAAGGGAAGGGAAGGGAAGGGAAGGGAAGAGAGGGGGAGAGAGGGGGAGAGAAGAGGAGGAGAGGGAAGAGAGGGAAGAGGAGAGGAGAGGAGAGGAGAAGGGAAGGGAAGGGAAGGGAAGAGAGGGGGAGAGAGGGGGAGAGAAGAGGAGGAGAGAGAAGAGAGGGAAGAGAAGAGAAGAGAAGAGAAGAGAAGAGAAGAGAAGAGAAGAGACAGGGGTCCAGTGCCATCTCCAAATTGAAAAAGAAAAAAAGCAGGTTCTGTTGACTTTCACCACTATGCTTCTCACTGGTTTTCTGAAGTTTTGCCTGTACAGATAGTCCTTGAATTATGACCACAATTGAGCCAAAAGTTTTCATTCCTAAGCAAGACAGTTGTTAAGTGAGTTTTGCCTCCTTTCACAACCTTTCTTGCCACAGTTGTTAAGTAAATCACTGCAGTTGTGACTAACCAAGTCAGTAACATGGTTATTAACTGAATCTGGTTTCCTCTTTGATTTTGCTTGTCAAGAAGGTTGCAAAAAGTGATCAATAACTCCAGGACACTGCAACCGTCATAAATACATGCCAGTTGCCAAGCACCTGAATTTTGATCACATGACCACAGGGACGCTGTAACGGTCCTAAGCGTGAAAAATAAGTCAGTGCCGTTATTAAATGAACGGGTGTAAGTCGAGGCCTTCCTATAGTCCTAAGTCTTGAAGCTTAGGTAGGTTGGTTGGTGGATGGATAGGTGGTGGGCTGGTTAGCTGCCTGGCTTCAATTCAAAAAACCAAAATGATCATCCAAGCATTTCTTACCAGAACACACTGAATCTAGAAAACATACCCAGCTTTCGGAACTCACAACAATGACTATCCCTAACCAGATAACCAGTGGCTCAGTGGCTAAGACGCTGAGCTTGTCGATTGAAAGGTCAGCAGTTCAGCAGTTCGAATCCCTAGTGCCATGTAACGGGGTGAGTTCCCATTCCTTGTCCCAGCTTCTGCCAACCTAGCAGTTCAAAAGCACCTAAAAAATGCAAGTAGAAAAATAGGGACCACCTTTGGTGAGAAGGTAACAGCGTTCTGTGCGCCTTTGGCGTTGTGTCATGCCGGCCACATGACCATGGAGACGTCTTCGGACAGCGCTGGCTCTTCGGCTTTGAAACGGAGATGAGCACCGCCCCCTAGAGTCGGGAACAGCTAGCTAATATGTACCTTTACCTTTTTAACGGGATACCAATGCATCCATTTCATTTAAACAACCATTTGAAATTCTGCTCTGCGGGGTCTGGCATTTGGATCTTACTTTGCAAAGGAGGTGGGGTTTTAAAAAAAAAAATCCGTACCACCCCTTGCTCACCTCAAACTCTCCCTCCCCTCTCCACAACAAATATAAGCCCTTCAACAAATCTGTCGTTGTTCCCCCATTTCCACATCAGAAGCCAGATTCATAATTGTCCTTTCCCATTATTAATATACTCTGAAGGTTCCCTTTCTGTGCCTTAATGAGATTAGTGTTATTTCTATGCATTGCTGGAGCAAGAGAGAAAGGCTGGGGGAGGAAGCAAGGCTGTCTGATCTGTTAACTAAAGGGTGCTAATCTTTTTCGGGCTGTAGCTCTCCCCATTCCCATCGCCTGAGGATAAAAAGAGATGTGGGGGGGGGGGGGACTGGTTGAATCAATTAAAGAGAGAGCAGATTAGGCCTCTTGGTCACTCTCTGGGTAGAGAACAGACTCACCCATTTCTGAAAACAAACAGCCAGTAGGTCTTTCCGGGGTGTCAAAATGCCTTAAGGCTGATGGGAGACAAGAGAGCAGATTTCGGTTTGGAAGCTCAGCTCAGCTTTGCAAAGCAGTTCATCTTGTTGGAGCGAGAAACTAGAAGCTGCAATCTTCAACTTTAAAAAAAAAGCACAATGGTCCAGCGATAGAGGCTTAGCTTGACTGGTTGCACTTATCCTCCCTGGTCACTTTTCCGGGCTGAACTCTGACCATTGAAGGAGGCTTTCAGGAAGGATGGAGGGGGAACTGGGTTTAGTTTGCCCATGAATGCAATCTTATTTAACTCTGCATTTTCAAGTCAAAATCAGCCACGTGGACTTCACTCCAAATTCACAATTCTATGGCTCGCACAATTCCGTTTAGCAAAGCTTGGAAAAGAAGGTATAAGAGAATAAATACAAATAGAAAGCCAATTTGGTCTGGTGGTTAAGGCATCAGGCTACAAACCAGGAGACTATGAGTTCTAGTCCTGCCTTAGCTATGAAAGCCAACTGGGTGATTTTGGGCCAGTTACTTTCTGTCAGCCCAATCCACATCAGAAGGATTGTTGCTGTGGGGGAAATTGGAGAAAGAAAGATTACTGGGCATTTTCGCTACGCTGAGTTACTTACACAGTAATAAAGATGGGATAAAAATCGAATCAATAAATATCCGAGTTCCAAAGAGCTATGAACAAAGTGTTTCAGAATGCCTTATATCACAGAAAAAAAATAAGTAATTGGAAAACCATTTTTGCAAACTTCAAACAAAAAGGCATAGGTAGGCAGAAATGTGCATCAAGGTAACAGGCAATTTTTGCTGCAAACTCTAAACAAACATTCAAATTCAACAAACTAAACTTAATGTATTTCCAGAAATAAGTAACCAAGATTGATGAATTTTTCTATGGTGCAGCAGTCTGTTCTTTTTTTTAAAAAACAGTGTAAATAATGAGGCAATTTTTAATTAAAACCAAGTGAATATGCAAGTAGCTTAACCCTGATTTTTCTTCTGCAAAATAACAATTTTATTACAAACCGTGAGGATATAATATGTAGGAAGACTCTTCAGTCTAATCCTCTGCACACATTCTGTGGTTTTAGACAAAAGAAGGAGAATTACTGGCTTGCCCATTGTTTGGGTTCAGTTTAGGTTCCATTTATAGATTTTTTTAAAAAAACCAGGAATGTTTAAGGGTCCTAAGATGATATTTTACGAAGATTTAAAGGTGATTGGATGGAGGCAACAAAGGGGATCTATCCCTCACCATCAAAAGTTAGTACTTGGAAAATGACCAGCAGACCTACCAGTTAGCTTCCCCTATTATGGTGCAAGGGATCTACCGTATTTTTATTTACATTACACCAATGATTTTTCTACTTTTCTTCTTTTACATATAAACAAACATATACAATACCAATACTATACCAATGTAATTCTCTTCTGGAAAAAAACTGAATGCATTGGGGGGGAAGAACAATTGTGACTCCAAAGAACGCAGCACACACAAACTCTATACAAAGCTTATTTTACTCAAATAACTTAGTCTTTATCAACCAAAGGCTGTTAATAAACTGTCAACCTACCAGAATTCTAAGATAAAGTAATCACAGTCTTACTAGAGTTGGCAGAAAGCCCAGAAGCAATTTTGCAGAGAATCCTGACGCGAAGAAGATTGAACTAAAGTTGTTCCCTACAGTTTGCTGCAAGCGGCGTTCCTCCTTAAATAGGCTAAGGGAGTGGCCAATTAGCACCAAGCTTTACTCTCGAGGAGACCTCCTTCTGAGGAGCCACTCCTGCCTTTTGGCAGCTCTGTGCGCCCATTCCATGCGCGTCTGGCATTTAGTCATGCTGGCCACATGACCACATAGATGTCTTCGGACAGTGTTGACTCTTCGGCTTTGAAATGGAGATGAGCACTGCCCCCTAGAGTCAGGAACGACTAGCACATATGTGTGAGAAGAACCTTTACCTTTACCTTTAATCTCTGGTTTCCAGCAGAAACACCATAAATGTCAGGCTTAAAGAATCTGGACCATTGGTTAGCTGCAGCATAGAAGATTTACTCAGGCCTATACACAAAAATCTGGTCTAAATTGGCACTAGTTGAGGGTCAGCAGAATTCAGGAGGGTTGGACTTGGAAGACTTGTAGGAATGCAAGAACTCTAAACTGATGACAGACTTAACTCCACCCTTCAAGCTCTGCCTCCTCTTCTTCTACATCAGTCATGGTCACTGACTGTGGGATGCTGCAAATGGCCATAAACACAGGCCAGTTGCCAAGCATCCACAGTGTAGTAACCTGACCATTGGAACTTCGAATCCAGATCATAAATAATTTTTTGGAGGGTCCATTGTAATTTTGAACAGTTGCTAAGTAATCGGTCATAAATTGAGGGGTACCTGTATTCTGGCACAACCCAGAATGACTTTTCTGGGGAGTCCATGTTAATAAATGCATGGATATGTGTTGCTTTGTCAAGAGGAAAAGTATAATCCAACTACTATCAGAAAATAGCAAAAGGAACATTTCAGCTCCAGTGCCTATCTGAGGCGGGTGGTGGGTTGCCCCCCGGTTCGCACCAGTTCTATAGAACCGGTAGTAAAACTGATGGGAGACTCCATCCGCCGACCCCGATGTCATCAGGAAGCTTCTGCACAGAAGCACATGCGTGCACACAACCCCGTTGCAAACTGGTAGTAAAGGTAAGTAGAATCCAGCCCTGGTGTGGTAGTCTTCACATTAAGACTTGTTGTGTCCTTATAAGGACATCAGCCGGGGATTGGTTGAGAAATCCTCTGGCGGGAGTTTTGAATCCCTGTCAGGGGGCGGGGCGGCTGCCGGAGCGAATATAAGGAGAGCTCCGGCAGCGCAGCGCCAGTTCTGTTCCTGTTCAATAAAACTTGTTACATGAACTCCACTGGTCTCATCTTCATTCCTGCGCCGATCTAACAAGACTGATTTCTTCTGCTTGTGCAAACGCAGCTTACACTCAGAGCTGGGAAGACATGTGATTGTGTAAATTTCTATGCTTTTAATCCCACAATTTTTAGGTGACTGTCTGATACTTGTGCTACATTAAAAACACTAGCAGCTTCTACGTCAAAGAATTCTGGACAGGTTTTTTTTTTTACTGTAGGATATAACACAAAAACAAGCCAAGCTTAAAAATGGAGATGGATATATGAAAATACACTTGCTTAATTGGAGAGAGAGAAAGCACATGAGAAGACAAAAAAATGGCTCCTTTCCTGTACATGGTACTTATAGGTTAGGGTAACTCCTTGATTGATGACCACAATTGCAGCCAAAATTTCTGACACCATGGGGTGTGTAACAGTGGTGGGTTGCCCCCAGTTCGCACCAGTTCTATAGAACCGGTAGTAAAACTGACGGGAGGCTCCGTCCGACTCCGACGTCATCAGAACGCTTCTGTGCAGAAGAGTGTGTGCGTGGCCCCGTTGCAAACTGGTAGTAAAGGTAAGTAGAACCCACCCCTGGTGTGTATGCAGGGTTGTAAGTACTTTGGGGGGGGGATCTATAACTTCAGATCGTCAGTTAGTGACTGTAAAGGGAGGACTACTTGTATTCAAAGGAGAAATATAGTTTCAGGTGTCCTACAAAAAGTTATACAGAGGTGGAAAAACCTTCACTTTGGAGCAGTGGTGGAATTCAAATTTTTTTACTACTGGTTCTGTGGGGGTGGCTTGGTGGGGGTGGCAGAGGAAGGATACTGCAAAATCCCCATTCCCTCCTCACTCCTGGGGGAAAGATATTGCAAAATCTCTATTCCTACCCCACTCCGGCGGAAGGATACTGCAAAATCCCCATTCCCTCCCCACTCCTGGGGGAAGGATATTGCAAAATCTCCATTTCCCACCCCACTCTGGGCCAGCCAGAGATGGGATTTGCCGGTTCTCCGAACTATTCAAAATTTCCACTACCGGTTCTCCAGAATAGGGGTCTCCAACCATGGCCACTTGTAAGCCTGGAGGACTTCTGGGAGTTGAAGTCCTCCAGGCTTAAAGCGGCCAAGGTTGGAGACCCCTGCTCCAGAACCTGTCAGAACCTGCTGAATAGCATCCCTGCTTTGGGGGATTCCCTTCCTTTGCCCTGTCGTTAAAGACTCTCTCCTTGCTTCCCTTTTAGACGTGATCAAAATCATTTCACCAAAACAAAGCAACATGTGCCCATGTATTTATAAATACCCGCCTCCGGCTACAAGAAGTGTGCCTAATTTTGCCTTATTGCCGATTCGTTTCTGCTCGCCTTGATTTGTTCTCTTACATGGGCTGTGAGGTGATAAGCATGTGCTGCTTTCGAACAGATGAAAGCTAAATTTGCAGATGATTTCTTTTTTTCCTTTCCAGTACAGAACAGCACCTCTTATCCTCCGTGGGCAGGAAGCACTGCCTCGATTCCGAAGATGCCGGAGGGGAAATGAATATCCTAAGCTTCCATTCAATCCCTTCGGTACCTTCCATTCTGCCAGGCCCAGAGTTTGCTGCTCTTCATTATCATGTGTTTGTGGATTAGTGAGCCAACCCTGAACTTCCCTTTGTCCTACTCCATTGTTGAGCATTTTGCTCGCCTCCATTTAAAAACTCCGTCCCCATCTTGTTTCCTTTAAAAAGAAAAAAAAATTAAAAAAGGAAAATAAAGGAAAATAGGCTGAACTGGGCTGGGCAGAAGGTTGGATGCAAAAAAAAAAAAGAAAAGAAAAGAAAAGAAAATGAGAAGAAGAAGGAGGAGAGACTTCGTAGAAGAATCCAGACTGCAGCTGCCTCGTTTCCTAGGGTGCCCAGTGGACACTCAACCGCTTTACAAGCTCAGAGTGTGTGTGTGTATGTGAGTGCGTAGGAACAATACACCTGCTTTGGATCGAGCTGATCACTTTCACGCCTGTTGGGATTAGAGACTTTAAGTGTCGTTCTAAATTGGGTGGATAAACAGTCTTGTGAAAACTTGTTAGTGCCGCTAAAAGGAAGCTTAGCCTTCGTGCTTGATTTTTATTGACAGACTGAATTTGAGGAGGGGTTAGGCTTCATTCAAAGGACTCCATTGACAAGCTGGGCCTTTTGTCTCTGGACGCGGAGTGTGAAGATCCCGAAACAAGGGCCAAGTTAAGCTCCGTTTTCACCCATGATTAGCTGTAGGAAGATACAAAGACCACCAGGCCCAGCCAGGTCAAGCTACTCCAGCTTCAAATAACACTCCTTCTGGCTTTTGCTCACTGTTCTTCAGGGGGTCTGTTCATTCTAATTCTTTGTCCCCCTGTGTCTGAGGAAGGAGGCTAGCCAAGAAAGCAGGGGTGAAATCCAGCAGGTTCTGGACAACCAGTAGCGGAAATTTCGAGCAGTTCGGAGAACCAGTAGCAAATACCACCTCTGGCTGGGCACAGAGTGGGGTGGGAATGGAGATTTTGCAATATCCTTCCCCCAGGAGTTGGGAGGGAATGGGGATTTTGCAGTATCCTTCCCCCAGGAGTGGGGCGGGAATGGAGATTTTCCCCTACCACGCCCACCAAGCCACGCCCCCAGTGGTGGGTTGCCCCCGGTTCAGATCAGTTCACAAGAACCGGTAGTAAACTGATAGGAGGCTCTGCCCACTGACCTGGATGTCATCATAGGCGATCTGCACATGCACTTCTGTGCATTTGCAGAAGAGTGCACACGCAGGCACGATGCGAACTGGTAGTAAACTATTTTCCCCACAACAACCCTGTGAAGTAGGTTGGGCTGAGAGAGAGAGAGATTAGCTCAATCACCCAGCGGGCTTTCATAGCTACGGTGGGACTAGAACTCACCATCTCCTGCTTTTTAGCCTGGTGCCTTAAGCAATAAACCAAAATGCCTCTAAACTAGACCAAACTAGTAGATCCAGCTGTGCAATTCCAGGGCCCAACTTTAGGGAACACAAGGACCTACGCAGTGGTGGGTTTCAAATTTTTTTACTACCGGTTCTGTGGGTGTGGCTTGGTAGGCATGGCATGACTTGGTGGGCATGGCTTGGTGGGTGTGGAAGGGGAAGGGGAAGGATACTGTAAAATCTCCATTCCCTCCCCACTCCTGGGGAAGGTTACTGAAAAATCCCCATTTCCTCCCGATCAGCTGGGACTTGGGAGGCAGAGAATAGATAGGGGCGGGACCAGTCAGAGGTGGTATTTACCAGTTCTCCAAACTACTCAAAATTTCCGCTACCGGTTTTCCAGAACTGGTCAGAACCTGCTGAAACCCACCTCTGGACCTACGGCCCTGCTTCTTACTATGCCCATAATATGAAGGTTCACCTCTTCAAGTCAGTACAGACATTTAAAATGTAGTTTAAATTTTAAAACACACATTTTTTTCTGCTTTTTTAAAAAAGTGTGTGTTAGGGAAAAGTGTGCACAAAAGTGCTATGTTAATGAAAGTCGAGCACCTGGTTGGGGAAGAATAAAGAATTGATATCTCAGGCAAGATTAGAAATTACATTTTGGGAAAACATCTCTACTTGGCATCTCTTTGAATTTGTGAATGTGACAATGAGAAATAGCATAAATGAATAAATAACTGCCCAATGTATACTTTTTTTTAAAAAAGGAAATTATCAAGCGTGTAGAATCATGCTTGAGAACTTTGCAAAATAATGAAAACCAAGAAAAACAGAAATCAAAAGCCGTTGCCTCTTGCCTATAATCTTCAAGTTACATGATTGCTTCAGATACATAGGTTTTCTATTCGTTTATTTTTCAGAAGTCTTCAAATGCACATAAAACAGCCTGCTTCTTAGGCTTCGCAATTTTAAGTTGTGTGGACTTCAACTCCCAGAATTCTCCAGCCAGCATGCCTATTGGGGCATTCTGGGAGTTGGAGTCTATGTCTGCTGGCTAGGGCATTCTGGGAGTTGAAATCTATACATGCCAACTAGGGGAATCTGGGAACTGAAGTCCGTGCATCTTAAACTTTCCAAGTTTAAGAAATATTGTCCTAGAGCAAAGAAACTTACACCAGGTCATGCCACAGAATAATCAGAGGTTATTCAGACGTGAAGGCTGAAACACTGCCACATTTTCATTTGACTGCTGGCTCCTTGAAGCTTTGAAAGTCCTGTTTTCCTCCTCTCTGAAGATTCTACCTCAGCCATAGGACATGTCATAACAAGAGCAAAGTCTTAAAGGTGGGACTTCATCAAGAGTTGCTGGTAGATGAAAGTGAACCCGTGGGGCAAAGTTTCTTTGGAAATTACCCCGTTGACTCATCCTCCCCCAAAGCAGCTGACAATAAACAAAGCAATTAAAAGTTGGATCTGCCAACACAGGTTATTTGTTGTTGGGGAATGGAGAGCCATCAGAGGGGGAGAGTTAAAAAAAAATCCAGGAAAAAAACTTGTATCCCCAATAAGAATACTGTACGGGAGCTAATCTTTGGCTTATAAACAGGACCTCGCCTAGGTATAGTCAGAGTTCTTTCTGCATTTCATGTATATTTTTCATTCTAGAAGATCAATGTTTTTGATTGGGCTGGGGAATTCTGGGAATTGAAGTCCACAGAGCTTAAAGTTGCCAAGTTTGAAAAATACTGAGCTAGATCAGGCCTGTCAAACTGGCAGCCCGCGGGCTGGATGTGTCACGCGCAGGCCACGCCCACCCAGCTCCGCAAAGGCAAAAAAGTCACGATACCTGACGTGACGCAATCGAGTTTGACACCTGTGATCTAGATTCTAATTTAGAAGCCAGGATGGCAGCCACAGCCATAATCAAAGCCTCATTCCTCTTTTATCTGCATTATATGACCCACTGTGAGAATGTCACTATTTTGTTTGAACAGTTTCACATTATTATTATTACTATTATTGTTGTTGTTACTGTTATTCAGAGAAGAAGTACTTTCCACTCTGTGTTAGATAAGTAAAACGTAGGAAGGATCAGTCAGCAAATCTAGTTTATAATTAGTACTGTGTTTCCCCAAAAATAAGACCCAGTCTTATATATTTTTGAACCCTGAAATAAGTGCTTGGCCTTATTGCCATGCGCTCAAAAGCCCGATTGGGCTTATTATCAGGGGGTGTCTTATTTTGGGGAAAACAGGGTAGAGATAACACTGTTAATAGCATCTCATTTCCCACCATCTGCATGATGACTTACAGGCCAAGTAAATAGCATGTATAGCAACATCAAATGAACAATAACCATTGTATATGTTAACATCAATACACAATTTCTTAATGTATCATGTAAACAGCCTTCATGTCCTTCCTATAGAGCCGAAGGTAGTGCAGTGGTTAGAATGCAGTATTGCAGGCTAATTCTGCTGACTGCCAAGAGTTCGATCCTGACCGGCTCAAGGTTGACTCAGCTTTCTATCCTTACAAGGTGGGTAAAATGAGGACCCAGATTGTTGGGGGCAATAGTCTGACTCCGTAAAACCATGGGCATGACTCCCTTAAGCGCTTGGCTCGGCAATGGAAATTCTGGTCCCGATTGCAGTGGTAAATTGAGGACTACTTGGAAGCAGAAATAAATTAATGAGAACAAAGTTGACATCATCTTAAAAAAAAAAGGACAAAGTCATATCATAAGATCTCAGCCTCCTGAGATTTGCCACTCTATGGCAAATCTCAGATATGTCCATTTTGAGAAAAAGAGACTTCAACAGCAACAGTGATCTGAGAAGGCTGAATACCCAGACCTCAAAAGATTGCTTTCATGGGTGTCTCCGAATGTCCCTCAGCATACAGGAAATTTGTGAAGAACTATATTAGAATAACAGAGTTGGAAGGTACCTTGGAGGTCTTCTAGTCCAACCCCCTGCCTAGACAGGAAACCCTACACCACTTCAGACAAATAGTTGTCCAACATCTTCTTAAAAATTTCCAGTGTTGGAGAATTCATAACTTCTGCAGACAAGTTGTTCCACTGATTAATTGTTCTAACTGTCAGGAAATCTCTCCTTAGTTCTAAATTGCTTCTCTCCTTGATTAGTTTCCACCCATTGCTTCTTGTCCTGCCCTCAGATGCTTTGAGAATAGCTTGACTCCCTCTTCTTTGTAGCAGCCCCTGAGATACTGGAACACTGCTATCATGTCTCCCCTAGTCCTTCTTTTCATTAAACTAGACCTACCCAGTTCCTGCAACTGTTCTTCATATGTTTTAGCCTCCAGTCCCCTAATCATTTTTGTTGCTCTTCTCTGCACTCTTCCTAGAGTCTCAACATCT
This sequence comes from Masticophis lateralis, assembly GCA_030761175.1. Classification (NCBI taxonomy): domain Eukaryota; kingdom Metazoa; phylum Chordata; class Lepidosauria; order Squamata; family Colubridae; genus Masticophis; species Masticophis lateralis. Next base: position 9,680,585 of record JAUDYJ010000009.1, on the reverse strand, counting down.
TTTTTTACATCGTGGCAACCAAAGATCTTAGCACACACAACCAATTTTCAACATAATTGTTTGCTGAACAGACACATGCAATCTTTCTCGCATATAACCTCCACAAGCAACCTATCTCCTACTCTGGGTCATCCCGATTAAAATCCTACATCCGTTGAGACACTCTTTGTATTCTGGTGAACTGACCTGCAGCTCACAAAAGCTGGTGCCTTTTAGTAACATTTCTTAGTTGGAAAAGAGGCTACCAGACAGACCCTTCTAACTTTGGGCCAGCCTAAACTACCTGGCTCTCCTCCTACAAAGACCCTTCTGATGTCCCCAATGAAGAAGGCGACAGGCAGGTGTACTTTGCAAAAGAGAAACAGGGTGTCTCCATTGGCTGTCCGTTTCCCAGGCTGAGGGTTGAACTCTGAGCTCCTTCCACCTTTGCTGTGGGATAAAAGAAGCTGAAAAGCCTGCACTAAGCTGTTTTTCCCCTCCAGGCCTGGAATGCCTATGTGGCTGCTATCACTAGGAAAAATACAGGCTTTTCAGCCTGAAGGCAAGTTGGCCCAGCTGCTTCTTAGAGTGGGTTATCAATCCAAAACTCAAGGCTACTTACTCTTGACTGGGCTCCCTATCTCTGGACTTTCCTGCCCTCTGGCCATGAGTCCGGAGCCTCACCATTTAATACCACGCAGTATCAACCCCAAACAGACTCTGTCTGAGCACCGCTTTCTCTCTTTCATTCAATCTGGGGAATGAAGATGTGAGCGTTTAGGAGAAAAAAAATTATAAACTCTCCCTGAACAACAAAGAATTCTACCCACATTTAAGGAAAGATTCATTATTTTTCATTTAATCCACTGAATTCTTGTTTGGGGAAGGGAAAGTTTCAGCAAAGGCCTTTTAAGTAGCATGGCCCCTTTAAGATTAATAAACCGGCTGGAGCCCACTTTTCTTGTGAATTGGTGGCCTAGGAAAGAACTGCTGAAATCATTTTTGCCAGCATTTTTCCTTACATTTAGTTATTGTATAATATTATCTATTTCTTTTCATTAAAAAAAATACTATAAATCCTATACTTAAAGGCGAAGAGATCTTTTCATTGGCACAAGAAGAAGAAAAATTTAAAACACAAACTGTTGTAGAACTGGCATGGATAAACACACTGGAATACTGTTGATTCCTCGGGACTTGATTGTCTATACAACCAGTCCCAAATGAGTTTTAAAAATACATATTCTATAGTGATTCCTGTGCTTCGTTATTACTGGTGAGCAAAACTTTCAAATAGGTGATTCCATGTGAAGCAGAGGTGGGTTTCAGCAGGTTCGGACCAGTTCTGGAGAACCAGTAGCAGAAATTTTGAGTAGTTTGGAGAACCGGTAGTAAACATTCTGACTGGCCCCGCCCCCATCTATTCTTTGCCTCCCAAGTCCCAGCTGACTGGCAGGAAATAGGGATTTTGCAGAAACCTTCCCCTGGATTGGGGAGGGAATGGAGATTTTACAGTATCCTTCCCCAGCCATGCCCACCAAGTCATGCCCACCAAGCCACACCCACAGAGCCGGTAGTAAAACCCACCACTGATGTGAAGGCAAGTCTGGGGAAATGAACTGAACTTCCAAATCAAACCTTTGAAGCCAATTTACACATATAGCTGAATCCAGTCCTTTAAATTTCCACAAAGTTTTCAATGAATATTTCAAGCATTTTCTGATTGGTGGGATCTGAAATGTTGCCACTCTGCTAGTGACATGGCCTCTCTGAGGCTGATACTGTACTGATATATGTAGTTTGCTGATGAGCTTTATCACCTCTGCAAACCCTGCCTATCTCCTTTTGTCCTTTTCCTCTTTTCTTAAAACTCGCTTAGAGCACTGTTTCCCAAACCTGGCAACTTTAAGATGTATGGATTTCAGCAGGCTGGCTGGGTGTTTCAGCAGGCAATGGTGGAATTCAATTTTTTTTACTACCAGTTCTGTGGGCGTGGCGAGCGTGGTGTGGCTTGGTGGGTGTCACTTGGTGGGCGTGGCAGGGGAAGGATACTGCAAAATCTCCATTCCCTCCACACTCTGGGGCCAGCCAAAGGTGGTATTTGCCAGTTCTCTGAACTTCAAAGGGCCGCCCTACAGCTGATCAGTGGTAAAAGGCAGTGTGGTGGTAGACCAGTACGCTCCAAAAACAAATGGGTAGACCAGTACGGCTCTGCAAGCAGTGAAAAGCCTGGTAGACCAATACCTCTGCTAAAGCCTAAAGAATTGTTTGTCACATGACCATCAAACCACAGCCACAAAATAAGCCACACCCACAGAACCGGTAGTAAAAAAATTTAGAACCCACCCCTGATTCAGACCAAGCATGTATTTTAGGAAGAAAAGGGACACTCATTCCCAAGAATGTCTTGGTGACGCTTTTCCTCAGTACTCAGCTGCCTTTCTCACTAGTACAGGTAGTCCTCCATTTACAACAATTCACTTAGTGACTGTTCTAAGTTAAAACAGCATGGGAAAAATGAGTTATGTCCATTTTTCACACTTACAACCATTGCAACGGTCGCAGTGTCCTTGGGTCATGTGATCATCTTTGACGATTTTTTTTTTTGACAAGCGAAGTCAATGGGGAAGGCAGATTGAGTTAACAATCATGTTACTAACTTTACATCTGCAAGTCACTTAACAACTGTGGGAAGAAAGTGGTAAAACGGGACAAAATTCACTTAACAAATAAATGTCTTCTTTAGTATCAGAAATGTTGGGCTCGAGTATGGTCATAAATCAAGGACTACGTGTATCCTTCGGGACTGATAGAGCTTGTTAGACCATCCCAGCAGTAGAAAAGGGAAAGAGACCAAAATAGAAGTTAAAAAAAAAAAAGAAATTAAAATATTAACTCTGGGTCGGTACCAGCAGGAAAAAAAAAACCCCTGGTATCTTACTCACTCTGTGATACAAAAAGCCAATTTTTCCAAAGCCCCCTCTCTCATCTGAATGTCAATGAAAACGGATAACACACCCACCCGCACACACACAATTCTGTGTTTCCAACTGAACTGCTTTTGCTTAATATTCTTCCCACCCGAGGCAGTTTTTTGGGCCACACGTGACAGCATTTCAAACAGAATCATTAAAGAAAGAAAGCTCAAACTGTGTTTCCATCAGATACCGTGGCCTTGTTAAATGCTCAGTGTCTTACCCATTACGATGCAAGCAAGGAGAAAAATAATAATGGAAGGGCTTTGGGGTCTGTTCTCAGGGAGGCACCGGGGCCATACTTAAAGCTTCAGATGCCCAAGAAGAAGCCACCTTGGCCTTGCCTTCTTATAGCCTGTCACCCAGGGGTGAAATCCAGCAGGTTCTGACAGGTTCTGGAGAACCGGTAGCGAAAATTTTGAGTAGTTTGGAGAACTGACAAATACCACCTCTGGCTGGCCCCAGAGTGGGGTGGGAATGGGGATTTTGCAATATCCTTCCCCTGGAGTGGGGTGGCAATGGAGATTTTGCAGTATCCTTTCCTCTTGGTGGTGATGGGGGGGAATGTGACTGGGTGGGTGTGGCCAACTTTTTTAAAAAAAAAACTTTTCAAAGCATTTTTTCTAATGCTTTGAAAAGCCTCTGGCGATCAGGCAACTCAGCTGGGATCGTCAGAGACTTTTCAAAGCATTTTTTTTACTACCTCTTCGGCCAAAAGGCTGCAGAAAAAAATGCTTTGAAAAGCCTCTGATGATCCCAGCTGAGTCACGCGATCATCAGAGGCTTTTTTTTTTTACTTTTAAAAGCATTTTTTGTCAGAAGAGACAAAAAAAATTGTAGAAAAAATGCTTTTAAAAGTTTTTTAAAAAGCCTCTGATGATTGTGCGACTCAGCTGAGCATGGGGGGAGGGCAGGGATTTTTGCTACCGGTTCTCCGAACCACCCGCCACCATCGCTACCGGATTGGGTGATCCGGTCCAAACCGGGAGCATTTCACCCCTGGTTGGGGTGAGATATAGTAACTGGCCCAAAGTGACCCCATCAGCTGTCATGCCTAAGGCAGAACTAGAATTTACCATCTTATAGCCTGGTCCTTTAACCATTTAGACCAAATTGGTTTATTGATGGAGAACAAATGTATCAGTAGGTCTGCAGTCTGAAGTGCTATCCGCTTCTTCCCCATCCTTCCCAAACATTTTGAGGACAGCTCCTGAGCACTATCTTGACAAGTTTAAGATGTGTGGACTTCTGACACCCAGAATTCTCCAGCCACCATTGCTGTCTGGGGAATTCTGGGAATTAAGTCCACACATCTTTAGGCTGCCAAAGATGAGCATTGTTACTCTACAGAATAAGGAGGATGACTTTGTTGGAGGAAAGCAAGTTCAGCTGAGAAGGGGTAAAAATATACCCCTTCTCATATTCCCAGAATATACCGATCACATTTGGCAATAGCTTAGACAGACACCTCCCTAACTGACTGACCCGTAAGGAGGTGGAGGAAATACAACACAATCAGACTTGCAAGATTCTGCCATTCCAGCCAATCTCAATAAAACAGGTTTAGTATTCCGATGGAGTTGATTTCTTCAGGTCTGGTCTACTTAGATGGGCTCACTGCAATGGTGAAATCTGAACCGGTTTGCTACCGGTTCGCTGCTCGCGCATATGTGCTGTGCGCCAAATGCGTGCTGCGCACGTGCATGCACAGTACACACCAAAAGGAGGCTTGGGAAGGTAAGTAGAACAGCGAGGGGGGGGATCAGTTGTGCCGCGCGATTTAGCTTAGCTAGAAAGCAAGATTTCCTGCTCTCTAGCAAAGCTACACCGCGCAGCACAGCTGATCATCAGAAATACCAGTTTGGAGGAACCAGTAGCAAACCGGTAGCATTTCACCCCTGGCTCACTATATAAACAACAACATATATGATTTTTTATATACAACAGCACAGCTCCTGAGGTTAGCCAGCATTGGCAGTTCGTTCTGGGCAGGGATGCCTGCAGGTGAAACCGGTTCGGCCCGGTTTGGCCGAGCTGGTAGGGGTGATGATATGACGTCACCAAACTGGTTCTCTTTGTTCAGGAGCTGGGTCCTCCCGCCCCCCCCCCCATGTTATTCTTACCTTTTATTTAGCCCTGCCCCCAATCTATTTGCTGCCTCCTGAGTCCCAGCTGATCGGCTAGAAGGAAAAAAACTGTTTAAACTCTTGCCACGGGGCTTCAAAGGGCCACCCTACAGCTGATCAGTGGTAACAAATGGGTAGACCGGTGCCTCCAAAAACAAATGAGTAGACCAAAACACTCCAAGAACAAATGGGTAGACCAAAACACTCCAAGAACAAACGGGTAAGACCGGTACAGTTAACTGCAAGCAGTTAAAAGCCTGGTAGACCAGTACCTCTGCTAAATCCTAAAGAATTGTCACATGACCATCAAACCATGCCCACAAAATAAGCCACACCCACAGAACCGGTAGTAAAAAAATTTAGAACCCACCCCTCCTGCAAGGAGGTAAACATTCAAAATGGTAGCTAAGGCTGCCATCTTGACTTTTTGACATTCCCCTATAAACACCTCTGGCCCTGTGTGGGCCTCACCATGGGAGGCTGGCAGGAACCTCTTCTCCAGCTGTCCTACAGAATGTGATCAGCCATAGCTGATTGGAATGTTAGACTAGGTAGACATGAGTCTGATGAGGAAAGATGCTACACATTTAACAAATGGCTGGAAACCCATCATAGGTAAACGTGTATAAACAATGTTCATCTGAATGAAGTTTTAACAATGTCCCTAAATTACCCTTTATTCCCCCCCTTTCCTGGAATCTTCCTCTAAGCACAAACAGACAGACATTCAATCTTATTCTTGGAAGCCAGTGGGTTGCTTATCATGACAGCCACAACTCTGATAGAAGAGGTGCCGAGTTATTTTTCAACGGCTTGAGAAAATATCCAGAATTCCCTGGTAATGTTTGCATTGGAAGCAAGTATGCGAGTTGAATGTGTGAGTGAAGCAAGCAAAATAATCCCATTCTTCTCCTCAAGGAGGAATCGAGGCCAGGATGAGATCTAGCTTCATCCCAGACATTCTCAGTCCAAGAACAATAAAAAGCAAAACAATCCATTGACCAAATAGATCAACTTTCTTTCAGCTGGAGTCCTTCAGAGGTCTTGATCTTCAAATCCTATAATCCCCACCTAGCAACACAATTGGAGGAAAAACTGAAATAAGATATTGGTTAGATTGTTAGATAGATTGGTTAGATTGTGACAAAGAAACTAACCATCTTTTTGGCCTGGAAGAGATTCATGGAAGCTCTCCAGAACAAACTGTAACTTTTTCTGTAGAATCAAGACCAATGACTTCACTGGGATTTCTTCCAAAATGATGAGAATGCAGCAACAATGACTGAACCTGGGATGAAGGAGAAGAGATGCAAATCCCCTCTATCTATCTATCTATCATCTGTCTGTCTGTCTGTCTGTCTATCTATCTATCATCTATCTATCCATCATCCATCCATGCATCCATTCATCATCTCTCTCTTTCTCTTCTCTTTCCCTGTCAATCTCTGTAATCCTGCACGTACTCCCAAACAGAGCCAAGCCACAAATATTATAGGATACACTGGTGAAGATGTTGGTCTATGTAGCTTGTAGAAGATGGCCTTAATGGAGAGTTGGAAGGTCTATTATTAAAGTAATGATCAGATAAACGTGACTTAAGTCCTTATGAAGATGGGATTTATGAAAACACCTAAAACAGGTACTCCCCTAATTCACATGAAGATAAAAGAGGAAGGAAGGGAATACATTCAGACTTGCAATATTCTGTTTCTTTAGCCATTCTAATAAAAATAGACTTAGGCCCATGTGGAGCCTGTTTCTTGATCTGGACTTTTAGGGCTGACAGACTAGGAGTGGGGAGAACCAGTTTCAAGTCTTCCCTCAACCAAAGAAGCTCCTGGATGACCTTGGATAAGGCCTTCCCTCTAGCCTAGCCCAAGAACTAGCATGGTTCAGTGAGGAACATACTGGGCCAAGAGTGGAGAGATCTCTTGTGCCAGCTATTGTGCTGCTAACTTTCCATCTTTCTTCTAGCAGATTCCTGCTTTCTTCGATTTCTTCCTTCGGAACGTATATATATTTAAGTCCGTGAATGCTTCACCATGTGATTTTGTTTCACCAAATCATCATGCGATGGAGTTGGCGGCATGACTAAACTAAATATCCAATACATAATGGTCCGAATTTAAAATTGGCCGACCTATTTCCCGGTTGTTATGTTGCCTGCATTTATGACAAAAAATGGTGGGTAGGCAATGTCGTGGAAATTTCGATCAAACAAAATGATGCGTTGGTAACATTTATGAATCCCCGAGGCCCTGTTCATTCATTTTATTGGCTTGAAAGACGTTTGTTGGGTTCCAGAACTACATTTATTATTTATTTATTTATTTATTTATTTATTTATTTATTTATTTATTCATTCATTCATACATTCATTCATTCATTCAATTTATATGCCGCCTTTCTCCGGAGATTCAGGGCGGCTTACAATGCGTTAAGCAATAGCCTTCATACTTTTTGTATGTAGCTGCTTAGTAGGGCTTTCGCCCCCTCCCCCCAAGCGGTGTTCTTTTTTATACAAAGTCAGCTTATTGCCCCCACAATCTGGGTCCTCATTTTACCTACCTCGGAAGGATGGAAGGCTGAGTCAACCTTGAGCCTGGTGAGATCTGAACTCGCAGTAATTGCAGGCAGCTGGTAGCTAAGTGCTACTTAAGCACTTTAGTCTGCTTCACCACCAAGGCTCCTAAGCCTTATACTTCTTATTTGTGTCCTTCCAATGCCTTCAGTTACATCGTCAGGTCCACTGTATCAATTCCCAGAAGTGACGTTAAAGAACGTGGCACGTAAATTCAATAATAAATAAGCTAACATTGGAATTTGGCACTTCATACGAACAGTACGGACTTCGGCTTGGGAACCATATAAGATACCCACTTTAGGCTTGGGAACCTAGGATAAGCTGCCCAATTGCTGGCTTGGGAACCAGACAAATACCCACACAAGGCTTTGGAACCTCGAGGAAGAAACCAAACTACAGGCTTGGGATCCTGAACCAAGAAACCCACCTGTGGCTGGTATTGCATGGCTATCAGGTGTGCCCCCTATGGCGATGGGGTTGCTGGGTCAAGTGCCTGAACTGTTAGTAACAATGTCATCATGAACCAACACAATATAATAGTAGCAATGATGTCTATATAAAACAAACAAGACAAAACAATAATAGAATGCATGTGATGCTGCCATAGCAACTTCCTCAATTTTGTCCCTATTTTTAGGGCTTTATACATCAGGGATGAAACACCAACCCTACTTTTTTAGGGGGTTTGAAACATGCTCTTTCTAATGAGAATGATTTAACACAATTTCCAGAAGGTCTTTTTTTTTTGTAAAAGCAAGCTGAAAATACTCTATTTTTGGCGTTTTTACAAGAACCGTCACATTTATACTCAATTTGTGAACTATTGGGAAGCAGTAGGAGAACGAAATTTTATATTCAAAAAACTTGTGTTGCTCTTATTATGCACAAGAAGCCAAACTTTACCCTTTTTTTCGAGCTGCAGGAATTTTTGGCCACCTTTGCTCCCAATTATCTAGATGGAGATCGCTCATGAGAATGTTTGTATTATTTTGTTTAATAGAGCACAACAAGTTGTACAAGATGGCCAAGTTTTATTTCTCTCAACAATATATTGTCGGAGATATTATGTCTCAAAGTTGCTGAAATTCGTGTCATACTGCACTAATATTAATCTTCTCATCATTCCCACCACGCATCTCCTTCCACTTATGACTGTATGACTGTAACTTTGTTGCTTGTATCCTTACGATTTATACTGAAATTGTTTCCTGATTGCTTATTTGTTCCCTATGACTATCATTAAGTGTTGTACCTTATGATTCTTAATGAACATATCTTTTATTTTATGTACACTGAGAGCATTTGCACCAAGGCAAATTCCTTGTGTGTCCAATCACACTTGATCAATAAAAAATTCTGTTCTGTTCTGTTCTGTTCTGTTCTGTTCTGTTCTATTCTATTCTATTCTATTCTATTCTATTCTATTCTATTCTATTCTATTCTATTCTACTCTATACTCTACTCTACTCTACTCTACTCTACTCTACTCTACTCTACTCTACTCTTTCCTATCCCATTCTGTTCTAATATTCTATTCTATTCTGTTCTGTTCTGTTCTGTTCTGTTCTGTTCTATTCTATTCTATTCTATTCTATTCTATTCTATTCTATTCTATTCTATTCTATTCTATTCTATTCTATTCTATTCTATTCTATTCTATTCTATTCCTATTCCTATTCCTATTCCTATTCCTATTCCTATTCCTATTCCTATTCCTATTCCTATTCCTATTCTACGGTATGGGGTCACACAAATGGCTATATCTCCACAAGTATTGCATCAGCACACATAAACACTTTACCAATGTTCATTGGGGATGTGTGTGCATGTTGACACCAAATTGCATCGAAAGCCATGATGGTCAAGCAGGGAGGCCCCAGATCACTTGGCATGGAATGACCCAATAGTTTATAAAGATTAATAAGTGCAAACATAAATATATATTATTTCCCAGAGCAAAAAAAAAAAAAAGATGGTAAAATAGATTGTTTTATTATTTCCATTTGGAAACCCACTTCTGGATTTTCTGCTTGTGATGGAAAAAAATGAAACTTTGATTTTAGTTTTGCTGATTAGATAGATGTGTTGCTATAGAAATGGTTAATATACATCATTGTTGTCTCAGCCTTCCATTCTTCCGAGGTGGGTAAAATGAGGACCCAGATTGTCGGGGGCAATAGGCTGACTCTGTAAACCGCTTAGAGAGGGTTGTAAAAGCACTGTGAAGCGGTATATATGTCTGAGTGCTATTGCTATTGTGTAAAAGTGAAAAGTTGAGGCTGTAATTGCTATTACTACCTTCTATTGTGCTAAAAGAGTCAGAAGTCAACTGTCAAATATCTCCATTTTCTGAGATGAATCTCTTCATTAATTCGGTGGCTTCCAAGTTGATCTAATAGGCAATAGGAATAACTTTAGAGGAAGAACTGCAATCAAGTGGATGGTCAGATAAAACAAATCTGAGCCCAGGGCAGAAATGTAATGTGAGAAAACGTCTCAAATGTGACCCTCTCTAGTTCTTTTTAGGAGAAAAGCAGAGAAAAAGAAAGTGCATTCAGACTTTCAAGATTCTTTTAATGCAACCTTACACATTAGCATTCATAACTTTGCTTTCCTAGTCAAGTCTACTTCAAAAGGCTGGCATTAGAGGAACTCCAAATGCATGCAGGGCAAAGACAATATTCATGTTTGTTATTTATTTATTTATTCGTTCGAGTCCGGTAGGAGAAGGGCGGTATAGAAATCTAATAAATAAATAAATAAATAAATAAATAAATAAATAAATAAATAAATAAATAAATTCATTCATTCATTCATTCATTCATTCATTCATTCATTCATTCATTCATTCATTCAATTTATATGCCACCCTTCTCTGGAGACGCGGGGTGGCTTACAATGTGTTAAGCAATAGCCTTCATACTTTTGTATATACCTGCTTAGTAGGGCATTCGGGCCCCCCCTAAGCAATGTTCTTTTTTATACAAAGTCAGCTTATTGCCCCCACAATCCGGGTCCTCATTTTACCTACTTTGGAAGGATGGAAGGCTGAGTCAACCTTGAGCCTGGTGAGATGTTATAGAGGCCACTTTCATATGTTTTATGATGCATGACATGAAAAACAGCAAATAACACAAGAGTTCTTTGAACAATGATGCCATGATGCACGTCCCATCATTTTGATATCACTGTGGCTTTTTTACTGACAGGGTGGATAAAAATCGATGATTTTTTAAAAATTTACTTAAATCAGATTTTTTTGATTTTTATTAAATTTATTTTGATAAAAATATTTTTGGAGTAAAAAATCTATCTAAAGATAGTTTTCTATTTAAGATACATTAATAATTTAGTTTACTCAGCATGACATTTTGGTCTTTGGGTGTTAAGGGAATTTCGTTGTATACTGTGTATACATGTACAATGACAATAAAGTTATAAAAAAACGGAGCTTAGTTATGTAGCATGAGGCTGCATATTCTGCAATATTTACATTTTTGGTAAACTCATTCAATGAATCCAAGATCTGCAAGCTGAGATAATGTGCACTGCACTGATGCATTCACACAGTTTCACAGTATACATGAGATAAATCATAAAACAAAGTATCTCTCATTGTTTTGCGAATCTATGTACATTACAAACTTTATGATTGTTTGAAGAGAAGTGCATTTGTACCACCAGGCTCTAAGTGTGAGGAGGAAGGGCAAGCAGTAAAAATGAAAGTGAAACCTTCTAAGCAGCTTATAAATATAATATTAAAAAGCACCTGTCATTTCAGATCCATCATGGCAGCGCCTGTTAGCGGGCATCCGCTCATCTGCTGCCTGCCATATCCCTCATCTTGATGCGTCACTGCCGCATCACCAGCCATCCCATTAAAGTGACTGGGACTGTCGGTGAGTCAACAGCAGGTCAGAGGGGGAGCCGCTGCAGGATGGAGATGACAGGTGCTCTTTAAAAATTATGATTTAAATCAACTTGATTTAAATCAAGCCTTTTTAATAGGGATTTAAAGATTAGAATAGAATAGAATAGAATAGAATAGAATAGAATAGAATAGAATAGAATAGAATAGAATAGAATAGAATAGAATAGAATTGAATTCTTTATTGGCCAAGTGTGATTGGACTCACAAGAAATTTGTCTTGGTGCATACGCTCTCGGTGTACATAAAAAGAAAAGACATTCGTCAAGAATCATAAGGTACAACGCTTAATGATAGTCATAGGGTACAAATAAGCAATCAAATCATATTAGGAAACAGTCAATATAAATTGTAAGGATACCAACAACAAGGTTACAGTCATAGAGTCAAAAGTGGGAGGAAATGGATGATAGGAACAATGAGAAGATTAATAGTAGTGCAGATTTAAATCGTGATTTAAATCGACTTGATTTAAATCAAATCCACCCTGTTTACTGATGCTCTGAATGTGTGAGACTGCATGTCCCATCATTCCCAGACAGCATAACCAACCTAGCCCATCACATCTGGAAGGATAGAGACTCTACTACTGGCACAGTTTGCTTATTTAATGGGTTCCGTTTACATAGCTGCCCACTGGGTGGCCAACAACATTAAAAACAGCCAACGAAATGCAAATAGTATCGAAAACCAGGAAGGAAAAATGACCCCCCCACCCCCACAAACACTCACAACATTGGGGTCAACATTCAATTCGCATACATGTAACCTTAGAGGTAAGTCAATTTAGGCTTCCTGTAATTTAGTGCTCCTTATAAAATGTCTACTTTGACATTCCGCTTTTCTTGAGTGTTTTTGCTGAGAGGATGCCAAATTGGAAGAAAATATACTTTTTCAACAAGATACATATCTGTAATGAAAACACTGTATTATAACCACCCACCCACCCATCCATCCATCTTCTCTCTCTCTCTCTCTCTCTCTCTTGCACACAATTTCAGAACTAATTCGTCCCGTTTTCCAAAAAGAAATGAGAACTGTGGGAACTGTCTCATTCAGTCTTTTTTAAAACTGAAATTCTGCCTTCCAGGTTTATTTCCCAATTGCCCAAATATAAATTGTGTTGCTGGCTTGAACATTCTTGTATGTCCCTGGCTGAAAAGGTGTTGGGGGGGGGAGAGAGACTAGGTGAGAAAGTCCCAAAGAGGGTTAAATAGCCAATTTAATCACTGCAACACCTCTGGCAGACTCAGTTTCAAGTCACAGGTATTTATAGCTCTCTTCTGTTCTCCAGCTCTTCTGTACCTGTTAACCAGCAAACAGCCCCAGGGAGCTGAGAATCGGAGATGCTGAAGAATTTAATCTATTGCTGTAACTCTCTTCAGAAGCTGTCCACCATTCACCTTTTATAATAGCTTTCCCCGCTCAGATTGATTCACTCACAAGGGGAATACTTTCTTTAAAAAAAAAAAAGTTCATAATTGCCAGGTGCAAGCAACCAGAGCTTTATTGTTGGTTGCCTATATTACAAGAATCTCACCAATCTGACTGCATTCCCTTGGGAACGGTCAGATAAGATTCCAAAGATTCTGGCCTGGGGGAAGTCAGCCTTGTTCCACTTTCTGCAGTGTAAGGATTCTAAGCTAAGGCCCCGTCTTATCGCCTCCCTCCAATTTAATTGGACAGTCTATCATAATAATTGGATACTAGGATGGAGAATCCAAATAAACAGCGTCAGTCATAGCACCTTTTTCCCCCATGCCGACCAGTAAACCAAAGAGTATCATTAAGGGACATTCTAAAGGAATGCTCAACTGTTACCTTTAGCTAATGGTGTGTACAAACTCAGTTCCTGTGGCTAGTTTGTAGTTCAGTGTGTCATGAGGACCCAGAAAACTGGGTTGAGTGAAGCATGATGTCATGCCAAGACAAGATATTTAGAGATCAAGTGACCACCGGTTGGGCATGAGTGTCCTATCTTTATCATCCAATCCTCCCTCTTGGCCTCTCCAGCCCTCTGGCTTCCCACAAACCCATTCAAATCAAGGAAAAGAACCACAAAAGTAGATTTTGCCCACTGGCTTTTTTCAAGATGGAAAGGATGGGCAGCTTTGAAGGTTTATAGAATAACAAAGAGGTGGAGCCCAATAATCAGCACCATCAATATTTTAAGGAGCTCCAGGCTTGTATTGGGGTGGGTGGGGAAAGCAGGAATCTATCACAGGTGGTGAAGATCTAGTCAGGGTTGTCTCTTTCCAACACCTGAAGTTCTTGTCAGAGTGACAGAGATTCCGAATCAGTGGTGAAGTGAGACCAGATCAAGAAAACGGAGTAAAAACTGGGAAAGACAGGCTGGAGCTGAACTAAGTAGTACAGTACATGCTCTTAAGGATTGGAATTGGGTACACATACACAGGTAATCCTCGATTTATAACAATTGAGCCCCAAATTTCCATCGATAAGCAAGACATTTGTTAAGTGAGTTTTGCCCCATTTTACGACCTCTCTTGCCAAAGTTGTTAAAGAGAACCACTACAGTTGTTAAGTTAGTAACAGGGTAGTTAACTGAATCTGGCTTCCCCATTGAAGCCTGAGCCTGAGCCTGAGTGGCGTAGGAGGCTAATGCCTCCTACCAAGGCAGCAATTAACATCCAGCTGCCTGCAATTACACCAGTTCGAATCTCACCAGGCTCAAGGTCGACTCAGCCTTCCATCCTTTCTAAGGTGGGTAAATTGAGGACCCAGTTTGTGGGGGCAATAAGCTGACTTTGTATAAATATACAAAAGTATGAAGGCTATTGCTTAACGCATTGTAAGCCGCCCTGAGTCTCCGGAGAAGGGCGGCATATAAATCAAATTTTTTTAAAAAATTGACTTTGTCAGAAGGTTGCAAAAGATGATCACATGAAGCCGGGACACAGCAACAGTCAGAAGCAATGAGTCAGTTATTAAGCATCCAAATTTTGATAATGTGACTGCCGGGATGCTGCAATGGTCGTAAGTGTGAAAATCAGTCATAACTCACTTTTTCAGTGCCCTTGTAACAGGGGTGAAATCCAGCAGGTTCTGGAGAACCGCTAGCGGAAATTTTGAGTAGTTCAGAGAACTGGCAAATACCACCTCTGGCTGGCCCCAGAGTGGGGTGGGAATGGAGATTTTGCAATATCCTTTCCCCAGGAGGGGGGAAGGAATGGGGATTTTGCAGCATCCTTCCCCTGCCACACCCACCAAGCCAGACCCACAGAACGGTAGTAAAAAAAATTGCATTTCACCACTGCCTTGTCAGTGTCAAATGGTCACTAAATGAATGGTTGTAAGTCAAGGGCTACCTGTATTGATGGCGAGAGCCTCATAGGTTTCTGAGAGTGGATTTGCCAAATGCTTTGGCCACAAACTCTGTCCCAATGGCAGCACGGAAGTGTCTTTCTGATAGCACCTCCTTTTCTACCTCCACCGATAAATTAAACTCAAAGGCATCACTAAGGGACATTAATCTAAAGGAATGTTCAGGTGCTCCAAGCAGAAGATAAAAATGAAAAGACATTTTTGGCAGGGAAAGAAAATGTGAGAAACTGCCAGGTAGATTTTTAGCACTGTGTTATTTTGGAAAAGTAAATCTATTTCCAATTAGCATAGATTTTCTTCCTGGTAGGTATCATTATATCAACCGTTTTAATCAACATTGCCTTTAGAAACAAAAACAGTGATTTGGCAATGTTTTAGAAATAAATATTTGTGCAAGAGCATTTACAGGAAATACATTATAGCATTATTTAAAGCAGAGAATAAAGCCCTTTTTTTCTCTTCTTTTTTCTTTTGCTGCCATTTTAGACGGGTTATTTCTGAACTATCCGAAAATCCTTTCCAAATGTTAAAAGCTTTGGCAGTAACTGCGCTGCATATTATATTTTCAGTCAGTGCTATCTCTGGTTGAAACTTGGTTATATAAAATATTAAAAGCTGTCAAAGCCATAAAACAATAAAAACAGTAGCATGAGTGAAAGATATTTATTTCCTCATATTATTTTCAAACTTTGTGTGGATTCAAAAATAGTTCCATCCTCTGGCAATATTGTCTTTCTTTCTTTCAATTAAGCATGCTGCAAGAATTATCTTTGGGTAACCTAAGGAGCATATTTCTTTTTTTAATAATGGTTTCTATTAAATTATAAATATCCTCTATCACTTATAGACATTGATAGATAAGACAATGCGTTCAACAGGTAAGACAATGCTTTTGAGACAGAGGGATTTAGTGAATTTAAGCTTTAGAGCAGTGTTTCTTAAACATGGTAGCTTTAAGATGTGTCAATGCTGGCCTGGGAATTCTGAGAATTGAAGTCCACACATTTGAAATGTTGCCAATTTTTATTTAACTGAGTCTAGAGTCAATGTTACATACATTAGTGGTGCTTTCACATCAAGTCCTTATTGCACAAATGTCCCATCCATTTGTAGAATTGGGGGGAAGATTGCCCAGGCATACAGAAGACATAGAATCATAGACTCATAGAGCTGGAAGGGACCTCAGAGGTCTTCTAATCCAACCCCCTGATCAGAGCAGAAGTCTTATACCATGCCAATCAAATGGTTGTCCAGTTCTGTTCTTGAAAACCTCCAGTGATGAAGGACCCACAACCCCAAGAGGCAAGCTATTCCATTGATTAACTGCTCTCACTGTCAGAAAATTTCTCCTTACTTGTAAGTTGGACAGGATGGGTAGGCTGAGGGAAATCATGGAGATAAACAACCAAGAAATGGAATTTGTTGGTAGCTGATCTCATAAAGGACACCTAAGAGCAGGTACCCTGAAATCTGGGAGGAAAACAATTAAAAACATTTCAAAAGATTCTGCCTCAGTGAAGTTACTAATAAACGAGGGTTAAAAATTCATTTATAGATTCACGATTCTGAGTTTGTCCCTAATAGTCCCTTATGTTTGGCTTACTAATTCAACCTGATAACACCATTGCTTGGCTTTTTCTGTCCTTCGGTCCTTTCTATTTCTATTTCTTCTTCTTCTTATTATTATTAGATTGATATCCCACCTTTTCAACAAGCGCTCATAGGGTAATATGTAGCACTCCTTCCTATGATTATTTTTCCCCATGAGAAGATTGGAAAGAGAATAATTAACCAAAGCTACTCAATAAGCTTCCATTCTGAGTTTTAGACTCTCCACAATCCTAATACAACATCTTAACTACCATGTTTCCCCAAAAATAAGACCCTGTCTTATATTTTTTTGAACTCTGAATTAAGCGCTTGGCCTTATTTTGGGGGAGGTCTTATTTTTGGGGGGGGCACATGGAGCAAGATGGGGCTCCTCTTGCCATCTTACCTGATTTCCAGCTCTGCCTCTCTAACCCTAACCAGAGGAAATGGCGGGGACCGGCTGCGCATGCAGTTAGATATTTTCCTGGAGGGCTTATTTTCGGGGGAGATCTTAATTTCGAGGGAGGTCTTATTTTCAGGGAAACATGGTACCATATGACACTGCCCAAATATTAGACTCAGGAATGCTGCAAGTCAAAGCATCCTTGCTGGTTGAGATCAGAGAGAATGGCATGAATGAACTCTAAGCTCTGGCAGAAGCCTTAGGACCTTGGACAGCTCCCTGCAGGAAGTCACAGGATGTTGCTCTACCAGTATTTCACAACATTAATAAAGGTGGACTTTAACTCCCAGAATTCCTCACCTAGTCCACCTGTCTTAACATTGTTAGGTTTGAAAGATGCTGCTTTACCTCCTGCCTATCAACAGCTAAGGTCTTAAAGACAGATAGCAGAGCCTGGTGAACCTAACTATGCTCCGGCTATTTGCTGAGTGTATGTCAGCTCTTCAAGCTAGATCAAATTAAGAAGCCAATCCATGTAGGCCAATACTACTATACTACTACTATACATTGCACAATTAAAATAACAGCATTTTGGCAATTCTTAATGCACTTCTGTGATGGCCTGTGGAAAGATTCACTCTCCAGCTAAAAGTGCTGTGTTTTCCTGCTTCAGCATCCCTCACCAAAGTTCAGAGTGAGACTTTTTATTTTAAATTTAAAAAAAATAGCCATGGATATGCATAATCATTGCACATGAAAAACAAAAAACATCTATACATCTAATAACTTTTTTTCCATTTAAATGTCCTGGCTTCTGGGAATAAATCCTGGGAATTGTATCTGGGCAAAGCGGCAGTAATCTGATAGACTCTGACTCTCCAAGTGTGATATTTCCCAGGATCCTCCAGTAAAGACGCAAAGAACTATTATAAAGTGCAACCAGTATGCCCAACAATGTCTCCCCTAATAAGGAAACCTTATGGAACAGGTTGTCCTCAATTTATAACCAGTCATTTAAGTCCATCATTTTCAAAGTTATGATGAACCCTGAAAAAGGGACTAATGAGCCGGATTCAAAGTTCCGATGTCCCATTACCACGCTTCCCACAGTCACATGACTGCATTTGGGGCCCTTGGCAACCAGCCTGCATTTATGAACATTTGCAGCACCTATACCATTTTTGCCAAAAGCCAGCATTTATTTCCAATTCCCGGCAAAAACCATCTCATAATAAACAATGGGTTTCTTAATGACTGCAGTGTCCACTTAACAACCATGGTGTTCGCTGTACAGCCACAGTGTTTATTTAGTGACCAGCACCAAAAGACTGTAAAATTGGGCATACTCACAGGGTTACCCACTTTATGACTGAAATTGCGAGCTCAAATAGTCACAAGTGAAGGACTACTTGAATAGCATCTGCTTAGACACAATACAAACAAAATCTATGGAAATTTCACACCCAACATATTGTCACCTGAATTCTTACTCTATAATCTTATTTCTTTTACCCACAAAATGCCTTAGGTAGGAGCTTACTAATCAAGATGCAAACTATGTCTCCAAATACAGACATTTTTATCTTCTTTCAAAGAACATGCATATCACTCCTGATTTGTACTAGTGATAGCAATAATTATCCAAATGCTACAATCAGTAAAGTCAGTTTACATCATTATTCTATATTATACTTTGTAATACATTTCTTCTGTTAAAAAAAATACAGAAAAGCAACCGACAAGTCTCTTTACACAGATGAATCATAACTGTTAAAAGAAAAATCAGTTTGAGAAGGACTTCCACAACGCGATATCCATTACTGGAAATGTACATCTGTATATCTGTACTTCTATTAATGATGGAATCATCTGCAGGAAAGGAAGATTAAAATGAACATTATGTAAAATATTTAAAATAATGAATTTCACTTCCACCCCAAAAGATGCTGAGTGAAATATCCAGTAACCTTGAAGGTAACTGGAACCAACTAAGGTCAACAGATTACACTGAAAAACTAGGGGATGTTGTTTTATACCAGGGGTCCTCAAACTTGGCAGTTTTAAGACTTGTGAACTTCAATTCCCAGAATTCTCCAGCCAGCTATGCTGCCAGAATTCTAGGAGTTGAAGTCCACAAGTCTTAAAGTTGCCAAGTTTGAAGACCTCTGTTTTATACTAACTTTGACATAAATTTGACATTCTGTCACACCAAAGAAATAGCAAATTGTTTGGTCAACTGGCCGAACAAATATTTTCCTATGTACTCCCTAATTTACAAACTTTGGAAAATGTCAAACACTCTCAGAAACTTTCTAACTCATCTTAAGAGAGGACCCAGTTTTGATAGCAAGTCACTCACAGTTTCTGTTCACCAAACACCGTAGACTAGAAAACAGTAGTTTGTAGCTGTGTTACTGCAAAGCTACCCACAGGACTGGGTATCTCTTCAGTGTATTGTGTGAGCTCACCCAAGTTGCTTGAAGAAAACATCCTTCTGTTCATCAAAAGTGAAATGTTTTAGCGAAGACAAATATATATATATAAATGCCATGCTTTGCAAGCAGGAAACAATATTCCACAACCAGCAGTTTGCTCTCACATAAATCTGACAGACATTTCATTAAATTTCTATAGCCTTTCTGGGTGTGGAAGACAGGAATTATTCTTATAAAAATAAAATTCAAGGAAATATAACACACTTGTTTTTTTTAAAAAAAAAGGGCAGTGGGGTCTTAATACTGGAAAGTACAATTGAGAGGCACAAGAATGAGATATATGTCTCTTCTTCCTTCCAAGAGAACGAACAGATTAAGGAGGAAAGATTTTGAGAATGAAGCTTTTTCCTTGCTGATCTTTAGGGGGGGAAATGCTAAAGGTTGGATGGGAGGGTTGCAGTTTGGGATTTCCTGGGTGGAATCTCAGAGTGGGAAGCTGGAAAAACCATCTTTCAAGAAGGCAATTCCATATTCTTCCCAAGGCCATGCCCATGAGGTCAGATAGGGCTAAAGTCCAAAGATTCTTCTACAGAGAGTCCCAAAGGTGTTTTTTCAGGACTTCCTTGTTTTTTCTTTGAAGGCATTTCACTTCTCATCCGAGAAACTGCTTCAGCTCTGTGTTGTGATCTGCCAGCAGCCTGTGGAGCTGGCAGCTGAGTCGGACAGTGAGGAGGCTGGGGAGGAACGTGGGCCAGTCCTGGAGTCTGGGGAAGGCTCGGACAAAGGCTCTGCATCGGAGGCAGAGAAAGGGCCATCTGGGAGGTACGTGCTGCCTCCAGAGCTTCCAGAGTCAGACCTCAGTGAGGCAGAGGAACAGAGGGAGCGTGTTCCCAGTGCGTGCATGCACAGAGCTACCAGAAGGAAAGAACAGTTAAAACAAAAGGGATGACTTGGGAGCAGGGCTGGGAGATGATTGGCCCTTCCTGTAAAACTTAAAAGAGGAGCAAAAGCACGTGGGCCTTTGCAGGAAGCAACATTGTTAATTCTGTGCAGTTTAAAGCCTGAAGCTCTGTTTGATTCTGGATTCCGTGTGGCTTTGCCAATTAGGTCTTTGGCAGTGTGTCAAGGGAGATAAAGATGGGTAATTATCAGCCTTATCCCGAAGGACTCTTTACAACTATTTGGGACTCATCTGTGAACGAACAGAATTCCCAGCTGTTAAAATAAAAGAGGTTTTTGGGACTACTTGTGTGTTTTACTGACTCAGGAAGGTTAGGTCAGAACACTCTGACTGGATGATGGGGGAATGGAAGAATTTATATTCCTTGCAGACAGCTGGTCAATTGCATCCTTTTAGAGAGTCACTGAGGCCACTTGGAGGTTTATCTGTGTCCTCAGGGTCTCCTGAGTGGTGCAAATGGTTCCTTCCATTCCCCACCATCCAGTCAGAGTGGAAGAAGCTTCTTAGATAAGAAGTGAAAAACAACACTTCAAAAACAACAACAACAAGGAAGTCCAGTTGCCTCCTGAAAAGGCACCTTTGGGACAACCCTGACCTGGATGACCAAGAATCTCTATAGATAGTCCTTGACTTACAACCTGTTGCTTAGTGACCATTTGAAGTTATGATGAATACCCCCAAAGGTACAACTTGATTCCAACTTGGTGCACGTCAGACACTTGGTAGATGCTTACATTTACAGCTGTTTGCTCATCCTGCAGTGCAATCACATGACTGTGATTTGTGTTTTTTGCAGAAAAGTGGCATTTACTTCTGGTTTGGGACAAAAATGGCCCATGGTGAATAATGGGTTCACTTAACCACCACAGCATTTGCTTAATGACCACCAAAAAAGGTCATAAAATTAGGTCAATCACATGGGTGACCTGCTTTACAGCTGCCACGATTTACGAAAGCTGTAAGTTGAGAAGTACCTGTATTATTACTCCCGTTATGCAAAAAATTATGGGCTTCCAAAGATTTCTGGAGGTTAACATGCAACTGTGTTACTTTGAAAGTTACAGTATTCCATAGTGCTTTTGTTTTTCTTTTAAATTTAAAGAAACATGCATGCAGTTATGTATAAATTCATATTTGGTCTCCAAGGTGAATACACTCTTGGAAAGGTTTTGGTTTATTTGGAAGTAAAGTGAAACATGCTTCTGATTTTAATTTAAAGAGGTCATTGTCCAAAATATAGGAAACAAGATTCTCTTTCTTCAATCAACTCGGGCACAGATTTATATGTTGACATCCAATCTTATAAAGTGGTTCAACCAGTGGTGAAATACCAGTTCTGTGGGCGTGGCTTGGTGGTGGGGGTAATGTGACTGGGTGGGTGTGGCATTTTTAAAAGCACTTTTTTGTAGAAAAAATGCTTTTAAAAGCCTCTGATGATCATGCGGCTCACCTGGGATCATCAGCGCCTTTTAAAAACAACCTCTTTGAGAGGTTGTAGAAAAAATGCTTTTAAAAGGCTCTGATGATCCCAGCTGAGCCGCGCGATCATCAGAGGCTTTTTTTTTTACTTTTAAAAGCATTGTTTCAACCGAAGAGGTTGTATTAAAAATGCTTTTAAAAGTAAAAAAAAAAACCCTCTGATGATTGTGCGGCTCAGCTGGGCATGGGGGAGGGGGCGCAGGGATTTTTGCTACCGGTTCTCCGAACCACCCGCCACCATTGCTACCGGATCGGGCAATCTGGTCCGAACCGGGAGCATTTCACCCCTGGGTTCAACATACATCAAGGATCAGCTAAAGATCAGAAGATACAATTCAGACTGTGGGTTGGTTACATTTGGGTATATGTTGATTCATTCACAAAATCAGCTTCAAATTCAGCACCATCCCATTTTGATAAGTCGATGAGGGCCAAGGAATGAATCAGATGTAGATTAACCAAATACAAAGCTGGGGAGAAGAATCCTGCCTATTCTAAAGCCTTCCAGATCTTTGGTTTCAAGATTCTCGTTTTGCATGCTGATAGGTTTGAATTTTACGGGCTGAAAAAGTTGTAAGCAGCTGGAAGCAGGAAGTGAGCTAGGATAGAAAGCTTGGAAGGCAAACCAGCTAAAAACTCTTGTTCCTGGCAAGAAGGATGGAGTCTAGCTAAGAAGTAAATAAGGCAAAGTGTATGGAAATGGCCAGGAGGGTTAGGAACAGAAATTTGGCAATTTGGTGTGGTTATCAAATAGTGGCACAGAACTACCTCGTGTATCATAAGGATGTCATGCCATGCAAGTTGTATCATGGCTTTGAAGCATTCAACATTCTATCCAGGTAGTAGCACAAGACTTGATAACAAAGTCCCCATTTCAAGCTTCTTTCCATCTCAGATCTTAGCAGGTATTTTATAAGCCTACACGCTCACTATTTTTCAGTTTTTCTCCATGACCATAGGATCTACCCATCGTAATACCATCTGCATCTCTTATTTTCATTTCACTGGAAGTTGTATTTATAATACATTCACCCCCAGAAGTGATGCATCTTGGAAAATAATCTTGGGGGTGGGAGGAAAGTATGTGTCCACATAAATAATGTGTCTTGGAGTGTCTATGATTAACTTGCCGATAATTTTCTGATGTGTTCTAGGAGGAACAATCAAACACAAGAAAAGTCCACTGGGCCAAATTGCAAACAAGCCATGATCCTGATGACCCTTATTTGGGAGGTCAAGCTAAGAAATGAAGAGATGGAGGGTAGGCTGTTTTTTACAATTCAAAACCCTAAGTTGGGTTTTCAGTGTGCACCATGCCTTGCTGGACATGTCGAATAAGTTCTTTGCGATTGTCCAGGATAGTGTCAAAGCTCTCCTGCAGTCGATTTTGCTGGTCAGCAACGTTCTGCTGGAGGCTGCGAATCCAGCGTAGCAAGGCCAGGCGGCGATACATCACTAAGTGGCTGCGATATTTCTGTTTCTCCAACTCTTTGAACTTCTCCTTCTCCTGCATGTTCCTGAAAGCTTCTGCCAGTGCTGGGGAGAAGGTCTCAGAACTAGAGGAAGAGCTGTCAAAATCATCATTGGAGGCTTGCTGCGTAGCTTTACATGTCCAGTCTTCATCGGTGACAGAAGGTATCTTCCAAACTTCGGTGCCATCACTTTCAGGACTGCTGGAATAATCCTTATCTTCTCGAGGGGAACTGACCAGTTTCCCTCTTACTTTTACCCTCACCTGGTAGTTGGTCTCTTGTTCTGGACTCCTGACCTCAGCACCTTCAGGTGGTCTGCGGATGTCCTCCTCTTCTCTGTCCTTCTCCTCCTCTAAGCCCAGGAAGTTGTCATCAGACTTTAGGTTCTGAGAAATGCCTCTAGAGCGATTCTTTGCTTTCTGTCGGTGTATTAGATCAGTCAGATTCTCAGATACCTTCTTTATCCCATTGTCATTCCATTGTTCCCACTCCTCTGGTATCGGCACCTTTGATATGGGTTGGCTCCAGTTTTCGTTGCTATCAGAGGACTTCTCATCCATGAAGTTGAGGTTCTTGTCTGGATGGGAGTCCTTTTTGTTATGGTAGGTCACATCCTGCTGTGAATTTCCCTGGGCTTCACCGAGCTGTGGATGGAGGGGGAATTCCGGTTGGCACATGGCAAACATCGATGCCCCCACCCAACTGGGAAAAAGAAACCAGCAGAGAAAGAAATGTAGATATAAGGACATGACCAATATGCAGAAAAATTCCAACACTCCTGGGTGTCATCCTGAAATTCATGCTTTGGATCCCAGGCCAATCTCAGCATTTAGAGCTCTCTAAAAGCCTGGATCATCAAATTTTAAAAAACCTGTAAACAGTAACCATGTGATCAGAGCTGACTAAGCTTCTTCTGAATAGAGTTTAGTTTTCCAGGACTTAAGGAAAGTTTCCTTTGCTCCTATAATAAGCTTCTGGTTATCTAAATCCTGATTTATTTCATTAACTCAATGGCTGAGGTTCATGCAACACTGAACTAGCAGTTGACTTGCCAAGTTCAATTCACACAGCATACAATACTGACCCACACATTAACCAGATTTTGGTCCAGTAAGTTGTGTGAGGCCAACCCTATTGCTTCTTTTGCTGGGGAGGCGGGGAGGAGAAGATAACTTCATCCTAGCTCCCAAATAATTCACAAACTGATCATTTTTCCATCTTTCTAAGCATGGGCGACTATGTTGCATAACCTTTTTCTGGCTTAAAGCCACAACAGTCCTCTGAACGCATGCTGGGGTGAAAGGACCCTGTCACTCTAAGTGGGACCTGGATGATTAGTTTAGCTGATCTAATTTACGTTTTACTAAAATAAATGAATATAACACAGTCATCAAAATGAACACAGGACATAGGACAATAAGGTTTGAAGAAAACATTGATGTCTTTTAGTCCAATCCTATACCCATGATGGCGAACCTATGGCAGGGGGGCCACAGGTGCCACACGGAGCCGTATCAGTGGGCAAGCAAGCACTGCCGTAGCTCAGCTCCAGCGCGCATTTGTGAACTGGCGACCCAATTTTTGGGCCTTTCCGTCCTACCAGAAGTTGGGAAATGGGCTGTTTCTGGCCTCCGGAGGGCCTCCGGGGGAGTGGGGAAGGCTGTTTTCGCCCTCCTCAGGCTCCTAGAAACCCTCTGGAGCCTGGGGAGGGTGAAAAACGGCCCTACCGGGCCCACTGTGCCATCTTGTGCTAAAAGTGGGGTGCTGGTGCATGCGCAAGGGTAGAACGCATTGAATTATGGGTGTGGGCACACATGTGGATGACCTCACCGCGCTCCCCCCCCCCCGCTTTTGGCACATGATGGTAAAAAGGTTAGCCATCACTGTCCTATACTATTCTGGAAAAATGGCTGTCCAGTCTCCTGTTGAAAACCTTCA
The DNA here is from genome assembly GCA_030761175.1 of Masticophis lateralis. Taxonomy (NCBI): domain Eukaryota; kingdom Metazoa; phylum Chordata; class Lepidosauria; order Squamata; family Colubridae; genus Masticophis; species Masticophis lateralis. The sequence continues at coordinate 9,655,370 of JAUDYJ010000009.1, read as the reverse complement.
GGGTTTGAGCCTCCAATAAACAAAAATATCTGTAGTTCAGGGTTGAAATGAGGGGGTCCTTTGTCGCCCTCCGAGCTTGGTTGTTTTCTTACAGGTGCTTCGTTACTCAAATTAGGTAACATTATCACGCTAGTCACTCACACTTACAATGTTACCTATTTTGGGTAATGAAACATGTGCAAGAAAGCAAGCAAGCTCTGATGGAGCACCCACCATGGCTTTCCATATATTTAATCATTCTGTCCCCCCTTTTCCTCCCATAATAGTTATTTTAGCACTACACAGGCTTAACCTTATTATAAAATAATAAAATAATAAAATAATTATCAAAATAATTTTGATACGAGTGATAAACTAACCAAACAAATTGTTTGCAAAAAAAGAGGCCACGCCAACTCCCTCTCCTCACCCAAATTAAGCTGAACAGGTTTCACAAGTTATGCAAAAGGCCACTGTTATTATAGGCCTTTCACACTTTTGTATATTGTGTACACAAACATCAGAAGGCGCACAATGTGGCAAGCACACAGCTCACAGGGGCTCAGCCACCCTTGGAGCTGCAGGTGGGGTAGTTCATCTGTAGGTCAAAGGAAGGTCTAGACCAGACAGGGGGAATATAATAACCTAGCAGAAGGGAAGGTTTTTTTCATCCTCCCCCCTCCCAAAAAAACCCACCCAAGCAGGTGAAAGAAAAGAAAAAAAACCCCGTGTCAATTTCTATACAATCCTAAAAGATACCGAGAGGGAACAAGGTGTGGGGGTCAGCATTGCTATAACGTATGTGGGCTCTCCTCCCCCTCCCCGCATTTTCCAAGCAAGCTCTAGAAAATATTCCTTTCCTTTCCTTTCCTTAAGCCTTCCCTGTCAGGGGGGAGGTGGCAGAAGGCTGGACCTGTTTGCCGTTTTAGGGCATGTGATTTGGGAGTAGTGGCAAGGAGGGAGGGAGGGAGGGAGGGAGGGAGGGGGTCCGGTGCAGTGCCAATGGTCTTGCAGGCAAATTGCAGGCAGTTTGTGCCAAGGAAGGAAGGAAGGGAAAGGAAGGAAGGAAGGAGAAGGAGAAGGAGAAGGAGAAGGAGAAGGAGAAGGAGAAGGAGAAGGAAGGAAGGAAGGAAGGAAGGAAGGAAGGAAGGAAGGAAGGAAGGAAGGAAGGGGAAGGAAGGGGAAGTAAGGAAGGAAGGAAGGAGAAGGAGAAGGAAGGAAGGGGAAGGAGAAGGAGAAGGAGAAGGAAGGGGAAGGAAGGAAGGGGAAGGAAGGGAGGGAGGAAGGGAAAGGAAGGAAGGAAGAAGAAGGAGAAGGAGAAGGAGAAGGAGAAGGAGAAGGAGAAGGAGAAGGAGAAGGAGAAGGAGAAGGAGAAGGAGAAGGAAGGAAGGAAGGAAGGAGAAGGAGAAGGAAGGAAGGGGAAGGAGAAGGAGAAGGAAGGAGAAGGAAGGAAGGGGAAGGAAGGAAGGAAGGAAGGAAGGAGAAGGAGAAGGAGAAGGAGAAGGAGAAGGAAGGAAGGAAGGAAGGAAGGAAGGAAGGAAGGAAGGAAGGAAGGAAGGAAGGAGAAGGAAAAGGAAGGAAGGGGAAGGAGAAGGAGAAGGAGAAGGAAGGAGAAGGAAGGAAGGAAGGAAGGAAGGAAGGAAGGAAGGAGAAGGAGAAGGAAGGAAGGGGAAGGAGAAGGAGAAGGAGAAGGAAGGAGAAGGAAGGAAGGGAAAGGAAGGAAGGAAGGAAGGAAGGAGAAGGAGAAGGAAGGAAGGGGAAGGAGAAGGAGAAGGAGAAGGAGAAGGAAGGAGAAGGAAGGAAGGGGAAGGAAGGGAGGGGAAGGAAGGGAGGGGAAGGAAGGAAGGAAGGAAAGAAGGGGAAGGAAAGGGAAGGGGAAAGAAAGAAGGAAGGGGAAGGAGAAGGAAGGAAGGAAGGAAGGAAGGAAGGAGAAGGAGAAGGAAGGAAGGGGAAGGAGATGGAGAAGGAGAAGGAAGGGGAAGGAAGGGAGGGGAAGGAAGGAAGGAAGGAAAGAAGGGGAAGGAAAGGGAAGGGGAAAGAAAGAAGGAAGGGGAAGGAGAAGGAAGGAAGGAAGGGAAAGGAAGGAAGGAAGGAGAAGGAGAAGGAGAAGGAGAAGGAGAAGGAAGGAAGGAAGGAAGGAAGGAAGGAAGGAAGGAAGGAAGGAGAAGGAAGGAAGGGGAAGGAGAAGGAGAAGGAGAAGGAAGGGGAAGGAAGGAAGGGGAAGGAAGGGAGGGAGGGAGGGGAAGGAAGGAAGGAAGGAAAGAAGGGGAAGGAAAGGGAAGGGGAAAGAAAGAAGGAAGGGGAAGGAGAAGGAAGGAAGGAAGGGAAAGGAAGGAAGGAAGAAGAAGGAGAAGGAGAAGGAGAAGGAGAAGGAGAAGGAGAAGGAAGGAAGGAAGGAGAAGGAGAAGGAAGGAAGGGGAAGGAGAAGGAGAAGGAGAAGGAAGGGGAAGGAAGGAAGGGGAAGGAAGGGAGGGAGGGAGGGGAAGGAAGGAAGGAAGGAAAGAAGGGGAAGGAAAGGGAAGGGGAAAGAAAGAAGGAAGGGGAAGGAGAAGGAAGGAAGGAAGGGAAAGGAAGGAAGGAAGAAGAAGGAGAAGGAGAAGGAGAAGGAGAAGGAGAAGGAGAAGGAAGGAAGGAAGGAAGGAAGGAAGGAGAAGGAGAAGGAAGGAAGGAGAAGGAGAAGGAAGGGGAAGGAAGGAAGGGGAAGGAAGGGAGGGAGGGAGGGGAAGGAAGGAAGGAAGGAAGGAAAGAAGGGGAAGGAAAGGGAAGGGGAAAGAAAGAAGGAAGGGGAAGGAGAAGGAAGGAAGGGAGGGGAAGGAAGGAAGGGGAAGGAAGGAAAGGAGGAAGGGAGGGAGGGGAAGGAAGGAACCCGGCAGCCGCTTTAGGCCGGGAGTCTCTCTAAAAAGATTATTATACGTCCCCGTTCAAACTGTCGCTTGATCCCCCCTTCCTCCCCCACCTCTCCCTCTCTCTCCCCGTCCCCTCCCCGGAAGCCCCGGCCGCGGGCTTGGCACTCACCGCTGGAGCCTCGCAGGAATCTAGCGGGGAGGGGCGGCCGGGCGGTGGGGGGGGGGGGAACTGGCAGGATTTTGGCAGCCGACGGAGGCTTCTGCGGAGGGGGCGGAAATGGCACAGATGGGGAACGTGGCAAAGAAGCACTGGCCGCTTCCTGCAGGTGCCCAGGCGGCGGCGGCGGCGATTGCAGAGAGGGAAGGCGAGGAGAGAGAACAGGTGACCCCGGGAAACCGATGCGTACGGACGGGCTCCTCCCTCCTTCACAAGCACACACGAGTCCTCCCCAAATGATTCCGGGCGGCTGGCACGCTCACATGACCCACACGTGAGGCTGAGTGGACAAGAGGCGAGGAGGACTGGGGTTGGTGGGGGGGTCATGATGAGTAACATCTGGAGGAGGACTTGGCCCGGGAAGTCCGCGGACTCCTGACCCTTTCTGAACACTGGTGGAGCCTCGGGACAGCCGCGGTTCCCTGCTTTGTCAAGCTTGGTGGGACGACTGGACTAGGACTAGGACTAGGACTAGGACAGGACTAGACTAGACTAGACTAGAAATATGAAATGGAATGGAATGGAATGGAATAATAGAATAGAATAGAATAGAATAGAATAGAATAGAATAGAATAGAATAGAATAGAATAGAATAGAATAGAATAGAATAGAATAGAATAGAATAGAATTCTTTATTGGCCAAGTGTGATTGGACACACAAGGAATTTGTGTGGCATACACTCTCAGTGTACATAAAAGAAAAAATACATTCGTCAAGAATCATAAGGCACAACACTTGATGATAGCCATAGAGAACATAATCATAGGGATCAAACCCACCTAACCCTCCCCCCCCCCCTTCAGCCAAGCCCCAAAGATTCATGTAGGGTTGAGTGTGTTCTGAAAACTCAGTTCAGTTGATTGAATAAACTCTGTTGAAGCTAATCATAGGTATGAGTTATTTAGAGGTGGAGAATGCAAGGAAATCCAAGCATGGCTGGCTAGCATGGGAGTTGAAGTCCACCAGGTTTAAAGTTGCCAAAGTTAGACACTCCTGCTCTAAATTGTCCCAAAGGTGGTTTTTTTTTTTCCAAGAGGCAACTGGACTTTCTGGTAGTCCAGTTCTGGTAGCACCAGAAAGTCCACTTTCCTCTTGGGGGAAAAAGCTACCTTTGGGACAACCATGACCTGGATGACTGAGAATCTCAATAGAAGCTGCTCTAAATATTGAATATTTAGCCTGTTTAGCAGGAGATTACCCTTGGTGATTAAATACCACGCATGGGGAAGAGGAGGATATGTATCACGTGTCATCACACAACAATGTCATCACATCTGTGACTTCATTGTAGCGTGTATCAGAGATCTATGCTGCCTTGGTCCATACCTGAAAAGCCATCAGTGCAGAAATAAATAAATAAATCACGTAATAGTTGTGTTGTTGCAACATATTAATCCATGGTTAAGCAGACCATTGTTTTTGTGGGTTTGGCCATTCAACAGACCTATCAGTTAACTACACAAACTGGGTTCTCATTATATGCTAAACCCGTGATGGCGAACCTATGGCACGCAGGCCACAAGTGGCACGCAGAGCCCTCTCTGTGGGCACATGCGCCATCACCAGCTGCTTTTTTGGTTTCTGGCCAGCTGGTCTTCACAGGCACTGGAGACCCGGAAAATGGCCTGAAAACAGCCAAAAACCAGGCATGCGTGCCGGTCAGCTGGTTTCCAGGTTTCCAGTGCCTCGGCACGCATGACGACCAGCTGGCCAGTGCGCACATGTACACCGGCCAGCTGGTCTTTGGTTTTCTGGTGCACAAACATGCATGCACATTCTGGTTTGGGCACTCCGTGCCATAAAGGTTCACCATCACTGTACTAAACTATTTAAGCTATTGTGAGTCAATTTATTATATGAATCCAGCTAGTAGTTCAAAACAGTGGCTATCCATTCCTTCAAAGATTGTTGGATTACATTAAATCATAACCATGTGTTGCTAAACCAAAAGACTGGGTTCATGCAACAAAACCATAAACCACAGTTTATAAAGCAGAAACTGAATTTCTTCATGCGGTGTATCAAGGGATTCGGATTTAGCATCTTATATGAATCTATCCAAATACAACAACAATGTTTGCAGTTTGGTGTAGTGTTTTAACGTGCTGGCCTAGAAACCAGGAGAGAGTGAGTTCTAGTCCCACCTTAGGCACAAAAGACAGCTGGGCCAATCACCAGGAGACTTAAGTTCTAGTCCCGCCTTGGGCATGAAGCCGGCTGGGGGACTTTGTGCCAATCACCAGTGACAGTGAGTTCTAGTTCTGCCTTAGGCATGAAAGCTGGCTGGGTGACTTTAGGCCAGTCACTCTCTCTTAGCCCAACCCACTTACAGGATTATTGTGGGGAAAATAGGAGGAGGGAGGAGTATTGGGTATGTTTCAGGAGCGGGTTTCAAAACCCGTTGCTACCAGTTCGCTTGTCTGTGCGCACGATGCTTCTGTGCATGTGCAGAGGCATCTGGGCAGGTGGACCACTGCTGCTACCGCTTCGCCCAATCTGGGGTGAACCGGTAGCAACCCACCACTGGTATGTTTGTCACCTTAAGGCAGCCTGGCTTAACATGTGTGAACTCTGCTTAGAACTCATGCTCAGCTGTGTGTTGTGGCCTAGGCCCAAGTAGTTACTATTTATTTATTTGTTTATTTATTTATTTATTCGATTTATATGCCGCCCTTCTCCGGAGACTCAGGGCGGCTTACAATGCATTACCAGACACAATCAGTCCTAAACATATTTTATTAGAACAGCTGAGAATTACTTCATTCCCAGCTTAGTCCAAGTTAATTCCAAAACAAATTCTTCATAAACAGTCTTTCGGCCTTATCACCAACCTTTGTCTTCTTTGGCACCCTGCCAAAGGCTTTTCTTGGCAAAACCCCATGAGATGCCAACGAGAAACAAATGTAGCAGCATGGCTTTCCTACAAAGATCCCAAGAGCCGTTGCTGGTCTTTTAAGCCTTATGGGAGGGGCCAATCATCTCCTGGCCTTACTCCCAAGTCGTCCTTTTTGCTTTAGCTGCTCTTGCCTTCTGGCAGCTCTTTGCATGCGTACACTAGGAACAGGCTCCTCCTGTTCCTCTGCCTCTCTGCTGTCCGCCTCTGGGGGCTCCGGAGTCCACGCATCGCTCCCAGATGGCCCTGGCCCCATCTCTGCCTTTGATGGAGAGCCTTCATCCGGGCCTTCCCCTGACTCTAGGACTGGCCCATGTTCCTCCCCAGCCTCCTCACTGTCCGACTCTGCTGCCAGCTCCGCAGGCTGCTGGCGGACCACAACACTGTGTACCTTTGACCATGGGTTAGCAAGTAAGCTATAAGAGAATCCTCCTCAAAGCTACCTAGACTGAACCTTGGCAAACCAGCCTGGGGTTTAGCTGCAGTGCAACAGCCTATCCCCTGACGTGGCCTTGCCCTTGTGTCTTGGGCCTGCCCTTATCCCTCTTCAAAGCTTGCTTCACATGCGGCATTGGTTAAACCTTGGTTATTTCCTCCTTCCTGACAGAAAAGGGTTAGAGCAACAGGCCTTTGTGATGCTACAGCATCACCCCAGAAAGTCTTTAGGCCTCTGCTGGGAACAATTTTGTTCAAAGGCTGGGCCAGGTCGGTGGATGGAAAACAACAGCAGATGAAAGCCAGGTGGCTCTAACGGCTTGTAAGAACCTGGGATCAGGCTTTAAGCGCCCAGCACCCCAAAATATCCAGATGTTTGGGATTTCTGCTGGAACTCCATCTCAGTTAAGATGGCCCTGCTGCGTCAAAACTGCAACAAATCAAAGACTATTCTGAGGAAGTAGATTCTAAAGTAGGATATTAAAGCAAAATACGATTGTCTTGCAGCAGCTTTGCAGTCTTCCAATTGGATTCCAGGCTCGGCCTGTCCCAACCAGATGTGTTATAATTACAGCAATTGTGATTTTCATTTGGCTTTCCTTGCCTGCAATCTTCAGTGGCACTTGAGCTATCTTGTGTGGCAACTCCCATGTTTAGAGCCATCTTCAGAACAGTATTCCATGCTCAGAGCCATGGCAGTGCAGTAATTAGAATGCAGTATTGCAGGTTAACTCTGCCCGCTGTCAGGAGTTCGATTCTGACCAGCTCAAGGTTGATTCAGCCTTCCAAGGTCAGTAAAATGATGACCCAGATTGTCGAGGGCAATATGCTGATTCCGTTAACTCTGGAGAAGCACTATGAAGTGATATATAAATCTTAAGTGCTATTGCTGTCACTTTCTCATCTCCAGTTCCTGATTAAATGGTCTTTATTTTTTTTATTTTATTTTTATTTTTAATTTGATTTATATGCCGCCCTTCTCCGGAGACTCAGGGCGGCTTACAATGCGTTAAGCAATAGCCTTCATACTTTTGTATATTTATACAAAGTCAGCTTATTGCCCCCACAAACTGGGTCCTCAATTTACCCACCTTAGAAAGGATGGAAGGCTGAGTCGGCTGAGTCTTACCCAGTGTTTCTCAATCTTGGCCATTTTTAAGAAGCATGAACTTCAACTCCCAGAGTTTCCCAGTTAACTAAGCTGGCTGGGGAATTCTGGGAGTTGAAGTCAGGGGTGAAATGCTCCCAGTTTGGACCGGATCGCCCGATCTAGTAGTGATGGAGGCAAGTTGTTCAGAGAACTGGTAGCAAAAATCCCTGCCCCCCCCCCCACATTGCCCAGCTGAGCCGCGCAATCATCAGAGGCTTTTTTTTAATTTTTGAAAGCATTTTTTCTACAACCTCTTCGACTGAAGAGGTTATAGAAAAAATGTTTTTAAAGGGAAAAAAAGCTTCTGCTGATCAGGCAAATCAGCTGGGATTGTCAGAGGCTTTAGAAGCATTTTTTTTACAACCTCTTCAGCCGAAGGGATTGTAGAAAAAATGATTTTAAAAGTAAAAAAAAACCAAACAAACTTGACCATGCCCACTCAGTCATATTACCACCACCACCACCAAGCCACGCCCACAGAACTGGTAGTAACAAATTTTACATTTCACCACTGGTTGAAGTCTATGCATTTGAAAGTAGCCAAGGTTGAAAAACACGGGCCTTACCCTTCTGTAAGGTTTGTATTTTGCAAAATATCTATTATACAGTCATATGTAAATCACTGCAGTCTCACACACACCTTTGAGATTTCCGTGCCAGATGTTGTTGTGTAGAGGGGTTGTTTGGATTTAGGAGTTAGGGGAAAGTATAAAATAGAAGTCTAAAAACATTCAACCCATCACTACCCATAACCAGAAACATGTTTCTTTAGTCAGATAGATAGAAATGAGAGGAAGCTCAGCATAGTATTACACTACCACCACAACAAATTGGATTGCATAAATTTAAGGAAAGCTAATTTATCCTGATATATTTTTGGATGGAGCAAGCATTTTGCTCCAAAGCAAAGTAGCCCCACTGTTGTTTTAACTGTAACTGTAACTGAATTTCTGGATTTTTTTTTTTTTTAAAGTTGTTATCCATCTCCCAGAGTTACCTTTCTATGTGCTGGGTGGCCATTTTAAGCAAATAAACACAACATAAATAAAATCTATATTCTCCTTCCTGCTCTGCTTTCCCTGGGCTGAGTGGGAAAAAAATGTTTGGTTTGCAAATGTGCCAAGTGTTAAAGGGAGATATTGGTGGGGTGGGGGCAGAATCCTTCCAACGGCATTTTGCTCACTGCAATTTTCTTTCTCACTTTTCATTTGATTGATTGATTGATTGTGCTTCATCCCTGGTTGGGGGAACACACAAATAGCCCGCCGAATACCCAACATCTGTGCCCATGGCATGCAACTTGAAGTTTCCTATGCCTCGTGTTCTTCTCAGGTAGCTTTCCCAGGGCCTGGTCTGACAAGACAAAAGGGCCTTTTATAACAACATTGTGCTACAAAAAAAAAGCACACATGGTTTTAGAAAAGCACTGGAAGACGCAAACCAAAAGAACCGGTTTTATACCGGTAACTCACCTATCCTGCCAAGTCAGGCTTGACTGAGCCATAATGGCTAGATTTACGGGTGGGCTTCAAAAATTTTAGCAAGGGGTTCTCTGCCCGGTTGCTGGGTGGGCGTGGGCATGGTGGGCGCGTGGTCTAGTCAGCCTCCTGCACCATGGCGCGGGTGGGGGAGGGTGTTTTTGTCCTCCCCAGGCTCTGGAGGCTTAACTGAAGCCTCCTGGAGGGTGAAAACGGCCTCCCCAGGCTCCGGAGGCCCTCTGGAGGCTGGAAATGGGTCCTTTTCCAGCCCTCCCAAACTTTTGCCCTCCCCGAGCCTCCCTGAGCCTTTGTGCATGCTCTGCACTTACTTGCATCCAAAACAGGCCGTGTAGGGACTCTTGGGAGGGGTGGGGCTGGGTGGATGGTTGGGGTCAGCCAGGAGTGGGATTCAGGAGTTCTCCGAACTGCACAGAATCTTAGCTAGAGGTTCTCCCGAACCCCTGCGAACCCCCAGCAGCCCCACCCCTGCTAGATTTTTTTTTTAAATGTAATTTATATGCCGCCTTTCTCCGGAGATTCAGGGCGGTTTACAATGCATTAAGCAATAGCCTTCATACTTTTGTATATACCTGCTTAGTAGGGCTTTTGCCCCCCCCCCCCCCCCGCCCAGCGGTGTTCTTTTTATACAAAGTCAACTTATTGCCCCGACAATCCAGGTCCTCATTTTACCTACCTCGGAAGGATGGAAGGCTGAGTCAACTTTGAGCCTGGTGAGATTCAAACTTGCAATAATTTCAGGCAGCTGGTGTCATTTTAACACCATTTAAGCTGCTGCTTAAGCTGCTGCGCCACCAAGGCTCTTACTATTACTAGATTTGAGAAAAACTACATTATAAATCAGGAATCCCAAACTTAGGGGCAAATTTAAAAAGGTGAGATAATAGATAAATAAGCCAACACGTTTGTGGTGGAATGTAGTCCAGAGTCGAAGGAGGGAGGGGCTCTTTCCCAGGGAGAAAAGAGTCAGTGGAGCTCGGAATGGCTGGTGGACGGGAAGAGTGCAAAGTCAGACCTTCCCTCACAATTCACAGAGCACAGGTGGTCTTCGACTTATAACCATTCGTTTAATGACCGCTTGAAATTGAAATTCATTGAAAAAAGCGACTGATGACCATTTTTCACACACATGACTGTTGCAGATCATATGATCAAACTTCAGATACTTGTTTCATATTTATGACGATTGCAGTTTCCGGGGTCATGTGATCACGTTTTGTGACCTTTTGACCAGCAGCATCAATGGGGAAGCCAGGTTTACTTAACAACCGTGTTATTAACTTCAGTGGCAAGAAACATGAGTTCTAGTTCTGCCTCAACAGGAAAGGCGGTTGGGAGACTTTGGGTCAGTCACCCTCTCTCTCTGAGCCCAACCCACCTCACAGGGTTGTTGTCGTGGGGAAAAGATACGATGGAATGCAGTGAGGAGGTGGATCCTCAGGAGGGAGGGGCTGCATTCTAGAGCAGGGGTCCCCAACTTTTTGGACCTCAGGGACCACTAACTTCATAATTTTAAATCCCGCGGACCACTAATACGATCTGCCTAATGACCGGCTGGGTGGGTGTGGCTAGGTGGTCATGTGACTGGGTGAGCGTGGCCAACTCAATGTCACTCACTTTGAGGGGCACCTTGCCAGCCTCTACTCGCCTATCCCCTCCCAGCCACTCCTCCCCTCCCTGCCTGGGCTCCTTAGGGCCCCAACAGGAAGCAGTTGTTGGAGCTAAGCAGCCACTGCAAGGAAGAGTTGGCAACTCTTCCAATTGGATCTGACCGAGAAGGAGGCTCAGCAGAAGCACCTCACTGAGGACTAAAAGCATAGGTTTTCCAAGCAGAGGGAAGACCTGCAGAAGACCAGGAGGCTCAGTGGGCTGAGATGGTCAGCCGGTTCCAGGCCATGATGCAGTCCCACTGGAACAAGGCCCTTTGGGTCTTCACCACCAGCGGTGCTTCAGCCTTTGCCCAAAGCCCCATACCAGGAGGCTGAAGCAGACCCCAAATTGGAATTTCTGTCCCCCTCTGGCCCACACAAAAAGACCCCGAAGGGGGAGACTCTCTGCAGCAACACAAACGTTCATTGCATGTATCTGGCCCAGGGGCCGTAGTTTGAGGATCCCTGATTTAGTGCAATATAAAAAATGCAAATAATTTTTCTGCGGATCACCAAAATTTTCTCACAGACCACCAGTAAATAGAACCCGCCCCTGGTGCAGATATTCCCTGAGTAAAAGAAGTAACTATTTCATCTTCAAGGAGTGATTATCCTCTGGATTCCCTTTCAAAGGATATTATAGGATTTTAAATGAGGATGGCTGGAAAAATTCTAGGTTATGTAAGGGAAAAATTCCCTTACATAACCTAGAACAGACTGGAAGGAACAGATTAAAGAAAGAACAGCAATTAAGCTTTGCCTTTGTAGTGATTGCAACAAGTTTTAACCAAGTCAAATATGCAGAAAGGAATTTTAAGGGGACATTTCAAGGATTTTCAGTGGGTGGAAAAGGTATAATCCAAAGGGAGATGGATGAAGAAACTGTTCTAGACCTTTCCCACAATTCAGTTTGCAAAACATGTCCCTTAATTTGATCAGCCCCAAGGCTAGAAAGCAAAGGAATCCGTTGGATTCAACAAATGTACTTATTCACTGAGGAGGTAGCAGGCCCTGAACATCCTTATGGATATGCACAATTATTAATTAAATTAACTTGATTAAATCATGGGTATGCAAATTAAATGAATTATGGATATAGATACATTCCGTAATATGGAAGGGAAGGAACTGGCTTGAGATCAAGACCAAAATCTCACTTGCCAGCAGTAGTGGAATTCAGCTGGTTCACACCACTTCGGGAGAACCAGTTGTTAACGTTCTGAGCAGTTTGGCAAACCGGTTGTTGGAAGAAATCATTAGGGCAGAGAACCGGTTGTTAAATTATTTGAATCCCACCACTGCTTGCCAGCTAGTGGAAAAAAGGGAGGCTAAATTGGACTGTAAGAAAGGCTAAGCGCCAAAGAATTGAGGCCTTTGAACTCTGGTGCTGGAGAAGACTCCTGTGAGTCCCTCAGACTGCAAGATGGTCCAACCAGTTGGTCCTAGAGGAGATCAACCCTGACTGCTCTTTAAAAAGCCAGATCCTGAAGATGAAACTCAAATACTTCGGCCACCTAATGAGAAGGAAGGACTCACTGGAGAAGAGCCTCATGCTGGGAACGATTGAGGGCAAAAGAAGAATGGAACAGCAGAGAACGAGGTGGCTGGATAGAGTCACTGAAGCAGTTGGTGTGAGCTTAAATGGACTCCAGAGGATGGTAGAGGACAGGAAGGCCTGGAGGAACATTGTCCATGGGGTCATGATGGGTCGGACATGACTTTGCAACTAACGACAACATCAAACTAAACTGTCCATTGCACATTGAATAGATTCATACAATGTGCTTAACCAGGATAATTAAAAGACCCAGAAGCTCCATTCACACAATCAAGCTTGATTTTCACTATGAAGATGCAAAGCAGAATGGACCGTTCTGGAATACAGGATTATTCACTTTTTTTTCCTTCCGGACTTCCTCAATCTTTTCACCCCCTTCTCCACTTCAGAATATTTGCTTTGAAAGAACAATAGAGCATTCCAGGATACCTTGAAATGTTTTGTTTTCCCATTTCCCAGAACATTTTGTACATCCCTAATCAATCGGTATTGATCTTTGCTTGGAGATTGACACATTGGGCAAACCCAAGATATTGGTAAGCTTATAATTTAGCACACTGTGCAAACACAGAAAACGGGTTAGTTCAGTAAGCAGGTTAGCTGAGTTATGTAAATTTAGCCATCTCATTATTGATAACTCATTGTTTTTCCTCCAAGAAATTCAGAAAGGTATTTTACTGCCCACTTCCAATATTAGAGACATCTGGGAACAACTGAACCATGAAGACAATGTCTAAAAGTGTCCTTCATCTAGATTTTCTCTGCCTCTGACTGACAAACTATTGTAACACATTCAAATTCTTTTTGTATTTAACCAATATCAAATGGTTATATACCATGTACGTATTTTAGAAAGCTTTTATAGACAGATACTTAAGCAGACATCATGATGATACTTCGATTCCTTCCACCACTTTATTTGAAGTGTACACAGGTATAATCAGTGGTGAAATCCTACTGGTTTGCACCAGTTCGGGCGAACCAGTAGTGATAAAAGCTACCAATTTGGCGAACCGGGAGTAAAAAAAAAAGCTACCGGTTGGTTCGAACTGGTATTTCCGGTGATCAGCTGTGCACCGTTTCGCGCAAACCTTTGATGGAAATTTGGCCAAAGTCGCCAAACTGGTAGCGATGGCTGATTGGCCACACCCCCAAACCAGTCCCGCAGTCGCCACTCACTTGCCCCACCCACCATGTTCTTCACCGCTATGTTCTTCACGCACGTGCATCTCATTGCCTTGCAAGTCCAATGGGATGTGCATGCGCAAAGAACATGGAGGAGACGGCAGCAGCTTTTTCCACAACCTCCGGTACTTTTCAGTGGATTGCGGCCAGCTGCTTTCCAGAAGTGGCGGCTGGCTGGGGGTTGCTGAAAACTCCGGTCAGCTTGCCTTCCGGACTCTGGACCAGCCACTGTGGAAGGTAAGCAGCCCAAACAAAGAGGCGGTGGTGGGAGAGGAAGTGGGGCTAGGGCTGGGGCCACTAAAGGAAGAGAAACGGGAGCAACTGGCGAAGGGAGGGTGCAGTAGATAGGTGGAAATTCCAAAAGATTTCCTACCTTTTCCTGTGGATGTGTCTAGGGGGTGTGTCATGTGACTGAGGGGGAGTGAGTGATGTCAAATTGGCACGCCCACTCAGTCACATGCCCCCCTCAACTAGCCACACCCACCGAACCGGTAGTGAACATTTTTCAAACCCACCACTGGTTTGCACAAGACTGCTGGTCTGCATGAATTGACCCTCGGACAGATCCAGCAGGTCTCTTCTGATGGTCTCAGTCAGTTTTTCAAGGAATTAGTCATCATTCAAAGCGGGGGTGGGGTAGGAGGAATTTTGCATTGCTCATTTTCCATGCATTTTAGCCATCTGAAAGTCAGCTAAAAATGGCAGCGGAGAGACCTCCAGAGTGATCCCTCCTTCTCCCCAATGGGTTAAAGCTTTGATTTTCTTTTTTTAAAACTTTCCCTGGACTCTGTGTAATCCAACCTTCCCCGACTGCCTCATCTGAATTTAATAAAGCAAGGGGGGAGTTGGAGAAATCTCCCAAAAAGCTTTCATAGAAATTAAAGTAAACAATGCCTTGACCTCCATCCCCTCCTTGCCCCGCTGCTGACTTGGGCCTGTTGTTACGGTTACAGACGGTTTGGCGTTTTTGTTTAATTGTAAACACATTTGGTAAACGCTGCCAGGACTTGGTGGTGGCTCACAAAGAGCACAGGTGAAGAACAGCAAGGGAAATGCCTGCTAGGATAAGAGAGGAAAATGTCCTCTTTAAATGGACACAGAGAAGGAGGAGCAACCGAAACAACTGAGAAGGCCACAAGGGGTAGCACGAAGTACTTCTTAGAACTGCCATCTTGGACTTAGCTGTGAGGAAATATGGGATTTCAGACTGGAAGTTTCCATTGTTCACAAGATGTGATGGCGCTGGAGTAGGGTCCTAAGCAGGGGTGAAATACAGCAGGTTCTGACAGGTTCTTGAAGAACCGGTAGCGGAAATTTTGAGTAGTTCGGAGAACCGATAGCGGAAATTTTGAGTAGTTCGGAGAACTGGCAAATACCACCTCTGGCTGGCCCCAGAGTGGGGTGGGAATGGAGATTTTGCAATATCCTTCTCCCAGGAGTGGGGAGGGAATGGGGATTTTGCAGTATCCTTCCCCTGGAGTGGGGAGGAAATGAAGATTTTGCAGTATCCTTCCCCTGCCATGCCCACCAAGCCACGCACATAGAACCGGTAGGGAAAAATTTTGGATATCACTCCTGGTAAGCATATCTTCCTAACAATGAATTAAAAATGGAACATCTATGGCTTCATAAGAGCAGAGATTGGTTAGGTGGGTTGGGTTGGGCTGGGTTGGTTGGTTGGTTGGTTGGTATGAGTTATCAAGTTGTTTTCAGTTCCTAGTGACTACGTAGATTTTTCTCCATGATGATCTATCCTTAACCTGGTCTTTCAAGTCTCCAAATGGTCCCCACTGTAACTGAGCCTATCTACCATGCTGCTGATCTCTTCCCTTCCACCTTTCTTAGCATCAGAGCCTTTTCCGGAGAGTTGGATCTTTGCAAAACATATGTGAAGTAGGATAATTTGAGCCTACTTAATCTCATTTGTGCCTCAAATGAGAACTCTGGGTCAGGGGTGAAATCCAGCAGGTTCTGACAGGTTCTGGAGAACCAGTAACGGAAATTTTGAGTAGTTGGGAGAACCGGCAAATACCACCTTTGGCTGGCCCCAGAGTGGGGTGGAAATGGAGATTTTGCAATATCCTTCCCCCAGGAGTGCGGAGGGAATGGGGATTTTGCAATATCCTTCCCTTGCCACGCCCACCAAGCCACGCCCACCAAGCCTCACGATACCCATCAAGCCACGCCCACAGAACCGGTAGTAAAAAAATTTGGATTTAACCACTGGTCTGGGTTGAGTTGTTTGATGATCCACCCATTTGCTTCCTTGGCTATCCATAATATTACTACCTATATCAGGAGACTTCTGCAACACCGAAGTCCAAAAGCATCAGGAAGCTTCTTTGTGGTTCATTTTATCTGACATGTGGCTACAAAACGTAGAGGCCCAATTCCTTCCTTTCCATTAAAACGGGGTCCAAAAGAAAAGAAAAAATTGGGAGGGGTGGGCGAAATTCCCCATTTCCTCTTGCTTTGTGAATTGCTAATAAACTCCAGACAGAAAAGTCTGATTAGGAAATGGCTTCGGAAATTGAAAGGCGGAGGAGAAAAACGAGAAGGGAGTGCCTGAACCGATGCTGTGTCCCCACAAGGAGCAAGCTGGGTTTTGCATGTAATTGTGTCCTCCACTTTTCTCCCTTGCCATGTTCTATCCTGTGCCATCCACTGTCGGAGTGAGATCTAAGGTTGTCCTCTGAATGGGTCATTTTCAGTGCATTGTTTTTAGGATGCAACTTCTTGTATGGATAGCTTTCATGTCTCAATTTTGCTCTCTGGGTGCTTGAGAACATCTTGCAGACTTCTTTTGATGCCAAGTTGACTTTATAGCTAGGAAATGAGCAAAGCATAGTTGTTTCTAAGCATCTTTTTTATTTTATTTATTTATTTATTTCTCAAACATGTATGAGGTAACAGGAATAAGTATAAACATGGACAAGAGCACATGAAATGAGTACCAATAAATGGGGACAGTAGGACAGGGACGGAAGGCATGCTTGTGCACTTATGCAGGCCCCCTTTATGGACCTCTTAGGAATGGGGTGAGGTCCATGGTAGTCAGTTTAACGTTGAAGCTATAGGGCAGTGTTTCCCAAAGTGGGGTACGCGTACCCCCAGGGGTACAGGAAGAGTTTGGTGGGGATACGCGTTGCACCGGAGTTTAGTGGGGATCACGTGGGAACATCCACTGCACCGTGCTTAGCTGCGCCCACAGAACAAAGAAAGAAATAGGCGCGTATCACAGTTTTTACACGGGAACTGGGAAGCTGGGAAACGGGAACAAAATAACTTTCGTTTATTTTGTGTATGTACCAAAAAAATAAAAAATAAAAATATTTTGATTTTTATTAAAGCATATGTTTTTTATGAGGGGTACTCAGCGTTACAAAATTATAGAAGGGGTACACATATGTCAAAAGTTTGGGAAACACTGCTATAGGGGTTTGAGGAAATAACAACGGAGTCAGGTAGAGCATTCCAGGCATTAACCACTCTATTGTTGAAGTCATATTTTCTGCAATCGAGTATGGAGCAGTTTACCTTGAATTTGTATCAGTGGTGGGTTCTAACCGGCTTTACTACTGGTTGTCTCCGTGCGCACACTTCATACGCAATCGCCTCTTCCTTCCCCTGCCATGCCCACAGAACCAGTAGTAAAAAACTTTGAAACCCACCACTGATGTGAAGAACATATAATGCTGAAATGTGGTGACTTTGGTTTGGCTTAATGTTTCATATCCATCAAACCAAACTCCAGTTTGTTCAACAAAGTTATTCCAAAGTTAATTCTTGAATAATTATTTTCATCAACTTGTCCCAAACCCGGTGCCTTCCATGGCTAGCCTACATTTTCTCCAACTAATCAGAGAAGAAAATCTCATTGATCTTGGACCTCACCAATACAGTGTAAAGCAGTGTGTTCTGACTTAAATCTAAACAAAAAGTTTAGTTTAGTTTAGTTTATTAGATTTATATACTGCCCTTCTTCCGAAGGACTCAGGGCGGTGCACAGCCATAATAAAACATAAAGTCATACAAAAATTAAAAACAGTTAAAAGAATTAAACAAATTTTAAAAAGTGATTTCCACTCACTGTACATAATTGACATAAATGCTGAATTTATCTTCATTTCAAAGAGGAAAAAATAGTGTTTTTTTTAAAAAAAAGAGAGGAAAAAAGAGTGCATTGATTGAAAGAGAGAGAAGTTAATAGTTT
The DNA here is from genome assembly GCA_030761175.1 of Masticophis lateralis. Taxonomy (NCBI): domain Eukaryota; kingdom Metazoa; phylum Chordata; class Lepidosauria; order Squamata; family Colubridae; genus Masticophis; species Masticophis lateralis. Next base: position 9,637,747 of record JAUDYJ010000009.1, on the reverse strand, counting down.
GTCAAAACTATTGTGTCAAAAAGTCAGGACAGTGGCCATGAACATGCACTGAAGCTTCACTTCCATTTTTATGGGGGTCCTTGAAAATGATCTCTAAAGCAAATTCTCTTTCATCAGATTGAATGAGAACTGATCCGAAAAAATGCAGGAGAAAGTTTCTGCCCAGCAACTGTATTTAAGGGTTCCGTTTTTTAATATGCTTTCTATCCTCTTCTTCCCATGTACCATGTTTCACTTGGCCTTATTTTTGAGGAGGTCTTATTATTTTGGGGCGCATGGAGCAAGACGGGGCTCCTCTTGCCATCTTACCTAATTTCCAGCTCTGTTTCCCTAACCCTAACCAGAGGAAATGGCGGGGACCGGCTATGCATGCATTTAAATATTTTCGGGGAGGGCTTATTTTAGTGCATGTGCTCAAAAGCCCGTTTGGGCTTATTATCCGGGGAGGTCTTATTTTTGGGGAAACAGGGTATATGCATACACACGAGCACACATGCTGGTGTTTACACCACATGCTAATCACCTTAATTAAAAACCCTGATACTGTAGCTGCATTTACATATGTGATTTGATATTACCCTTAACTTGTGGTTGCGCTTTTTGCAATTAAATAGATTTGCACCGATCCACTTCTTGGTTCATTGTACTGTGTCAGGCCCAATACTAAGAATGACATAAATAAATCTTCCTGTTGTGGTCCGCCCGCAGCCTGCAGAGCTGGCAGCGGAGTTGGACAGCAAGGAGGCAGAGGAAGAACATTTGCCAGTCCTGGAGGCTGGGGAAGGCCCGGATGAGGGCTCTGCATCAGAGGCAGAGATGGGGCCAGGGCCATCAGGGATTGATGTGCGGAATCTGGAGCCTCCAAGGCTGATAGTAGAGAGGCAGAGGAACAGAAGGAGCCTGTTCCTAGTGCACATATGAGAAGAGCTGCCAGAAGGCAAGAGCAGCTAAAGCAGAGAGGATGACTCAGGAGTAAGGCCAAGAGATGATTGGCCCCTCCCATAAGGCTTAAAAGACCAGCAATGGCTCTTGGCCTCTTTGCCGGAAAACAAGTTGAAAGATTTGTGTCGTGTTTCACTGTATTCATTTCTTGTCGGCGTCTTCTGCTTCTGAACTTTTGCCAAGAAAAGCCTTTGGCAGTTTGCCTAATTATACCAAAGTCGGTGATAAACTGTGGAATGGTGTTTTGAAGAATTTGCTTTAATTTAGTTTGGACTACGCTGAGAATGAATTAATTCTCAGCTGTTCTAATAAAGTCTGTTTGTTTTCAAACTGTTCGCATTTAATACTAACTACTTGGACCTGGGTCACAACATTTCCAACCTGAATTCTTTATTGTTTTCACATCTACAGATAGTCCTTGACTTACAACCATTCATTTAGTGTTCAAAGTTATTACGGCACTAAAAAAAGTGACTTAAGACCAGTTTTCACACTTACGATTGTTGCAGCATCCTTGTAGTGACGTTATGAAGATTCGGACACTTGGCAACTGGCATGTATTTGTGATGGTTGCAGTGTCCCAAGGTCACATGATCACTTTTTGGAACCTTCTGACAAGCAAAGACAATGGGGGAAGCTGGATTCTCTTAACCTGAGCCTGAGCCTAAAAGAGCCTGAATAACGTAGGGAGCTTATGCCTCCTACTAAAGGCAGCAATTAACATCCAGCTGCCTGCAATTTCTGCGAGTTCAATCCTAGCCAGGCTCAAGGTCGACTCAGCCTTCCATCCTTTCTAAGGTGGGTAAACTGAGAACCCACTTTGTGGGGGCAATAAGCTGACTTTGTATAAATATATACAAAAGTATGAAGGCTGTTGCTTAATGCATTGTAAGCCGCCCTGAGTCTCTGGAGAAGGGCGGCATATAAATCAAATTTAAAAAAAACAAAAAACGTTATGTTATTGACTTAACAACTACAGTGATTCACTTAACAGCTGTGGCAAGAAAGGTCATAAAATGAGGCAACACTCTCTTAACAACTGGCTTGCTTATCAATGGAAATTTTAGGCTCAGTTATGGTCATAAGTTAAGGACTGCCTGAACTGACTAAACTGGGGATTATTTACTATCTGCATCTGCAACATATTTTGGGAACTATTAGGGTGGAACTGTTTTCATCCTCTATCTCTTGCACATGATATCTGAGCTGTCTCTTACACCTCTGCAATGCACTCCCTCCTTCCCTCCTTCCTTACTATATTCCACCACATCCATACATCCATACATTATTTATTTATTTACTCACTTACTTACTTATTTATTTATTTGACTTGCATGCTGCCTATCTCTTCTAGAGGTGACACATATTATGGGACAGGGGTGAAATCCAGCAGGTTCTGGAGAACCGGTAGTGGAAATTTTGAGTAGTTTGGAGAACCGGTAAATACCACCTCTGGCTGGCTCCATAGTGGGGTGGGAATGGATATTTTGCAATATCTTTCCCCCAGGAGTGGGGTGGGAATGGAGATTTTGCAGTATCCTTTCCCCAGGAGTGGGGTGGGAATGGAGATTTTGCAATATCCTTCCCCTACCACGCCCACCAAGTCACGCCCACAGAACCGGTAGTAAAAAATTTTGAATTTCACCACTGTTCTGAGAATCGAGAGAGTGGGTGTAAGCACAGAGCACTTTCACAAATAGAAACATGATTCCTATAGGCACTTATGCACCCATGGCCTCTGCCATTGGTATCCATTGGGTGCTCTTAGCCCCCGATTATCGGTTTGAATTGGGTTAGCTTCAGAACCAGGCTGCAAAAATTCAGAGCACCCCAAGGTGGCAGCAAGCAGGAGAATTCTAACTTTTGCTGCCATCTAGTGATCCTCTGGATTTGATAGTTCTGGCATGTAACCGCATGTTTAGAGTTTTTGTGACTGGCAGATAAATAGAAGCAAAAGGATGCTCAAAGCATCTCCCCCCTGGCCTCATCTTTATTTCTCCAAATTGGTCGTTGCCTTTTCTCTGGAACAGATGGGCCCCATTCCAAACAAAACTCTGGGCCGCAGCAAATAACCATTTTTCATTTCAAAGAATAAGAATGAAGCTAAGTAGTCCTGAAGGCCTTTTTGGACATCAAAACAACACTGAAAAGTGGTTCACGGCAAGTTCCTCTCCTACTTTTCAAATATTTTTAAGTCATGTGGTTGCCAAGTAGCATCAAGAAGACATTTGTAACTATGTGAACCAAATTGACATAGTTGTACAGAGTCAACAAATAAAAGATAGAAAGTTTCACTAAGAACTTGGCTGCTTGTTTTTTCAGAAGGTTTCTGTGTGCAAGACAGAAAAGTAATGAAGTATATGTGGCTATGTGTAATGGTATGTGAAAATGACCTTGGGAGATGGAGGGAAGAGCTAGATAAGTGAGGGAATAACTTGCATTTGCATAACAGGCAGAGAAGGAAACTAAAAAATAAACCTCCCGAATTTCTCAGGTGATAAAAGAAATAGTGGGAGATTTGTACTTTCAACACTTGCAATATTCCGTTAAAGTATAGCCCTACAATAAGGTACAATTAGCTCATCACATTGTGTTCCCTGTCTGATCTACCTGGGAAAGCTGACACTGGGTTCACACAACAGTTACAAACCAGACCAATTACAAACTTAGTTGTAAATCTGGTTATAATTTCAGATGGTGTATATGTGTCACTTGAAACCCTGGAAAAAAATAGATTAATGAAATATCCATTGATGCGTGTTGTGTGAACACAGCCACTATGTTCTGCGAAGTTTTCTGAATGTAAGAAGAAGAGAGGTGTGATAACAGGAAGAGGCATACCTATCTTCTGGTAGAAATTGTTTTGAAACAGAAGTGACCTCAATCGCAAGCAAAGGACTTTGGGCATTCTACGTTTGTAAAAAAAAAAAAAAAATTAAAAACGACTTAGGCTGTATAATCTTGCCCTTGTCAGAAAAGTGTGATTCCCAAGATTTTTTTAAGGAGGAAGCTATGCCAAGCAACAAAACTTTATTGCAGTGGTTTCAACCCACTTCATGCCCAGTTAAGCATGGAGTCCCTTTAGGCAAATGGTTAACCTAGTTGCTGAGTTAACCAATTTTCTGGCCTCGCACAAAAACATTAACTAAATGGGTTGCATTCACAGAGCATGCAAAACCAGAGGAAATCAAATCAAGGCTAAACTAACCCAACTGAGCAGGTGGAATGGATACTACTGTTAGTTTTAATTGGCCTGGATGGACAAGTTGAATGGATATAACCTTTGTGAGCTTCATGTAGCAATGTAAGTCAAAGCCAAAATGAGATTGGGTATTTTTTTTTATCCAGTCTTATCTACACATCGTATTTAACTGTCATATAGCTTATCCGTTTCACCTTAATCTATTATGTGTGTGTGAACACAATCATTGTGTTTTGCCAGCTCAGGGCCTTGTGAAAACACATCCGTTGTCTCTCTCAGCTTGACAATCTCCAGAGGGGACATCGTTGCAATTCCCATCAAACCCAAGCAACGTGGCCAAGTCTTCCTTGGCTTCATTCTTATTTCTCCAGGACCTTGAAAAAACTTGCAAAAAAATCACTAGCACAATGTGTCTTCAAGGCAAAAAGCTTTTATAAGCCTCTCATGATTCCTCTTCATGCTCTAAGTCCAACCTTCAAACTTTTATAAAAATGAACTCCTAAAGAAGTTTCAGTGCTTCTTAAAGCAAAGGCCTTCAAACTTGGCAGCTTTAAGACTTGTGGACTATGCTGGCTGGAGAATTCTGGGAGCTGAAGTCCACAAGTCTTAAAGCTGCCAGGTTTGGGGACCCCTGTCTTAAAGCCAGCCATAGGAGAGAAGGAGACAGCCAATTTAAACCAGGAGATTGCTTCTAAAGACATCTCCATGGAGTCTTAAAGGAGTAAGTTTACCTTTAAAACTTCCGCTTCTGCCTTTTGCTCAGTTGCTTCCTTGGTTTGGGAGTAGAAGGGCTAATATCAATCTGAGCAACCCCAACCTTAGCTACAAACCAAATGGTGCTGGATAGGATGCCGCCCAAAAGTAAACTAATAATGTGCCAGAAATCCCTTTGAGTCCTGTGGGAAAGTCTAGTAATATAACAGTGGCAGTGGTAGATTTCAAATTTTTTTACTATCGGTTCTCTGGGCATGGCTTGGTGGGCGTGGCAGGGGAAGAATATTGTAAAATCTCCATTCCCTCCCCATTCCAGGGGAAGGATACTGTAAAATCCCCATTTCCTCCTGATCAGTTGGGACTTGGTAGGCAGAGAATAGATGGGGGTGGGGCCAGTCAGAATTTTTACTACCGGTTCTCCGAACTACTCAAAATTTCCACTACCAGTTCCCCAGAACTGGTCAGAACCTGCTGAAACCCACCTCTGAATTGTGGACTTTCTGATTTTGTAGCCGAGAAACCCAAAGCTCTTTTGAAAATAACTATATACGACATGACAGTTTGGAGCCCTTAAAGTAAGCACACTTGTTTTAGAAAGACCGATTTCAATAGAAGCCCTGAGCTGGGCTGATTCAGGAAAATAAATTTAGAAATTAAAAGAAAAAAATTCCAGAAAGCAGTGGCAAACCATTTCTGAAAAGTACCAAGAAAATGTGTAGAAACAGTTGTGTTTACATATTCTCCACCTCAGCATGAAGGACATTTTATACTTACTTAAGTGGTATGCTCTGGCTTATCTTGAAAAACAAGTGAAGTAGGATCTGATTATCTATAGAGATTTCCAGTCATTTAGGGCATAGTTGTCTCAAATGTGTTTTTTTTTTCCTTTCAAAAGGCAACTGGTCTGGTTTTTTTCCCTGAGGAAGAAGAAGAAGAAGAAAATGTTTTTCACCCAAGACATCATCAGTTCTGATGGCAGGGGGATCCTTCCATCCACCCTTCCACCATCAGAACTGAGGAAGCTGTTGTGGTCCGCCAGTGGCCGGCAGAGCTGACAGCAGATTTGGATAGTGAGGATGTTGGGGAGGAACATGGGCCAGTCCTGGAATCTGGGGGGGCCTAGGCCATCTGGTAGTTCTTTGCTGCCTCTGGAGTCCGACATCAGCAAGGCAGAAGAACAGCGTGAGACTGTTCCCAATGTGCACATGCACAGAGCTGCCAGGAGACAGGAAAAATTAAGGAAACGGGGTCGACTTGGGGGGTAAGGCTTGGAGATGATTGGCCCCTCCCATAAGACATAAAAGAGAAGCGAATGGGACGTGAGCTTTTGCAGGAAGCAATTAGTTCATCTGGCCGATTCAAGATTTGAAAATTCTGTTTGTGACTCTGTGCCAAGTTTGGCCTTGCCCTGCATCTGGAAATTAGCTCTCTGGCAGCGATCCACATGAGATAGGTGAGTGTTGATAACCTTCCTCTGAAAGACTGTTTATCAAGCTTTGCGGACTGCAAATGAAAGTAATTTACAGCCGTCTGAATTAAAGAGGTTTGCCGGGACTAAGTTTGTGCTGTTTAATTTCTAAGGAAGCCTAAGTCAGAACAGAAGCATCTTGGATGAGAAGTGAAATGTTTTCTTCTTCCTCCTCAAGGAAAAAAAACAGCCCAGCTGCCTTTTGAAGAAAAAAAAACACTTTTAGGATTTGATTAGTAATGGAATAGGAGACCACCATGAGATCCTCAAACAAGGCAGTGACAAACCATTTCTGTATTGTTATGAGAAAACTTCATGGATGAGTCTATGAGGTCACCAGGGCTCTAATTCAGTTTCAAGGTGAATGAGTGTTGTTGTTATTCTAAAAGAAAATATGATTGGAAAGTGGCATTCAGATGTTGCACTACTAACATCAATAACAATAAATAATGCCACAATGAGACCAGGTTCTAGCTTAGTTACCGAAAGTCCAATCAGGCAGACATTAGATAGTGTGACCCAAAGCCAATATTGATGTTGAGTAAGAAATTCTATATTAGACAGGTTGATCTTCAGGCCAATTATGACATCTTCTGGTACAAGAGCTCCTGAGTATCAGCCAATGAATGGGCTACAGAACTCATCTGGTCCTTCTAGAAAATCAAGGCAGCTAGTAGTCAAGTGAAAGGAAGACCAGCAAGGTTTAAAAAAAAAAAAAGGAGTCAGTTGAAAAAAAATTCAAGCAAGCATGATCTGCTATTTCAAACCAAACTCTAAAAACAGGGGCCTTCAAAAGAAGAATATTTGACTTTTGGAGAAAAAACACAGATTCAGAAACTGATGAATAAACAAGGATATATTCTTAGAACAAAACTTTTTATGGATACTGTACTGCATGAATTGGGGAAAAAACAGCTGCGAATATGAATAACATTGATAACAACAAGACAAATGGACAACATCAAACAGATGAACTTTGGGAAAAGCAACATCACATTTTTATTAACTTTGGAGAGATATAACAGCGATGATGAAAGATATGAAAATGTTCAATAAAAGAATGTTGAACACCAGCTCTCTGGCAGACAGATGGAACTGAAAGGATGAATGACTGAACATATAAAAAACATACTTAAACTATAGGGAAAGACTTCCCGTCTTGGAAAAAGAAAAGTAGAAAGAGTCAAAAGATGCAAGTTTTGGGGGTAGAGAAAATTGAAACATATACATGGGGTGAAATTATAGTAATCAACTAATTTATTAGCCCTTCAAAAATAAAAAATACAACATTGGGATACATTGCTATAAAACAAAAGGAAGAAAATCTATCACTAAAATGGAAAAGTCTATTGGAAAATGAACCAATGAATTGCAAGCTGATATTTGAAGATCTTGAAGGAAATAGATTCAGAAACAATATCAAGAAAATTTTATAAAAAAAAAATCAAAGAATCAAAGAAATCTCAAAAGAATTAAAATAAGTCATGGCTGTTTTAAAGAAAATTAAACAATATGAATTTTGACAAAATCAGCAGTTTTGGACAAATCAGCATTTGCTTTATAAAAGCATTGCTGGGAAATATGACAAATACACTAGATGCTTGCCCTGATAAAGATGAAACATTATAATTTTGGACTAACATCTGGGATAACACAAAGTAACATAATAAAGACGCAGCATGGATAAAAGAGATTGAGAAGAAAGAATATTGGCTCGGTCAAAATGGATGATATGGTCATAACATCTGAACTTGTTAAAAAGAAAACAAAGAAGGTTTAAAATTGGAATGCATGAGGAAATGTGAAGTACATCAATTTTGGCTTAAACATCTGACAACATTCTAAGAAAGACTGGCTGTTTAATTGAAAAAGTTGAAGAATGGATGACGATTGGTAGAATATTCTAATAATAAAAGACAGAAACAAGGGCATAATTGCAAGCAACTACAAATGAATCACTTATGAACAATACACAGCCAGTTAACTGATATAGTGGCACTTTCCATTTTGAATTATTGCTTCAAAAATGCATGGTATCTGCCTGAACAAAAAAGGTAACTGCCAAAATTCTTGAGGAACAAAAATAAATTAATTGCTGATTGACAAAATTATACTAAAAACTTCAAGCAAGGAAAAACCAACTTAAAAATAGTTTGGATGGGTTATAAAAACAGGTAGGATTCTCTTCCACATACAATAGAGAATATATATGGTAAATGTTTAGAAATATTCGGCATTAGTACAAACTTCCAGAATTTTGTAAAAGAAATTCCAAAAAAAAGAATGGAAAACAACTTTGATAGTCAGCAGCAATAAAATAGGAAACATCAGTAGAGGAATTTTTCAAGGGGATTTTTCATTGTTTCCACTGCTTTTTAACCATCTTGGTGATATCCTTCACTCGTGTCTTGAATAAAACAGGATTGTCAAAAGAAAGTGGGAAAGGATGACTACATGGAAATCAAAAACTGAAACTGGACCCTTACTTAAAATAAACAAAATGGTATATAGCTAAAAAATGGGAATATCACACAATCTTAGCTGACAGAGGGAAACTAGAAATGTTTTAGAATACCACACTCAGTCACATAACATCTTACAGAGTGAAATCAAAAACCAGTTTGGAAAATTGAAAACGCATGAAAAAATTCTAAATTCAAAGTTAAATGAGAATACAACCAAAGCTATAAACAGTGGTACCAGGTTTAGAATAAGGTAAAGGAAAAGGCTCCTCTTGCACATATGTACTAGTTGTTCCTGACTCTAGGGGGCGGTGCTCATCTCCATTTCAAAACCGAAGAGGCAGCGCTGTCTGAAGACGTCTCCGTGGTCATGTGGCCAGCTTGACTAAACGCCAAAGGCGCACGGACCAAAGGTGGTCCCTATTTTTCTATTTGCATTTTTTGCAAGTGCAACTAGCACATATGTGCAAGGGGAACCTTTATCTTTACCTTTAACTCTAATAAATAGTAGGAGTAGATTGTGAAGATCTCCAAAGTCATCCCTACAGTTATTGTGTTTTAAGTGGAATAACAAACAGATTAAACAATTTTTTACGGAAACAAAATGTTTCAGATATATATAAGTGTGGACTAAACAAAAATATTTTGCAGGCACCTGTTTGTATCTGACAACCACAGTTCACAAACAGAGCATGTGGCATTTTGGAGTGCTGCAGAGAATTAACAAGGCTGCAGGATATTTTACTCTGCAATAAATGGAATTGTTAGTGAATTTGCTATGGTGCCCCACTGCACAAATTGGGACTCACCAGGGATGCTGTGCTCCAAAGCCAAGAAACTTTGGGAACTCTGCCTTGTAACATTAATGGATAATTCTTAAATTCCGGCCTGGAATTTGATTTTTTTTAAAGCACCAGTCAAAAATGGATTGTTCTTTTTACTGTGCTAATCCTTAATGAAAAGAGTAGTAATAACAATAAGGTCACATGCAAGTTATTATACTGTTAGCAAAGCTGAGCCTCTACAATTCAACACTTGCATTTAATCTGCAATAATTTCCCTTTCTATTCACGGAGGGAGAAAACCATTTTTCCTTATTAATGCTAAGAGGAAATAACATACTGTATGCATAACTGTACAGACTCAGTTCGGCTCAAATTTCATCAAATGGCACAACCCAATTTAACAAAATGGTAGCAAACACATTACATAACATTATGTGTTGATGGGGTTGCTGCTGCAACAGTTATAAGTGCAAGGACCATTCATAAGACCCTTTTTTCAGTGCCATTGTAACTTTGAATGGTCACTAAGTAAAATGGTTGTAAGTAGAGGACTCCCCATATCCTTATTTTGCTTCTTTCCCACCCAAATGGATCCCAGACTTCATCCTTCATTTTCTATAATTCTGTTTGATGGATGTATGTATCCTGTTTCCCCTAAAATAAGACATCCCCTGATAATAAGCCCAATCGGGCTTTTGAGCACATGCCCTAAGATAAGCCTCCCCTGAAAATAAGCCCCCCCAATAAATAAGACCTCCCCGAAAATATTTAAACACATGAGCAGCTGGTCCCCACCATTTCCTCTGGTCTCCTCCATGCATCCCAAAATAATAAGACCTCCCCAAAAATAAGGCCAAGCGCTTATTTCGGGGTTCAAAAAATATAAAACCGGTTCTTATTTTCGGGGAAACATGGTATGTATGTATGTATGTATGTATGTATGTATGTATGTATGTATGCTTTTCTCCATCACCTTCATGTCCTCTTTTTTTTTCTTTAATTGTTAAAAGGATCATAGTGGAACCAACCTCCCTTTGGCCGCAGCCTCCGATGGCTGATTTTGAAGCCGTCAAGGCAAAGGAAGGCTGCCCTTCTCTGTTTGCGGAAACATGGCCTTTTAGCAATTATAGCAACATTCCGCCCTCAATTCGTACTTCCTGGTGACAAGTTTGTTTCCATTAAGTTGTTTGGGCCGGGGAGTAAATGGATCTCTGTGGAGCAGCGGCTGAAATAGTTTGGTAAATTCTCTCTGCATGGGTGAAATTCCCGGCGCTACCAGGGGTTATTATCTCTGTACAGGAACTAACAATATCCTTTTCGTCGAGACGCTAATTCAGACAATGTGTTCAGACCGAAAGCCAGGCAGAGAGGGGAAGGTGGGGGGAGGAATTTGGCTGCTCAGGGAACCTTTGAAAATTTACGGAACAGACTGAAGCTCAAGGAAACTCACAGCTGATTCATTTTCTTGTATTTCCTCTCCTCTGCCCCTTAAAAGCCAAATGAGGCTGCATCTAATCTCTTTCAGCCTTATGAATAAGAATGGCCTTGCTGGATAAAAACAGAATCGGTCTGAAGCTTGCCATCTTACTCAATTTGTTTAGCCTTCTCCTGCTTGGTTTTGCCATCCTGCTTTCATTCTTTTTCCCTTAGCAGAGATTACGTATTATTTATCCTTAGCGGGTACTTCTTTGTGGCTTAAAGGAGAAATCTCAGTTGACCAATAAATATTGAAATAAACAAACATGCCACTGGGAGTGTTCCTGTCATGCACAGAGGGGGAAATTAGATGGCACTTTAAAGGCCAAAGTTATCAAGCCATAAACTTTTCTGGTCTGTTTGGAAACCAGGCAGTTTATTTAAGAGGTTTTTAAAAAACGGTACCCTAAGGCAGTCTGATGTAGTGGTGAAGGCACCAGGCTAAAAACCAGGAGAGTGTGAATTCTAGTTCTAGTTCTTAGGCACAAAGCCAGCTGGATGACTTTGGGCCAGTCTATCTGTCTCAGTCCTAGGATGTAGACAAGGGCAAGCCGAGGGGTGGGCTTCAAAAATTTTAGCAAGGGGTTCTTGCCCGGTTGCTGGGTGGGTGTGGCCTAATTGGCCTCCTGCACTATGGTGGGGGAGGGGGTGTTTTTGCCCTCCCCTGGCTCCGGAGACTTTCCTCAAGCCTTCAGGAGGGCGAAAAATGGCCTCCCCAGGCTCCAGAGGCCCTCTGGAGGCCGGAAACGGGCTCATTTCCAGCCTTCCCGAACTTCCGGTAGGCCCATTTTTTGCCCTCCCCGAACCTCCGCACGCGCCCTGCACTTACCTGCATCCAAAATAGGCCATGTCAGGACTCCTGGGAGGGGCGGGGGCAGGGTGGAGCCAGGAGTGGGATTTGAGGGCTCTCTGAACTGCACAGAATCTTAGCTAGAGGTTCTCCCGAACCCCTGCGAACCCCCAGCAGCCCATCCCTGGGCAAGGCACTCCTGAAATCTTGCCATGAAAACTGCAGGGACTTGTCCAAGCATTTGCTGTGAGTCAACACTGACTTAAACAGAGAGACCCAATAAATAATAACGTGGCTTCTTTCTGGAGAAGTCATTGTGTTAGGCAATTACATGAGAATGCAAACTATCTAGGAAGGGACAGTGTGAATGAATTCATTGGAATTTCCCTGGGGAAAAGGGAAACTCTCCCATCAGAATCCTCAAAGGCAGGATTCTGTGTCCCATGAAAGCAGATTTTTATTTTATTTTATTTTTTTATTTTTTTGCTATCTTGAGCCAGCCAAGCTGATGCTGTTAATATCCTGTCCCAAAGCCTAAAGTCTGTGCAGCTTTGGATGGGGAGAAACTGACTGGCTAATCCTCCAACCAAGACTGAGCTGCTGGGGATTTTAGTCCCCCATCCAGATCTGGGTTCTTTTCATCTTTAGTATTGAGGCAACCTGGGATTCTTCTTGGATTTATGTGTCCTGTATGACGAGCAGGTGGCAGCTGTGCCACAAAAAAGCTACCGTGTTTCCCCGAAAATAAGACCGTTTTATATTTTTTTGAATTTGCGTGACCGCCTTCTGCCGCCGATAGCCTCCCACCGACCAGTACGCTCCCACAGAGAGGGAGTCCTCAAGGTGCCGTCAGCCAGGCAATGTCGGCTGGCGACCCCCAGGGGGAGGGCCTTCTCTGTGGCAGCTCCTGCCCTCTGGAACAATTTGCCCCCGGAGATATGAAGGATATCAGATCTCCGGGCTTTTCGCTGGGCTCTAAAAACCTTTCTTTTCCATCAAGCAGGGCTGGCATAAACCCCCACCACCCCCATTTTAAGTTTTAGCTTTTTAAATTGTCAAGGGGTTTTAGTTCGAATGTTTTAAATTTTGGGCCAAAGTTATATAATTCTTTTAAAATTTAAAATTTTGTATTGGTATGTGTTTTAGTCGTGGTTGTGCACCTCCCTGAGTCCACTAGGAGAAGGGCGGTATATAAATTGAATAAATTAAACTAAATTAAACTAACCCCGAAATAAACGCTTAGCCTTATTTTCAGGGAAGTCTTATTATTTTGGGGCACGTGGAGGAAACCAGAGGAAATGGCGGGGACTGGCTGAGCATGTGTTTAAATATTTTCAGGGGGGAGGGCTTATTTTAGCGCATGCACTCAAAAGCCCAATTGGGCTTATTATCAGGAGATGTCTTATTTTCAGGGAAATGGTATTATGCAGTTCCATCTTGTGTACTGGTTGCATCTCTTTCTGGAGCAGCTGGCCTTCCGGACAGTAACTCGTGCTTCTAATCACTTTGTCTCTTGACTACTGCAATGCATTCCATAGAGAGCTACCCTTGAAGACTGTTCAGAAGCTTTGCCTGGCCTAGAATGCGGCAGTGCAGCCATGATGGGCATGATTTGGAATGCCCATGTGACATTACTACTTCATGAGATGCAATGATTGCCAGGTGCAATTCAAGGTGCTAGTTATCACTTATAAGAGCCAATTTGGCACAGTGGTTAAGATACTGGCCTAGAAATCAGGAGACGGAATATCATGAAATCTGGAATAAAATGTATCAATGGTTGGAAAGGAAATATAGAGAAATATGGATAAATCGAGAGTTGGAGAATTATGTTAGTATTATGTGATAGGTAGGGAATGTATTGGTATTGAATGTAATTTCCACAGACGAAGAAATTTATGTAGTTGAATTTTGATAGATTGTACTAAGGTATATACTGAATATGAATTGTAGTTGTAAGAAAATATTTGATGGAAATGTGGGAACGAGAGAAGTCACACTATCCCCAATGTTTTTAACTGTACATTTAATAAAAAAACTTTAAACAAAAAAAAATTGTGATAATAAATTGAAGACTACCTTTAATGGTTCATCCCTTGCTAAAGCAAAAGCACCTACAACAGGTAAGATCGATGCAACCTTGAGTCCTAAGTCCCTTTCTGTGGTCCTGTGCTTTTCCCTCTAATTCTTCAACCAGAATTTTTATTTATTTATTTATTTGTCAAGCATGTATAAGCTAACAAATATAAGTATAAACATGATTATGAATACATGAAATGGATACAAATAAATGGGTAGATTAGGACAGGGACGGAAAGCACGCTGGTACACTTAGGCACGCCCTCTTAGGAATGGGGTGAGGTCAACAGTAGACAATTTAATACCTGTGTGTTCTACCCCATCAGAAATAACAGAAAAGAAATCCTCCCTCCCCCTTCTGCTTTGCTAGGGTATTGAGCCTTAAAACCACAATTTCCATACAGCTGGAGGGAGCAACAAGAATGCTTTTAAATTTGTTTTGTCCTAAACCACAAATTAACTAAGCAAGCCAAAGCTAAAGCTGCATAAACTACTCAGAGCAATAAACAAAAAGTTTCATTTCTTTCCTTGCAATCAACACGGGAAGGCTTGATAGAATCTAAAATATGCAAAAGGAAAAGATATAATGACATCCAGTCAATCTGATTTCTTGCTCGTAGGACAGTGAAATAGTCTCTCCTACTACAAGCAGGGAACTTCCTAGGAGCCCGGAAATATCGGAGGATCGCTCCCAGAGATGTTTCATATAGTCAGAGGCCCATTTGCAGGTCCCAATATTTAATTATTGCTTCTTTTTTGCCACTGTTTTTGCAGATTATTTTATAGGGCTGTTCTGTTATCTTTAATATATCCCACTGCACAGGGGTGAAATCCAGCAGGTTCTGACAGGTTCTGGAGAACCAGTAGAGGAAATTTTGAGTAGTTGGGAGAACCGGCAAATACCACCTCTGGCTGGCCCCAGAGTGGGGTGGGAATGGAGATTTTGCAATATCCTTTCCCTGGAGTGGGGTGGGAATGGTGTTTTGCAATATCCTTCCCCCAGGAGCGGGGAGGGTATGGGACAGTTGTGAGTTGCCCCTGGTTCGAAACGGTAGTAAAACCGGTGGGAGGCTCCGCCCACCAACCCCGACGTCATCAGGAAGCTTCTGTGCATGTGCAGAAGTGCGTGCGCGAGCGAAGCGAGTATGCGCACAGCCCCATTGCAAATCGGTAGTAAACATTAGTAGAACACACCCCTGGAATGGGGATTTTGCAGTATCCTTCCCCTGGAGTGGGGTGGGAATGGAGATTTTGCAGTATCCTTCCCCTGCCGCACCTACCAAACCATGCCACGCCCACCAAGCCACGCCCACAGAACCGGTAGTAAAAAAATTTGGATTTCACCACTGCCCCTGCAAGCATTAAGTCTCAGTGCATGGGGGCTTTGGAATTCAACTCTGATAGTGTAAGTTATCCAGGACTATTTTTTAAGAAAGGAAGAACATCTGTTTTCTACACCAGTAAATAAACAATATCATACCAAAGCAGAAATTGTCTCTGAGCATAGACAAAGTGACTTTCCTTACCTCAAAGAGAAGCAGTCGGTTTTGCTACCTGCATGGATGTCCATCAACTGAGTTCTGGGCAATCTTAAAGAGCCATTCATCTAAAAAGCTGTCATAGCTTTGGATCTCAGAAGAGGTATTATTTGTTGACACCCCTCTATACAAATTTGGAGAAGTCTTCCACCATATTTCTCTCATAAATGTTATGAAGAATGTCCGAAAACCTCATGTCCAAGTGCCTTCTCCCTAATCTAGCAGGTAGCAACATCTGAAAGATTTTGTCTATGCTCAGAAATTAAGAGTTAGTTCTGATTAGGGTTGGAAGACCATCAGAAACTTTCAGAGTTATAGGACTTTATATATCTTTCTTATATATAAAAATATATTAAGAGAATTTAAAAAGTAAGTAAAGAAACCAGAAGGCGGCAATATAAAGGAAGAGTTGATTTTGAGGAAAATATGAAGAAAATGTCATTAAGAAGGAAGAAAGAATGAATGAAAGGAATGCATGGAGATGGATAAATTAACAAAAGAGATACAAGAAAAACAGGAAACAGAATATTACTTAGTATGGGAGAAATGGTATGAATAGTTGAAGGAGAGAGATAAAAGGAAAGGAAAAATTAAATAACGGTAGAAATAGGAGTTGAAGTATAATTTGAGGAAACAAAAATTGTAGAAGAAGGAAGAAAGGAATGTTAAGGACTAGTGATTACATGGTCAGAGATAAAAAGAAGTGTGAGAAAGAAGGTGGATCTAGGAGATGACCAGGCTTAACCTGAGGGAAGGGTCAAAAGCATCATCAGTCATGAATCCCTGTCTACCCGTAAGAGATCTAAGTCCAGCCCACCTTGAATTCCTTTCTTAACTCCTGCTAATTTCCCTTTGTTGTTAGTAAGTCAGATTCTTGTAGAGAGCTTAAGCTTGTAATAAATCTTTATACTCATTTGAAGTGCCTGAATCTCCTGATTTCCCTGCTCTTGACAGGGTTGAGTTAACCTGTCTTGATTTTTGTTTAAGAAATTTGGACAGGATAGCTTTATGGGCTATCCTTATCCTGGCAGCCATTTTGAAAGCTACCCAGTCTTCCCATGGCAGCCATTTCATGAGAGCCTGTTCATTATGATCTCAATTTTGTCCAAAAACTGCCCCCTCCCCCAGTTTTTTCTACTAATGGACTAGATAAGTGTGGATACAACAACACATAGAACAGTGCACTACTGTATTTTTTTAAATATTAAATAGGGCTTCTAAGTTTGACCATCCTTGTAGAGTCAGATATAAATATAGATAGATAGATTAGCAATTGCCTCATTTAGCAAAAGTTTGCAGTTATGATGCTGATGAAAAGTAACTTCGCAAT
Source organism: Masticophis lateralis (assembly GCA_030761175.1). Classification (NCBI taxonomy): domain Eukaryota; kingdom Metazoa; phylum Chordata; class Lepidosauria; order Squamata; family Colubridae; genus Masticophis; species Masticophis lateralis. The sequence goes on along the minus strand of JAUDYJ010000009.1, from coordinate 9,620,961 downwards.
TCATTCTCACATTCGTGACCTTTACAGGCCATGCAAAGGAAAGCAGGAGGAAGGCTGAAAGAAGATCATATGCAAACTTTGGAACTCTGTCCAAAGTCCAGAAACTTTCTGGGATCATCCTCCTAGATCTCCCCGATTGCTTCTGGCCTTCACCCCAAAAGTCAGGAGATATATTGGGAACCATGTGGGAAGATGTCAATCAGAAAGATTGGCGGTTCAAATCTCTAGTATAAGTCTCCCGCGTGGACTAGATGACCTCCAAGGTCCCTTCCAACACTGTTACTTTGCTCCCTGAGGTGGGCAGTTTTCACTTGCTTTCCTGGAACTTCTGCAGACCCCCGGTGTCTTGGCCAGCCCCATGGGACATTATAAAGAATCCAATGATTCACAATGAACTTGGAGGGGCTAAAGCTGCCCCCCATTGTCCTGTCCCAACTCCCCAGGTTAGCAGCTGGTTGAGTGGAGACATAATCACTCCTTCTGTTCAGAAGGAGGACCATCTCAAGGGGGAGACGACACACCCACCCTCCTTGAGTATCAATACAACAACCCAGTTGCCTTTTTCTATGCCGCCTATTGAACTCCTGAAATCATTCTTTGGCGATTACAATGTCAGTATAGCTTTTCATGGACTTTCAGACCTCTTTCTCCACCCCACCCCCCACTCCACTGCCGACCCCTGCCGTGGGGCTGCTGCACACACACAGACACAAAGGCACACACTTAACCACTTAACCCTGGCGACAAAAAGAGCAGTCAATGAGCTGTTTTCAAGGCCGCTCGTGCAAGAGAGCAGATCTCAATAGGATTTGGGGAACTGGGTGTATATAAATTTCCATGCCTCATGGCTCATCAATGGGAAACTTTGGGTCGGAGTCTATGCCATGAAAAGGTGGTATGAATACAGAGGGTGGTTTTCCACCTACTTAAAAGCAGCTGCTTCCCTTTAGGAGAACAATGATTTATTCATACCCATTTGGGGAGGGTGGAATATATTAAAAACATCCTGGTGGGGAGGGGGAAGGATTTAACACCATCCCTGTCCCTTTTCTCTGTCTTGCTTTTGTCCTTTGGTGCCTGAGTGACAATATGATCCTGCAATTGTTTCCTAAACAAGGGCCTCTAATAGAGACTTTCTAAGCAGTACAAGATGGTCTTAGGGCGAGAATGAAGTGGGCTTTGAGAGCTTAGCAAGGCTTCAGAAAAAGGCAGTTTTATTTATTTATTTTATTACATTTTTATACCGCCCTTCTCCTGCTGGACTCAGGGCAGTGAACAGCCAAGAATAAAAACATCACATACAAAATTTAATTTTTTTAAAAAAAAGAATTAAACAAATGTTGGCCCAATAAATTTAAAACACCCAACTAAAATCAATTTACAGTTAAAAATGCCTAAAAATATCTAAAGGGGGGAGGGTTACACCAGCCCAGCTTGATGAAATAAAAAAGTTTTAAGGGCACGGCGAAAAGCACAGAAATCAGGTATCCTACGTATCTCCAGGGGCAGGTCATTCCAGAGGGCAGGTGCTGCCACAGAGAAGGCCCTCCCCCTGGGGGTCGCCAGCCGACATTGCCTGGCTGACAGCACCCTGAGGAGTCCCTCTCTGTGGGAGCATACTGGCCGGTGGGAGGCTATCGGTGGCAGAAGGCGGTCCCGTAAGTACCCAGTCCCTAAGCCATGGAATGCTTTAAAGGTGGTAACCAACACCTTGAAGCGCACCCAGAAGACTACCGGAAGCCAATGCAGCTCGCGCAGGAGAGGCGTCACATGGGAGCGCCCCATCGCTCCCATAATCCCCTGGCCGCATTCTGCACCAGTTGGAGCCAGTTTTAAGGGGAGGCTGATCTCTCCAAGGGACTGCAGAAGTTGATGAAAAGAGACACCAAGGGCTATCAGCCAAAGACTCTGTAAGGGATCATTTTACTCAATGGGATTTTTCAGGGTAAGATGCAATTGTTCCCAAAACTGAGGCAGCAACAGATGGGTATGTGCAAACATTGACTATCAAGCACGTAAAGAAAACCCACATTGATCGTATGTGATTGGATTCAAATTTTCTTCCTGTTCTTCTGGGTTTGCTTGGAAATTTACATCCCAAATGAGAACAGAAGCAGAAGATAAGTTTGGAAAAAAACAAATCCTTTAAAACCTGTCCACAGGTGAAAGGAAGATAGACGAAGGAGAGCTATCTATGAACTTTGTTACTGGACTAGATTTTTGGCTCATCGCACCAGCAGTGGTGGCTAGTGATATTTGAAGTTGATGGAGTCAATGCAACCCATCTAGATTTTTTTTTCAAGCTAGTACAACACAAATACATGGGGGGCATATCCATAAACTTGGATAGTTTATGTTTCAAAAGAAGCAAATATTCAAAGGATTGACACACTATGTTTGTATGAACTTAACTACTTCCATTGAGGACCTGTATACTGCATGAGTCAAAAAGAAGGCTGTGAAAATATTTACAAACCCCTCACATCCTGGACATAAGCTGTTTCAACTCCTACCCTCAAAACCACACTATAGAGCACTGCACACCAGAACAACTAGACACAAGAACAGTTTTTCCTGTTTTAGCATCACCCTGCTAAACATATAATTTCCTCAACACTGTCAAACTAGTTACTAAGTCTGCATTACTACTAATCTTCCCATCATTCCTATCACCCATCTCCTCCCACTTATGACTGTATGACTGTAACTTGTTGCTGCATCCTTATGATTTATATTGATTGCTTTCTAGTATAATTTGATTGCTTATTGTGTACCCTATGATTATCATTAAGTGTTGTACCTTATGATTCTTGACAAATGTATCTTTTCTTTTATGTACACTGAGAGCATATGCACCAAAGACAAATTCCTTGTGTGTCCAGTCACACTTGGCCAATAAAAGAATTCTAATTCTAATTCTAACATAGCCAACTGGTATTGCTTATCACAGCACTCTTTACATCCATAGACCCAGAATTAGCAAAAGAATCCATGACAACATTATTACAGAGCACATCTGATCTAACCAAATACACCAACACTGGAATATTCAGAACCATGGACCTCATCAACCTTTGCATGCTACATGCTTTCAGTTTGATGGACAAATATAGCAACAAATCAAAAGAACACATGAAGATCACTGCTAGAATCTATAGAAGGTTCGCAACTTGGGCGTCCTCCTGGACTCATGGCTGTCTTTAGACAAGCATTTGATGACCGTGACCGGGAGGACTTTTCATCAGGTTCACCTGATTCGCCAGTTGCGTCCCTTTCTGGATCGGGACTCATTACGCACGGTCACTCACGCCCTAGTCACTTCACGCCTGGACTATTGTAATGCTCTCTACATGGGGCTCCCCTTGAGGAGCACCCGGAGGCCCCAACTGGCGCAGAGTGCAGCCGCGCGGGTGGTGATGGACTGGCTGCACTGGCTCCCGGTGGTCTTCTGGGTGCGCTTCAAGGTTTTGGTGACCATCTTTAGAGCACTCCATGGCTTGGGACCTGTTTATCTAAGGGACTGCCTACTACCACCAATAGCCTCCCACCTGTTGTGGCCCCGTCCTCTGAGCCTATCCCTTTGGAGGAAGGCAACTCTGAGCAGGAGGAAGAGGAGCCAGCCAGATCTCCCAGCCCTCCCCCTCTGGCACCGGCTCAGGTGCCAGCTGAAAGAGAGCCAAGTAGTGGGGAAACAGGTGTCTCAGATGAGAGTGAGGGAGAGACGTCATTCCTGGACGCACGCCAAAGAAGGCGAGAGAAAAGGGTACTGCAGCTGCGGCGTATGAGGAAATCCTGAGTCATTGGATTGGAGTCATAGGATCCATGACTCACTGGACCACACCCAGAAGCATATCTATTTAAGACAGTACAATGGGTCACGAAGTTCGTGACGAACAAAGCTAACTGCACAGCTAAACAAACGGAGCAACCTCGTAGTCTTGGAAGCTGGATGAACGGCAAAGCTACGTAGGTGATTTTCTGGTTTGTGTAAACCAATAAAGTCCTTGGCAGACGGTGTGCATATCGCTGCCAAGGTTGAGATAAGAACTGCAGAGTGTGCCAAGTGAGTCTTAACCCTCGGCTGGCTGTGTTTTTGTGGGTCTCTGAAGGGGGGGGACAGATCATCTTGTTCGTCACCCAAAACTCCATCGTTAACCCACGATGGACCAACAGCTGCAGCAGCAGGTACAGCAGATGCTGGAGGCCAATCAACTTCTGCAACAGCAAGTAGCACAGCTAACTGCACAACTTGCTTTGGGAAATGCTCCTGTAGCAGCTCCACCTGCTCCCCTTCCCCGTCCAAGATGCCCAGTGAACATGCCAGATAAGTTTTCTGGACAGCAGGAAATGTTCCCGGCCTTCTTGGGACAGTGCCAGCTGTACATGGCAATGCGGCCGGAGGATTTTCCGGATGACCGGGTTCGGGTGGCTTTTATTATCAGCTCCCTCTCTGGCACTGCCGCCCGATGGGCCACGCCCCTGTTGCTGCAAGACAGCCCCTTGCTTCTGGACTATCAGGGCTTTTTGCAACACCTGCGCACCATGTTTGAGGACCCCCTCCGGGTGCAGACGGCAGCGAGGCGCATCAAAGACCTCCGCCAAGGCAAGCGCCCCCTGCAGGACTATATTGCGGAGTTCCGATTGCTAGGCCAGGATTCGGCCTGGAATGAGGCGGCGCTGATGGATGCCTTCCAGGACGGCCTCTGCGATGAGATGCAGGACGAGCTGGTTCGGGTGGAGGCGCCACAGACCCTGGACACGCTGGTGACCCAATGCCTGCGCATCGATGCCCGCCTACAACGGCGACGGCCCCGTAGGGTTCTTCCGGAACCACCGACAGTGCCGGCACCCCCGCGTTTCGTACCAACAGCGCCCCGGACCGTACCGCGTTTGGTGGCGACGGCTGAGGAGCCCATGGAGCTCGGAGCAGCCAGACCTCAACTGACGGCCCAGGAGCGGATGCGGAGACGCCAAGGGGGGTTGTGCCTCTATTGCGGCGAGGCTGGACATTTCGCCGCCTCGTGTCCCCGGAAGCGGAGTGGATCGCTCAAGCCTGTTCCGGAGCCTCGGCGTGACCAGCCGGGAAACGGGTCAGGCCTGGCCTAGGGGAAACTCTGGGTCAGGCAGGTGACCATGCCCCGCCGGAGGCGGCGGCTGTGGACTGTGAGCCCCCTCGGCACCTGATTTTGAACACCCGGGTGTTGTTGGCTAACCGGTCAGAGGGGCTCCAGGCGCACGCGCTGGTGGACTCGGGGGCCACCACGAACTTTATGGACCAGGCCTTTGTGGCCCATTACAAGGTTCCCTTGGTTCCAGTGGACCCTCCGTTGAGGGTCGAAACTATTGATGGGCGGGAACTTGTGGCGGGGCCCATCAACTTCGCTACTCAGCCCTTGCGCCTTGCCATTGGGAACCATGAGGAGGCGATCCAGTTTTATGTGACGGCGGACCTGCACTTCCCCTTGGTCCTGGGGATGGCCTGGCTTCGGGCGCACGACCCTCAGGTGGCGTGGTCGAGAAATGCCATCTCGTTCCCCAGCCTGCAGTGTGTCGACCACCTTCGCCACACCTGTGCCGGCCAGGACGTCTCTGCCCCGAACGTCTCCTTGCCTCCGGAGCTGACATCCTTCGCCGACGTGTTCAGCGAGAAGGAGGCGGATCGCTTGCCCCCGCACCGACCCTACGACTGCGCGGTGGACTTGATGCCCAACGCGCCCCTGCCCTCGGGACGCCTGTACTCCATGTCGGAGCCCGAGCTGGCCGCCTTACGGGACTTTCTGGACAAGAACCTGGCCCGTGGGTTCATCCGGCCTTCGACCTCCCCGCTCTCGGCCCCAGTCCTCTTCGTGAAAAAGAAGACGGGGGACTTGCGCCTGTGTTGCGACTACCGGCGCTTGAATGCCATCACGGTACGGAATCGCTATCCCCTGCCGCTGATCCCGGAGCTGATGGAGAGGTTGCGGGAGGCCTCGATTTTCACCAAGCTCGACCTCCGGGGAGCCTACAACCTGGTGCGGATGCGAGAGGGGGACGAGTGGAAGACGGCATTTGGCACCCGATACGGACACTTTGAATATACCGTCATGCCGTTCGGGTTGACCAACGCCCCCGCGGTCTTCCAGCACTTGATGAACGACGTGTTCCGGGACATGCTGGATCGGTTCGTGGTGATCTACCTGGATGATATTTTGATCTATTCCCGGACCCCGGAGAGTCACCTCCAGCATGTCTGCCAGGTCCTGCAGCGCCTGCGGGAGCACCAGCTCTATGCGAAGTTGGAGAAATGTTACTTCTTCCAGACTTCCATAGAGTTCCTCGGGCACATCATCACCCCCGAGGGCATCGCGATGGACCCACACAAGGTGGCGGCCTTGCGCAGTTGGGAACCCCCGCGTCGGGTGAAGGACGTCCAGCGTCTGTTGGGATTCGCCAACTACTACCGGACCTTCATCCCGGGCTTTGCCACCCTGACCGTGCCGTTGACCCAGCTCCTTCGGAAGAAGGTTCCGTTCCAGTGGGGGCCCCCGCAGCAGCAGGCCTTCGAGGTTCTCAAGCAGGCCTTTGTCACGGAGCCGGTCCTGAGGCACCCCGATCCACACCGTCCGTTCGTGGTTGAGACAGACGCGTCCAACGTGGCGATTGGAGCGGTGCTGCTACAGGCTCCGGTGGATGGTGGCACTCTTTTTCCCTGCGCTTACTACTCCCGGAAACTCACTCCTTCCGAGCGCAACTACACCATCTGGGAAAAGGAGTTGCTGGCTATCAAGGCCGCGTTCGAGGCTTGGCGACATCACCTCGAGGGGGCCCGACACCAGGTGGAGGTGCGGACGGACCATCGGAACCTGGAGCACCTCACCACGGCCAGGAATTTGAACCAGCGGCAGATCCGGTGGTCGTTGTTTTTCGCCCGGTTCAACTTCCACGTCACATACATTCCGAGCCACCTCAACCAGAGGGCGGACGCGCTATCCCGTAAGCCGGAATACTTTTGCCCAAAGGACTCCCTTTCCCCCCGGACGGTGCTGCCAGCGGACTCCTTGGCCGCGGTCCAGGAACCGGTGGACCTGCGGACTCAGGTGCTGGAAGCGCAGCGACGGGACGACTGGTCGCAGCAGCGGAGAGCGGACGTCGGCCCCGCGTCCCCATGGACCGTGGAGGAGGGCTTGCTCAGGCACCGGGGTCGGCTGTACGTGCCCACAAGTCCGCTCCGAGCCCTCGTCATGAACCAGTGCCATGACAACCCCGCGGCGGGGCACTTCGGCTTCTTTAAGACCTTGAACCTAGTGACGCGGACTTTTTGGTGGCCTCGGGTACGGCACGACGTGCACGCCTACGTGACGTCCTGTGTGCCATGCCGACAGGCCAAAGCCGCGTCCGGCCCCCCTCCTGGACTCCTCCAGCCGCTGCCGACACCGGAGAGACCGTGGGGAGCCATCTCCATGGACTTCCTGACTGACCTGCCCCTGTCCGCTACGTTCACGACCGTCCTCGTGGTGGTGGATGCGCTCACGAAGATGGCACATTTCATCCCGTGCCGCGGCCTGCCCTCAGCTCGTACCACGGCTCGCCTGTTCCTGCAACACATCTTCCGCCTCCACGGCCTGCCGGACCGGGTGGTTTCGGATCGCGGGGCCCAGTTCACGGCCCGCTTCTGGAAAAGCCTGATGGCTGCGCTGGAGGTGCAGGTGTGCCTGTCGTCATCACACCACCCGGAGACTGACGGGGGCACGGAGAAGGTCATTGGCATACTGGAGCAGTACCTCCGCTGTTTTGTCAACCAGCAGCAGGACAACTGGGCCGAGTACCTTCCCCTGGCGGAGTTCGCTTTTAACAACTCCCAACATACCTCCACCCAGATGACACCGTTCCATGCCAACGTCGGGTACCATCCACGTTTTTTTCCGTTGACCATCATGGACTCCCCTGTTCCTGAGACCCGGGACTTCCTCTCGGAGCTGCAGGCGGTGCAGCAACTGGTGCGGCGGCAGCTGATCCGGGCGAAAGAGGACTATAAACGGTTCGCCGATCGCGGCCGCCGGGCGACGCCACCGCTGGAAGTTGGAGATCGGGTGTGGCTGTCCACGAAACACCTCCCCACGGACCAGCCGGTGAGGAAACTGGCCCACCGCTTTATCGGTCCCTTCCCCATCGAGGCGGTCATCAACCCGGTGGCCTATCGGTTGACTCTACCCCGCTCCATGCGGCTCCACCCCGTTTTTCATCGGTCCCTCCTGGTCCCTGAGACTCCCACTAGCCGTCTCCGCCGCCCGCCGCCGCCTGCCCCCCCAGCCGCAGCCGACGAGGACGACGCCTCGACGTATGAGGTGGACAGTATTCGGGACTCCCGTTGGCTGAAGGGGCGCTTCCAATACCTCATCGCTTGGAAAGGGTACGGGGCCGAGGATTTCACCTGGGTGGACGCATCTGCCGTTCAGGCCCCTGACCTGGTGCGGACTTTCCACGAACAGTTCCCGTCCCGACCCCATCCCGACCGTCAGACCCGGGGGAAGGGCCCTGCGGTGGGGGATAGTGTTGTGGCCCCGTCCTCTGAGCCTATCCCTTTGGAGGAAGGCAACTCTGAGCAGGAGGAAGAGGAGCCAGCCAGATCTCCCAGCCCTCCCCCTCTGGCACCGGCTCAGGTGCCAGCTGAAAGAGAGCCAAGTAGTGGGGAAACAGGTGTCTCAGATGAGAGTGAGGGAGAGACGTCATTCCTGGACGCACGCCAAAGAAGGCGAGAGAAAAGGGTACTGCAGCTGCGGCGTATGAGGAAATCCTGAGTCATTGGATTGGAGTCATAGGATCCATGACTCACTGGACCACACCCAGAAGCATATCTATTTAAGACAGTACAATGGGTCACGAAGTTCGTGACGAACAAAGCTAACTGCACAGCTAAACAAACGGAGCAACCTCGTAGTCTTGGAAGCTGGATGAACGGCAAAGCTACGTAGGTGATTTTCTGGTTTGTGTAAACCAATAAAGTCCTTGGCAGACGGTGTGCATATCGCTGCCAAGGTTGAGATAAGAACTGCAGAGTGTGCCAAGTGAGTCTTAACCCTCGGCTGGCTGTGTTTTTGTGGGTCTCTGAAGGGGGGGGACAGATCACCACCGGCCTGTACGCTCCCATAGAGAGGGGCTCCTCCGGGTGCCGTTGGCCAAACAATGTCGACTGGCGGCCCCTAGGGGGAGAGCCTTCTCTGTGGGGGCACCTACTATCTGGAACGAGCTCCCCCCAGAGATACAGACAATCCTGGATCTGCGCACCTTCCGCCGCGCTCTTAAGATCTTTTTATTTCACCAGGCGGGCCTGGCCTAATTTTCTCCCTTTTACTTCTTTTAATATGTAAATTTTAAATTGGTTTAAACGATGGGGTTGTCTTAATTTGTCTGGCCTAATTATTTAATTTAATTAGTCTGATTTTCAGGGAAACATGGTAGCAGTTGGAAGACATGATGAAAACTCCTTAATTTCACAACACATAGATGGACTTAATAATAGTTTCAACTGAGAAATAGCCTCCTAGACCAAGTCAAATCCAAAAACACTAGAGAATTCATGGAAACCTGGTACTGAGGCAAATTAGCCATCAACAGACACAGAAACATCTAAATATAATTCAAAACAGACAATCAAAACTCCAGAAAGGAAACAAAAAGACCTAAACATCTCATCACCAGCAATCAACACTCAGAAAAGTAGATATTAATTTTAACACCCAGATTAATACTAGGACTACCACTCCCAGGAGCGGGGAGGGAATGGGGATTTTGTAGTATCCGTCCCCTGCCATGCCCAGCAAGCCACGCCGCAGCAAGCCACGCCCACAGAACCGATAGTAAAAAAAATTGAATTTCATCATTGGTTCATGAAATCATATTTTAAAAGAATCACTTCAAAGAATCAACATGTAAATTTAATAAACGCTAAATAAAATAAAAAGCACCTTAAATGCTCAGAACTACAATAAAAACTCGAATTTTCAGCATATTGAACACCAACTCCCGTAATTCTGCAAGATACAATTTCTTCTGCCGCACACACAAATATAAAAATATAGCCATGGGTCTTACCTTTGGCGCAGTCTTCCTGTGAAGATCTGAATAATCAACCACTTCCTTACTGCTGCCCTGAAATTCCTTTATAAATCTTCCTTTATAAATAAATATATGCTGCCCAATGACCTTTCTGATGAATTGAAGTCTTTTTATTAAAATGGTCCATACACAGGATGGTTTATGTTCCAAGACATTCAGTCTGACCTGGCTCATTGTGCTTCTTAGTAAGATCTTTATTGCTCTTCAGTTGCAGAAACACTTTTTTGAATTTCAGCATGGGAAACATTAAGTCAGCTGCTGCTGTTTGGAGTTTAAAGAGTTTTTTTTTTTACTCTTTAGGTCAGAGGTCTCTGAAGTTGGCCATTTTAAGACTTGGTCTCTGAAGTTGGCCATTCCCCAGCCAGCAATTCTGGGAGTTGAAGTCCACAAATCTTAAAGTGGCCAACTTCGGAGACCTCTTTTTTAAGTATCTTGTTTTCATATCTCTTTCACTTTTTCATTCAGATGCTTCAAAGCAAATATCTCCTATTCATATCCAAAATGTTTTCATTCCCCCAGAAAAGAAAGAAGAGGAGACAGCATATTTATCCAAAACAGCCCCAATGTTTTGGAATGCCTAATATTTGAGCATGCCAGTTGGGTGTCCATGAGCCAGTCATTTTCCCTCAACTTAACCCACCTCACCTCACAGGGTTGTTGTGGGCATAATAGGAAGAGGAGGAAGGAGTATTTTGTTTGCTGTCTTAAGTTACTTATAAAGATAGGATAAAAAAATCAAATAAATATCCAGCTTCAATCATGTGGTTGCAAATATTTTTTAAAGTTCTCCACAGACACTCCTACTTCCAGTACGGACCAGGGGAATTCTCAGGGTTTTTTTACCTCAGCTTTTCTTGGTAGATCAATCTGGCAAATGAGTCCATTTTGGGCTGAGGTAAAGCTTCGCCTCCATTTAATAAGTTATTGGCAGCAACACAATACTAATTGCTCCCCTTTGAAAGTGATATTGGTTAGTGTTTTATTAATGGTTTTATTTTTATTGCCTTTAAAGTAATAGGAAAAGGAATAAAATAATTATGCAGATACATATTTTCTCAAAAGAAAGCAACACATGAAGTGCTTTAATAAGTTACAATATAGCTTTATAATATGACAGTTACAATTTTGAACAGTAACTATAGGTAGAAATATATATGTATTTGAATAAAATTTGCAAAATATTTGTTTAACTATCATTCAACTTTATTGCATTTTGTAGAAATGAATTCCATATTTCATTATGCTTGTCCATGCATGGTCTATGCTAGGTCTATAGGCAATCTTCTGCTCCTAGGTGGCAAATAATTACATCTTCTATTCATTGAGTAAATGTGGCCAAACAGATAATTGATATTGTTTTAGAATAGCTGAGTTAGAAGTGAGCCAGTTCGATATAAAGGTAGTGCTCAAGTTATGACCACAAATGAGCTCAAAATTTCTCTTGCCAAGCAAGACAGTTTATTTATTTATTTATTTATTTATTTTATTCGATTTATATACCGCCCTACTCCCGAAGGACTCAGGGCGGTGAACAGCCACACAATAAAACACATAAATACAAAATTTAAAAACAATATAAAACTGAATTAAACAAATTGGCCCAAGACAAATTTAAAACACCCCAATAGTAAAGCAAATTTAAAAATTTACATTTTAAAAGGGAAGAAAAAGTCCCGCCTGATGGAATAAAAAGGTCTTGAGAGTGCGACGGAAGGTGCGTAGATCCGGGATCCTCTGTATCTCCGGGGGGAGCTCATTCCAAATAGTAGGTGCCCCCACAGAGAAGGCTTTCCCCCTGGGGGCCGCCAGCCGACATTGTTTGGCCAACAGCACCCGGAGGAGCCCCTCTCTATGAGAGCGTACCAGCTAGTGGGAGGCTACTGGTGGCAGCAGGCGGTCCCGTAAATAACCAGGTCCTAAGCCATGGTGAAGTTAATTTTGCTCCATTTTACGACCTTCCTTGCCATAGCTATTAAGTGAATCACTATAATTGTTAATAACAATTATAAAGTGAATCTAGTTGCTACATTGACTTTGTTTTTCAGAAAGTTGCAAAAGGTGATCACATATCCCCAGGCAGTGGTGGGTTGCTACCGGTTTGCACCGGATTGGGCAAACCGGTAGCACTGGTGGTGGGAAGCACCGCCCACCCACCCGTACACTTCTGCGCATGCGCAGAAACGCTGCGAGCATGTGCAAACATGCACGAGCGCACAAGCAAACTGGTAGCAACGGGATTTGGAACCCATCCCTGTCCCCAGAACACTGCTACCATAATAAATGAGCCAGTTGCCAAGTGTCCAAATTTTGATCACATGATCTTAGGGGATGCTGCAATGGTTGTAAATATGAAAAATTCATAAGCCATTTTTTTCAGTATCATCGTAATTTCACATGATCACTAAATGAAAGGTTGTAAGTCAAGGGCTATCTGTACTGGTTAAGGCATGAAGGTGGGAAACTGGGATACCAGGAGTTCTATGCCTTGCCTTGGGGACAAAGCCAACTGAGTGACCATAGGCCAGTCAGTCTCTCTCAGCCCTAGGAAGCAGGCAATGGCAAACCACTTCTGAAATCTTGCCCAGAAAACCACAGGGACTTGTCCAGACAGTTGTTAAGAGTCAACACTCACTTAAAACTACAAAAATAATAAAAGTTAGAAATTCCCTGGAATGTATACAGCAATAATAAAAGTGTTACCATCTCTGGAGTGCAACTCTCTGGATAACCAGTAGAGGTTAGCAGAGGGATACAGAACACTCTTCATTCCCTGCTGCCATTGAACGATCATGTGGATTTTTGAACCCAGAAAATATCTTGTGTTCTGTATTTGCCCTAGAAAATATCACACTGATAGTTCTTGGCCTTTTTCCACAGGCAAGATATCTCCTGTATTTCATACTTATTAATTTCTATACTCGTTTTTTTTTAATGCTTTTACAGTATCTTTTCTTTTTTCTTTTGCTATAAAGCCTCAGCAAGCATTCTGCAACCACTTGGAAGTCACGCCATCTCCTTCACTCTAAAAAAAAAAGAGCCAAAATTCTCTAACCACATAAGAGCCATCCGGACAAGAATTAAGACCATTAAAAGCATTTTAAAAATAACTTTCAAAGCCAAGTTCAAGAGATCTGTCTTAGTCTCACTTTAGGAAAGCCAAGATTGTCAGCCGGAAGTACTTATTATTCTCATTGTAGGCATGGCTCCAGTTTGAGAGAAACATACCCCAACCCGCGCCCTTTGACCAAAGCCCAATCTCTCTTCCATGGATCAGTCATGACCTCCACTGCCTTTTCCTTCATCTAAAACACCGTTTCTCAAAGTTGGTCCCTTTAAAGTGTGGACTTCAACTCCCAACAATTTCCATGCTAGCCGGGGAATTCTGGAAGTTGAAGTCTACATGTTTTAAAGGGGCCAACTTTGAGAAACGCTGATCTAAAACATCACTTGAAAATGTGAAAGAGTGGCCCGTATTTCCCAGTTCTTTAGGAGAAAAACAACAGCAGGTTTTCATTCCTACCAGGATGTTTCAAAAAGTTCAGCCAAGCGACACTGACCCATCTAATGCATTGCATAAGGAGACACGTTGGTTTCATGAGTTGGCCAGACGGACAACTTCTCTTCGCCATCATCACCTCAGCGCACACCGGAAAAGGAAGCCCATCTTTCCAGATGCATGGCCATAGTTCTTGGCTCTTGTAACACACTTCCTGAAAACAGATGCAATAGGGGAGAGCGAGATGAGAGAATGGGGCTATCATAACAGGCCAGATCTGGCTTTTGATGTCCTTGTCTCAGGAGAAAAAGCTTTACTACAGGATCACTTGAAGACTGCTCTGACCCTCAGAACAAGCACAATGCAGAACACATGTCTTCTCTTGCTTTAATTAACTTGGGTTGGATTGTTATTTCTCCTACGACTGCCTTTGTTCCTGTGACATGAGTTAATTTGGTCTATGCTCCAAAAAGTGCACGTCTCTATCGATCCTACAGTTGAACCAACTATAGAGAAGAGCTTTTCCCAACCCGATACCCTCCAGATACCTTGGACACCAATGGAAACATGTTGAGAAAAGTATGCACGGAAATACATACACATTTTAGGACAAAGGTACTAACTGGAGAGATCAAAAAGAATCTGCATATTTTCAATGTTGGGACCAATGGTATACTTGGCTAAATAATAGAATAAAAAGAGGATAAAGTAAGCATACCTTTTATTTCTTATTTGTATATTTGGACTGAAGATAATGTATTGGGTAAAGATAATATTTATTGTACTACTGATGGCAGGAAAGAATGGAACAATCCTTGTGCAAGATACATGACCCTGCAGAGGAAGAGGAAGAAGAGGGGTGATTGATTCATGACTGATTATGTGCCATCAAGTTGGCGTCAACTCTTGGTGACCAATTGATTTTCTCTCTGATGATCCATCCCTAACTTGCTCTTTCAATTCTTCCAGTGACTTCCCATCACCTTTGAAACTGGGTTTCTCCTCCTTATTGCTGGTTGTCTTCTTCTTCTCTTTCATTCCACTTTTGCTATCATTGGAGCTTTCTCTAAAGAGCTGGGTCTTCACATAATGAATATAAGGATGGATGGATGGATGGACGGACAGGTTATCAATTTAAGACTGCATAGACCAGTGATGGTTAACGTTTTTGGTGCCAAGTGCCCAAATCATGCACACATATGTGTGAATGAATGTGCATGTGCCCAAACCCCTAAATGCAATGTGAGCAGCCCCCACACATGTTCCCCCGTCCGCACATATGCGCATGTCCCCCGCTCATGCGCCCCAGCCCCACCCCATTTTGGCTTCCAGGTTGATGCAAGAGGCTTGTGCCTGGAAAGCCTCCTGCACCAACCTGGAAGCCAAAACGGGGCACAGGGGTGCCACATGAAGTCGTACTGAATACCATTTTGGGCCTGGAAAGCCTACTGCACCAACCTGCACCCCCCTGCATGCGTGGCAGAGACCGAAAGACCAGCTGGTTGGCAGGAGGTGCATGCTCACATTCGTGTTGGAGCTGGCTGGGGCGACAGCTGGCGTGCCCGCAGAGAGGGCTCGGCGTGCCACTTGTGGCACGTGTGTCATAGGTTCATCATCATGGGCATAGGATCCTCAAATTACAGCCCGTGGGCCACATGCGGCCTGCTGAAGCAATTAATCCAGCCTGCAGAGCACCACGAGGTTGCCCTGTCCACATCACCCCGCCCATCCTTCAGCAGAGGGCAGGACTTGCCTTCGGGAGCCCTGCAACCTGGAACGGAAAGGTAAGCTCAACAATTTTGGCCTGCAGAATGCTTGTGGAGGTGGGAGCGGGGGGTGCAAGGAGGCCAAAAAAACAGGCAAAAACGGTCTGATTTGGCCAAAAACCGAGCCATTTTTGCCTATTTTAAGCCTGCAGAATGCTTGTGGAAGTGGAGGGGGGAGGAGGCAAAAAACCAGGCAAAACCTGCCCGTTTTTCAGCTTCCCTGCCTCCAGAAGATAGAGAGAGATAGACAGACAAAGAGAGAGAGGGAGACAGAAAGAGAAAGAGAGGGAGAGAGAGAAGGAAAGAGAGAGAGACAAAGAGACAAAGAGAGAGAGAGAGCTTTCTCAAGACTAAGCAAGGCTATTGTTAAGTGACTTGTGACTGATTTTATGACCTTTTTATCATGGCTGGTAAGTAAATCATTGCTGTTGTTAAGTGAATCATACAGTTGTTAAATGAATCTGGCTTCCCCGTTGACTTTGCTTGTTGGAGGCTGGCTGGAAAAATCCCAAATGGCAATCACATGACCCTCAGATGCTGCAGCCGTTGTAAACGCATGCCCCTTGCCATGCACCCAAATTCTGACTACGTGACCATGTTATTTATTATTTATTATTATTGATTGATTAATTCAATTTATATGCCGTCCTCTTCTGAAGAATCAGGGCGGCTTACAATGCACTTATAGCAATAGCCTTCATTCTTTTGTATATACCTGCTTATTATTAGGGCTTTTGGCCCCCCCATAAGCGGTGTTTCTACAAAGCCAGCTTATTACCCCCACAATCTGTGTCCTCAATTTACCTGCCTCGGAAGGATAGAAGGCTGAGTCAACCTTGAGCCTGGTGAGATTTGAACTCGCACTAATTGCAGGCAGCTGGCAGCTAAGTGCAACATAACAGCACTTAGTCTGCTGCACCAAGGACTATAACGATTGAAAGTGCAAGGACCACTTTTAAGTCACTTTTTCATTGTTACTGTAACTTTTAGCAGTTGTTAAACAAATTGTTGTAAACCATGGACTTCCCATATAGGTTTTCTTTTAAAAGATACGTATGTATCTATAGTATATGTATCTATGCTAAAAGTAAGCATTCTTCGGCCTTCCAGATGTTTTAGACCAGGGATGGCTAACCTTTTTGCTGTCGCAGGAGCACAGGGGGGTCATGTGCGGACATGTGCACACCCATAATTCAATGCGCCCCGCACCCTGTGCATGCACGCACGACCCCTCCCTGTGCGACCCCCGCTTTTGGCACGTGATTGCCCGGTGGGCCCGGTAGGCCTCTTTTTTTGCCCTCCCCAGGCTCCAGAGGCTTTCTTGGAGCCTGGGGAGGGAGAAAACGGCCTTCCTCACCCCCCTGGAGGCCCTTCGGAGGCCAGAAACGGCCTGTTTCCCAACTTCCGGTGGGCCCGGAAGGCCCGAAAATCAGCTAGCCGGCACGTACATGTGCGCTGGAGCTGAGCTAGGGCAACGCCCGCGTGCCCCCAGATATGGCTCTGTGTGTCACCTGTGGCACGCGTGCCATAGGTTCGCCATCACAGTTTTAGACTGTGGTACTGTCTGACTGGGGTACTGAATTCAGAATATACAATTCCTGTCTTTTAACGTGGAGAATTCAACAAGTGTGGGGGGGGGTGTTATACAACCTTCTCTGCTAACGCTCATTGACAGTTCCTTTCGCTCCATAAATTTATCCAATTACTTTTATGGCACAAAGAGCCCTGTAGCCTTGATTGGAAGCAAATGTGGCTTTTCCTCAACTCAAGCTCGATGAGATATTTCAACCACCTTGGCCAAGACAGCTAATCCAAGTTCCGCTTTTGTTTTCAGGAGAAGAAATTGCCAAAGGAAACCAGGCTGGTAGATTATAGGACAGCCTCTTGGACTGGCAGAGAGGTCCCACTTTTAGGCAGTCCCCTCTTCAAATCAGGCAGAGATTCTCCTCAACGTCAAGCTCAATCCATGTTTGTTTGTTTTTTCCTTTCCATCAACAATATGGAAGTGATTTGTCATTATTGTCTTCCGGGACATTTTTCAACTTCTCAGTCCAGTCCATAGCTCTGAGATTTTGTGGTGGGCTCTTATTCAAGTCTTAAGCAGGCCTGACTCTTAGTTTTAATTTATTTATTTTTAGATCGGCCACGGTTAGCTAGATGCTGCCACCTAGCTGGGCCAAATTAAGCCAGGAAGAAAAATAATATACAACTCATTTCGGGGGAAATCGGTGCACTTCATTGCTGCTCTCACCCTGAGAATGTTGCACCAGATGTTCTCGATAAGGTTTAGTGATTCCTTTTAATTAATCACAACTGTTCTCATTTGTGCTTGGCGCTCTGACTGCTGCATTTGCTGCGGGTGGAAGTGCATGGAGCATGGAACCCCTTCCCTAAACCAGGTGGCAAAATTCTGCCTTAGACTATCTGGTTCTTTCTACACAACCAAGAAGTGGGAATTTTATTTTGTGTATAAATTTCAGCTGAAGATACCCCTCTGAACAAGTTCCAGACTCTTTAGCTATAGACTTTTAAACCATCTCTCTTTTTTCTTTTTTTCCCCCTTGCAGCTGCATTATAGCAATATTGAAGTTTGTTCTCAAGATTATAGCAAGAGTACCAGAAATCAAGTCAATATCTTGAATGAATAATGGCACGTGAATTGGCAGCTTTGTTCTCTAGCTCTACTTATTTCTACCTTACAACTTTCCGGTGAACAAATGTAGGCTGCTCACTGTGTCTTACTCACAAACACATAGACACCGAGAAATCCATATATATGCTCAGTTCCAGTTTGTGATTGAGAGTAATCGAAATGAACTAATTTGATTTTTTTTTTAAAAAAAGAGAGTGCCGTGGATTCCTACTTCCTCATCCATTCTTGCTTGAGCTGAAATCCTCAAGTTAAAAAAAATGGGTTGGTGGTAATGCCAATGCTACATTTCTGCAATGCTTTGTCAGCCTGTCCTTAACTGTCTCTATCTGGGCCAGAAATATCTAGCCAACATGGACTCTTCCCCTTGTCCTCTACTTCATTAAGTGTTATACCTTATGATTCTTGATGAACGTATCTTTTCTTTTAGACTGAGAGCATATGTACCAAGACAAATTCCTTTTGTGGCCAATCACACTTGGCCAATAAAAAATTCTATTCTATTCTATTCTATTCTATTCTATTCTATTCTATTCTATTCTATTCTATTCTATTCTATTCTATTCTATTCTATTCTACTCTCTCCTCTCCTCTCTTCTCCTCTCCTCTCCTTTCCTCTTCATCTATTGTTCTGTTCTGTTCTGTTCTGTCCTATCCTATCCTATCCTCCACTCTACTCTACTCTACTCTACTCTACTCTACTCTACTCTACTCTATTCTATTCTCTACTCTTCATCTATTGTTCTATTCTGTTCTGTTCTGTCCTGTCCTATCCTCCACTCTACTCTATTCTTCATTCCATTATTCTATTCTATTCTATTCTATTCTATTCTATTCTATTCTATTCTATTCTATTCTATTCATCTATTGTTCTGTTCTGTTCTGTCCTGTCCTATCCTATCCTCCACTCTACTCTATTCTTCATTATTCTATTCTATTCTATTCTATTCTATTCTATTCTATTCTATTCTATTCTATTCTATTCTATTCTATTCTATTCTATTCTATTCTATTCTACTACAGTTTCAGAATAGAGTTTGACTTGGACTTAGAACCATTCCTTTAGTGATCATTCAGAGTTAAAACAGCACTGAAAAAAGTGACATGAATGTCATGAAACTTTGGGTGCTTGGCAGCCTGCATGTGTTTAACAGATGCAGCATCCAGTGGTCACCATTTGTGACCTTCCCAGCCAGCTTCTGAGAAACAAACATGGGGACATCAGAATTGCTTAACCATTGCATGATTCATTTAACAACTACACTGAGTTGCTTAACCACTATGGCAAAAAAAAAAAGGTCATAAAATTGAGCATGACTCACTTAATAACCATTAACCATCTTAGCAGCAGAAAATCTGGTCCCAATAGTGGCTGTAAGTTGAGGACTTTCTGTACCATGTGGCCATATGTGTATCTCTTAGGGACCAAAGCAGCAGGGCATCACTAAATACCATTCTGCCAAATCTCTCAGGATGGGTCTGATCAACTCTTCGAAACCATTCAGAAGCCATAGATTAATAACTGATAAAAGAACAACAGTGAGGATCCCAGGACAAACGACAGTATTCAGCTATTCTACTCTAACGTAATTACTGTTCCCTTTGAATGCTCAACAACTTCACGTGCTGATCTATTTCAGGGAAGTGTGATAAAATGTGCAAATACTTGAAAGGCAAAAGAATGTGCATTTTAAAGTTTTTTCTTAGTTCCCCATGTTCTCCCATCTCATCTCGTGCCATTGGGACAAGGCAAGCAGGCATCCATAGAAGGCCAGGTACACCCTCTATTTCCCTGTTCCTCAAGGATGCCAACCAGAGGTGGGTTTCAGCAGGTTCTGACCAGTTCTGGAGAACCAGTAGCAGAAACGTTGAGTAGTTCAGAGAACCAATAAATACCACCTCTGACTGGCCTTGTCCCCATCTATTCTCTGCTTCCCGAGTCCCAGCTGATCGGGAGGAAATGGGGATTTTGCAGTAACCTTCCCCTGCCACACCCACAGAACCAGTAGTAAAAAAATTCGAATCCCATCACTGATGCAAGCCATGGATGAAGCTTTCTTCTTTCCCACTTCCTCCTATTCTACTTCCCACTGGTCACCTTTCCTTACTTACCTGCGCTTTCTCTCCCTCCCATCTCTTCCTCCTTCCCCACAACCTGCTTCAGCTGTTGTCAGATATTCAGTTAGAGACGACAACAACAACAAAAAAAAGCAATCAAAGAGAAACCAATGACCAGAGATCAGTATTTTCCATTGCTATGTGTAGCCATGTTCCCCTCCCTCCTGCCTGGAACCCTCACTGTATTTCAAACATCAATACATGAGAGAGGGTCCAGAGATATTTTACTAGAAGAGTACTCAAATCAGTGGTGGGTTGCCCCCAGTTCAGACCGGTTCACAAGAACCAGTAGTAAAACCAGCGGGAGGCCCTGCCCACTGCCCCAGATGTCATCATCAGCGATCTGCCATCCCGTTGCGAACCGGTAGTAAAGATAAGTAGGACCCACCCCTGACTCAAATCCTCTGCTCGAAATAAAATTCCCTATCCCACCAGGCTTGAAATTTTAGGCCTGGATAGCCACCAACTACACTGTCTACGTTCCAATCTATGCTTAGTTCATAAGATTATTTACCAAAATGTTCTACCTGTTTATGAGTACTTTAATTTCAACCATAATAACACAAGATCTATCAATAGATTCAAACTCAATGTAATTCGCTCTAATCTTGATTGTAGGAAAGATGACTTCTGCAATAGAGTAGTAAATATCTGGAACACTCTACCTGATCCTGTTGTTAGTCTCTCTAACCCCCGTGCCTTTTACCTTAAACTGTCCACCGTGGACCTTTCGTGTTTCTTAAGAGGTCCCTAAGGGGGCGTGCATAAGCGCACCAGCGTGCCTTCCGTCCCTGTCCTACTGTCCCCATTTATATGTACTCATTCTATGTGTTTATGGCTATGTTTTGCTTATTTATTTCCTTTTATTTGTGCCAATTTTTTTTCATGTGTCCATGTCTATGTCTATACTGTTGTTTCCTTGTACTACTTGACAAATAAATAAATAAATAAATAAGATCCCAAACAGCAAGTCCTAACAGTCAGATTAATGCAAGACACATTTGTATTTTTCTCAAGAGTCCAGGCAACACTTGCAGCCCACAAGCATCCTTCTAACCCATCTGGTTTCTAAGCTTGGATTGCTGTACTAAGTTAGCTCTAAAAGGTTGGTGGTGATATAATGCTGCTATCTAGTGGCCAAAGATGGGAATCGCAACTGACCCCATAGGAAGAGAGGTGTTTAGTCGAGAGGAGCCCAAAATGTCTGCTTGCCCTCTTTCAGTCTAACCAATGTTTTATTTTATAAAGTGACCAACTTTTTTCCAATGAGGAGGAGGACACAGATAAATTGAAGAAAAAAAAAATACTGTAAATAAAAGAAACATTTTATTCATTGCAACAATGAGTCTAATGCCATGATGGCGAACCTATGGCACGGATGCCACAGGTGGCACATGGAGCCATATCAGTGGGCACGCGAGCATTGCCATAGCTCAGCTCCATTGCACCAGCCAGCTAATATTTGGGCCTTTCGGTCCCACCAGGAGTTGAGAAATTGGCTGTTTCCGGCCTCCGGAGGGCCTCCACGGGGGTGGGGAAGGCCATTTTTGCCCTCTCCAGGCTCCTAGAAAGCCTCTGGAGCCTGGGGAGGGTGAAAAACAGGCCTACTGAGCCCACTGTACCATCTTGTGCTAAAAGTGGTGGTGGGGAGCACTTACATGCGCAGAGCGGGGCACATTGAATTATGGGTGTGGGCACACACGTGGGTGACCTCTCCGTGCTCCCCGCTTTTGGCATGCGATGGCAAAAAAGTTAGCCATCACTGGTCTAATAGATGTGTGTGTGCCATGTTGTGTTTTGATAAGAAGTAAATAAAGCCACTTGCGCGTGGCACACTCTCTCAAAAGAATTCTCCTGTGTGGAGCGCATGAGTCTCATAATCGCATCTCACCGCACTGTACCAAGCCTTGACGAATCGTCGTGTCAAATACAAATACGTCACATCACATGCAACGGATCGGATCGAATACGGAGATTTACAAGTGTTGTGGCCCCGTCCTCTGAGCCTATCCCTTTGGAGGAAGGCAGCTCTGAGCAGGAGGAAGAGGAGCCAGCCAGATCTCCCAGCCCTCCCCCTCTGGCACCGGCTCAGGTGCCAGCTGAAAGAGAGCCAAGTAGTGGGGAAACAGGTGTCTCAGATGAGAGTGAGGGAGAGACGTCATTCCTGGACGCACGCCAAAGAAGGCGAGAGAAAAGGGTACTGCAGCTGCGGCGTATGAGGAAATCCTGAGTCATTGGATTGGAGTCACAGGATCAATGACTCACTGGACCACACCCAGAAACATATCTATATAAGACAGTACGGTGGGTCACGAAGTTCGTGACGAACAAAGCTAAACAAACGGAGCAACCTCGTAGTCTTGGAAGCTGGATGAACGGCAAAGCTACGTAGGTGATTTTCTTGTTTGTGTAAACCAATAAAGTCCTTGGCAGACGGTGTGCATATCGCTGCCAAGGTTGAGATAAGAACTGCGGAGTGTGCCAAGTGATTCTTAACCCTCGGCTGGCTGTGTTTTTGTGGGTCTCTGAAGGGGGGGGGACAGAGCAACAGATTAGTCTTCAAATATCAAAAAGGAGGACATGTAGAAGGACCCTTTTCTCAAGAGAGGACAGAACTTACAAAAGAAGGACTGTCCTTCCTAAAGGACGATTGGTCACCTTAATTTTAAGGCACAACTAGCTCATGAAAGTTTACACCTTAACTCAAACTTGGATACTCTGGAAAGTGCTACCAAGTTCTTGATCTTCATCTGACATCGTTTAGCAGCTGTTGCGGAGATGTAGGGCAGTCTCTGCAGGAGGGATTTTCAAGACCTTCTAACACACTTCTACTTTCCCAAAGTGTGTGATGAACATGCTACCTCTCGTCTTAGTTCTTTTTTATATGTAACTTTATTATGCTACTCTGATTAACAAAATGTATGCAACAGTACTGATGAAAGAATGACAACTTCAAGAGGAGGAGAAATTTGGAAAATTAACGTATAAAGAGAATGCCCCTAAAGCTTTAATTATTTTTTAAGGGTTATAGCTCACCTTTCATTCAGGAGCTCAAGGTGGTGTCAGGCGCAAAGGATCAGGACCATAGGTTAGGTTACAACACAGAAGATTTATTCAAAAAATCTAGTCAACTTTCAGCACATTCAGTCCTAGATAAGGGTCAATGGAATGAACAAGATGTTGGACTTGCACCATTTGTGGCAATGTTAAGGACTCTAAGCTGTTGATACATTTAACTTCATCCCCTAGATTTCCACTCTTCTCCTACAGCTGAGACATATATGCTTCTTCCTCCCATGGCAGTGGTAGAGGGTGTGGTTTTATACCTGTGTGTGTGCATCACTTTCATAAATGCAGCTTTGTGCACATCTGTGCATTTGCCCACCACTTCTGCAGCCCGGTTCTGCGTCCCAATACTGGTCCATGGACCAGGGGTTGGATACTCCTGCTCTACTGTTCATTAGTGCACTGATCCTATTTCCCAAAGGACTTTTTGCCCCATTCTATCACCTTTCCAGAAAGGGACAAAGTGGCTCAGAGGTTAAGACGCTAAGCTTGTCGATCAAAGGGTTGGCAGTTCAGCAGTTCGAATCCTTATGTAATGGGATGAGTTCCCGTTACTTGTTCCAGCTTCTGCCAACCTAGCAGTTCAAAAGCAGGTAAAAAATGCAAGTAGAAAAATAGGGACCACCTTTGGTGGGAAGGTAACAGTGTTCCGTGCGCCTTTGGCGTTGAGTCATGCTGGCCACATGACCACGGAGACGTCTTCGGACAGCGCTGGCTCTTCGGCTTTGAAACGGAGATGAGCACTTCCTCCTAGAGTCAGGAACAACTAGCACGTATGTGCGAGGGGAACCTTTACTTTACCTTATTCTATACCGGGTACCACTGGTTATAGCTTTGGTTGTATTCTCGCTTAACTTTGAATTTAAAGTTTTTTCATGCATTTTAAATTTTCTAAACTGGTTTTTGATTTCACCCTGTAAGTTGTTATGTGACTGAGTGTGGTATTCTAAAATATTTCTAGTTTTCCTCTGTGAGTTAAGATTGTGCAATATTCCCATTTTTTTAGCTGTATACCATTTGTTTATTTTAAGTAAGGGTCCAGTTTTAGTTTTTGATTTCCATGTATCTTCAAGTCATCCTTTCCCACTTTCTTTTGACAATCCTGTTTTATTCAGGACACGAGTGAAGGGTATCACCGAGATGGTTAAAAAGCAGTGGAAACAATGAAAATCTCCTTGAAAAATTCCTCTACTGATGTTTACCTTTACTTTACCATCTTTCTGGCCAGTTAAGTGATGACTCAGCCTTCCATCCTTTCAGGGTAGGTAAAATGAGGACCCGGATTGTGGGGGTAATAAGCTGACTTTGTATAAAAAAGAACACCGCTTAGGGGGGGCCGAAAGCCTTATTAAGCAGGTATATACAAAAGTATGAAGGCTATTGCTTAACACATTGTAAACCGCCCTGAGTCTTCAGAGAAGGGTGGCATATAAATCAAACTAATAAATAAATAAGCAATCTGAATTTTGAACACGTGACATGGGGATGCTGCAATGGTCCGTGTGAAAAATGATCATAAATCACTTTTGTTAGTGCTTTGGTAACTTCAAACAATCCCTAAACAAATTTATTTATTTATTTGTTTGTTTAAATTTGTATACCGCCCTACTCCCAGAGGGACTCAGGGCAGTGAACAACCAAAAATAAAATACAATTTACATACAAAAGTTAAAAACTATTTAAAAAGATTAAATTTAGGCTCGAAAATTTTAAACCACCAAATTATATAAACATTTAAAAACCCAATTTAAAAGGGAGAGTTAGGCCAGCCCCGCCTGTTGAAATAGAAGCGTTTTTAGGGCGCGGCGGAAAGTGCGTAAGTCCTCAATTCTCCGTATCTCCGGGAGGATCTCATTCCAGATGGTAGGTGCCCCCACAGAGAAGGCTCTCCCCCTGGGGGCCGCCAGTCGACACTGTTTGGCCAACGGCACCCTGAGGAGCCCCTCTCTATGGGAGCGGACTGGTCGGTGAGAGGCTATCGGTGGCAGAAGGCGGTCTCGTAAGTACCCTGGTCCTAAGCCATGGAGCACTCTAAAGGTGGTAACCAAAACCTTGAAGCACAACCGGAAGACCACCGGGAGCCAGTGCAGCTCGCGCAGGAGGGGGGTCACATGGGAGCGCCATGTCGCTTCCGTCACCACCCGCGCGGCCGCATTCTGGACCAGTTGGAGCCTCCGGGTGTTCCTCAAGGGGAGCCCCATGTAGAGAGCATTACAGTAGTCCAGGCGTGAGGTGACAAGGGCATGAGTGACTGTGTGTAACGAGTCCCAATCCAGAAAGGGATGCAACTGGCGAATCAGGTGAACCTGATAAAATGCCCTCCCGGCCATGGCCGTCATATGCCCTTCTAAAGACAGCCGTGAATCCAGGAGGACGCCCAAGTTGGTTTGTAAGCTGAATTGTATTCTTTCTCCAACTTAATGGGTTCCTATCTATAGCTCAGAATCAACCTCTGAGCTGTGAACTCTAGTCTACCAGAAGCTTATGAAATAATATCTTCTTAACCTTCCAGGTGCATCAATGCTTATTTTTTCCAAGGCCTGACTCGAACGCTAGCTAGCTAAATGCTAGGTCTCCTGCCCGCTTCAGGCGAGAGAGAGTGCAAAGAAAGACATCAGCCTGTTTAATTTCAATTTTCCCTTTTAACTCCAGGCCATTTATTAAAAGGCGCATACTGGGAGTCAAAAGCGTCACAAAGGGGCCCTGTTTGACAGGGCGTTAACTTTATCAAGGCTGCAGTACAGGGTAGTGATAAATTGAACTGCCCTTCGGTCTGTCACAGGTAGATTAATACGAAGAGCTAAATAGACTTTACATGGCTAGGAGGCCAGGCGTTCTGTAGTCATTGGAAGACAAGATGGAGCAAGTTGTACCCTGGAGCATGGGGGGGGGGTCTTCTTTGACACGCAAACTCTCTCCCCCTGCTCCTCTGAAAGACACCTTCTGAAGCCCACCTTCCTGCGTGTATTTAATGCAGACCAGAGATTGGGGGAAAAAAATTCTTTACTTGGCCGGAAGAATGACGTATAATCACACTCTCCTACAAATTAACCAAACATGGCCCAGGAAAGGAGGCTTCACAAGGGAAGGGGAGAGGCAGTACGTTTTCAGATGGATCTAGTGGGAATTCTCAAGAGACTTTGGGATCAGTGGTGGGTTTCAAAAATGTTTACTACCGGTTTTGTGGGTGTGGCTTGGTGGACATGGCATGGCTTGGTAGGCGTGGCAGGGGAAGGATACTGTAAAATCTCCATTCCTTCCCCAATCCAGGGGAAGGATGCTGTAAAATCTCCATTTCCTCCCCAATCCAGGGGAAGGTTACTGCAAAATCCCCATTTCCTTCCGATTAGCTGGGACTTGGGAGGGAGAGAATAGATGGGGGCGGGGCGAGTCAAATTTATACTACCGGTTTTCCGAACTACTCAAAATTTCCGCTACCGGTTCTCCAGAACTGGTCAAAACCTGCTGAAACCCACCTCTGTTTGGCATCCAGTGAGGCGGGTCCATGTTTGAAACTCAAGAACTTTTATTCTCAAAGTAATAAGATCGCATCTGGGGATCCAACCTTGGGAACTTTAGGGTCGGGGAACTTCAACTTCCAGAATTCCCCAGCTATCCATTTTGGCTGGGGAATTCTGGGAGTTGAAGTCTACAAGTCTTAAAAGTTGCCAAGACTCGACACTCGTTGTCTAGGCTCAAGAAGCTGGGAGCACAACTAATTCTGAAAGTATCACATAGTGGATTTTTTTTTTTTTTTGTATTTCTTATATATTTTTTTATTTCTTTGAACATTTTTTTCCTTGGACTTTCACTTTTCCCAGCTCCCCACCTTTCCCACTAGGTTTTGGGATTTAGAGATAAAATAGACTGTAGACAACTTTTGCAAAATGCTCCTTGCGGAAAAGCAGAAACTGAATGAAGAAGTTGAAATAGCCATCTGTTTTGATTTATTCATACATATATTTGTAATTGTGGTCTGAGTTAATTTCAGTGACCAGAGTCACTGAATTATACTACCCCATGATGTTATTTGCTTTTAGACCAGCCTGTTGTGTTAACCTAATCCTGGTGCTTTATAAGCAGTGATTTATGATTTAGCGTGAGTAAATCAATTGTGGTTTATTCAAATCCATGGGGTGATTAACCATGTGGGAATTCAGCCACATGAGTGAGTAGAGGCAAAAATTCCTGTTTAGCTAAGCACAAGGTAGAAAGACTGCAGACTTATAAGGCTGCCCAAATATCCAGCTCAGAATCTCAGTGGTGATTCAGTCCAACCTTTGAAGCAGATTCCCAAATTAGCAGAATGAAATGAATTTGACAACCCCAACTAAATTAATAATTTGGATCAATGTTGACCAGACATCCTCAATAGAGGTTGCTAAGGTATTCCCTGATGGAACAAGAAGTGGGATGAGAACGTGAAGAACATGAAGACAGTAAGCAAAGGACCAGAGCCCCATCAGTGAGGAGCAAATGTTGCTGACATGATAGAAAGGGAGGAAGGGCAGGGGTGAAATGGTACCGGTTCAGCCAATCCGATAGCAATGGTGGCGGGTGATTCGGAGAACCGGTACTGATGGCAGCGTGAGGCTCCGCCCACCTGCCTGGACGTTGTTTCTTCCTGGTTTTAATAAGTAACCTCTTTTTTACCCTCTGCGCATGCGCAGAACGGTTTGCGTATGCGCAGAGGGTCCGTGGTGCATGCACTTCCGAACCAGTAGGGAAGGTAAGTAGATTTCACCCCTGAGGAAGGGACTAAGGGTCAAAGACTACCTGTGTTTGTTATCTCTGGTAACTTTTAATGACACCAGGACTGAAAAGACAAGGTTCTATAATAAGAGATGGGATTTGAGAGGAAATCATTTGTTGCATTTTAAGAGAAGGCAATAAATTACTAAAATTATTTATACTTGTTGCAATGAAGCGGAAAGTTATTTCTTTATATATTTTTCTTTACAATAGTCTTCTTTTTTTCCCCTCTTCGTTTCTATTTTTCTCCTTTCCTAAACTTTCTGGGGTTTTTTTTTTCTTTTTAGTTTGCATTAGTTTTTAATCTTTTCAATTGCAATGCTTAATAAAATCACTATATTAAGAAACAAAAAAAAAAAAAACCTAGCATAGAGGGGAACAAGCGAGCTTACTCAGAGCCTGCCCAGCCAGCTACCTCTTGCCTTGTCCACTCTGGAGCCATTTTTCACACGCTGAAAATACAGATCGCTTTTAGCCTGGATCCATCTGGTTTCTCAAATAGCCTGTCTCTTTGATAAATAACATAAATTAAATGAGACAAGACAAATAAATAGGGTTTTTTTTTTCCTTTTGTTCTCTCCTCCTCCCTTTTCCCAGCATCTACCCTCAGCCTCTCCCTGGATGGAAAACAAAAGCGTATAGAGTTCAGCAAATGCCTGGAGCCCCCCGAAAGGCCATCTCACCAGTGCAAAATCTGAGGGGCAGCGAGAAGGGTAGGGTGATTGCAAAACGTGTCTGAAATGTTAACCATTTAACACAGACCAAAGGATGCCCAGCTAACTTTTAAGCTTTTTAATCCCTTTCGCTGCAATCCAGCACTGCTAACAAAGCCAACAGGGTAGCAGCGATCCAGCTTTCTAGAGTTTCCAATTCCTTACCCTGCAAGGGTTTATTTCAGCGATTCTCCATACTTAGCCATCCCCTCGCTTGCTTGCTATCTCTTTGCATACACGGCTGTCGCAGCAAAACATTCACCGAGGAAGGCTAAATCACAGCAAAAGGTTATCGGATCAGCTTTCCTAAATTCCAAGCCAGTTAACTAATAAGCACCTCTGCGTGTAAGAGCAGTCTGCCCCAAGTATTAGTTCAAAACAGTGCAACCTCAGTCCCAAAGCAAAGAGTTTCTTTTTCAAAAAAAGTGGATTTTCTTGGGGTTTTTCTCCCCTTTAAAAAAGGTTCCATTTCTCATCCAAGTTTAGTTCAGTTCAGGGGATTTACAGGTATAGTATATATCACAATTAACTTGCATGAGATGTTAAATTGTTTTGGGTCAATTATCTTACCTGAACTGGCCTCGGGGCTACACAAGCTATGTTTTCCCAGTGTGTGAATCCCGCTACTAAACTGGTTTAATTCTGTTTGAACTAGTTTGGTAACTGGATTCACACATACATCCCACTATAGTGCTTTTCGGGGCTGGCTTACTCTGTTGCCCGATGCCTGTCATACTGCTTATTCAACAAAAACTGCTGGCTCTTTCATTGTATTAACCCAGTCATTGTCTCCCTAGTCAGAGATTGGTTTCAGCAAGTTCTGACCAGTTCTGGAGAACTGGTAGCGGAAATTTTGAATAGTTCGGAGAACCGGTAGTAAAAATTCTGACTGGTCCCACCCCCATCTCTTCTCTGCCTCCCGAGTCCCAGCTGAGCGGGAGGAAATGGGGTATTGCAGTAACCTTCCCCTGGAGTGGGGTGGGAATGGAGACTTTACAGTATCCTTCCCCTGCCACGCCCACAGAACCGGTAGTAAAAAATTTTGAAACCCACCACTGTCCCTAGTGGTCACTTGAGAAATGTACATTAGATAATTAAATCAGGATTCACCAAGGTTGCAATACATTTCATAGCAGTAAGTAGGGCATGGGGACTGAGTCCATGTGTGTTGGATGATTCTGTTTCATAAGGACAGGTCAATTTGCAATCCTATCATTGTCTGTTGTTTGTATTATTTAAATTGGTGTGTGTGTATGTATAGGTAAAGATAAAGGTTCCCCTCGCACATATGTGCTGGTCGTTCCCGACTCTAGGAGGCGGTGCTGATCTCCATTTCAAAGCCGAAGAGCCAGCGCTGTCCAAAGACGTCTCCATGGTCATGTGGCCGGCATGACTAAATGCCAAAGGTGCACAGAGCGCTGTTCTCTTCCCACCAAAGGTGGTCCCTATTTTTCTATTTGCATTTTTTACATGCTTTCGAATGGCTAGGTTGGCAAAAGCTGGGACAAGGAACGGGAACTCACCCCGTTATGTGGTTCTAGGGATTCAAACTGCTGAACTGCTGACTTTTTCGATCGATAAACTCAGCGTCTTAGCCCCTGAGCCACCGCATCCCGTGTGTGTGTGTGTGTGTGTGTGTGTGTGTGTGTGTGTGTGTGTGTGTGTTTGTGCTTACGATTGGCTAGAATTAGCCCATTTTGAATTCTTTCATCTTTGCATGTTGCCTAGGGTTGCTTCAGCAATTGAGGCGGCTAATAAAACGATGACACAATTGAATAAACAAATGAGACCGACACTCAAAACAAGACTTACTTTACCTGCAACCATTAATGCTTTTTGTCAGGAAGCGTCTTCCCAGAGATCAAACGATGAGAGCCAATCAGCATGGGAAAGACAGACAATTCATTTTTAAGGCAAGGAGAAGGAAAAAATGCACAGACTTGCATGCAAGGACCTGTCACCAACCCTGGAAGCAATGAACAAGCTCCAGCAAAAGCCTGCAGCTGCTGTGGGAAGGCATTCTCTGCAATGTTTTGTTCTTTAACATTTTGTTGTGGCCTGCTGGTGGCCAGCGGAGCTGGACAGTAAGGAGGTTGGGCAGGAACCTGGGCCAGTCCTGGGGGCTGGGGAAAGCTCAGACGAGGGCTCTGCATCGGAGGCAGAGAGGGGGCCAAGGCCATCTGATAGTTATGGGCAGCCTCCGGAGTCTGACATCAGTGAGACAGAAGAACAGTGTGAGCTTGTTTCCAGTGTGCGCATGCGCAGAGCTGTCAGACAACAAGAACAATTAAGAAAACAGGGTCGACTTGGGAGTAAGGCTTGGAGATGATTGGATCCTCCCATAAGACTTAAAAGAAGAGCGAACAAGATGTGAGCTTTTGCAGGAAGCAATTAGCTCATCTGGCCGATTCAAGATTTGAAAATTCTGTTTGTGACTCTGTGCCAAGTTTGGCCTTGCCCTGCATCTGGAAATTAGCTCTCTGGCAGCGTTCCACATGAGATAGGTGAGTGTTGATAACCTTCCTCTGAAAGACTGTTTATCAAGCCTCGGGGACTGTAAATGGAAATAATTTACAGTCATATAAATAAAACAGGTTTTGTGGTACTAAGACTTTGCTTCATGCTTGCTAAGGAAGCCAGAACAAACATCAAGGAATGAGGGGTTCCAAGAGAGAGACGGCAGCAGCAAGGGATAACCTCCAATTGCCTTCCTCCACAGGGACAGGAACACGGGAGTGATGATGTATGTCAGGTGCTCATCGACCAAATCAGCAACTTGCCTACAAGTCATCGTCGTCGACCACAATGGAGGCTGAGATTTCTGCTACTAAGCAAGGCAGCTGTTAAGTGAGGGGCTTTTTCCCATTTTATGACCTTTTTTTGCCACCTTGGTTAAGTGAATCACTGCACTGTTGTTAAGTTAGAAACACGGTTGTTAAATGAATCTGGCTCCCCCACTGACTTTGCTTGTCAGAAGGTAGCGAAAGGTGACTTACATGACCCAGGGACACTGCAACCAGCATATACAGGTAGTCCTCGACTTACGACCATAATGGAGCCCAAAATTTCTGTTGTTAAGCGAGATGTTTGTTAAGTGAATTATACCCTATTTTACAACCTGTCTTGCCACAGTTGTTGTTGGCAAGCGAATCATTGCAGTTGATTGTTGTAAATCAGAGGTCCAGGCTTTTGCTCTGTTCCAAGATGTCTCTCAAGATGTCTCTCCTGCCTTCGTAGAGAGCTTTATTTTTATACAGTTTTACACAATTTAATTATTTTTTTAAAAATTAATCATATTTCTATGCCGCCCAATCTCTGAGGACTCTGGGCGGCTTACAACAATCGACAGTATACTAAATAGCATCTTGCCCCCAACAATCTGGGTCCTCATTTTACCCACCTCGGAAGGATGGAAGGCTGAGTCAACCTTGAGCCGGTGAGATTTGATCTGCTGAACTAGCAGTCAGCTGAAGTAGCTGCAGTACAGCCCTCTAACCACTGCGCCACCTCGGCTCTATAAAAGCAGATAAAAGGTACGACAGCAACAATCTAACTGGATAGAAATTATTCACACACACTCCCTCTCAAGATGCCATCCTCTCTAGGTGAAATAATGCAGATCAAAGCCAAGAATTAGATCACAGAAGCAGGAAAGACCACAGCGCATGAGCTAAGGCAGCGTGCTGCTCGAAGCTTGGCACCGTGACCTTTGACCTATCTCTACAGTTGATATCTTAGTAACCTGGTTGTTAAGTGAATCTGGTTTCCCCACTGACTTTGCTGGTCAGGTCACAAAAGTTGATCACACGACCTTGGGATGGTCATAAGCATGAACCGATTGCCAATGCTGCGATGGTTCTAAGTGTGAGAAATGGTCCTAAGTCACTTTTTCCAGTGCTGTTGTAAATTCAAACAGTCACTAAATGAATGCTTATAAGACAAGGACTACCTGGACATGTCTAAGATGTCATCAGTGTCTCTCAATCTCGGCAACGTTAAGACGTCTGGACTTCCATCTTCCAGAATTCCCCAGGCAGCATTGGTTGAGGTTGAGAAATACTGATTTGTCTTAACTGTGCCTTTTGTGCAATGACATCACATAGCGGGGCTCACTGTTTTGAGCTCCCCGTGGCTTTTTATGGATTCCGAGAAGGCTTCTAGGGCAGTGATGGCTATCCTTTTCTGGATCGAGTACCCACAATGCATGTACGTGCAACTGCGCGCACCTGTACCCCCAAAATGTAATGCACCCCGCTCCGCACATGCACCCTGCCCTGTGGATGCGCCCGTCTCTGCCCCCCCCACATGCACCCCACCCCATGCACCCCCACCTCCCGCGCATGCACTGCAGAGATCTGAAGACCAGCTGGCCAGCGGGAGGCACATGCATATGTGCCGCTGAGCTGAGGTGACGGCTCACGTGCCCACAGAGGGTTCATGCGTGTCACCTCTGGCACACGTGCCATAGGTTCGCCCCCACGGTTCTATAGCAAAGCTTGTCAAATAACAAATATTCGGGATGAAGTAGCTGGGGGCAGTACAGCAGCCAGTTATTAGCGCCGCTCATTTAATAAAATGGCATCTAATATCTGCTTTTAATTCCTCGGCCCAGACTAGGGCTCTGCTGTTTCTGAACTGCTCCCTCTGGCAGCTGTAAATGCAATGGGTAAAAAAATAAATAAATAAATGGAGAGAAGGGGAAGGACAGAGCACCATTCCCGGCAATCTGCTTTCGTTTGCTTCCGAAGGTGTAAGTTATCCTAAAAATTCATGGTTGGCACGAGATCTCGAATAAAAGCCACTCATTTGCAGGGGGAGGGATGAGCAACGTGTCTTCAGCTCAAGTTCAGGACAAAATACAAAGAGGTGGGTGGATATGTGGTTTTTCTGAGAACAATTAGGATGCCAGGCTGAAGCCAGAAGCAAGAGATATTTCATTAGAATGAAAATAGTTATCCGATGAAGCAGCAGGTTGATGGCTAACAGATGCAAGCAGCAATCCAGTTTCTAACCAGGATACCTTCTATAAAGGATGCCACAAAGAAGAGCGAGTCAAACTATTCTCCAAAGCACCTGAAGGCAGGACAAGAAGCAATGGGGGGGAAACTAATCAAGGAGAGAAGCAACTTAGAACTACGGAGAAATTTCCTGGCAGTTAGAACAATTCATCAGTGGAACAACTTGCCTGCAGAAGTTGTGAATGCTCCAAAACTGGAAATTTTTAAGAAGATGTTGGATAACCATTTGTCTGAAGTGGTGTAGGATGTCCTGCCTGGGCAGGGGGTTGGACTAGAAGACCTCCAAGGTCCCTTCCAACTCTGTTATTCATTCCATTCCTTCTATATTGGGCTTCAGTTCCAGGAACACTAACAAGATGGCATGCCCTCTTTTCTGAAATCTCATTTCTGCAACAAGGAATGCATCCAATTCCTTTAGTCCAGCAGTCACCAACTGGTAGTCAAGGAGAAAATTTTGGTGGTCCGTAGAAAAATTATTTCTATTTTTTTTATATTGCACTAAATCAGGGGTCCTCAAACTACGGCCCCTGGGATGGATACGTGCAATGAACGTTTGTGCTGCTGCAGTCTCCCCCTTCGGGGTCTTTTTGTGTGGGTTGGAGGGGGACAGAAATTCCGACTTGGGGTCTGCTTCAGCTTCCTGGTGTGGGGCTTTGGGCGAAGGCTGGAGGGAAGTGCTGCTGGTGGCGAAGAGCCAGAGGGCCTCATTCCAGTGGGACTGCATCAATGGCCTGGAACTGGCTGACCATCTCAGCCCACTGAGCCTCCAGACACCTGTACCTGGCCTTGCACTCCTGCAGGTCTTCCCTCTGCTTGGAAAGCCTATGCTTGTAGTCCTGAGTGAGGTGCTTCTGCTGAGCCTCCTTCTTGGTCAGATCCAATTTGAACTGAGCTGTTTTGCCCACTCTTTCTTGTAGTGGCTGCTTAGCTCCAACAACTGCTTCCTGTTGGGGCCCTAAGGAGCCCGGGTGGAGAGGCAAGGAGTGGCTGGGAGGGGAGGGGTGAGTAGAGTCCAGTGAGGCGCCCCTCGATGTGAGTGACACTGAGTTGGCCATGCCTACCCAGTCATATGACCACCTAGCCATGCCCACCCAGCCAGTCATTAGGCAGATTATATTAGTGGTCCGTGGGATTTAAAATTATGAATTTAGTGGCCCCTGAGGTCCAAAAGGTTGGGGATTCCCGCTTTAGACATCTCTTCATTTCCTTTCATTCCTCCACAACAGAGGCAGATGTCTTTCTCTCAGGAAGGCACTTAAAATATCCCCCTCCCCCCAAATGATTGAGGGGCCCAGAAGGTATAGCAGTAATGTTGTTACACCAGTGGAAATGGCAGAACTTCTTTCGGGGGATTTGTGATTATGGGGAGGAGCGTTTTAGACCAGTGTTCCTTAACTTCAAAAACTTTTAAGATATCTGGACTTCAGCTCCCAGAATTCCCCAGTCAGTCATGTTGGCTGGGGAATTCTGGGAGTTCAAATCCACATATCCTAGAGTTTTCAAAGTTAAGAAACACTGTTGTTAAATTCTGTACGGATTCTCAGTCATCCAGGTCATGGTTGCCCCAAAGATGCTTTTTCAGGAGGTAACTTTTCTCTTCCTGAGAAAAAATTGCAAGACTACAGGAGCCATTTGCACTACTCAGGTGACCCTGAGGACACAGATAAACCTCCAAGGGCTTCAACAAACCTCAAAAAAGACACAGATGACCAGCTGTCTACAAGGAATATAAATCCTTCCATTCCCCGCTATCCTGTCAAAGCTGAAGAAGCTTCTTGGATGAGAAGTGAAACATCTTCAAAGGGAAAAAACAAGAAAGTCCAGTTGCCTCCAGAAAAAGCAGTCTTTGGGACTTGTTTTAGACTATTAAAAATGTAATGCACTATTTTAACATAAGCCTAGCTCTTAATAAATTGGGGGGTGGGGTGGGGAATCACACAAGGGATTTTGCCGTGTAACCTTTGAGGATTTGGGGACAAAAATGGAGGGCTGGGGGTTGGGGGGGGGGCTGCAAGCAAATGCATGTTCCCCAACCCCTCCTTACCAAAATTGCAAGCCCCTCTTTTTACCCTTCAGTATGCAGATGCTGTAAGGAATTGAACTGCAGCCACAAATGGAGGGTGAAACCCATGTTTCTCTTAATGGGAAACGATGAATGCACCAATGTTGGGGCATTATTCAAACTCACAACACGCGGCTACTTTGTTGAAAGAAACAGGTATAGGTCAGTGTCCGGATGGTTTGCTGAGAAAAAGTTGGAGGTAAACAGTAATATATCTGCAGACAATAGTTCCAAATACATATACAGAAAAAGAATTCAATTGCCTGCATGTATCATGCACGCAACAGCTTCCTTGGAAGTCTTTATTTTTGGCATAAACTCTTCTGCTTCTTCCCACGATTAACAACTCTGTTTATTAGGAAAGCCTGTCTGGATGTGTTGTGGCCTATATGCGGCCTGTGCAGCTAGTAGCTGATTCCAACAGCGAGGAGGCTGGTGTGGTGCACTCAAGTCGGACAATGAGGAGGCTGGAGAAGATGTGGTGCCAGAGACAGGGATTTAGCCAGGGCCGTCAGAACCTCCAGAAGCTCCCTTAAGTGAAGAGGAGGAAGAGGAGGAGCCTCTTCTCAATGCACGGGCGCGCAGAGCTGCCAAAAGGCAGGAGTGGCTCCTCAGGAGGGGGTGTCCTCGAGAGTAAGGCTTGGGGCTAATTGGCCACTCCCTTAGCCTATTTAAGGAAGAATGCCAACTGAAGCACTTTGCAGGGAACAACTTAGTTCACATATCTTCGTGCCTTGATCTTCTTTGCAAATTGCTTCTGGGCTTTCTGCCAACCATAGTAAGATTAAGATTATTTATTCTTTGGATTCTTGCAGGTTGTTAAGAAAGTTAATTAACAGCCTTTGTTTGAAGAAAAAACTGATTTTATTTTAGTAAACTAAGGTTTTTACAGACTTGGTGTGTGCTGCGTTCTTTGGGGTCCGTAACTGGGGCAGAACAGGATGTGTGTGTGTGTGTGTGCACACAAATGTGATTCATATTTATTTAGCGTTTACAGAACAATTTGCAACCTGGGATTACTGCCAGGAGACTGATTTTAGAGACCGAGTTAGAAGGAATGAGAAGAAATTATCTTAGATGAATTAAGACAGAGTAAGTGAAGAACCAGTCACAAACCTGCCGAAGGAATGTCTTGGGAGAAACACCTGGAAAAAGTGGCCAGCGGTTTGCTGTGTGTAATCCCGTGTCTCCTCCAGATTCCAAATGGAACATACAGTAGAACCTCTGATCACGACCATAATTCGTTCCATAACTTTGGTCGCAACCTGATTTGATCATGACCAGGGGTGAAATGTAAAATTTGTTACTACCGGTTCTGTGGGCATCGCTTGCTGTGTGTGCGTGTGCGTGTGTGTGTGTGTTAATGTGACTGGGTGGGTGTGGCCAACTTTTTTTTTTAACTTTTCAAAGCCTTTTTTCTACAACCTCTTCCGACGAAAAAAAGCTTTTAAAAGTTAAAAAAAAGCCTCTGATGATCGTGCGGTTCAGCTGGGATCATCAGAGGCTTTTCAAAACATTTTTTTAACCACCTTTTCAGCCAATAGGTTGCAGAAAAAAAATGCTTTGAAAAGCCTCTGACAATCCCAGCTGAGCCGCACGATCATCAGAGGCTTTTTTTTTAACTTTTAAAAGCTTTTTTTCGTCGGAAGAGGTTGTAGAAAAAAGGCTTTGAAAAGTAAAAAAAAAAAAAGCCTCTGATGATTGTGCAGCTCAGCTGGGCATGGGGGGGGGGCAGGGATTTTTGTTACCCCTTCTCCAAACCACCCGCTGCCATCATTACCAGATCAGGTGATCCGGTCTGAATTGGGAGCAGTTCACCCCTGATCATGACCCAAACCTAATTTTGGAAATTTGGCGCTTACAAACAAACAAGCAAAAAAAAGGCATGGAAGGGGAAATCGGCCTTGGGGGGAAAAAAACGAATTTTTTGGTCGGAACCAGATTTGCTCGTGGTCAGGAGCATTCATGACCAGAGGTTCTACTATAGTTATAAACGAGACACAATTCACCCAGACTTCCTTTTCTCCCCATTTTGTATGCTTTAAAATGTGCATAAAGACAGGTATAATTTTTTTTTTAAAAAAAGCAGAGGCTGCCCTCCCTGTTTTGTTCTTGACACAAATTCAAGTTCCTTGTTTATTTATAAAAAATTAAAATGCCAGCAGGAGAACAACAACAAAGATACATATATATACACATTGCAGATATATATCCTGTTCTACAGTATGAATTTAGAAAAATAAAACCTTGATTAAAAGTACATCTGAATTTTCCAAAATACCGAGGGGGGAAAAATGTTATATGTACATATATACATACAGTCTCCGTAGTGATTTTAAAAGCCACCGGGATCCCGATGCTTCAAACTTGGCCCCAAAACAAAGCATTTTTAGAATTTGACTTAGGTCGAGTAAAGTCCCTCCCCAAAAAGAATGAATGAAGAGAAATGCAGGCTCACTTAGTGCTTGAGTCGGTACTGTAGTAACAGTGAGCAAAAAAAGTATTTTCTTCCTGTTTCCCAACTAATACCCGAGGATTGGGGAGGAATATTAATGCTGTTATTTCTACAATGCAGTTATTGCCCATCCAGCAGAGATCTGTGCATTGTCTTTACAGATCTGCAAAATCCAAAATGTGGCTGAACGAGACCATGCAAACTGGCATTTATTTTTTTTTTACCTCTCCAAATACTGGAATATACTTCGGGTTTCTTGAACTGACGTGCTGTCAAGTCGTGGGCGTTTAGGAGAAGGCACGGCGACAGGAGGCAGAGTTCTTCTCTTGACCTAGGAAACGACATAAAGTAGTTTAGTTCCAAAGATTTTCTAGATGACCAGAATCTCATTCATTCTCTTATTATATATGTTCATTATTACTATTACTATTACTATTATTATTATTACTACTCTTTATTTTTTATTATTTATTCTCTTATTATTATTATTCATTATCTCCGGTAATATTACACTACTAACCAGAGCAGACAAAACATTTGCTAGACCAATTCTCGAATACAGCTCATCTGTCTGGAACCCGCACTGCATATCGGACATTAATACAATGGAACATGTCCACAAATACTTCACAAGAAGAGTCCTCCACTCCTCGGCTCATAACGAAATACCTTATGCCACCAGACTTGAAATTCTGGGTTTAGAAAATTTAGAGCTACGCCGCCTTCTGTCTGACCTATGTGTAAATAGCAGATGATCATAAAATCATCTGCTACCATGTCCTACCTGTCAATGACTACTTCACCTGCCCCGCTATGTTAGTTGCTGCCATGTTCTTCGCACACACGCATCCCAATGCCTTGCAAGTCCAATAGGATGCGCATGCGCGAAGGACATGGCAGTGACGGCAGCAGCTTTTTCCGTGACCTGATATTTTTTGACTGCCTGCGGCCAGCCACTGCAAAGCAGCTTCTTTGCCAGCCACTTTCCAGCAGCAACAGCTGGCTGGGGCCGCTGAAAACTCCGATCAGCTTGCCTTCCAGACTCCACGGAAGGGAAGCACTTGAACAAAGAGGCGGTGGGGGGGGAGGAAGCAGGGCTGGGGCTGGGGCTGGGGCCGCTAAAGGAGGGGAAATGGGGGCAACTGGCAAAGAGAGGGCAGGGGTAGATTTATTATTTATTTATTATTTTATTAATTAGACTTATATACCGCCCTTCTCCTTACGGTGAACAGCCGAATAAAAACCAGTACATAAAAGTTAAGATAATACTAAAAACAAATATAAATTAGGCTGAAAAATTTAAAACAGATAGGTATTAAAATAGATCAAATCTAAAAAACTCTAAAAGATTTTAAAATTAGAAGGGATCAGGCTAGACCGGCAAGTTGGAAAAGATGAGTTTTCAAAGCCCAACGAAAAGTCCGGAGGTCGGCGATCGTTCTCAGTTCTGGAGGAAGGTCGTTCCAGAGGGTGGGGGCTACCACAGAGAAGGCTCTCCCCCTGGGGGTCGCCAGCCGGCATTGTCTGGCTGATGGCACCCTGAGGAGGCCCTCTCTGTGGGAGCGAACCGGCCGGTGGGAGGCAATTGGTGGCAATTGATAAGTGGAAATTCCAAAAAATTTCCTATCTTTTCCTGTGGGCATCGCTAGGTGGGTGTGGCTGTGCGTCATGTGACTGAGTGGGCATAGGTGACGTCAAGTCGGCCATGCCCACTCAGTCACATTCCCCCCCCCCACCTAGCCATGCCCACCAAACCAATAGCAAAAAAATTTTGAAACCCACCACGGGTCTTAACTCTACATAAACATGACAAAATAAATACAAAATTATGCACATACCCACATATATTATATGACACAGAGAAGCAACACAGTCTAGTTCGGATGTATACATGTACATGGCGAGAGAAACAAATCTTGCAAGTTTACCAGACAGGTGGCCTAGGAAACGAGGCTATTACAAAATCTGGTAGTCCTGTTACACCTCCTCCCAGAGGGCAGCATCAGAAACAGACTGTGAAGTGTGTGTGTGTGTGTGTGGGCTCTCTAACAATGCTGATTGTGTTACCCAGTCCTTACTGATTATGTTACCTAATTTAGGTAAGGAAACTTCTGCAAGAAAAGAACCAAGCTCAAACAGCACCAGTGGCTGGCTGGGGAATTCTGGAAGTTGAAATCCAGACAGGCTAAAATTGCTGAGGCTGAGAATCCCTGGCCTAGAGGGAGGGAGGTAAGGAAAATGGATAGATGGATTTCATAGAGGGATGGATGGACAGATATAGAATAAATAAAAACAAAATACATGTTAAGTAACAGATTTCCCGCTCAAATCAATCAGATTTCTACCTGGGGTTTGGCTTTCTCTTTCACACCCTCGCTCTTAACTGGGGACAGAGTCTGGAAGACAAAATTCCTTGAGTTCCTGGGGGCGTTCGGGTTGAGATCAGACATGGCTGCCAACTTCTGCAAGACGGCTCTTGGTTGGTTCAGCAGAGATCCATTCCTCAGCTATCAGTTAGGGGGAAAAAAACGTTAGATCTAAGACTCGTATTTAAGCAACATGACTGCAAATCATTTCAGCCTTCAGGAGCATAGAGAGTCCTCCTACTCCCATCTCATAGGCAGGGCAAATAAGGAAGAGCAGCACTTCAATTCATTTTTCTCTCTCTCCTAAGGTATGCAAGCCATGGTGGAAGCATATCAGGAACACACAAGCTGTGCAGCAGTGAAAGAGGGAGCAAGTCCATGGATACATTTAGCCTGGTTTGTCTGCCTCAGACAACTTGCTAGAGGGAGAATCCTGGGAGTTGAAGTCCACAAGTCTTAAAAGGATCCCTGGTCTACCTGATGTGGCCCACCAGCAGCCAGCAGAGTTGGACAGTGAGGAGGTTGGAGAGGAACTTGGGCCAGTCCTGGGGGATGGAGAAAGCTCGGACAAGGGCTCTGCGTCCGAGGCAGAGAGGGAGCTAGGCAGCAGCGAGGCAGAGGAACAGCTGGAGCCTGTTCCCAGTGTGCGCATGCGCAGAGCTGCCAGAAGACAAGAACAATTAATAAAGCAGGGTCGACTCAGGAGTAAGGCCAAACCTTGGAGATAATTGGCCCCTCCCATAGGGCATAAAAGAGGAGCGAACGGGACGTGGGCTTTTGCAGGAAACAATTCTTTCGTTCTGTGACTCTGAGAGACTGTGCCAAGTTTTGCCTTGTAATACGGTTGGGAACAGATTAACCTGGCAGCTTGCCAAACGAGATAAGGTCTGTGTTGAGAAATATTCCTTTTCAAAACTGTTTGAACAAACCTTGCTGACTGTGAATGAACGTAATTCACAGTCATGTAAATAAAAGAAGTTTTGCCGGGACCAATTCCCGCCTCCTGCTTCTTAAGGGAGCCTAGGTGAGAACACTAATCTAACTAATGGCATTTCTCCAAGGAGTTGCTCACAGTGAGAGATTCCGCAACTGGAAAAAAACGGGGTTGAACCTGGAATATTTTTCACGGGGAAGCACAAGGCTCAGCCATTAGATCAGAGGACTTCAAACCTGGCAGCTTTAAGACTTGTGGACTTCAACTTGTAGCCTTGGTGGTGCAGCAGACTAAAGTGCTGTTAAATAGCACCAGCTGCCTGCAATTACTGCACATTCAAATCTCACCAGGCTCAAGGTTGACTCCGCCTTCCATCCTTTCGAGGTAGGTAAAATGAGGACCCAGATTGTGGGGGCAATAAGCGGACTTTGTATAAAAAAGAACACCGCTTAGGGGTGGCCGAAAGCCCTACTAAGCAGGTATATACAAAAGTATGAAGGCTATTGCTTAACCCATTGTAAGCCGTCCTGAGTCTCCAGAGAAGGGCGGCATGTAAATCGAACCAATAAATAAATAAATAAACTGCCAGAATTCTCTAGCCAGCATAGAATTCTGGGAGTTGAAGTCCACAAGTCTAAAGCTGCCGAGTTTGAAGACCTCTGCATTAGATACACAAGCTTCCCCATGCAATCAAGGCCCTCTGTGACAGCCCAACCTCTGGGGGCAATCTGCTATTTATTACCAGAGAAAGGAAGCCCACCTCTAATATATAGAAAGCTTTCTACTGATGATAGAAATTTAAACAAGGAACCGTCCATCCTCCGATGATACCAACCTGTGGTTTGCTGCTGGGCTGGAAACTTTCAAATGGATTTCTGGGTAGTGATTTAATTTCCTGAACAGCTACTGCAGAGGGTGCTAGGAGGGCGAAGAAAAAAAAAAGAGAGAGAGAGAGAGGGAGAGAGGGAGAGAGAGGGAGAGAGAAAGGAAAGCTTTTCAGAAGGCAAACCAACAACAGGAAAAAAGTTGCACTGTCTGCTTCTTCGGCCATTCACGCAGTGTAAGAAGCAGAGAAATTTCACATATGGAGAAACGGTTTCCCGTATGGGCACTCAGAGGTCAGGACAACCAAATCCAAGGACCGCCTGGATTTGAAAACCCTCCTCGACCATTTCAGAGTTGCTTTTGAGGACAGCATCCCTGCAGTCACGTGACCACGTTTTTGACAGTTTTGCCGAAAACCA
The DNA here is from genome assembly GCA_030761175.1 of Masticophis lateralis. Taxonomy (NCBI): domain Eukaryota; kingdom Metazoa; phylum Chordata; class Lepidosauria; order Squamata; family Colubridae; genus Masticophis; species Masticophis lateralis. Next base: position 9,578,226 of record JAUDYJ010000009.1, on the reverse strand, counting down.
GTATTTTACTTACAATTTTTAGCAAAACTGGGGCATAGCGAATCACTGGTTTTCTTTAAAACCATCGTATTTGCTAAATAACCGTGACAAAAAACAGTTGTAAAATTGGGTCACAGGGGTGACTTGATTTATGACCGTGGTGACCATCTTTTGTTTTGTGGTTGATATTATAACCTGCTAGGAATCTCTCAATTATGGCAGGTTAAAAAAACCTCAAATCAATCAACAAAATGGTAATTAGAATATAGCAATATTTTTTTTTTGCTAGTGCACAATTGAAATTCAGTGATAAGGAAGAACCAGGGAGCATAAAGAGATGGATCAAACATATGGATTGCCCTGCCTTGATTTTTTTAAAAAACAGCCAGTTTGAAAAAAATAATAATCACAGGATATAGTCCTTCCTTCTTAAACTGTAAACTCTGCCATTCATAAAGGGAGAAAGAAGGATACCTTTCTTTTGTAATGACTTGTTGGTGTATTTTTTGGCCAGTCTCATGAACTGGCTATCCTCGTCCACATCCTCCTCCTTCTCCTCCTCTCCTTTTGTAGACTGTGAATAAGCAGAAGAACTTGCATTAGGCAAAGTAGCAAGAGACAGAAAAAAAACTCTTATGTTGAACAAAATCACCATCTACTAGTCCAGAGGTCTCCTACCTTGGCAACTTTAAACCTGGTGGACTTCAACTCCCAGAATTCCCTAGCCAGCAAGCATGGCTGGCTGAGGAATTCTGGGAATTGAAGTCCAGAAGTCTTAAAGTTGCCAAGTTTGGAGACCCCTGAACTAGACTATAAGGGGAAGCTTAATATACTACTATATCCTCCAATTTACCTGCACCACAACAACCCCATAAGGTAATTTGGCCGAGTGCGCGAAGCATCTGCTAAGCTTTCATGGCTGACATCAACTTGGACCTCCCAAGTTCCCAAGTCCAGCCTGAGTCTCAAAGGCTGCATTTTTTTCCTTTCTCCCAAGAGGAGAAAATGCACTATTCCTGCAAGAATAGTCAGCCGCTGGAGAGTAGATCCAGATATTAAATGCAAAGAGTAGATTCAGATATTTAAAAAAATATTAGTGCCATCATGTTTCTTTCTTGTGGACATCTCACTCCTTGATACTCTCTTTCTTCTGTTCCTCTCATGTGACAAGACTGCTGGGGAAGGGCCAGGTTTTTTCCTCTCCAGTATTTAAATTACTTGCTAATAAGTATCTGTGGGAGCTCCTGCCCTGTGGAATGAACTGCCCCCGGAAATACGCAAGATCTCCGACCTCCGTGTGTTTCGCTGTGCCCTCAAGACCCTACTGTTCCACCAGGAAGGGCTATTTATGTAAATGATTTTAAATTGGGGTTTTAAATTTTTTGGGTTTTAATTCGGGCCGAAATTGTTTAATAACTTTAATAATTTTTAAATTTGCTGTTTGTATATTTTGTGTTTTTAATTGGCTGTATACCGCCCCGAGTTCTTCGGGAGAAGGGTGGTATAGAAATAAAATTATAAAATAAATAAATAAATAAATATCTCAGCTTGTCGATCAAAAGGTCAGCAGTTCAGCGGTTCGAATCCCTAGTGCTGCATAACGGGGTGAGCTCCTGTTACTTGTCCCAGCTTCTGCCAATCTAGCACTTCGAAAGCACGTAAAAAATGCAAGTAGAAAAATAGGGACCACATTTGGTGGGAAGGTAACAGCGTTCTGTGCGCCTTTGGCGTTGAGTCATGCCAGCCACATGACCATGGAGACATCTTCGGACAGCGCTGGCTCTTTGAAATGGAGATGAGCACCGCTCTCTAGAGTCGGGAATGACTAGCACATGTGTGCGAGGGGAACCTTTACCTTTACCTTTAACTATCTAAATTACTTGCTAATGAAGAGCTTTTGAAATTAAGCTGAGAACCATGTAACATTAGGGCAAGGGCTTTTGGGAGCTTCTAGCCTCGGCTGCATGTTCTCCTAGCCTATTCTGGGGAATACAGGCAGTCCTCAAGTTATGACCACAACGGAGCCCCAAATTTCCATTGCTAAGCAAGATAATTGTTCATTGAGATTTGCCTCATTTTGTGACCTTAGTAACAAGGTTGTTAAGGGAATCTGAGTTTCCTTGTCAGAAGTTTGCAAAAGGTGACCCCGTGACACCACAGCTGTCATAAAGACATGCCAGTTGCCAAGCATCCAAATTTTGATCGCATGATCACGGGGCTGCTGCAAGGGTTTTAAGCAGTGGTGAAATGCAAATTTTTTTTACTACCGATTCTGTTGGCATGGCTTGGTGGGCAAGGCAGGGGAAGGATACTGCAAAATCCCCATTCCCACCCCACTCCTGGGGGAAGAATATTGCAAAATCTCCATTCCCACCTCACTCCTGGGGGAAGGATATTGCAAAATCTCCATTCCCACCTCACTCCTGGGGGAAGGATATTGCAAAATCTCCATTCCATTCCTGGGGGAAGGATATTGCAAAATCTCCATTCCACTCCTGGGGGAAGGATATTGCAAAATCTCCATTCCCACCCCACTCCTGGGGGAAGGATATTGCAAAATCTCTATTCCCACCCCACTCCTGGGGGAAGGATATTGCAAAATCTCCATTCCCACCCCACTTTGGGGCCTGCCAGAGATGGTATTTGCAGGTTCTCTGAACAACTCAAAATTTCCGCTACCGGTTCTCCAGAACCGGTCAGAACCTGCTGGATTTCACCCCTGGTCTTAAGTGTGAAAAACGGTCATCAGTCGCTTTTTTGAGTGCCGTGATAACTTCACACAACCACTGAATGAGCAGTTGTAAATCAAGGACTACCTGTACAGTACATGAATTGGTACCATGCTGGTTACCTGTTCTCGAAACCACTGTTCCCGTTCAAAGCGCTCCTTCCTCCACTTGGCCTCTGTCTCTTCCAGGTGATTTTCATTCTCATCCCCACTGTCTGCTTCCTTGTGAAAATCCTCTCCCTCGGGAAGGTCATCTGAGAACGCAACGCACAAAAGGACAATAAATAAATAAGCTCCTTGCCCTCTTCTAAGTCTCAGTCTTCATTTTAGAAGAAAAAGGGTCATTTGCAGTGATGAAATCCTTTTTTTTTTTTTTTTGCCTCCCGGTTCTGTGGGCATGGCAGAACTCTGGGGCCAGCCAGAGGTGGCATTTGCCAGTTCTCTGAACCAGTCAAAATTTCTGCTACCAGTTCTCCAGAACCTTTCAGAACCTGCTGGATTTCACCCCTGGTCATTTGAGAAAAAGCATGTGGACTCAGAGAAGGCATGAGATCTGTGACCAGGGCAAAGTGATAATGGATATAGAATGAAAAAAGGGGAAGAAATGTCAGGGCAGACAGGAGCTTTCAAAATTTAACATTTAACTTCCCTTAGAATTTCCAAACAAAACATTAACGTTATGGCAGAAGAAGATTGAACGCTGATCCCGACTAAACATTGGGCATACAGAGAATATATTAGAATCTGGCCATTTTTAAAAATTGTACACTTTTTCACTGAGGGAAGTGCTGGCTCAGTGGCTAAGAGACTGAGCTTGTCGATCGAAAGGTCAGCAGTTCAGTGGTTCGAATCCCGAGTGCCACGTAACAGGGTGAGCTCCCGTTACTTGTCCCAGCTTCTGCCAACCTAGCAGTTCGAAAGCACGTCAAAAATGCAAGTAGAAAAATAGGGACCACCTTTGGTGGGAAGGGAACAGCGTTCTGTGCCGGCCACATGACCACGGAGATGTCTTTGGACAGCGCTGGCTCTTTGGCTTTAAAACGGAGATGAGCACTGCCCCCTAGAGTTGGGAACAACTAGCACATATGTGTGAGGGGAACCTTTACACTTTTGCAATTTAAGAACTTTAAAAAGCTAACAACATCAATAATGATTTTTCCAAAACAATGTAACAGTAACAGTAATGTTTCGGATTTGAATTAAAAAAAAAAGGAATTAAGGAATATAAGGAAAATATTAAGGAATACCACTATTCCTTAGGACAGTGTGAGCATCCAAATCCACCATTGTAAGTTGTACAGGTAGTTCTTGACTTAATGAACCCCAAATTTCCATTGTTTAAGTGAGACAATTGTTCAGTGAGTTTTGCCCCATTTTATGAGGCAAAACTTCCTTGCCACAGTTGTTAAGCGAATCACTGCAATTGTTAATACTGTGACTGGCTTCCCCGTTGACTTTGCTTCTCAGAAGGTCGCAAAAGAGGATCACGTGACTCCAGGATATTGCAACAGTCATAAATGCATGCCCGTTGCCAAGAGGCCGAATTTTGATCACGTGACCGTGGAGATGCTGTAAGCGTCATAAGGGTGAAGAATGGTCGTAAGTCACTTACTTCAGTGCTAACTGTAACTTCAAATGGTCACTAAACGAAAGGTTGTAAGTGTAGGATGACCTATATCTCCTTTCTCTTACTCAGAAGACCTAATCAATATGACATTAAGCCAGGCTCTCTCCGAAGGGGAGTCTTCCAGATGTGTTCAGATCATGCTTTCTAGAAATTCTGGAAGCTGTAGTCCCAACCCATCTGGATGGTTCTGGACTCCACAAGAGGCCATATTTTCATGGTCTTCTAGAGCCTTTGAGATTTCCTAGGATTCCAAAACCTGTGGCCAAGACCTGCTTCTCCTCCTTTCCCAAGAAACTATAGACCCGAGATGGCAAACCTAGGGCACACGTGCCACAGGTGGCACGTGGAGTCATATCTGTGGGCATGCGAGCACTGCCCTAGCTCAGCTCTAGCAGGCATGCGCACGCCGGCCAGCTGATTTTCTAGCCTTCCGGGCCCACCGGAAGTTGGGAAACGGGCCTTTTCTGGCTTCCAGGGGATTGGGGAAGGCTCTTTTTGCCCTCCCCAAACTCTAAGAAAGCCTCTGGAGCTTGGGGAGGGCGAAAAATGGGCCTACCTGGCCCATCGTGCCATTGTGTGCCGAAAGCAGAGGGAGCGCAGGGGTGGGGGTACATGCGTGGGGGGAGGGGCGCATTGAATTATGAGTGTGAGCATGCGCACGCACGATCTCCTGCACTCTCTCCGCTTTTGGCATGCGATGACCATCACTGGTTTAGACTCTTGAAACGTGGTATTTCAAAAGGAACCTTTTCTTGAGAAGAAGTGATAGCAGGACAGGCGAAGCAGACTCTAAATTCCCTGCCGAATGACAGAGTTAGAAATAGGGCTTTAGAATCCCTCCCTCCCGTCCGAATGTGGATTCAGCCAATCCACAGGTGTGAAGATGTTATTGTAACAGCCGTCCTGAGAAACAGTTAAAGGATCCGTTCCCATGGTCTTCTTCCACTTTCAACAAACTGAAACAATCCAGATGGCCCTCCCTCCTTATTACACCTCTCCAAAAGGTGAGAATACTAGAGGGCGTTTAGGCGCCAGGAAAAAGGTTATAAAATACAGCTTATCCCCATGCTCCCCACTCTCTCCGTTTGAATGGCAGTATCACGTTAGATATCTGACACCTGTGAATACGACATATGACTATGATGAATACCGGCATACTACTCATCATACCTATGTTTTTCCATCGGAACTTCCTCATCCTCCCAGGGCCATCACTGTGAAGGTCTCCGTCGAGAAGGTACCTCTCCTGATACAAGCGCAACTGCCGTTTATCATCATCGAGTATCATTTTCCTAGAGAGGAAACAGGCCAGAAAAGGGAACTTGACTAGTTTCCATTCAGAAGAACTCCGCCAAAACTGAATAACACAACCATAGATAAGCGCACTGATATGCAGCCAGATACTTACATATGGATTTTATTGACTTGATCATGAAGTTCTCCAACTGCTGGAAGAACCTCATCAAGAACGTCTTCCTCATACTCATTGAGTTCCTCACCGTCATATTCATCTTCACTTCCCCCTTCACTGCCTGACAGCTCAGCCTCATCTTCCATGAAATCTTTTAAATTGCTGAAAGGGGTGGGGGAGAAGAAAGCAAGTTTAAAAAGAATTAAAAGCAATATTTATTAATTTATTTATTTATTATTTAAATTTTTATACCCTTCTCCTGAGGGATCCAGGGCGGTGCACAGCCATAATAAAAACAGCATATACCACAAAATTTAAAACACATTTAAAATGTATCAAATAATTTGGCCCTATTTTTAAAAACTCCAAGACTAAAATACCCCTTTAAAATTCATTATTTCGTCAGCCCACCTTGTTGAAATAGTAAAGTCTTAAGGGCACGGCGAAAGGTCGGGGATCGTACGTATCTCCGGGGGCAATTCGTTCCATAGGGCGGGAGCCTCCACAGAGAAGGCTCTCCCCCTGGGGGTCACCAGTCGACATAATTTGACCGACGGCACCCTGAGGAGGCCCTCTCTGTGGGAGCGTACAAAAGCCGACAAGGATCTCCATGAGAGAGTATTTTCTTTCAGCTCTGCTATTAGAAAATACTTACAAGCAACATTAAGAGTTGCGCTGAGATTCATGTGTGGATAACTCATTTCTAATTCGGAAAAATATAAGAAGACAAATGGAAGGTTGGAAGCAAAGTCCACACTAAAATACAGTTGGGCTGCCGCAAATATAGCTTTATTTGTAATATCATTCCTTCTGCATACATTTTAATAAGCTTCTCAGACAAGCTGTTTTGAAAGGCTCCTTAATTTTTAACTTATATTTAAATACATTTCAGTTCCTTAGCTATTATTTTCCATTTTGTTTTAGGCAGTTTCATTCGGCTTTAAAGGATTTAAGATTAAATCAACTTTGCCAGTAAGTTTAGAAAGCGTCACTTACAATTTATTCTTCCTTCCTTCCCTGCGCTTCAGTTCTTCTTCTTCATCATCAAATTCTAACTCATCGCCTCTTTCTTCCTCCTGATCACGCTCTTCCTCTTCCTCCTCCTCCTCCTCGCACTTTTCGTCCTATGAATCAGAAAATATATCAAGTTCATGAATTCTTGAAGCATGGTAACATATTCTTTAATATTCTCCAATATTTATTCTTTTCTTTAAGATATTTCGCCCATCCTCCCTTGGCCGAGTTAACATGATCATTCTTCTCCTAATGGAAGATTATGATTACCTGTATTTTTCGGAGTATCTTAGTTTTGGGGGAGGAAAATAAGAAAAAAAAATTCTGCCTCTGCCTACCAGCATTCATCTGGCTAGTGTCCTGTCAGTGTGTGAGAGTTGAGGGCTGTTTGGAAACTGAAACAGTATTTGCTATATGAGCAACAAGGAGACAGCAAGTGTCCTGGACGTGGCTTAGCTCAACTGTTCTGTACTAAAGCTGCATGCTGTGCTGATCTCTGAAACTGAAACTCCTCTCCTCTGCTTGTACTTACTACCACACTGGAAAACCTGCTTTTGGTATTGTATATTTACTTCATGTGTTATATTATATATAAAGAGAAGTTACTGAATCCTGCTGAATCAGTTACTTGTGTGTGCTTTCTGGGATGTGATTACTGCTACAAACTCTGACATGTCCTTGCAGCAAATAGCAAACAGTCAGGTCAGCTTCAGCACATTATTGCAGCCTGATTCAGCAGGAGCAGCTGATTGGCGCCTCCTGGAATACCCACAATCAGCTGTTCCAGGCTGCATGAATTGCCAAAGATCCTTGTCTCCTCCATGCCTCGCATTTTTGGCTATATTCGGTGTATAAGACACCCAAATTTTCTTTTAGGGGAGAAAAAAAGTGAGTCTTATACTCTGAAAAATATGGTATACTAAACTGGGAGCAAAAGAAAAAAAATGAGATGAGCAACCCAGAGTAATTTCATCAAAGGTTTTGTTAGGAGGAAAAAAAGAGGCAAACGCCTAGGATTTAGTGCTGCTCTGAAACACAGGAGTTACCTGGTGAAATCTCAAAGATACCAAGCAGATGTCGCAGAACGTGGCAGTCAGTGGGGAAGCTTCCAATTTGCTCTTCTCCAAACCAAACAAAGGAATGATAAAGCACAGGCAGTCCTCAATTTACATTTACCATTGAGTTTACTATTTCTGTTTCTTAGCAAGGCAGTTGTTTAAGTGAGCTTTGACCTGTTTTACGACTTTTTGCTATAGCAATTAAGCAAATCACTGCAGTTGCAAAGCAAATCATGAGGTCGTTAAGCAAATCCGGCTCCCCCCAGAAGCTGGCTAGGAAGGTTACAAGTGGGGATCACAGGACCGCCCGGTTAATGCAATGGTCATAAACAACCCTCCAGTAGCCAAGTGTCCAAATGTTGATCATGTGACCATGGGGATGCTGCAGCGGTTGTTAAGTGTGAAAACTGGTCATAAGTCACTTTTTTTCAGTGCCATTGTAACTCTGAACTGTCACTAAATGAATGATTGTAAGTCAAGAACTACCTCTGTGCAAAATAAAGAAAGAATAATGAGCATTTACTTAATATGAACTATTTTATATTTATTGGACGATAAAGTCGCTTAGTGCAGAATTATCTTCTACTTTGCCTGAAAATGGGTGAAAATAGGAGCATTTAAATTTTTTTTTAATAATATTTTATTAATTTTTTATAACAGAAAGTTTTCATTTCTATTTACATCAGATTCGCAGTGCTTATACATATATACATAAAATTATTTGGTGTCACCTTTACCATTTGTTATTCTTTATTTAACACACCTTTTACTCCTGTTTTTGTTTTTTTTCGTTCATCCATTCGTACCACCTTTCCCACACAGTATAGTAGTCTGAGTTTTCATCATTATTTAATTCATAGGTTAATTTGCTCATCTCTGCACACTCTAATACCTTCCTAAGTATGAGTTCTTCTGGTGGCAGGGTTTTTTCCTTCCAATATTGGGCATAAGCCAACCTAGCAGCTGTAATTATGTGTATCATTAAGTGGGTCTTTGTTTTCCCGAATCTCTTCTTCACCATTCCCAGGAGAAATAGTTCTGGTATCCCCTCTACTTCTTCTCTAATTATCTCTTGTAACCATCTCCCAATTATGGTCCAATATTTTTTCGCTTCGGGGCATGTCCACCATATATGAAAGAAGGTGCCCTGACCGTGGCCACATTTCCAACAATTCGGGGACATGTTAGGGAACATTTTCGATAGTCTAGCAGGCGCTAAATACCACCTATGGAGCATTTTATAGTGATTTTCCTTATATGATGCAGCTCTAGTCAGCTTATAATTTTTGTTCCATGCCTCTTCCCATTCATTAAAGTTTAAATTATGTCCAATATTTTTTTCCCAAGCGCTTAATTGATTTTTGGCTATGGCCTCGGCTCTATCTTGATCTAATAAATAGTTATAAAATTTAGCTAGGGCTTTTTTTTCGCTTCCCATCAAAATTTTATCCAACCCATTGTATCCTGGTTCTAAACCGTATTTTTCCTTATCTTGCTGGTATCTTGACTTTATTTGTAAATATGTCCACCAATCTAAATTTATGCCTTGGTCTCTCAGATCTTCATTTGATTTAAGATTTCCTCCTCCATCTAAAATGTCATTATATCTGCATATTTTCTCCATCCCCCATCTGTTTGGGTGGATCAAAGCCTCCATCGTAGAGAGCCATTTTGGAACTTTATTGTAGTATCTCTGTCTGATTTCAATCCACGTTTGTAATAGTGAGTCTCTAATTTTATGTCTACGGAAATGTGTTCTTTTTTTTGTATCTATGTCCCATAAATATGAGTGCCACCCTTTCTGTAGGTCGTGACCTTCTAACGTTAAGATTCTTTTATTTTCCAAGGTGGCCCACTCCCTTATCCATACTAACTTGGCGGCCTTAAGATATGCTTCCCAATCCGCATTTAAATTAACCAACTAAACAGAAAATATTGTTGTAATTGGTGCTGAATTAGGACCGGAAACCACGTTTCAGGATTGGACCGGCATGCGTGCTCTATGCTCCATTTGGACCTTGCTCCAATTGTGCACAGTACTTACTTCTTCCTCACTGTCAAAAGGATGATCATCTGTTAAAAGCTGGAACTCCCCAAATTCCTCTTCTTTCTCTTGATCTTCTGCCTCCCTGCTTGAAAAGTAAGCATTTTTTTTAAAAAAAGTAAATGCAGCAGGAATGTAGCTAATTGGATACGCCAGTTTAATTGCTGAATGCTTTGACCTAACAACAGAACATATAGAAACGAACAGTTACTGGGTGCGCTGATTTTTATATAACATGCCCTTTAAATTGGTATGCCATTCAACAGGAGCGCAAGGAGATGTAATGCTGGCATGCATCTTTCATCTAAAGCAGTGATGGCGAAACTTTTTGGCACCGACTGAGTGCCAAAAAGGGAGCACGCGCGTGCACACATCTGGGCCGCAACCCGGTAGAGAAGCAACCCGGCGCTTCTCCAGTTTCAGCTACTGAACTTCCGGTTTCAGCCAGCTACTCTTCCGGGTTTCTGGTGCGCATGCATATCCGATGATCAGCTGACTGGCGCACATGCTTATGCAGGAAAACAGAAAACAGTGCAGGAAACTAGCTCTTCTAGTTTCCGGCACTGCCGCATGCAAAAACACCAGCTGCTCATTGCACGCTCATGTGCGCCTGAAACCCGGAAGAGGAATGGGCTATGCCATGCATGCCAGGTGACATGGTTCTGTGTGCCACTTAGGGCCGGCATGCCATAGGTTCGCCAATACGGATCTATAATGAAACTATAGATTTTGCTATGCTTTCAATGATGATTTTCTTAATTGTCCTTAAGCTGAGATTCCTTGGCATTTTTATTTCTGTTGCTGCTGTATAAAAGCTGTTGTGGCCCATCAGCCGCCTGTGCAGCTAGTAGCTCATTCGGACAGCGAGGAGGCTGGTGTGGTGCTGTGCCAGCAGCCTGTGCAGTTGGCATTTGAGTTGGATAATGAGGAGGCTGGAGAAGATGTGGTGCCAGAGGTGGGGATTCAGCCAGGGCCTTCAGAACCTCCAGAAGCTCCCTTAAGTGAAGAGGACGAAGAGGAGGAGCCTCTTCTCGATGCACGAGCACACAGAGCTGCGAAAAAGCAGGAGTGGCTCCTCAGGAGGAGGTCTCCTCAAGAGTAAGGCTTGGGGCTAATTGGCCACTCCCCTAGCTTATTTAAGGAAGGATGACGACTGATGCAATTTGCAGGAAACAACTTCGTTCAAATTCCTTCATGTCTTGATTCCAGAAAACATTTGATTTGGCTCTTGTTTCTCTTATCAGTTTTCCTGCAAATTGTTTCTGGGCATTCTTACTGGCTATTAATGAAGTTAAATTAACAACCCTTGTTCAGAAAAGACTGATTTATTGTACTTGTGTTCGAACAACTACTAAGAAAGCTCATTAGTAGTCTTCAATTAGTAAATAAAGGTTTCTACTGACTTTGTGTGTGCTGCGTTCTTTGGGGTCCATAGCTGGGGCAGGACAACAACACAGGGTAGTTCGTGGTATTTCTGCTTTAATAGCTATATTCTGCATCCTTCTGAGGTGGGTAAAATGAGGACCCAGATTGTTGGGGGCAAGATGCAGACTCTGTAAAATCACTTAGAGAGAGCATGGTGAAATGGTGTATAAGTCTAGGTGTCAACTTGCAAAGTTGCCATGAGCAGGAGGGAGGGAGAACTGATGGAACTGATTGATTTCCCTAACTGAAACTGCATTCCACAGATGCTTTTCTACCGCAATCAGTAGGAGAGTTTTGGGTTTCACAGCCAGCCAAAGTGGTTAATTGGAGAACGTGATTTATGATATGGCCAGGGAGGAGGAGAGAGACAGGGTCATAGGGGAAAGTAAATCTATGTGGGATTAGTTCTAACTGCATCCAAATATTGCCAAAATGGTGCTCCCAATAAATGACTGTATTTCTTTTGAAGTTTGACTCATGGCTCATTAATTAATTAGGGCATCTTTCAGAAACTTCACACTAAGTGCGATTGCTATTATTATTTGAACTTCATAGCATCTTTTATATTCACCTCTCTGGGATGGTTTTGTGAAGCTAAATACTTTGCATGTCTCCACACCTTCCTTACCTCTCAGGTGGAAAGGAGTTAGAAAAAAGAGAGAGGGGTTCTGCCCCCGAGTCTTTGGTCCTCCTTTTCTTTTTCAGTTTAGAAGTGGCTGACGATGCCTGAAGAGGAGAATCTGAGAGATCGGAAATAAGAGGTTTTAGAGCAGATCTAAATATAAAACAACTATTCCAAAGTTTTGCTTCTTCTGCTACTTTAAGTGGGGCGGGAAGAACTAACCCCAGACAGACCATATCTAGCCCGAATCATTGTTTGTGATCTCTGAATCCTTCTCAGAGGTGGGTTTCAGCAGTTCCTGACCAGTTCTGGAAAACCGGTAGCAGAAATTTTGCGTAGTTCGGAGAACCGGTAAATACCACCTCTGACTGGCCCCACCCCCATCTATTCTCTGCCTCCTGAGTCCCAGTTGATCGGGAGGAAATCAGGATTTTGCAGTAACCTGCCCCTGGAGTGGGGAGGGAATGGAGATTTTACAGTATCCTTTCCCTGGAGTGAGGTGGGAATTGAGTATCCTTCCTCTGCCACGCCCATCAAGCCATGCCACACCCACCAAGCCATGCCACACCCACAGAACTGGTAGTTAAAATTTTTGAATCCCACCACTGATTCTTCTCTGAGTACTGTGTCAAACATTAGCAGCATAGTTTAAATGCAGGAGACCCAGCAAAAGACTCATATAAATTCTTAAAAAGGTGAAGGTCTCCCCCGCCCAGTCATTTCTGATTCTAGAGGGTGGTGCTCATCTCCGTTTCTTAGCTGAGGAAGCCAGCGTCGTCCAAAGACACTTCTGTAGTCACGTGGCTACCAAGACTATGCGCAGAGGTGCACAGATCGATTACCTACCCACCAAAGTGGTACCTATTTATCTACTCGCATTTACATGCTTTCGAACTGTTAGGTTGGCAGGAATGAAATAACTTCCTAAAAGAAGCTAAATAAACCAAGAACGTAGAAAAGGCGAATCCTTTCCATTGTACATAACGTGGCCCTACCCATTTTCATACCACGGCTCAATCTTCTGAAGATCTTACCCTTTCTCAAATGCCAAGGATGGGCTTTTGGCCATCGTAAAATTGCCCCCTGCTCGCCTAGTTTACTTTAAAGAAACAGATTTCACAGAGATCAGCACAGCTTTTTGAACTGAGCTTTGTGAAATCTACAATACTTCTACAATAATTTGAGGGGGACTCCAATGGAAACTATACTGGAGAGCTGGGAAGTTTGTTTGAACACAACCAGAGGTTCTAAAAGCAGTATTTCTAAAGTGTAACAGAAAAGGCAAGGCTGGTGAGCTGAATTCAGAAGCCCCACCCCAGGGGTGGGTTCTAATTTTTTTTTTACTACCGGTTCTGTGGGCGTGGCTTATTTTGTGGGTGTGGCTTGATGGTCATGTGACAATTCTTTCAGATTTAGCAGAGGTACTGGTCTACCAGGCTTTTAACTGCTTACAGAGGTGTACCGGTCTACCCATTTATTTTTGCAGGCACTAGTCTATCCATTTATTTTTGTAGGCACTGATCTACTCATGTATTTTTGCAGGCACTGGTCTACCCATTTATTTTTGCAGGCACCGATCTACTCATGTGTTTTTGCAGGCACTGATCTACCACCAAACTGCCTTTTACCACTGATCAGCTGTAGGGCGGCCCTTTGAAGCCCCGCGGCAAGAGGGGCTTCAAATAGTTTAAATAATTTTCTTTCTTATAGCCCATCAGCTGGGACTCGGGAGGCAGCAATAGATAGGGGGTAGGGCCAAATAAAAGGTAAGTAACGCGGGGTAGGGGCAAAGGGGGGCAGAACCAGTTCGGTGACGTCATATCGTCACTGCTACCGGCTCGGCAGAACCGGGCAGAACCCCCCACTGCCCCACCCCCTTCCAAGGACATTTGTGTTCGTGATGACTCACGATCTGAGAGCCAAGTAGCAGTATTATTATTTAACTAACGGGGTTTTCTTTGGGGGTGGGGGCGGGGAATGGAAAATCCTTGGAATAGAAGAGCAAAGAGATTAAACACCCTCAGTTCAGTCGGCTGGAAAAAAATGATATGGAGAGGTAGCCTTAAGTGCTCCTATTATTAATTATTTCACTTCTAAAATGGCTGTTGCCCTGGAACCAAGAAACCTTGAGTACTTGGCATCCAAGGTAAGAGCCAGTCTGACCCAGGGGTCAAATATAATTTTCAGACAGGGCTTAGAAATCCTATTCCCTTGCCTGCATTTTGGTTGACAAAAGGCGAGTGCTGGATTTAGCACCAAGCCCGATGAAGATGAATGGAGCATAGAATAATAAGGTTGGAGGACCTTGGAGGAACCCTTTGCTCAACCAGGAGATCCTTATTTTTGAAATCCTCCAGTGATGGAGCACTGACAATTTCCAGAAGTAAGCTGTTTCAGATTAATTGTTCTGTTGAGAAATTTCTCCTTTGTCAGTTGGATCTCCAGTGATCTTCCACCCGTTATTTCTTGTCCTGCCCTTAAATGCTTTGGAAAATAGATTGACCTCCTCTTCTCTATGACAATCGCTCAAGTACTGGAAGACGGCTATCATATTACGCCAATCCTTCTCTTTTTTTAGACTAGACATAGTTAGTTCTTTCAGTCATTCAACATATGGTTAAGCCTCCAGACACTTTATCATCTTTGTTGCTCTTCTCTGCACTCTTTCTAGTGTCTCAACAACTTTTTTTTTGTATCCTGGGGACCAGAACTGGACGCTTAATTACCGCATTTTTCGGAGTATAAAACGCACTCCCCCCCCCCAAAAGGGGGTGAAAATTTAGGTGTATCTTATACACCGAATGTAACCCTGCCCACCCACTGGCCCCCACCCTTTGGCCTCTGCCTCCCAGCAATTTACCTTCTTGCAGCAAGCAGCAAGAAGAAACAGCTTTCAGCTTCAGCACAGCCTAATTAGCACAAGTTGATTGGATCGGCCTCCCGACTCTCAGCTGTTTTGCTCTCAGCTGTTTTGCCTGGGCCTCTACTGCTTGCTCCAAGGAGGTAAATTGCAGATTTTTTCCCCCCTCTTGTGCTAATCAAGCTATGCTGAAAACGAAAATGAAAGTAAAGCAGACTATTGGCTGTTTGCTGCAACGAAGCAAAATTGCTCATAGGCAGAGGGAGATTTCTTTTTCTTCTTTTCCTCACCAAAAAAGATAAGTGCGTTTTATAGTTTGGTGCGTCTTGTACTCCGAAAAATATGGTATATTCTTAACTATAGTGTTTATCCCTCCTGTGCTTTTCAGAGGAAACACCAACTCACCCTGAGATGGAAATTTTCCAGAGCAAAGATGGAGCAATTCCTCCATGTCGGACTTCTTGCCACTGCTTGGGTTAGGAGATTGTTGGTTCTGCCCAGAATACAGATCAAACAATTCACCCATGTTGGCATCCATCGCATTCTCGTCCATGCTGGCCAAAGGCAGACGGCTCTTGCAGGACTGATATTTGTTCCGGTGAGGGCCAACGTTCAAAAACCTGAAAATCAAGACTGGCTTTTATAAGGTGCCCTTAAGGCCAATTCGGATAGTCATTCCTCTCCCAAAGGATTTGTATAAACCATGGTTTATCGAACAGATAGCAACTGCTGGCTGTATCCAAAATAAACAAGCCAATTACCACCAAGTGAACCCTCTAGTATAGTGATGGCTAACCTTTTTGCTGTCGCGTGCCAAAAGTGGGGGAAGTGTGGGGGGTCGCAGGCGCGTGTGCCCAGATCCATAATTCAATGCGCCCCGCCCTCCCAAGCATGGGCATGCAACCCCCGCATGCTCCCCCCTGCTTTTGGCACACGATGGCACGGTGGGCCCAGTAGACCGGTTTTTTGCCCTCCCCAGGCTCCAGAGGCTTTCTTGGAGCCTGGGGAGGGCGAAAACCACCTTCCCCACCCATCCCCAGAGGCCCTCCGGAGGCCAGAAACAGACCGTTTCCCGACTTCCAGTGGGACCGGAAGGCCCGAAAATTAGCTGGCCAGCACGCTTGCGCACTGGAGCTGAGCTAGGGCAACACTCACGTGCCTGATATGGCTCCATGTGTCACCTGTGGCACACGTGCCATAGGTTCACCATCACGGCTCTAGTAGTTTTTGGATTTGGAAATCCATATAGAACAGTGTTTCCCCAACCATAACCATTTTAAGATGTGTAGACTTCAACTCCCAGAATTCCACAATATTCCACAACCAGCATGATCCCACACATCTTAAAATGGTTGGGAAACATTGGTATAGAATAAGGTGACTCAAAGGAAGTTTCAGTTCTTATAAGTTAGCCCTTTTAAGCTAGGCTGTTGTGGCCTGCAGAGTCGGACAGTAAGGAGGCTGGGGAAGAACGTGGGCCAGTCCTGGAGTTTGGGGAAGGCTTGGACGAGGGCTCTGCGTCGGAGGCAGAGAGGGGGCCAGGGCCATCTGGGAGTTATGTGCTGCCTCCAGAGTCAGACCTCAGTGAGACAGAGGAACAGGAGAAGCCTGTTCTCAGTGTGTGCATGCACAGAGCTGCCGGAAGGCAAGAACAGTTAAGAAAAAAGGGGCGACTCAGGAGTAAGGCTTGGAGATGATTGGTCCCTCCCACACGACATAAAGGAGGAGCAAAGGGACATGAGCCTTTGCAGGAAGCAACTTTGTTCGTTCTGGTAGGCTTAAATTTTGAAGCTCCGTTTTTTACTTTGCGCTCCGTGTGGCCTTGGAAAGCTAATTGCCAATTAGGTCTTTGGCAGCATGTCAAGGGAGATACAGGTGGGTGCTTCTCAGCTTTATCCGGAAGGACTATGGCAGACTTCTGTCAAACTCTTTAAAAACTCTTTGTGACTCATCACGGGCTGGGAATGAACAGAATTCACAGCCGTTGAAATAAAAAGAGGTTTTTGGGACTAACTGTGTGCTGTTTACGGTCTCAGGAAGCCTAGGTCAGAACATAGGCCATGAGTGGAAAATGTGCAAGGATTTCAGGAGTACTTCTTTAGAACATGAAACAGAGCAACAGAATCTTTAAAATCTGCCTAGTTATTCCTCTGCCTTTTCTTATGCTGAACCAAATCAATATAGCGGGGTGTCAAATCTGCAGCCCACAGACCAGATGCATCATGCACTGGCCACGCCCACCCCCGTTTTGGTGAATGGGGAAAGGTCACGACATGTCATATGACGACATGACAATGCGAGTTTGACACCCCTGCAATATAGGGTTATTTTGAGTTTCTTCCTCCTGTCTTCCTTTCTCGGGATCAATCTGGGTACATTTTTCTTTTCATAGTTCCTGCATAGCTTCATCATTAGCATTTGTCTGTATCGTCTTATATTTCTTTTAACCAATGCTTTGTGTTCTTCTGCTACCTACCCGTCTGCATCGAGCAACTGGCTCTGCGTGTCATCCTCTAGGGAGAACTGAAATTGAAATCTCCCCCCGGTTGGAACTGGGCTTTTCTCTTCAGGTGTAACATTGTAGAGATCCTGGGAATCTTCGATGGGTAGCGATGGCTCCGATGCTTTTCCTGAACTCTGCGTAGATCCCAAACAAAATAAAAATTCATTATTAAAACAGGCCAGATCTTCAACCCACATCAGAAAGTAAACAGGTAAGGTAAGAAGAGGAGACAGAGGAGAGAATACCGGAGGACATTTGGAATTACAAGTAGTCCTCGACTTACGATCACAAGTGGGACCAGAATTTCCATTGGTAAGTAAAGCAGTTGTTAAGTGAGCCACACCTGTTTTTATGCAACGGTTGTTAAGCAAATCACAAGCTATTATTTATTTCAAAACTTTATATTGACGCCTATTCGCTCGCAGATGACTAGTTAAGTTAAGAATCGCATGGCCGTTAAAGGAATCTGTGTTAAGGAATTCTCAGAGCAGCCCATTGAGTAGCAAGGGTGTGCACATGAAAGCGATTGAGAGCAGTTGCGAATAAACAGCCAACACAGAGTTGTGTTTAGTTTTCAGGAAATAGTAATAAGGCACAATCCAATAAACAGTCCAGGTCATACACAGATAAAGCAGTAGATAGTAAAACAATAGTCCAGGGATAATCCAATAACAAAGTCTTTTTACCAGTCGTCATAGTCATATACAATAAACAGTTGCAAACAGTAGCAAAAACAACAAAGAGCAGTAATGAGCAGCAAAGAGCACTAATGATTAGCAAAGGGAAACAAACCATGTTTCAAGCTCCCTCTTAAGGACACTGGCTACAGAGCTAACCAATCAGGACACAGTATGATTCAATACAGCAATACAGTCTTAAAGCTATATTGAGGTTTATATATTGCCAACCCAACAAGTTAGGTAATTACCATTTCCTAACAATCTGGTTCCCCCCATTGCTTTGTTGGAAACTGGCTGGGGAAAGTCATAAACGAGGGTCACATGACCCAGGAGGCTGCAACCGTCGTAAACACATGCCAGTTGCCCGGCGCCCGAAGTGTTGATCATGTGACCCGGGGGGGGGGGGGGATGACCGGTTGTTAAGTTACCTCTTTTCAGTGCCATTGTAAAATTTTGAGCAATCATGAAATCAACGGTTGCAAGTTGAAGAGTACCTGTGTGTAATTAACAAATAGCAACACCTGGACAGGTTAGAAGAATCACATGCCTGGGAATCACTGGCAAATGATCTTTTGGGTGCCTTGGATGCCTTTGTTGTGGCCCATCAGCGGCCTGTGCATTTAGTAGCTGATTCCGACAGCAAGGAGGCTGGTGTGGTGTTGCGCCAGCAGCCTGTGCAGCTGGCGCTTGAGTCAGACAATGAGGAGGCTGGAGAAGATGTGGTTCCAGAGGCAGGGATTCAGCCAGGGCCTTCAGAACCTCCAGAAGCTCCCATAAGTGAAGAGAACGAAAAGGAGGAGCCTCTTCTTGATGCATGAGCGTGCAGAGTTGTTAAAAGGCAGGAGTGGCTCCTCAGAATGAGGTCTCCTCGAGAGTAAGACTTGGGGCTAATTGGCTACTCCCTTAGCCTATTTAAGGAAGGATGACGACTGATGCAATTTGCAGGAAACAACTTTGTTCATATTCCTTCGCGTCTTGATTCCAGAAATGTTTAATTCGGCTCTTGTTTATCTCGTCAATTTTCCTGCAAATTGCTTCTGGGCATTCTGCCAACCACAGTAAGATTATGGTTATCTGAAATACTGTGTCTCAGAATTTTACTATTTATTTTTTTAAAATTTGATTTATATGCCACCCTTCTCCGGAGACTCAGGGCGGCTTACAATACCTTAAGCAATAGCCTTCATACTTTTGTATATACCTGCTTAGTAGGACTTTCGGCCCCCCCTAAGCCGTGTTCTTTTTTATACAAAGTCAGCTTATTGGCCCCACAATCTGGGTCCTCATTTACCTACCTTAGAAGGATGGAGGGCTGAGTCAACCTTGAGCCTGGTGAGATTCAAACTTGCAATAATTGCAGGCAGCTAGTGTCATTTTAACACCACTCAAGCTGCTGCGCCACCAGGCTCTTAAGATAGTTTTGCGTATAGCTTGGCCATGAGATGTTTCTTGAGCACCTGGCCCACCAGGCTTCAGGCTTGCCAATAAGAGGAGAATGGCCCTACTAAACATGGACACTCTTGGTGGTATTAGAGGGATGGGCAGGGAGATGAGGGATTCAAACCCCAGCTCAAAGATGCAAGACTGCCTCCTAGAAACTTTCTCGCACCTTTTCAAACGTGCAACGCTTTCTTGATCGTTTTGCATTGTGAGCCTTTGTACTCTCGCTAATTCATTTAGCCTCAAACTTAAATGCTGTAAAGTAGAGTTCTTCAAACTTGGCAGCTTTAAGACTTGTGGACTTCAACTCCCAGAATTCTCCAGCCAGCAAAGTCCAGAAGTCTTAAAGCTGCTGAGTTTGAAGGCTTCTGCTTTAAGAAGCACTGAAACTTCTTTAGGAGTTCATTTTTATAAGTTTGAGGGTTGGACTTAGAGCATGAAGAGGAATCATGAGAGGCTTATAAAAGCTTTTTGCCTTGAAGACACCTTGTGCTAGTGATTTTTTGCAAGTATTTTAAAAGTCCTGGAGAAATAAGAATGAAGCCAAGGGAGACTTGGCTCACGTTGCTTGGGTTTGGTGGAAATTGCAGCTAAGTCCCCTCTGGAGATTGTCAAGCTGAGAGAGACAACGGATGTGTTCACACAAGTTAGAAGACCTCTGCTGTAAAGACTAACACAACAGTGGCTTACCTTAGAAGCTGAGCTGATGAAGCTTGTCTTGAAGAAGCCCGGAGAAGGAGAGCGGGCAGTTCCAACCGCAGAGAAAAATTGGCCACCACGCCCCATGTGCTTATTACATGGCTGGTAAGAGGGAATCATGGAGCCGACGAGCTCAAAGCTGCTATTGTGGCTGTTCTCCTTTGCCAAAGTTGGCAGCAAAAACGAATCTTCATCATCTAAGAGAAGGAAAAGGGCGAGGAGAGAAAACAGGATCAGTTTTTAGCGAAATAATAAAAGTAAAAACACTCGGCACTTCAGGATACACCCATGATGACAAACCTGCGGCACATGTGCCAGAAGTGGCACTCAGCGTCCTCTCTGATGACACGCGAGCCATTGCCCCAGTTCAGCTCTGCTGCGTATGTGAGCGCACCTCCCGTTGGCCAGCTGGTCTTTGGGTCTCTGCCACGCACATGCAGGGGCGTGCATGCGGGGCACATGCATGGGGTGGGCACGTGTGGGGGCCCACACGCACATGCGTGGGGGCCCAAACGTGCCCTGCAGTGGGTGGTCACATGCACGGGAGGGCTGCGCGCATTGCATTGGGGGGGGTTCAGGTGCACATGCGCGCATTTGCATGCGCACACTTTGGGCACTTGGTCCGGAAAAGGTTAGCCATCACTGGGATATATTATTTAAAATCCTATTTCTTTACAGTTGAAAGGAATAATCCAGTGATGGCTAACCTTTTTGCCATTGAGGGCCAAAAGCGTGGGGAGTGTGTGTGGGGGGTCTGCATGGGCATGCCCACTCCCATAATTCAATGCCCTCTGCACATGCGTGCGTGACCCCCCCGCTTTTGGCACGTGATGGCATGGTAGGCCTGTTTTTTGCCCTCTCCAAGCTCCAGAGGCTTTCTTGGAGCCTGGAGAGGGCAAAAACGGCCTTCTCCTCCCTCCTCCCCCCGGGAGGGGATAATTATCTCTAAGGTGTGGCCTTACTCCTGAGTCGACCCTGCTTTATTAATTGTTCTTGTCTTCTGGCAGCTCTGTGCATGCGCACACTGGGAACGGGTTCCAGCTCTTCCTCTGCCTCACTGCTGTCTATCTCACTCCCTGCCTCCGATGCAGAGCCCTCGTCCGAGCTTTCTCCATCCCCCAGGGCTGGCCCAAGTTCCTCCCCAACCTCCTCCCTCTCCAACTCTGCTGCCAGCTCCATTGGTTGCCAGCAGGCCACAACAGTAATCCATCCTGAGCAACAGGTGTGAAAAGATAATAAAGCGCTGCAATGCCCTTGCCTTGTTCACCGGGAAAAGGATAGAAAGAAGCCACACAGGGACAGATGTTCTACCTGGCTTCTCCGCTCTCTTGCTCAGGGCTTCTTCCAGTTCAACTTTTTCACCTGCCAAAAAACATCTACAAAAAAAAGAAAAGAAAAATCCATTTAAGATATCAATATGATTTATCAGCATGACATGCGACCTACGTTGATTTATTTTAAATGTGTCTTACTGGTTGGTTTTCTCGTGGTCTTGGCTTCTTGAAAAATTCATTGAGCAATTTATTGAAGGAAAGTCAAGTTAATTTTATAAACAAATGACGGTGCATTAATACCGAGTAGCCAATAAAATGTCAGATAGATAGATAGATAGATAGATAGATAGATAGATAGATAGATAGATAGATAGATAGATAGATGATAGATAGACAGAGATAGATGATAGATAGATGATAGATAGATATAGATGAGATAGATAGATAGATAGATATAGATGATAGAGATAGATAGATAGATAGATAGATAGATAGATAGATAGATATAGATGATAGATAGATAGATATAGATAGATAGATATAGATGATAGATAGATAGATAGATAGATATAGATGATAGATAGATAGATATAGATGATAGATAGATAGATAGATAGATAGATAGATAGAGATAGATAGATAGATATAGATGATAGATAGATAGATATAGATGATAGATATAGATGAGATAGATAGATATAGATGATAGATAGATAGATATAGATAGATAAATAGATAGATGATAGATAGATATAGATGATAGATAGATAGATAGATACAGATGATAGATAGATAGATATAGATGAGATAGATAGATATAGATAGATAAATAGATAGATGATATAGATGATAGATAGATAGATAGATAGATAGATACAGATGATAGATAGATAGATATAGATGAGATAGATAGATAGATATAGATGATAGAGATAGATAGAGATAGATGAGATAGATAGATAGAGATAGATAGATAGATATAGATGATAGATAGATATAGATGATAGATAGATAGATAGATAGATAGATAGATAGATAGATAGATAGATAGATAGATAGATAGATAGATAGATCACTTCATCGAGATGTTTCGGGCAGCATTTGACAAGTTACAAAAGATCCTGGCTATTGGCTCTCACGAAATAAGGTTTTGGGTGTACAACGAAAGCAGTTGTTTTTTCTCTGGATTTTTCAAAGTACCCTATTTTTGAAGAATTGTCTTTAAACAGGAGCATTGTTGACTCTGTGGAGGAAAGCTTTGAAACAACACTGTGGGGCAACCCAACGTTGGCGGCTTCGTCTTCATCGGCTGATTCTTTGTCTGTTTCTTTATCATCCTCAAGATGGTTCTCCCCGAGCTCTTCGTGGTCCTCCTCCATCCCTCCAAGGCCATCTGGGTCCTAATGGGACACACGCAGAGACAAAACTCCATGAGTGAAGCAGAACTACAGGTGCTCCTTGACTTAGAATCATTCATTCAGCGATTGTTCGAAGTTAAAAAGGTATAACAGAATAACAGAATTGGAAGGGACCTTGGAGGTCTTCTAGTCCAACTCCTTGCTCAGGAAGGAAGCCCTATACCCATGATGGCAACCCTATGGCCATATTGGTGGGCACATGAGCTCAGCTCCAGCACGCGCAGCTAATTTTCAGGCCTTTTCAGCCCACCAGGAGGGAAACAGGCTGTTTCCTGCCTCCAGAGGGGCGGGGGGGGGAGGGGGCTGTTTTTTGCTTTCCCCTGGCTCCAGAGCCTCTCTAGGAGCCCGGAGAGGGCGAAAACAGCCTTCCCTACCCCCCCACCCCCCGAGGCCTTCTGGAGGCCGGAAACAGCCTGTTTGCCAACTTCCAGTGGGACCGGAAGGCCCGTTTTTTGCTCTCCTCAGGCTCCAGAGCCTCTCTAGGAATTGACCCTCCTCCCTGCACGCTGTTCTACTTACCTTCCCAAACCTCCTTTTGGTGCACACAAGCGCGCAGCTCACATTTGGTGTGGACTGCACATACAGCACATGCAGCACGTTTGGCGCATGCACGGCCAGCGAACTAGTAGTAAACCGGTTCAGATTTCACCACTGCTCAAAACGTGTTGCTTTCTCTTTGACACACAACCGCTGAGCAGGGCTGTGAGTTGCATTGGACATAATCCTGTCGTCCTCCGCTTCATCTCCTACCAACACTTATCGGATGATTATATAACTAAGGAAACAGCCATTTCCATAACTTGGTGTCCTCCAGCCACGTGAAATACAATCACAGATAACGGCCCGGCCAGCTTTGAGTGGCAGAGAAGGCATTTCAGCTTTGCTCAGGCCAAACCTCTGTACCTTTATATCCCTGCTTCTTGAGAGTAAATCTCCCTTTTGATTAGCCAGGACGGCTCTAGGTATGGAGCGCAGGGATAGGTGAGGTTTATGATTGCAAAGCTACCCAGTAATTAAGCCTATAGGACACCCATCACACTCATTTCAGGGCTTTACTCTGGACAGCTGAAGCCTTTAGAAGACTTCATTACTTAATTATGGCTGGAGGGGGAGGTATTAATTTCAAAGAACTTTTATCTTCTGGGCAGCAAGCCAAGAAAGGATCTCTCTTCATCAGCACGCCAATTATCTCAATTCCCTGGTTGATTTCTCTCAACTACATGCAAAAACTTGCCAAAGGAAGCAAAAAGAAAAGGAAAGAGACCTTCTGATTGGCTGCTTCTTCTTCTTCTTCTTCTTCTTCTTCCTCCTCCTCCAATTCATCTGACATCTCCTCCTCCTCCTCCTCCTCTTCTTCCTCCATCACTTCCTCGTTATCCAGTTTGAACAACGCATGGCGCTTCTGGCGTTCTTCCGTCCTGCGAAGCTTCATGGCCGCCTGCAGCTTTGCCTTCAACATCTGCAACTTTTCACCTGGGCAGTCAGGAAGACAGGTAGGTTGGATCCCCTCCACATTAAGGCCTGCGCAACACACCTCTTTAGCGTACGGCCTCCAGCCATCATTTCAGCAAAGCTGCACGCAACTGAGCTAACAGGCAATAATGGAGCAGCTGGAAAAGGAAAGGCATTTGCACCTGCCCTCTGGAACGAACTGCCCCCTGGAGATACGGAGGATCCCTGACCTATGCACCTTTTGCCGTGCCCTCAAGATGCTATTATTCCAACAAGCGGAGCTGGCCTAGACATGATTTTTAATTGGGGTTTATTTTTAATGATTAGGCCAATGGTTTAATACGTTTTTTAAAATGTTTTTAAATTTTGTATTTGGACCTGTTTTATTGTTGGCTGTGCACCGCCCTGAGTCCTTCAGGAGAAGGGCGGTATAGAAATTGAATCATCATCATCATCATTATCACCAACCGATTGGAGCAGCCCTGGGCTTTATTTTCCAAGGCAGTTAAAACAATCCATCAACTTTGTTCAAAGCATCAAAGCATCCTCTGTGCCAAAAGTTGCTCTCCAGGATTCAGAACAAGATGCAAAGGGGACAAGAGTAGTTAATACTTGGAGTAGTTAATACTGTCTAGCAGAGAAAGACTTATTAAAACAATACATGCAGGGGTAGTCTCCCTTTAATGACCAAAATTTGGGACCAGCAATTTGGCCATGAAATGAAGCAGTCGCTAAGTGAAACCCGCCACTGTGCTTATGATCTTACTTTCAGTTTTCCTTTGCTTCGTGGACCTGTGAAGGTCACAGATGCGAGGACCGATGGTTAAAATTCAGTTTTTCTGAAGTTTCTATTTTTTGTTAGAAATTTTCACCATAACAAGGAAGGCAAAACAAACAAAAACAAAAATAGGAAATAGGAAACGGAGAAACAACGAAAAAATTAAAAGAAAAAAAAGATGAAAGGAAATACAATTGTGCCCTTTGTCCTTCTTTCTACCATAATGATCAACTTTCCCTAAACTTGGTCTCGTTGTTGTTGTTGTTTTGCCAAAGTTTCTTTTTCGTCATCCTCATAACTGTGAATAGTTGCTAAATGAAGCAGTCACTAAACAAGGACTACCTGCACTGAGACAGACCTGAAATATTTTCTCTATTTGAAATCTGCATGTTGATGGCAAAACACTTCTTTCCTAACAGATTTTTTTTTAATTCCCTTCCCCCTCCTTTTGCCAACTTTTCTGATGAATGAAACAAGACAAGAAAAAAACAGTTAACTATATTTGGACTGAAAAGTTTTCAAGTCAGAAAGAAATTGCTTGAAGCAGGGCTAGATTATTATTTTCTATGGTGCTGTCAATAAGTATTCAGACCTGACCAAGGCAAATCAAGGAGACAGTCAATACCTAAGAAGCCAAAGGAAGGATTTTTATTCCAATGATGGACAATCCTGAAGCTTTTGCAACAAGACATAGAAATGATAGGGCTGTAAGGCTTATATTAGCCAATGCAAATGAATCAGCACCAGTTTACTCGTTTACTCCAGAAGGTTAGAACTGGCTAAGATCAGCTGAGAATTTGGTCCAGCTAAATTATCGGCTCTTTTCATCCCACACTTGGCTATTGCTATCGTCTTCTCCGTGAAAAATAGGAACAAAATAAAGATAAGCTCTGGCATGCAATTTTACTTTTTTTTTTTTAATTGTGGGTTTTGAATTTATGATCACTGGTTTTACTTGTAAACTGCCTTGGTGAGAATTGTATGAACAATTAACCTAAGCTATCGTGATATAAATATTGTAATACACAGAGATGGAAAGGCCTGAAAAACCAGTAAAATTGGGGAGGGAACATTTTTCTGGTTTTTTTCTCCAAAGGTTTTGGGGAAAAAATGGGAAAACAGAGGAAAAACTGTTTTCCAGGTTTTTTCCAGGCCTTCCCATCTCTAGGTTAAAGGTTAAAGGTTCCCCTTACACATATGTGCTAGTTCTTCCCGACTCTAGGGGGCGGTGCTCATCTCCGTTTCAAAGCCGAAGAGCCAGCGCTGTCCATGGTCTCCATGGTCATGTCTCCATGGTCAGGTGGCTGGCATGAGTAAACGTCAAAGGCACACGGAACACTGTTCCCTTCCCACCAAAGGTGATCCCTATTTTTCTACTTGCATCTTTTAGGTGCTTTCGAACTGCTGGGTGGGCAGAAGCTGGGAGCAGTAACGGGAGCTCACCCCGTTATGCAGCATGATTATTTATTATTAAAATGTATTATTAAAATTTATATGCCGCCCTTCTCCCGTAGGACTCGGGGCGGCTCACACAGTAAAAACCACTACATTAAAATTCTAAAATCCAATCCAATTTAAAATCCCCAGAATTAAATAACCCATAATCGGTCAGGGAATTTGATGAAAAAGCCATGTCTTAAGGCCGGTGCGGAAAGTGCAGTGATCGGGAGCCATCCGGAGCTCAGTGGGTAACCCATTCCAGAGGGTCGGTGCGGCCACAGAAAACACCCTCATCCTGGGGGTTGCCAGCCGACATTGTCTGGCCGACGGCACCCAGAGGAGGGCAGCTCTATGAGAACGCACTGGGCAGTAGGAGGCCGGTAGGAGATGGTCCTGCAAGTACCTCGGGCCCACGCCATGAAGGGCTTTATAGGTAAGTACCAGCACCTTGAAGCGGATCCGGAAGGCCACCGGCAGGCAGTGCAACTCGCCCAGGAGAGGTGTTGCACGGGAGTAACGGGAAGCTCCCGTAACAACCCGCACGGCTGCATTTTGGGCCAGCTGGAGCCTCCGGGTGCACCCCAAGGGCAGCTCCATGTAGAGGGCATTGCAGTAATCCAAGCGAGAGACAATGAGAGCTTGAGTGACTTTGCGAAGGGCATCCCTGTCTAGGAAAGGGCACAACTGGCACACTAGGTGAACCTGTGCAAAAGCCTCCCTTGTCACAGCTGTTAGATGGTCCACCAAGGACAGCCGTGAATCAAGGAGGACGCCAAGATTGCGAGCCCTTTCAGAGGGAGTCAGCAATTCCCCTCCCATCATAAGTGACCGGGTAGCTAGATCAGGCGATGCCGGAATCCACAGCCACATTAAAAGACCAGATTTCACCATAGACATTTTAAAAATGGAAATTAAACAGCTTCCACAATGGCCACATGAAGCAGTTGCAATTGCTTTCTAGATTCTAAATCACCTTTCAAGTGATTTAGACAGTCAAGTGATTCATCCATATCCTTATGGTTCTTGCAATGTGTGAAACACAGCTAGGAAAGACTTTTTTTCTATTGAGGACAGAGAAGGGCCAAAGCTAACGGGGGGTTGGGACATCCCTACATACGACAAGCAGCAGGCTGCACAAGCTAAAAGAATAACTTGTGCCAGAGCTAGGATCTGGTTTCTTGATGGAATGCAGAAATGAGGTCAAGAGCTGTATGTAATGAGGCCAAGGGACTGTGGGTGGCCTCCTCTCATAGCAGTTCATGTGATTTGATTCATCGTTTGGGATTTGGCTCCTCACCTACTTAAACATGTCTTTAAGCAGGAATTCTAAACAATCTTATATCAATACCTACCAATATTTAGATACCGCCTGTTGTGGCCTGCCGGCAGCCAGCACAACTGGCAACAGAGTTGGAGAGTGAGGAGGTTGGGGAGGAACTTGGGCCAGCCCCGGGGGCTGGGGATAGCTCAGACGAGATCTCTGCGTCGGAGGCAGAGAGGGAGCTAGACAGCAGCAAGGCAGAGGAACAGCTGGAGCCTGTTCCCAGTGTGCGCATGCGCAGAGCTGCCAGAAGACAAAAACAACTCAGAAAGCTGGGTCGACTCAGGAGTAAGGCCACAATTGGAGGTGGTTGGCCCCTCCCATAGGAAACAAAAGAGGAGCGAACGGGGAGGGGGCTTTTGCAAGAAACAATTCATTCGTTCCGTGACTCTGAGAGACTCTGTGCCAAGTTTTGCCTTGTACTGCGTTGGAAACTAGTTACCTGGCAGCCTTCCAACAGAGATAAGGTCTGTGTTGATAAACATTCCTCTGAAAGACTGTTTGAACAGGCCTTGCTGACTGTAAATGAATGTAATTCATAGTCGAATAAATAAAAGCTGACTTTGTGTAAATAAAAGAGGTTTTGCCAGGACCAAGACTCTGCTTCTTGCTTCTTAAAGGAGCTTAGGTCAGAACATGGCCAAAATAATGAATCATTCTGATGAAATAAATGGATAAAACTTTGGGAAGGTTTTGAATACAGGTAGTCCTCGAGTTACGGCCATAATTGAGCCAAACATTTCTGTTGCTAAGCAAGTGAGTTGTTAAGTGAGTTGTGCCCCCATTTTATGACCTTCCTTTGCTAGATAAATAATTGCAGGTCTTAAGTTAGTAACATGGTTGTTAAGTGGATTAAGGCTTCCCCATTGATTCTGCTTGTGAGGAGGTCACAAAAGATGATTGCATGACCCCGGGACATTGCAAACTTCATAAAAACATGCCATTTGCCAAGCGTCTAAACTTTGATCACATGACCAAGGGGATGCTGCAATGGATCTTAAGTCATGTTTTTCAGCACGTTTGTAAATTTGAACGGTCACTAAACAAAGAGTTGTAAATCGAGGCCTACCTTCAATGTTTTGAGGATGAGATGAGCCTCCTAAAGAGACACCATCTTTCTTTATGAAGGTACTGTATTTTTTGGACTATGAGACGCACCTAGCTTTTGGGGAGGAAAACAAGAAAGAAAAATGTGCCTCTGCCTCCCAGCAATTTGCCTCCTTGCAGCAAACAGCCTGATCAGCTTCAGCACAGCCTGATTTAGCACGAACAGCTGATTGGCGGTTGGATCAGCCTCCCGGAATACCACCTATCAGCTGTTCCAGGCTGCGGGGATCGCCACCGCACCTGCCGCCTCTGCACGCCCCAGTTTTGGCCCGGTCCAGGTGGCGGGGATCACCATCGCCTGTCCCCACCACCTGGAACGGGCCAAAAATGTGAGTACATGGAGGTGCGCTAGGCAGCGGCAACAGCAGCGATAAACGGTGGCGATCCCCGCAGCCTGGAACAGCTGATAGGCGGTATTCTGGGAGGCTGATCCAACCGCCAATCAGCTGCTCGTCCTAAATCAGGCTGTGCTGAAGCTGACCAGGTTGTTTGCTGCAAGGAGGCAAATTCCTGGGAAGCAGAGGCCGAAGAGTGGGGACCGGCAGGTGGGCAGGACTTTGACAACATTCGCTGTATAAGACGCACAGACATTTCCACCCACTTTTGGGAGGGGGGGGAAGAGTGTCTTATACATCGAAAAATACGATAATTTCTAATATTTGAATTCAATGTTCAATCAAATAGAAATCTATCCTCTAGTCAAAAGTGTCTGATGTTCATTCAGCTAGGAGTCCTTCTCAACACATAATCATTTTTAAAATGAATCTATGTGTCTTAACTCCAGTTAATTGTCTATTCCTATGCTGGTGGTTGTATTCGCATGACACAGATGAGTTAGACTTCAAATTTTATAACTTCCTAGACTGCAGAGTTGAATTCCAACTCACACTGAAGGGAATTGTTTGATTCAAAGACCAATCAATGATAGTGTCAGCACATCAAGATGCATTTATCCTAGTGCTGACATAAGAGAGGAGAATGCAGGCGTCTGCAACGGGACAGTTGCTTTTACCTACTTATTTTCGCTGGAGATAATGTCCCCTAGGAGATGGATGGGAGGGGGGAAATACCCCTAGCAGTAGATTAGGGGTGAATGATTGGGAAGATGGCCAATGAATGCAGAGGAGGAAGGGAAGGAAGAGAAGGGTCTTTGGGTCAGCACGTCAGTGCTGGCTACATGGAGTCGGTGTAAAAATTGCCGTGCTAAATAAAATGGAAGTTTGTTTCATAAAAGACTCTGTTTGAAATGCAATTTATTTGAAGACGGCCTGAAAACCTGACAGATAGTTTCCTTTGTGTCAAGCACCCTGGTTCCAAGAGAATCGATCCTTTACATTATCGATCCTTGAATCTGTGCTCTCCTAAGCATACCTGGTTTAGTCCGGGCAGCATCCTCTACCATGTCTGTAGCCAGCATTACTGGTACCACGTCTGCTTTCAGCTCCTCCTTGCCATCATTCATCATTTCTTTACGAATAATATTCACGCTCACCATTCGTGGCTCTGTCTTTGGTTTGGCTACGTGAAACGCATGCTTTACAAAGCGTTCTTTCAAAGCTTCCAGTTCTACAGGACCCAAAGAAAAATGCAAAAATAAATTTACTAGAATCGGTTGTACAATAATTACAGCCTTTTTCATTCTTTTAAAAGCCAACTCAATACTGGATTCGCAAAGAACTCAATCCTGCAAAGTTATCTGCTCGGTTTCCTTATATATCTGTTGCAGATTGGAGGAAACAAATTTCTCTCTTGAACAAATCATAAAATACCACAGATCTAAAACCAAGACTCAAGATAAAATCAAGATAAAGGGTGCTCAAGCTGTCTTTTCACTTATGAGTAATTCTGTTATTTGAATGAGACCACAAACGGTATCCTCCACCTACTAAGGAGGGTCATATTTATATTAGCTTCTGCAAATTAGGAATTGCTCCAGTCTATCATAATAGGACGTTTTTGGAATAGAAAAAAGAAACATTTTTTAAATGTCCTTTTCTTGCGACTGCTGTGTGCCGTAATGATTATCGTGGGTATCCAAATGCAACAGTTTATTATTTTAAACGTGTAAACAAACTGGAGAAAACGGCTTTCATTAAAGTGAGGAGAAGAGTGTTCAAGGAACCAAGAGCAAACCTCACTCCTTCTAGCTCTGATGATGTTACCGAGTTTGGATAATTGAAACATCTGCAAAACAATCAAGCTCAGAGATCACCATGGACACTTCATATCAACCCGGAGCTTACAAATACTCTCCTTTATTGAAAGTTGTAAGTTGAACAAGTGGTTGTAAGTCAAGGATTATCTATATGTAAACTTGGTAGGCTGATTTGACAAACTATGGCTGTGATGGCGACCCTATGGCACAGGTGCCACAGGTGGCACACAGAGCCATATCTGTGGGCACACGAGCGTTGCCCTACCTCAGTCCAGCACGCATGTACGCGCTGGCCAACTGATTTTCAGGCCTTCCGGATCCACCGGAAATAAGGAAATGGGCTGTTTCCGGGCATCCAGAGGGCTTCCGGGTGAGTGGAGAAGGCTGTTTTCGCCCTCCCCAGGCATCTAGAAAGGCTCTGGAGCCTGGGGAGGGCAAAAAAATGGGCCTACCGGGCCCACCGTGCCATCGCATGCCAAAAGCGGAGGGGGGAGCGGGGAGGGTCACGCGCATGCATGTGGGGACAGGGCGCATTGAATTATGGGTGTGGGCACGCAATCCCCCCCATTACCCCCTCTTTTGGCACATGATGGCAAAAAGGTTAGCCATCACTGAACTATGGTATCGTCTTTGATAAAGAATCAATTGCTGCTGCTATAATTCAGTACAGAAAGAAAGACAGACAGAGAGACAGTCAGACAGGAGGCCAAGAACAGTTTGTTTAGGAAAAAATGCAATGCAAAACGCCTTTCCTACCTTCCAGCAAACCTCTCAGAACGAATTGCACGGAGGGGCTTCTACACAGAGACTTAGCAGAGCTATATATATAGCAGCAATCTAACTGTCACTGCGTTATTTGTATTTGCCAGCTGAGTTTCCATTCTGAACATTACGGTAGCTTGCCAGAGAATGTTATCAGAGAGAAGAGATAAGACTGTCTTGTGATTTATGAAGCTACTGCGCATGTCCACATTCTTTCTTTTCTAACTTCCTGACTTTCTTTCTTTTTGTCCGTCTCTGAGATAAAACTGCCGGCAAGATGTAATTAGCTAGGTTTTTTACTTTGATAAATAAAACGTTTATTAAGATTTATACTTCGGGTTTTCTTTCTTGGAGAGTATACACCATGGAAAACAAGATCCAGTCACCTCTAATTAATCAGTTTTCCCCAGGGGGAGAACGAAGCTGATTCACACTTCGACACTAACCAGGTTCAGGGTTACCATACCTCTGTTGGGTCCAGGTTCATCAAGGTCAATAAACGACTCCCTGCCAGAACACAGTTTAGGCTTAATACTCAAATCCAC
The DNA here is from genome assembly GCA_030761175.1 of Masticophis lateralis. NCBI lineage: Eukaryota > Metazoa > Chordata > Lepidosauria > Squamata > Colubridae > Masticophis > Masticophis lateralis. Next base: position 9,545,884 of record JAUDYJ010000009.1, on the reverse strand, counting down.
CCCCAGCATCCGTAGCCGATCCAATCTGGACTTTTTTATCTTGTCAGCAGGAATTTGCACCAAGGGTTCCAGGTCTTGAATGGGTTCTTGAGGTACCACAGGCAATTCCAATGATTGTGCTTCTCTTTCTTCAACTATATTTCCTCCCAGTTTCTCCTCCGGTGGTTTGATGGAGTCAGCAGGAACTTCATTAAGCTCTCCTTCCTTCCTGGAATTTAAATCCTCCCTAAATTCTCTTTTGGAATCATCCTTCTGCTTATCTTCTTCAGAGCAATCTCCTATCAAATGTTCCGTTTCCTCTGCTGAAGAGCTGCCTAGACTGGCAGCCAAAGGATTTTCAAAACCTGAAATTGGCTGGTCCGATATTCCTGGCTGGAGAGGCTGTTCTTTCCCATCATTATGGCAGCTGATACTGGAATTCCCTGCCACGTTATCTTCTTTGAAGGAGTCGGGTTGAGTTTTCATTGATCTGTTTATCAAGACACAGATAAATCAGCAACATCCTCTTTTCCCTTGACCTCAGTCAATTCAAAACACGGGACAATCAAGCTAAAGATATAGAGAATATAAAAGAAGGGATCTATATGAAGTAAATAATCATGATTGAGATTATTGCAAGGTGTTCTACATGAGGCTGACCATGTAAACCGTTCAGAGGCTACAACTGGTGCAGAATGCAGTAGCACAGCTAATGTTAGTATTGTAATGAAATGTGTGGATGGATCTTGGGGGACAAGGGGAAGAGATGCCACCCAGGAAACAATCAGACAACAGAAGGGGAAACAGTCACACAAAGAAAGTTAGGAAAGATGAACCATAATGGATCTAAAAGTGGCAGTGGTAAGTTTGTACCTTCAAATTTGCAAGATTCTGTTCAAATAAAGGTAAAGGCAAAGGTTCCCCTCGCACATGCGTGCTAGTCATTCCTGACTCTAGGAGGCGGTGCTCATCTCCGCTTGAAAGCCGAAGAGCCAGCGCTGTCCGAAGACGTCTCCGTGGTCATGTGGCTGGCATGACTCAACGCCAAAGGCGCACAGAACACTGTTCTCTTCCCACCAAAGGTGGTCCCTATTTTTTCTACTTGCACTTTTTACGTGCTTTCAAACTGCTAGGTTGGCAGAAGCTGGGACAAGTGACGGGAGCTCACTCCGTTACGGATTCAAACCGCTGAACTGCCGTCCTTTCAATTGACAAGCTCGGCATCTTAGCCACTCAGCCACCGCATCCCTTCTGTTCAGGTAGCCGTACAATAAAATGGATTTAGCTCATCTAATGATGTTTACGCAGAAGGATTAACTCCAATGCTCCATGACCTGCCCTGGTTACTTGTTCAATTCAAGCTGCTGCTTATCATCTATAAAGACCTTTGTGGCATCTGGAACATATTTCTGAGGAATTGCAATCTCTCATGGTTTTTATCTGTCTGGAAAGGCCAGGCACAGGTGATGTCTTCTGCAATCACATCCCCCCCCCCCCAAAACATTCATATGGTTCACACCCTAATGATGTTCCAGAGATCTTTAAAAATATAGCTGCTGTCCTTAAATTTCACATAGGGTAAAATTTGCATTTTATCTTGTGAGATATTGTTATTGAGAGGCTATAGTTCCTTTTTCTTACTTTTCTTGTTTTAAATTGTAATTTGCTCCAGAAGCACTCTGGCATCAAGCAGCCTCCAAATCCAACCAAACCTTATTATGTTTATATAATATTTCTGACAAATTACACTTCATAATTGATGAAGCACCAACAGAAACCATCCACTTGTATGCAAAATTCCAGAACAAAGAAAATGTCAGTCAGTTCACTGCAACATGCCAAATTAGTAAAACTTTCTAGCTCAGATTAAGTAACGATTATAAATGTAAGAATATTCTAAATAGGAAGAATTTCATATAAACTTCATATAAATAAATAACTAGTGTGTTATTTATACTTCATATAAATAACACACTAGTTAGTGTGTTATTTATATTTCATATAAATAACACTAACACACTAACTGTACTTATGTACACTAAGTGTACATAAGTACAGTTATTCTGTACTTATGTACACACTATAGTTTAAGTAACAATCTTTTGAATTAAGAAACAGTCAAACCCCAGTAAAATATGAAAATTCAACAACGTATAAAAATCTAGAAAATATGATCTGTCTAGCACATTATTTAAGAGGGACAAGGACAAACCATGAACTCTGAATTAAAGGAATTCCTCCAAGTTTATCCAGTTTTGTCCAAGGAAAACAAAGAACATTGAGAAAGTTTCTCAAATTAAAAACTGTATATTTGCTTATTTTATACAGCATTCTTGGGATGTTTTTGTTAAACTAAAAAGCTGGGACAGGCAGTAAAACTCAATTCTTGACATTTATAATCTTTTCAGAGACATCCCTACAATTTTTGAAATTGCAACGAGCATATTTTCATACCCACAAAATGTAGAAATATTTATTTTTTCTTTTAGAAGCTGGATCGTGCATCCAATTGCAACTTATGCTGTTCCAACGGTGTCAGCAAAGAACGTTGAGAAGTTAAAAGAATATGAAAAAAAAAAAGGAAACTGGACTTACTTCAGCAAAGTCATTGCACTCCCTTGGAAAGAAGGACGAGGTTTATGCTTGAAGAATTCCTGCACGCTTTTGGTCTCTGGCAGGTGATAAGGTAGCGTCAATGCGGCTTCTACCATAAAAAAAATTAGAAGAAAATCAACGCAAGCAAACCATTAATTGCATGATTATCGTGTTGTAACATCACTTATAATTCAAAAGCCAGTGGAGATTCTGTCATCCAGATCATGGTTGTCCCAAAGGTGTGTTTTCAGGATGCAACTGGAATTTCTTGTTTTTTCTGTGAAGGCGTTTCACAGAAACGCCTTCACAGAAAACGCCTTCACATCCAAGAAGCTTCTTCAGCTTTGACAGGATAGTGGGGAATGGAAGGATTTATATTCCTTGCAGACAACTGATCATTTGCAACCTTTTAGCGAGTCATTGAGGACGGCTAGAGGTTTATCTGTATCCTTAGGGTCACCTGTGTAGTGCTCACCTGAGGACACAGATAAACCTCCAAGTGCTTCAAAGACCCTCTAAATCAGGGGTGTCAAACTTACGTTGTCACGGTGTCGTCACGTGACATATCAGGACTTTCCCCCCTAGGCTAAACCGGTCGGGGACGTGGCCAGCATGTGACGCATCCGACCCACAGGTCAGGAGTTTGAAAGATGCAAATGACCAGCTTTCTGCAAGGAATATAAATCCTTCCGCTCCCCACTATCCTGTCAGAGCGGAAGAAGCTTCTTGGATGAGAAGCAAAATGTCTTCAAAAGAAAAAACAAGTCAGTCCAGTTGTCTCCTGAAAAAGCACCTTTGGGATCACTTTTAATTTCACAAAAACGCCAAGAGTACCAAAATTATGAAGCCGATTTTCAGCATAAACCAGTATGCTCAGTAGATGACAGTTAGTCTGTGACTTATAACCTGGCTCTAATAATTACTTTGATATGTTGTCTTAGGTAAATTACCATATTTTTCAGACTATAAGACTTTTTTTGGTGAGCAAAACAAGAAAAAGGAATCTGCCTCCCAGCAATTTGCCTCTTTACAGCAAACAGCCTGCTTTACTTTCAGTTTTGTTTTCAGCATAAATGTCAGCCTCCACTCTTTCATTGCTTAGTTGCTCGGCTGCCATTTATTTATTTATTTATTTATCTCTTTTTTATACCACCCTTCTCCCGAAGGACTCAGGGCGGTGCACAGCCGTGATAAAACAACATGATACAAAATTTAAAATACTTTTAAAAATAATTAAGCAATTTGGCCGCCAAATTTAAAACCCACCAATTAAAATACCCAGTTTGTAAATCCTTCTTAGGCCAGGCCAGCTTGCTGGAATAAAAAGGTCTTAAGGGCGTGGCGGAAGGTGCGCAGATCGGGAATCATACGCAACCCTGGGGGCAATTGATTCTAGAGGGTGGGTGCTCCCACAGAGAAGGCTCTCCCCCTGGGGGTCACCAGTCGACACTGTTTGACTGACGGCACCCTAAGAAGACCCTCTCTGTGGGGGCGAATTGGTCGGTGGGAGTCTATCGGTGGCAGAAGGCGATCCCGAAAATATCCAGGTCCTAAATCATGGAGTGCTTTAAAGGTGGTGATCAACATCTTGAAGCCATGAAAAAGGGGGAGGGGGGAGCTATTGGAATTCTTGGGAGGGGGGAAGTGAGCTGGAGGAGAAAAGAGAAAACTTTGCTGCAGTGTTTTCTTTGAAGCTGATAACGTTTCAAGGTCAACGGTCGTGGCATAACAAGAGGATGACACTGCCAGACATTTGCACCCACATGACCCCTGGAGAACTTGTGGATTGGATGATTTACGTTGGACAGTTGGGGGGGGGTGTGTGTGAATGTTTTCTATATGTGATTTTCGCACCTTTGCTTCAGACCTTGCTTTTCTTTGGTTGCATTCAGTTCTCACTCAGTAAAAGTACCTTTCTCTATGAAAATGGAGTCAGGGTTTTTCCTTCTTGAGTGTTGAAAGGAGGCATGCCTGACAATAGCTTGATTAAAACAAGAAAAAAAAATCTGGTCCCAGCAATTTACCTCCTTGCAGCAAGCAGCAGAGGCCCACGCAGCAATAAGCCATGGCAATCCCTGCAGCTTGAAATAGCTGAGTGTTGGGAGGCCGATCCAACAGACAATCAGCTTGTGCTAATTAGGCTGTGCTGAAGCTGAAACGGCCTGTTTCTCCTTGCTGCTTGCTGCAAGGAGGTAAATTGCTGGGAGGCAGAGGCCAAATGGCTTAGGTCCAGGCTATTTGTCGGACCACCTGCAACCAGCATCAACTTCCCATCGCCCGGTATGCTCTCACAGAGAGAGTCTACTCAGGGTGCCGTTGGCTAGACAATGTCGGCTGGCGACTCCCAGGGGTAGAGCCTTCTCTGAGAGTACCCCTACCCTTTGGAATCAACTTCCCTTGGAGCTCCGGCTAGCCCCTGGTCTTTGTACCTTCCGCCGTGAATTGAAAACCTGGCTATTTATGTCCCCCGGCCTGGACTGATGGGGTAGTATATTTTAACTTTTTTTAATAGATGATAGATAGATAGATAGATAGATAGATAGATAGATAGATAGATAGATAGATAGATATTTTTTATGTATATTTGTTGTTTTTACAGTCGCTTGGTCGATTGTCGTTGTGAGCTGCCCTGAGCCCTTGGAAATAGGGCGGCATACAAATTTTATAAAAATAAATAAATAAATGAATGAATGAATGAATGAATGGTGGGGGCCAGTGGGTGGGCAGAGCTGCATTCGGTGTATAAGACGCACCCAAATTTTCATCCCCTTTTAGGGGGGGAAAAAGATGCATCTTATACTCCAAAAAGTATGGTATACAAATGAGTATACAATATACAATATGGTATACAACGGAGCACTTTTTAGGGGCATAATTACAGTGCTATATGAAAATTGCCCCTGAGGTGTCTTAAAAGCATTACAGAGTCTCTGCTTTTTTATTACCTCTAACAAGACGCTGGCTCTCACTATGCAGCTGCCTGTTTTCTTCTTTCGTTAGCTTGGCTGATTTTAGCTTCTAAATAAAGGAAGGAAAATCTTGGAATAAGTAATTCATGAATATATTGTGAAATGTAATTAAAAATCAGACGGACAGAAGATGGATATGCTATCATACAAATCTCTAAGTTAAACAAAAACTGGGAAGAAAATAAAGGAAGTATAAGTCAATATTGGGGGGGGGGGGGAGAAGTACTTACCTTTTTCCTAGGTTCTTTTAAAAGCGGCCTCTCATTTTTATCCGTCACATGGTTGTAATCCTCACTCTCTAAAAACAACTGTTTTGGAACCAAAAAGTAAATATTAATTTTCATCTCATACTTGAGGGACTTGATGGGATTCTATGGGAGACGAAGGACACAAAATAAAAATTACTCCAACATAATCAAATTGCCTCTTGGTTAGGGATTCTGGGATCTTTTTTCCTAAATAGATCCTACAGCCTGAAATAATAATAATAATAATAATAATAATAATAATAATAATAATAATAATAATAATACCACCTTACTCGGAACAGCTTACATCCTCCGATGATACCTTAACAGTTCCTAGGTCCTTGGTTAGGACTCGAGCTGCTGAGCTATTAACCGGCCTCAAAGGCTGTGAATCTCACTACAGATTAACCAATAATAATAATAATAATAATAATAATAATAATAATAATAATACAGATGGATCATTACTTGGAACACAACACACCAGATATCACAGTTGTCGAAAACCGAAACATACAATTTATTGACATTGCGGTACCAGGAGATGCCAGAGTCTAAGAAAAAGAACTGGAAAAAATCATGAAATATCGCGACCTGGCCATCGAAACTACATGGCTATGGATGAAACATGTAACAGTGATACCCATTGTCATCGGGGCACTTGGTACCATGTCCAAGAATTTTATAAGATACATCAACAAATTTCAGCTTCCTGCAGTAACACCAGCGGAACTGCAAAAAACTGCGCTACTCGGAACATCGTACATCTTAAGAAGGTACTTGGTTGATACCTAGGACGCTGGCAGCAATCCGTATTAATCATTAGCACCAATCAAGGGTATTTGTGATGCATTTTTGAATGTTCAGTTGACTGAGTTTCATGTTTAATGAAGTAAATAATACTACTACTACCTAGGATGTTGGCAGCAACCCATATCAACCATCAGCGCCAGTCAATAATATTTGTGATACATTTTTAAGTGTTTGGTTGACTGAGTTTCATGTTCAATGAAAATAATAATAACAACAATAGTAATAGTAATAATAATAACAACAAAACCCACCTTACTTGGAACAGCTTACATCCTCCGACGATACCTTAATAGTTCCTAGGTCCTTGGTTAGGACTCGAGCTGCTGAGCTATTAACCAGCCTCAAAGGCTGTGAATCTCACTACAGATTAACTAATAATAATAATAATAATAATAATAATAATAATAATAATACCACCACCTAGGACCCTGGCAGCAACCCGTATCAACCATTAGCACCAGTCAATGGTATTTGTGATGCATTTTTGAATGTTCAGTTGACTGAGTTTCATATTTAATGAATAAAAGAGATAACAACAACAACAACAACAACCACATCCTTGAGGACTCCTGTGGATAAAAATACCAAATCCACTCTAGACATCTGACTGTGTGATGAACAATAACTCACCTTCCGTTTTTTTGTTTTCATTTTCTCTGCAGCATTTACTGACATTTCCAAATTTTCAACTTGAAAAAGAGAGCCATCCTCTTCCTCCTCCTCCTCCTCTTCCAGGCCATTGTCAAAGAGCTCTTTATCTGTCAGCAAACACCCACTGTCATTAAAAGGACAGTCTTCGCCATTCTAAGAACAATGGAAATAAAATAAAAGGGATTCCAGTGACGAGATTCAATTCCATAAATGAGGTTTTTCGAACCTGACCCCCTGCCCTACAATAGACTGAACTGCAACCCCTCTAACTCCTAGCTTCACATCTTTCAGATCTGTTGAATTAAAGTCCTCAAACAGTTATGAAAGCAGAACCCACTACTAGAAACTAGGTCAGTGAGGCCAGCGTGAGAAAAAAATACCACAAACCTTTATAAAAGGTTACTGTAGTGACCCAGGCCCACGTAGTTGATATTAAATGCAAAGCAGTTCCAAAACAACAAACAGATTTTATTAAAACAGCTGAGAATTAACTCATGCTCAGCGTATTCTAAATGAATTGAAAGCAAAGTCCTCAAAACACCAGTCTTTAGTTTATCTCTGACCTTGGGATAATTAGGCAAACTGCCAAAGGCTTTTCTTGGCAACAGTTCAGGAACAGAAGAAATATCTACAGCCAAACAAGAAGCAAATCTCTCAATGGTTGTTTTCCGGCAAAGAAGCCAAGAGCCGTTGCTGCCCTTTTAAGCCTTATGGGAGGGGCCAATCATCTCTTGGCCCTACTCCCGAGTCGTCCTCTCTGCTTTAGCTCCTCCTGCCTTCTGGCAGCTCTTCTCATACGTGCACTAGGAACAGGCTCCTCCTGTTCCTCTGCCTCTCTGATGTCAGCCTCTGGAGGCTCCGGAGTCCACACATCACTCCCCGATGGCCCTGGCCCCATCTCTGCCTCCAATGCAGAGCCCTAGTCCAGGCCTTCCCCAGCCTCCAGGACTGGCCCATGTTCTTCCTCAGCCTCATCGCTGTCCAACTCCGCTGCCAGCTCCGCAGACTGCTGGCGGGCCACAATAGTTGCACTGGAATAATGAATCACTACTCTCCTTCCCATCAGATGCCAAATAAATTAGACAACCTGCCCATTTATGCCAGAACACCCCTTATCCATCCAAGTCTCAGTCTCTTTTCAATCATTTATCATGCACTATGTCACAGTGGATTTACAAGCAGTGGGTTTTTGTAAGATTCGGGCTTTCAATCCATTGCATACGCTGAATGTTTTCATGGCTGAGAAAACGATGGTAAAGCGACTTGTGTTTTTCATATTTCTATGTGCAATGTTGGCAGCTGTTACTTTTGTAAACAGAGAGGAACATCTGCATAAGCAATTGACACCCCCCCCCTGCAAAGAATAAAATATGAGTATTTTAGAACACGGGAAAAGCGTTTCTCTGTGTGTAATAAGAGAGACAAATCATTACCGTATTTTCCGGCGTATAAGACGACTGGGTGTATAAGACAACCCCTGACTTTTTCTGTAAAAATATAGGGTTTGGGCTATACTTGCTGTATAAGACGACCTCTCTTCCAACGCACACCAAATAAAAATTAAAAAACATCAACTGGCTACAATGTAAAAGCAGCTGTGCTAGACCCAAAATGGCCCCTGCAACAAGCAGGAACCTCACACAGCCACAAAAAGCCCAAAAAAACAACTTTCACACTTTATACACACAAAATTCCACATACAGCTTTGTGAGATTTTATGCATTTGTGTAGTTAGAGTAAAACACTACAGAAACACACTAAATCTCAGAAAGCTGCACAAATATTATTTTATTTTATTTTTATTTTTATATGAAAGCTAAATGTAAAACTTCCTAGCCTAAAACTTAGACCTAGCCTTTAAATGGCTAGGTCTAAAAAAGAACAACTAAAAAACCCCCCAATTAACTTTTTTTTAAAGCTCCCAAAGGGGGAAAAAAACTTACCCAATAGAACAAGGGGCTCCAACCTTGGCAACTTTAAGACTTGTAGACTTCAACTCCCAGAATTCCTCAGCCAGCTTTGCTTTGCTGGCTGAGTAATTCTGGGAGTTGAAGTCCACAACTCCCTGCCTGCTTGATTGCAGGCAGGGAGATTTAGTTGCTTGCTGATGCAATGGATTGCAGGCAAGGCAAGGCAAGCGTTGCGGCTAGCAGCTAAGGTAAGCAAGCTGGAGGGGAGGGGATTTTTGCTACGTACCAATTAGCAGGCAAAAATTAGCAGCTGGGATGGCCAGCATTGTGTAAAAGGAAAGTTTTTCCCTTTTACACAGCACTTGGCCATCCAAGCTCTGGCGATCCCAGCTGAGTTGCCTGCTAATCAGGCAACTGCTGGGATGGCCAGGGTTGTGTAAAAGGAAAGTTTTTCCCTTTTACACAGGGCTTGAGTGTAACTCAGCTGATTAGCGGCAACTCAGCAGGCAATTCAGCTTGGCTCCTTAGAGCCATTTAAGGCTCATCAAAGCCTTTCGGGCTGGTCTGCCTGGTTACAGGAGACCGACACCCGGCGTATAAGACGACCCCCGACTTTTGAGAAGATTTTTGTGTGTTAGAAAGTCGTCTTATACGCCGGAAAATACGGTAAATGGATTCTCATTGTTTGCGTCAGTTCGTCTAGTGCAGGGGTCTCCAACCTTGGCAACTTTAAGCCTGGTGGTCCTCAACTCCCAGAATTCAGCTTTGCTGGCTGGGGAATTCTGGGAGTTGAAGTCCGCCAGGCTTAAAAGTTGCCAAGGTTGGAGACCCCTGCACTAGTGTGCTCTGGATCATGTTGCATGCTACAAAATTATACTACAGTCCTCAGCCATTGTCTTACTTCCCATCATACCTTTTGTTCCTGTGCCTTTTCCTTCTTTCTTGCTTGCCTTGTGGTCTTCCTCTTCTTCTCTTCCTTTCTCTTCCTTTTCCTTGAGCTGCTCTTTTCTTTCATTTCTTTCCTGCTCAAGCTCTTGTCTTCCCTTTCAGGGTTCTCCAGCTGAAGTTGTGGCAACAGGTTCTCAGTGTCGCTGTCATCGCTGTTCACCCCAGCCTTGTAGGAGAGGATGTTATCTTGCTTGCCCTTTACAGCCAGCCAATTATACTTTTCCTTGGTGCTTTCCACATTGCCGGCTGCAACCTCCAGTTTCTCAGGGCCGCCGTCTTCTCCTTCACTATTGCTGTCAGCAAGCACCCGCCTGCATTTGATTCTCTTACGTGTGCAAATCTCTTCCTCTGAATCTGCCCCCAAAATATATGAATATCAGGTTCATTTACATGCAAAGCCATCATTCGTTTAATCCAGGTTGCCATTTCACACAATCCACTAACCCATAATCAAGTTTTCACATTTATTTATTTATTTATTTTATATTTCCTACTTTTCAACTTCTGAGAGGGGCTCTGGGCAGTGTATACCATATTTTTCAGAGTATAAGATGCACCGGAATATAAGACGCACCTTAATTTTTGGGGAGGAAAATAGGAGAAAAAATTCTGCCTAGCAGGTATTCATCTGGCTAGCATACTTAGTCTGGTCAGTTTCAGCACATTAGTTCGCTGGTTTTGAGCACGCTTGCTTGCTTGCTTTTTATCCCCTGGTTGGGGATAAAAAACAGCTTCTAAAGCACAGCTGATCTTCGGAGAGAGAAGCAATGAGAAAAGCAGGCGAAGCGCAGAAGATCGCTGAAAAAAGCTTCGAAAATGCTACATTCTGCTGCCGATAGCCTCCCACCGGCCAGTACGTTCCCACAGAGAGGGACTCCTCAGGGTGCCATCAGCCAGGCAATGTTGGCTGGCGACCCCCAGGGGAAGAGCCTTCTCTGTGGCAGCACCTGCCCTCTGGAACGACCTGCCCCCGGAGATACATAGGATACCAGATCTCCGGGCTTTTCACCATGCCCTAAAAACTTGTCTATTTCAAGCTGGGCTGGCATAACCCACCCACCCACCCCTTTAGATATTTTTAATTGTAAATGGATTTTAGTCGGGAGGTTTTAAATTTTGGGCCAAAATTTGTTTAATTCTTTTAAAAATTTTAAATTTTGTATTAGGATGTTTTTTATTCTTGGCTGTGCAACGCTCTGAGTCCAGTAGGAGAAGGGCGGTATAAAAATTCAATTAATTAATTAATTAATTAATTAAATAAGATGCACCCAAATTTTCAGCCTCTTTTGTGGGGGGAAAGTGTGTCCTATACTCTGAAAAATACGGTAATTTAATCAAAATAATAAAACATTAAAAACAGAATAATTTACGTAAAAATGTAAAACCTTAAAATGGGGGGGGGGGGCGCGGAGAATGAGAATTCCAAGATGGAGAGACTAGGAGTTATTAATCTGGGCACTCTACTTAAGACAACCACTTTGGTCAATTGATGGACTTGTACGGGAGGCTCAAGTATGACATACAGTTGATGGATGGAGTTGAACATCTCCTGTAAAGGGATCTAACAGGTTGAGTGCATTTCATTTTGTGCCAGTGCTGAAAATGGTAACAATGTGCAAATGCTTGTATATCATTCAGCTTCAATGGAGGAAGATGTATGTTTGGAAGGAAAATGGACAAGGAGCAATGGACAATATTTCACTGTAAATCATTTTGTCCAGTTACTATCAAAATGGGTAAATTGAGCATGCTTTTTCCTTGAAATATATACCACCATATATGGTTTCATGTATTTGTCTGAAATTGCTTCACTATTTTCCAGAATTTTACATGAGCTTTTGCCTAACAGTTGGTAAAATGGAGGGGGGATGTCATGGGAGAGGGGGGAGGAGTTAAAGGCGGGATATCATGGGGGCAACTGGTCCCGTAGTTGTGTGGGCCTGTGTCCTCCATGCAAGGCTACACAGCCAAATTTTGACCCCTTTGCAGAAGGCCAAGAAGGCTTTCCTCACCTCTGAGGGCAAGATGTTCCACAAAGCAGGGGCAGCAGCAGAAAAGGCCCTCTTCCTAGATCCTGCCAGTCAAAATTCTTTCACTGACGGGGTTTCTAGCATACCTTCTGCATAGACTGATCAAAGATATTTTATCCAGAGGTTACAAAAGAATTAACAACTCCCATATAAAAAGAACCTTTCAAACTTTATAAGGTGGCAAAAGTTATTATTGGTGGGCTGCACTAAAAAAAAAAAGACCATGTTTCCCTGAAAATAAGACCCTGTCTTATATTATTTTTGCTACCAAAAAAAGGCACCAGGTCTTATTTTTGGGGGAAGTCATCCACTGACTAAGCTCACTTGCGCGCGTCACCCCTGGCCTCCTTTTCACTGTCAGAGCCCTTCAGGAACTTACTTAGGGCTTATATTGGGCACACGTGTAAAAATCAAGCTAGGACTTATTTTCAGGGTAGGTTGTATTTTTGGGGAAAGAGGGTACATTCTCACACACAGACCCAAACAACATTACATAACATTAGCTCAGCCAACGAAATTGAAACTGTATTCTAATGCAGTGGTCCCCAATCTTTATGGCTTGGAGCCTGGCTGCAGGGGTGGGTGGATGGGTGGTGGGACGGGATGGGCTGTGTGAGTGGCGGATCGGCACACATGCACGCAGCTCGACTTGCACAAGCATGGCCAGCACGCACAGCTCAACTGCAAGTGGCATTGTACATCTGCACTGGTCCACTGCTCGCGCAAGTCGAGCTCACGCAGCCCAGTTGCAAATATGCCACAGCTCAGTAGTAGGCTGTAGACCACTGGTTGGGGACCCCCGTTGTAGTGAAATTGTACCCAAAAGATACACACCTCCTTCGTCAACAGATGCAACTCCCTTGCTTATCTGGGACCGGAAGCTCATTTCACAGCTGCCTTGTCCACTGTCTGAATCACTGTCAGAGGTATCTTGAATTTTCACATCCTGGACATCCAAATGGAACTACAATTCAGGAACATTGGTAAGTATGAAAAGATAAGCACATATAATATCCAGTATTTTAAAAAAGAAGGCAAATGTGCCATTATTCATTTCTTGTCAGATTCAACAAGGCTGATTTAGTACATAGATTGCATTAATATTTTATTATTATTTATTAAATTTATATGCTGCCCCTCTCTGTAGACTATGCTTAACCATGTTTTTTTGACAAACCTAGTTAACTGGATTCACATACTACAGTATACCATGAAACATGGTTTTACTGGGGGCACACATTATGCTAAGAAAAGCAAAATATAAGAACCCAGCCTGTCATTTGGGGACTGAAGTGACATCTATAGCTTTTATATTCTCTGGACGTTGTTTAATGGTTGCTGTCAAGCCAGTATAAGGGTTGGATTTATTTCAAATTATACTCTATCATATCCCTACAACTTGCCAAAATTTCAATTGTCATCACAAGGCTAATCACAGGCTAGGTTAAGTCAAACCTTTCAAAGAGCTCAGATGGATATAAAAGCCATTTCGAAAGTATCTATGCTGATCACTCTCCCCCAGTGAAGATCAAATAGACGAAAGAACATTACAAATGTCACTTTGAAATCTTTTTCAGGAAAGTGGGTCATAAACGAAGCCATCACGATTTCAGAATTTACAGTCCCCACCTATCAGAGGGACCATGCTCACGATCATACTGGTTAATACTTTCTTCAGCCCTGGTTTATTTTGTTGTTGTTGTTAGTCACTAAGTCGTGTCTGACCCATTGCGACCCCACGGACAACATTCTTCCAGACCTTCCTGTCTTCTACCATCCTCTGGAGTCCATTTAAGCTCATGCCAACTGCTTCAGTGACTCCATCCAGCCACCTCGTTCTCTGCCGTCCCATTCTTCTTTTGCCTTCAATTGTTCACAGCATTAGGCTCTTCTCCAGTGAGTCCTTCCTTCTCATTAGATGGCCAAAGTATTTGAGTTTCCTGTTCAGGATCTGGCCTTCTAAAGGGCAGTCACGGTTGATCTCCTCTAGGACTGACCGGTTGGATCACCTTGCAGTCCGAGGGACTCGCAGGAGTCTTCTCCAGCACCAGAGTTCAAAGGCCTCCATTCTTTGGCGCTCAGCCTTCCTTATGGTCCAACTTTCACAGCCATCCATTGCAACTGGGAAAATCATCACCTTGATGATACACATTTTTGTTGGCCGGGTGATGTCTCTGCTTTTTAGTAAGCTATCTAGATTTGCCATAGTTTTCCTCCCTAGGAGCAAACATCTTTTCATTTCTTGGCTGCAGTCCCCATCTGCGGTGATCTTGGAGCCCAGGAAGATAAAATTGGTCACTACCTCCATTTCTTTCCTATCTATTTGCCAGGAATTGAGAGGGCCGGATGCCATGATCTTAGCTTTCTTAATGGTGAATTTCAAGCCAACTTTCGCACTCTCATCCTTCTTCAACCCCAATCAAGAGCTCGATTTACTAAGTCTTACTTTGTTGTCTTTGCAGTTAGGTTACCTAAACCTGCCTTCCAATTGGCCATCGCTAATTCACCCCTCTGGCTAAGCCAACATTTTCCGACTTTGTGCAGTATATATATATATACTGCTCAAAAAAAAATAAAGGGAACACAAGCAGAAGACATCCGAGATCTGAATGAATGAAATAGCCTTATTAAATACTTTGTTCGTTACATACAGTAGTTTTGTGTTCCCTTTATTTTTTTGAGCAGTGTATAAACTACTGTATGTAAAGAACAAAGTATTTCATAAGGCTATTTCATTCATTCAGATCTCGGATGTCTTCTGCTTGTGTTCCCTTTATTTTTTTTGAGCAGTGTATAAAACCTGTGAATCTGGACCTTGAAACCTGTCTTTTATTTTTCCCCAACACGTAACCACATACACACACATACCCCTACATCCATCCCCGTTTTCTCCCAACCAGAATGTAGGAGGAAACCAGGTTTACTAGATTCGAACTCAAAAAAACCGCGGACAAAGCCTAGATGGCATTGCCGAGTACGGTCTCTGCTGCCACCTAGAGGTCGTCTGAGGAGCTGCCCTAATAACCGCTGTCCCCATCTGCAGCCCCGCCGCTTTGGAAACACCACCTGGATAGCCAGCAGCTCTAAACTGGGGCGCCCTTGGCATGCCGGGAAATCGAAACGGAGCCGCAGTGCATGCCGGGAACCGTAGTCCCGGGTCTCTGAAACGTCTACGAGGGGAAACTCCCCCCTCCCCCCACAACACCACCCCGACAGCCGAAGCAGCTTCTTCTCCGCCGGTTAGCGGATAGCTCGTCCCAGCCTGACACGGGGCCAGTCTCACCTCTCCCGCCGCCGCCGCCGTCATGATAGCCGCCTCCCGCCTTGGCTAAAATGAGCGACCGGGCCCAGGAAAGCGCCAAAAGCGTTTGAGTCTTCGCGCTCTTGCTCCGCGTTTGGCTCCGCCCCTCCTCCCCAGCCAATCATAGCTGGCCTTCAGCCTTATGGGGCCGCCCCTTTTCGTCCCCATTGGTCAACAGCTTTGGGCCGGCTAGTCTCCGGACCAATGGTTCAATCGTCTTTCCACGTAGGGAACCGCCCTCGTGTGGAGGTTTCGCCAGAAATACACAGAAATACCATCGAGATGTTTTCGTCCCTTTTTAACGTTTTTTTTCCCTCCTTTTGAGGAAAAAAAAAAAAGACTAAATATATTATGTTAAATCAGGCCTTTGTGCAATTGTATTAATATCCAAGTGGAATGCAGAATCCGTATATTTTCCCTCTCCTTCTTTGAATTATGATGGCAATTGTCCTATAGGGCAGTGTTTTTGGGAAGTATAGGATACAGATACAGATTGTTAGAGTTGGAAGGGACCTTGTAGGTCATCTAGTCCAACCCCCCTTCCCACCCTCCCCCAACCAAGCAGGAGACCCTACACCCGTGTTTCTCAACCTTGGAAGCTTGAAGATGGGTGGACTTCAACTCCCAGAAACCCCCAGCTGGGGGTTTCTGGGAGTTGAAGTCCACCCATCTTCAAGCTTCCAAGGTTGAGAAACACTGCCCTACACCATTTCTGACAGATCTGGCCTTGAAATTATGGACCTCAACACCCAATATTACACAGCATGCTGGAGCTGGCTGGGGAGTTCTGGGAGCTGAAATCCATGCATCTTAAACTTCCCAAGGTTGAAAAGCATTCCTATATAGGACATCCAAAACTGCTAAGAGCCTCTGTGTACATCTACCTTCAGCAAGATGTCTCCACTAATAACAGAATAGATAAAATAAAAAATGGAAAATAATCACCTAGTTATATCGTAAAATGGATACCCTGTGGACAACCTTGCTAGCTTAATTTTTAAATCCAATGTTACTGATCCTTCATGTGCCTCAAACTGGAGTATTAGATCCAGCTAGTCCCATGGCCCATGCCTTCTATAGGCATAACTGTTTTTTCCACTTTTAAAAAAAAATCTCTTGCTGTACTCCCCAACAGCTTCATTTTTTTCCCTGGGTGCTCTGTTGGCATACAAATATTTGCCTTTCTTTTTCCTATTCATTGGGATATTTTACTGCACCCTCCTGCTTAGAATTAATGCATTAGCAAAAATACATGGAATTTCAATGGGGGGATGAGAAATCCCCAGCCATCAAATGCCCCCATTATTCTATGGCAGTGTTTTTCAATCTTTGCAACTATAAGATGTGTCATTGGAGAATTCTACAGATTGAAATCTATACATCTATACAATATTTTCGCTAAAGGAGAAATGGGGGAAAATCTTAAGAGAGGCAGAAATCTGCCCCAAACAAAAACTGAGGCCAGCTTTTACAAATGCAGATTTGGTAATCCATTGAGAAAAACTGGATCAGTGGGAAACTCTAGATAAGCAACAAGCCAAAGGTTGACAAGATTAGCTCAGGCAAATACCTAGGATTTGCACTTCCCCTTTTGCCTAGGAATTCAGAAGGTAAAAAAACCACCCACTCTCAACTGCATTTAATCAGCTATCCCAAAACACCACACTGTGTGCATGTTGGTTCTGTTCACCAATAAACGGACCTTTCTTTCTTAAGCAGCCTCCATTTTATTCCCAGCTTGGAACTGGAACTGGATTTTTCTTCCAACAATGATCAGGATCTCTGTTGCTAAGCAGGGCACCCAATTTTACAACCTTTTTGCTATGGTTGTTAAGCACTGCAGTTGTTAAGTGAATCATGAGGTTTAGTTAAAGAAATTTGGTTTCCCCCACCCCCACCCCATGGATTTTGCTTGTCAGAAATAAGGTTGTAAATGACAATCACATGACCAAGGGACGCTGCATCTGTCATAAATACATGCCAATTGCCAAGCGCCCAAATTTTGATTCCCATGGGGATGCTACAATGCTCATGAGAAAACTATAGGTGACTTTTCAGTGTTGTAACTTCAAGCGGTCACCAAATGAATGACTGTAAGTTCTTCTTCTTCCCCTTCTGTGTCTAGATCAAACTTTAAACTGCCCGAATAAAGCCCCCTTCTTGGCTTTGTTGTTGGCCAAAAATAAGTCATTATCAGTGCATTTCTGATAGTAGCCAACATAGAAACAGACGGCTGTCTTTCTCTCTCCACATTCACAGACTTGTTATCTGCTAAGAGCCTCCATTTAAGCATATTGGTTTTGCATTTAGGCACGTCAATCCTCAACCTATTCAGGATCCGCCAACTAGTGTAAGGGAGGTCAAATCCTTCAGCCATATCCTCCTTTAATGCTATTCCTCGCCCAATGGTCTCCCTTCTCGATCTTTAAATTCAATTTTGTTCTTGTGTACCCTCAAGGATATTTGCTCTTGCCTTAAAGCTGAGTGGACGGGTTTGAGGCATATGTCCATATATGATTTTAAGTTGAAGGTTACCTGTATTAAATCTGAGTGTCCAGCCTAATTATTATCTCAATATGTAGAATGAAATAGGGAACAAAAACAGGGAGCTAAATCTGTCCTTTCCTGTCTTGCTTCGAGTTTCTTTGTTGCTCACTTCCAGTCTCAGCCTAGGGAAACATTGCTTAAGGCATTGGAGCGAAGAGAAGTAAGCAGTGGTGAAATCTGAACCAGTTTACTACTGGTTCCCTGGCTGCGCAGTGCGCACCACGCACCAAATGTGAGGTGCGCGCATGCAGTGCACTCCAAAAGGAGGCACGTGGTACGTAGAACAGCGCATGAGGGGAGAGTGATCAGCTGTGGTGCACAATCTTTTTTTTTACTTTTAAAAGCATTGTTTTTAAAAGTAAAAGAAAAGCCTCTGAGGATCGTTCAGCTGGGATTTTCAGAGCCTTTTAAAAGCATTTTTTCTATGTCTTCGACTGAAGATGTTGTAGGAAAAATGCTTTTAAAAGTAAAAAAAAAAGCCTCTGATGATCGTTCGACTCAGCTGGGCATGGGGTAGGGGGTGGGGGCAGGGATTTTTGCTACCAGTTCTCTGAACCACCCGCTGCCATCACTACCGGATCGGGCAATCCAGTTGAGAGCTTTTCACCCCTGGAAGTAAGCCAAGATATTGGGGTTTGTGTCTTTCCACCATGTTCTTCATAGCAAGATTAAGATTGATTGGAGCTACTCCCCTGATCCTGCTAAAAGTTGCCACCAACTTTTCAACTTGATAGAAAGAAAGGAAAAAAATAAAAACATTCAGGACAATCCTATTAGTTTTATTTACTTTAAATTAAAACTTATTTTAGTCCTGACTCTAGTCAGTGGCCCTACTTATGATTTAACATGTGCGGACTGAGTCAATTACTGTTTATTCAATAAATCATGATGAAACAAGCTATTGCTGAGCACAATATGCTAACAAAGTCATAAAGAATAATCCATCCAACCTCTGATTTATTGCCAAACGGGACAGGCATGCTAAGTTTTCCACTAAATCTGACTACAGATCAAAGCGACTCGGAAATGATTTTTTTTCTAAATACAACTTTAGAACATACACTGACAAGTGGAAATGTGGAAGTTGCCAAGAAATTTTGTAGTTAAATAAACAAGGGAATGTACAAAGGAAAGCATTCTATAGATCCTGCATGAAAAAAAAAGTATTTATTAGAATATAAATGTCATATATTTATGGTGGCGCAGTGGACTAAGTGCTGTTAAAGTAGCACTTAGTTGCCAGCTGTCTGCAATTACTGCAAGTTCAAATCTCACCAGGCTCAAGGTTGACTCAGCCTTCCATCCTTCCAAGGTAGGTAAAATGAGGACCCGGATTGTGGGGGCAATGAGTTTGTATAAAAAGAACACCGCTTACGGGGCCCCGAAAGCCCTACTAAGCAGGTATATACAAAAATATGAAGGCTATTGCTTAATGCATTGTAAGCCGCCCTGAGTCTTCGGAGAAGGGCGGCATATAAATCAAACTAATAAATGAATAAATAAATAAATAAATATTTGGTTTGTCAGCGAAGACAAATTGGATGTGATGTTATTAAGTTTTTCTACAGGTGCCAAAAGCTTGTCTTTGCTTGCTTGAGAGCTGGCAGAACTTTCTTCAGAAAAAAAAAAAGATATATGTTTAAAAGCAAATATTTGATTAGCCTTCTTTGTCTGGGCACACTTCAGATATTTTGGGACTACAACTCCCATAATTTATAATCAGTAAAGTCAAGTTTGAAATCTGCATTAGAGGAAAATACAAAGAAAAGATAGATAATATCTGTCTGGTTATATGAGACTATTATTCTGCATTCTAAGGTCTTATAATTACAGAAAATGCATATACTGTACACAAATACTTTCTTTGCGAACCATCTACAGAAACCATCTACAGAGATGGTTTCTTTTGTGTGCTCTCTGATAACAGTGCCTAATCCACAGTGACAGGAATGTGGTACAAAAACCAAATTGAAGGTTTTAATTCCCTCCTGGGCAGAAAGCTCTACTACATTACAAAACAACAGAACACCAACGTTGTCTTTTTGAATTAAATTTTGTGGCACAAATTATAATAGCCTACTTCATATCTGCATTAGTCTCCATGTCATGCTGAGCCAAAAATAAACAATTCACATTCGTTATGCCTCATTCAAGAGTTCAAGGTGCTGTATATAGCATTTCATCCCCAAAACAACTGTGAGAAAGGCTGAGTTGAGAAAGTGTGACTGCCCTAGTTTCTTTCCATAGTTGAAGGTGGACTGGAGTTTGTGTCTCACTGTTCCTAATTCAGCACTTCAGCACTAATTCAGCCCTATGCCACACATTTGACTTAACATTAAGGCCACACTTGGAATATGGCATCCAATTTTGGTCGCCACGATGTAAAAAAGATGTTGAGACTCTAGAAAGAGTGCAGAGAAGAGAAACAAAGATGATGAGGGGACTTGATAAAACATAAAGAACAGTTGCAGGAACTGGGAAAGTCTAGTCTTATGAAAAGAAGGACTAGGGGAGACATGTTAGCATATCAAAGGGGCTGCCACAAAGAAGAGGGAGTCAAGCTATTCTTCAAAGCTCCTGAGGGCAGGACAAAAAGCCATGGGTGGAAAGTAATCAAGGAGAGAAGCAACTTAGAACTAAGGAGAAATTTCCTGACAGTTAGAACAATTAATCAGTGAAACAACTTGCCTCCAGAAGTTGTGAATGCTCCAACACTGGAAGTTTTTAAGAAGAGATTGGATAACCATTTGTCTGAAGTGGTGTAGGGTTTCCTGCCTAGGCAGGGGGCTGGACTAGATGACCTCCAAGGTCTCTTCCAACTTCTTAAATTATTACAGGTAGTCGACTTATGACCATAAGTAAAGGTAAAGGTTCCCGTCGCACATATGTGCTAGTCATTCCTGACTCTAGAGGGCGGTACTCATCCCCGTTTCAAAGCCAAAGAGGCAGCGCTGTCCGAAGACGTCTCCGTGGTCATGTGGCCGGCATGACTCAACGCCAAAGGCGCACAGAACACTGTTACCTTCCCAACCAAGGTGGTCCCTATTTTTCTACTTGCCTTTTTTACGTGCTTTTGAACTGCTAGGTTGGCAGAAGCTGGGACAAGTAATGGGAGCTCACCCCATTAAGTGGCACTAGGGATTCGAACTGCTGAACTGCCAACCTTTCGATCGACAAACTCAACATCTTAGCCACTGAGCCACCGCGTCCCTCTTATGGCCATAATTGAGCCCAAAATTTCTGTTGCTAAGTGAGACAGTTGTTAAGTGAACTGTAAAATTTTTTTCTACTGGTTCTGTGTGTGTGGCTTATTTTGTGGGCATGGCTTGGAGGTCATGTGACCCGGTTGCCATTGCTATGTGTATAGGGACTACTCAAGGGCTGAAAAAAGTAATTTCTGACAGGTCCTCACACTTTTGACTGGTCCTCACACTTATGACTATCCTCACGTTTATGCCCATGCAGCATTCTTAACAACCATGTCACTCATTTCACAACTCCTTCTTTTCACCATGGTGACAAGATAGGGCGAAAATCCTAAAATGTAAGGACAGTTGTAAGTTCGAGGACTGGTCAAAAATGCAAGGACCAGTCAAAAATAACTTTTTCAGCCCTCTGAGTAGTCCATATGCACAAAAGGATTCAATTATTTCTTCAAAGTGCTGATGATTGCACCCTGGCTGGAAGAACGCCAACAGAGAAGTATTTCCTCCCAAAAGCGGTATAAAAAGCTTAAAACAACCCTTCCCCTTTAAGAAAATCAAGCAAAAAAATAGCCTCCGGAACTGGAAGTGATAGTAAGTCTAGGCATACTGCCGGACAAGCAGTTTCTGTAATAAAGATTAGGCTAGGAAACAACACCAAATGTTGTAATTAATCCTTACAGGATTAACTCTGTAAAGTGGAAAAAAACAAAAGGAGATTTCTTTTAACAAGTGGTTCTCTGAACCGCTTAACTACTTAACTACTTAACAACCAGTTCTACTGAACTAGAATCCCACCACTGGGTCTACCCATTTATTTTTGCAGGCACCAGTCTACTCATTTGTTTTCTTTTACCACTGATCAGCTATAGGGCAGCCCTTTGAATCCCCAAGGCAAGAGTTTAAACAGTTTTTTTCCCTCTAGCCATCAGCTGGGACTCAGGAGGCAGCAATAGAGTGGGGGTGGGGCCAAATAAAAGGTAAGAATAATCCGGAGGGCAGGGGGGCGGGGTCTACAACCTCTTCCAATGAAAAAATGCTTTTAAAAGTAAAAAAAAAAGCCTCTGATGATCGTGCAGCTCAGCTAGGGTCCTCAGAGGCTTTTCAAAGCATTTTTTTCTGCAACCTCTTGGCTGAAGCGGTTGGTAAAAAAAATGCTTTATAAAGTCTCTGACAATCCCAGCTGAGTTGCCTGATCGGCAGAGGCTTTTCAAAGCATTAGAAAAAATGCTTTGAAAAGTTTTTTTTTTAAATTGGCCACGCCCAGCCAGACACATTACACTCCCCCACCAAGGCACGCCCACAGAACCGGTAGTAACAAATTTTACATTTCACCCCTGGATGGAAGGCAGAGTCAACCTTGATCCTGTGAGATTCGAACTGCCAAATTGCAGGCAGCCGGCAGTCAGCAGAAGTAACCTGCAGTACTGCATTCTAACCACTGCGCCACCACGTCTCCTGTATTTGCAATGGTTGCAGCATCCCAGGGTCACGTGATTATCATCTGTGATCTTCCCAGCCAGATTTTAATAAGCAAAGCCAACGGGGAGAAGCCACATTTACTTAGTGAATATGCGGTCCACTTAACTGCAGTGATTCATTCAACTGTGGCAAAAAATGTTATCAAATCAGGCATGATTTACTTCACCACCACACTTAGCAAAGGAAATTCAGATCTTAATTGTGATCAAAAGCAGTGACCTTCCTGTATATGATCGAGATTGTTATAATCATTAAGTTTTTCAATCTACTCTACTTGTTGCCAGGTTATCATAGAAGATAGAAGTATTCCGTATAATCCAGAGCTATTTGGATTAAATGATGAAAAACAATTCCATTCACTTTAATGGAATCCAGTGTCCAGAAAGCACAATCGTGATTGGGTAAAGATCCTGGCATGAGAAAAAAGGAGAATTCCCAAGTGCCAGGAAGAATATTTTGGGACTCCTCCCTGTTTTAATTTCAGTTGATTGCTCTGCTTTTGTGTGTCAAAAACTTTTGGCATGCAAAAGCACCCACAGGTTTAGTAATCATTCATCAAAAACATTCCAAAAGCTGAAAATTAAATACGTAATATTGTGCTAGAGTTTATATAATTATTGTTAGGATTGTTTGGGTAGTTTGACATCAAAAGAAAAGTGAACTTACGTTGCATACCTTGCAAATACTAGGTGCCGTTGATTATTAAATCTCAAACCTTATTTGAAGGTCAAAAGGGGAATTGTCAAGAGAGGGAAAACTATAAAAAGTTTGGTGAGGATAAACTAGGATGGACCTCCTTAGTGCATGAATTGGACCCAGTTTTTACTACTGGTTCTGTGGGCATGGCTTGATGGGTGTGGTGTGTCTTGGTGCGCATGGCTTGGTTGGCGTGGCAGGGGAAGGATACTGCAAAATCTCCATTCCCTTCCCACTCCAGGAGAAGAATATTGCAAAATCTCCATTCCCTCCCCCACTCCTGGGGAAAGGATACTGCAAAATCCCCATACTCTCCTCCACTCCTGGGGGAAGGATATTGCAAAATCTCCATTCCCTTCCCACTCCAGGAGAAGAATATTGCAAAATCTCCATTCCCTCCCCCACTCCTGGGGAAAGGATACTGCAAAATCCCCATACCCTCCTCCACTCCTGGGGGAAGGATATTGCAAAATCTCCATTCCCTTCCCACTCCAGGGGAAGGATATTGCAAATCTCCATTCCCACTGCATTCTGGGGCCAGCCAGATGTGGTATTTGCCAGTTCTCTGAACTACTCAAAATTTACACTACGGGTTCTCTGAACTGCTCAAAATTTCTACTACCGGTTCTCCAGAACCTGCTGGATTTCAACTCTGATTGGACCACTTTATGGAGATATAAAAACTATGCAATACTCCAATCTGGAATAGGCAAAAGTGCTCCAGATCTGAATGCAGATAGTCCTTCACTTTCAACCATCCATCTACTGCAGGAGTCTCCAACCTTGGCAACTTTAAGCTTGGAGGACTTCAACTGGAGGAGTTGAAGTTTTCCAGGCTTAAAGTTGCCAAGGTTGGAGACCAGTGGTGGGTTTCAAATTTTTTTACTATCAGTTCTGTGTGTGTGGCTTGGTGGGCGTGGCAGGGCAAGGATACTGTAAAATCTTCATTCCCGCCCCACTTCAGGGGAAGGATACTCCAAAATCCCCATTTCCTCCCCATCAGCTGGGACTTGGAGGCAGAGAATAGATGAGGGCAGGGCCAGTCAGAATTTTTACTACCGGTTCTCTGAACTACTCAAAAATTTCCACTACCGGTTCTCCAGAACTGGTCAGAATCTGCTGTAACCCACCTCTGTTGGAGATCCCAGTACAGTTACTGTTCAGTTACAACTACCCTGGAAAAAGTGACTTACAACCAGTCCTCACATTTACAACCATTGCAGCATCCTCAGGGCAACTCAAAATTTAAATGCAGCATATATTTACAATAGTTTATGACCTTCCCAGCCAGCGTCCAGCAAGCAAAGTCAGTGTGGGAAACCGGATTTGCTTCGTGACCACATGATTTACTTCACAACTGGCAAAGAAGATCATAAAATTGGGTGCAGCGGAAAGGAGCTTGGAAGCTGGCACAGATCAGCAGCCCTGAAAACCTGGGCAAGAGGGAACCCAGTGAAGAAGAGAAAGGGTACCGACCCCTGGCAGGAGAGCCAGCTGCCCCTTGGCAATACAAAGCAAACTGGGATGATCCAAATAATCATTTCTCAATGTTGGCAATTTTAAGATGGGCAGATGTCTATTCTCAGAATTTCTCATTGAATCGCTGGGGAAGTCTGGAAGGTTAGGGGAGTTTTATTACATTGATTAGTTATTAACATTTATTATTGTAGGAGCTGGAAGTCCACCCATCCCGGATAAGGAATTCTGGGAGCTGAAGTCCATCCAAGCTGGTTGGGGAATTCTGGGAATTTATGTATTTTTAATATTTATTTATTAAACTTATATGATGCCTCACTTAAGAGGTGACTCTAAGCAGCTTACAATCAATTAATTCCCCAAATATAACATCAAGATTTTGGGAAGTGATAGTACTACTCAGGGGTGGGTTCTACTTACCTTTATTACCGGTTCGCAACGGGGTCGCGCGGGCGCGCTCTTCTGCGCAAGCACAGAAGCTTCTGCACATGCGCAGAAGCATTTTGGTGACATCGGGGTCAGTGGGCGGAGCCTCCCGCCAGTTTTACTACTGGTTCTATAGAACCAATGCAAACCGGAGGCCGGAGTTGTACCACTGGTACTACTCTATACTGCACTAGTAGGACCACACTTGGAATACTGTGTCCACTTCTGGTCGCCCTGCTACAAAAAAGATGTTGAGAACCTACAAAGAGTGCAAGAAGAGCATCCATCTGAAGGCTAAACCATATGATGAATGGCTAAGGGGACTGGGTATGTTTAGCCTAAGGAAGAGGCAACTTTGTGTGTGTGTGTGTGTGTGTGTGTGTGTGTGTGTGTGTGTGAGACAGCCATCTTCCAATACTTGAAAAACCGTCACAAGGAAGTGGACATTGATTTATTCTCCATAGCACCTGAGGACAGGAGAAGCAGCAACGGGTAGAAGCTCCATCAGAGGGAAATTCAACCTGGAAATAAGAAGTGAGAACTATTAATCAATGGAAGAGCCTGCCTCCTTCGCCTTGCGGGAGCTCCATCCCTGGGAGTTTTAAAAAAAAAAAAGATAATCGGTAACCATTTGTCCAGGATGATGTAAAGACTCCTGCCTTGGCAGGGGGTTGGACTAGAAGACCTCCAAGGTCCCTTCCAGCCCTTCAATTCTATGGAAAAACAGGATGAAACATTGCAAAACATCAAAAAGTAACACTTACCACCCAGTTAAAATTTATTTATTTATTTATTATTTATTAATTATATTTCTATACCACCTTTCTCCCGTAGGAGTCAGGGCGGTGTACAGCCAAAATATAGACGCACAAACATCATAAAATTGCTAATTAAAATTATTACATAGTTTGGCCCGATTAAATAAAAACCCAGAATTAGATAACATTTTAAAAATCATTCACATGTTTAGCCCCGCCTGTTGGAACATCAGGGTCTTGAGGGCACGGCGGAAAGCACAAAGGTCGGGGATATTACATATAAAATTGACAAACATGGGAGGCAAGGGAGAAAGACGCGCACAGGGGAAGGAGATGGGCCTGACTAGGCGGCTCAGTGGCGAAGGCAATGAGTTTGTCGATCAGAAAGGTCAGCAGTTTGGCGGTTCGAATCCCTAGTCCAGCGTGAGATTAGGGTTGGACTAGATGACCTTCAAGGTCCCTTCCAACTCTGTTACCCTTATGGGGCACTCAAGCCCTCCCCCCCACTGGCTGGGGAATTCTGGGAGTTGAAGTCCACCCCCCCTTGGAGGCTGGGGAATTCTGGGAACTGAAATCCACCCATCTTTAAATTTGCCAAGGTTATGAAACTCTGACTGGCCTCAATCCAGCCATAATAAACTCTTCCCATTTAGCCTGGCTGGCGGGATGGGTAAAGCCACCGGCTTTCCTGGTCGGGAGGAGGACATGATCGCTTCTTCTATGAGAGAGAAGCAAAAAAATAATAATAATAATAATAAAAAAATAAGGCGGCGCGAGGGGTCCAGGGAGAAGCGCGCGCACACGGCCGAGGCGCGTCCCTGAGGCGCGCTGCTGCCCCCCCCTCCCCCGCGCGCGCCTCCCTCTCCTTTTCCTCGTCACGAGGGCCGAAGACGAGAGAGAGAGAGAGGGGGGAGGAGAAAGGGGGCGGGGCTTGCGCGTGCGCGCTCGGGGTGACAGCCTGTGAGCTGCTGTCCCGGTTGGTCCTCTCGTCCTGGCTGGGGCGGGCGCGCGCGTTCTCGTGTGCGTGTGTGTGAGGGGACGGGGAGGGGGGGAGATAAGCAGCCCGGGGTGGGTGGCTGGCTGGTTGGGTG
Source organism: Masticophis lateralis (assembly GCA_030761175.1). Classification (NCBI taxonomy): domain Eukaryota; kingdom Metazoa; phylum Chordata; class Lepidosauria; order Squamata; family Colubridae; genus Masticophis; species Masticophis lateralis. The sequence goes on along the minus strand of JAUDYJ010000009.1, from coordinate 9,518,761 downwards.
GGTTTAATTACGCGCAGGCGCGCGCAGGCGCAGCTGCAAGGGGGCCGAGCTCGAGGCGGCTGTGGCGGGGGGTCCACCGCGCTGAGGGCGACGCGCGTTGGAGAGTTCGGCCGCCTCTTCGCAGCCCCGGGACGGCCTCTCGCTCGCTCGCTGGCTCGCTCTCGGGGCGGAGGCGCGCGCATGCAGGCGAGCGTGTGAGGCGGACGGAGCAGCAGCAGCACGAATCGCCGCTTGGAACCGAGCGAAGGAGCGCGGTTGGTCGGTCGGTCGGTCGTTCGTCCGTTCAGCCGGCTGGCCAGGCGGGCTGGTTCCGCCGCGGCCGCGAATTGTTCGTGAGGCGGAGACGCTGCTCTCCGCCCCTCGTTCCCTCCCGGCCGACCCTCACCCCGAAGCCAATATTCCCGAAATCAAGAGATACGCGGCGGCGGCGGCTGGAGCCGCGGGGCCCGTGGTGGCGGCGGCGGCGGCGGCGGCCGGAGGGGACCGCGGCGAGGCCACCGCCGCCGCTGCCGTCGCCATGGAGGCGCTGGGACCAGGTGAGAGGCCTGCAGGTGTGGGTGGGCCCTGGGCGGGAAGAAGGGGGAGGGGGCTGCCCAGATGGCCCCTTTTTTTTCCCTTTTGCCTTTTAATCGGGGCGGGGCTGGAGGGGACTCGGGTTTCCTTCCCCGTTGAGCCCTCGGAGGAAAGAAGGAAGGAAGGCGCCTTTCTCTGGTCTCTTCCCTTCGAGGGGAAATGGAAGGAGAAGCCGAAAACAGGTGGCTCAGTCAGGACTCAGGCTAAGGACACTGGGGTTGTCGATCAACCAGAAAGCCCGGCAGTTCGGCGGTTCGAATCCCTAGTGCAGGTCTCCTGCCCTGAGCAAAGGGGGGGGGGGGTTGGACTAGATGACCTCCAAGGTCCCTTCCAGCCCCGTCGCTGTTAACTCCGGGCACGTTGCCTCCGCTCTGCCCCGAGGCCATGTGTCGGGCCTACAAAGGAATCCCCGTCGCTTTGCTGCCTTCCGTGCAGCTGAGGACTTAAAACTTGGCCGTGTTTGTAAACACGCGCAGCACGTGATGGCTTTAAAGAGCCTGGTTTTTAAAAAAAAAATTTTTTTTTTTTGCTTGCATTCTTGGGAGAGGGAGAGGCACTTTGCCCCCAGCCGGCTGCTGCCCTTTTATTTATTATTTATTTATTTATTAATCAAATTTCTATACCGCCCTTCTCCTTCCGGACTCAGGGCGGTGAACAGCCAATTTAAAACCAATAACAATACAGTGATTTAAAATGTACTAAAAGTCCATATAAATTTAGGCTGAAAATATACCGAATAAAACATTTAAAACTCTAAAAACTTAAATAATTTAAAATAATTTAAAATTTTAAATTTTAAAAATAGGAGGGATCAGGCAAGTCCGGCAAGTTGGAAGAAATGAGTCTTCAACGCCCGACGAAAGGTCCGGAGGTCCGCAATAGTTCTCAGATCTGGAGGGAGATCGTTCCAGAGGGTGGGGGCTACCACAGAGAATGCTCTCCCCCTGGGGGTCGCCAGCCGGCACTGTCTGGCTGACGGCACCCTGAGGAGGCCCTCTCTGTGGGAGCGAACCGGCCGGTGGGAGGCAATAGGTGGCAGAAGGCGGTCCCGTAAGTACCCTGGTCCTAAGCCATGGAGCGCTTTAAAGGTGATTACCAACACCTTGAAACGCACCCGGAAATCAACCGGCAACCAATGCAGCTCACGCAGGAGAGGTGTCACATGGGAGCGCCCTGTCGCTCCCATAATCCCCCGCGCGGCCGCATTCTGTACCAGTTGAAGCCTCCGGATGCATCCCAAGGGGAGCCCCATGTAGAGAGCATTACAGTAGTCCAAGCGAGACGTGACGAGCGCCTGAGTGACTGTGCGCAGGGAGTCCCGATCTAGAAAGGGGCGCAACTGGCGTATCAGGCGGACCTGATAGAAAGCCCCCCTGGCCACAGCCGTCGTATGATCCTCTAATGACAGCCGTGGATCCAGGAGGACGCCCAAGTTGCGCACCCTTTCCGTGGGGGCCAATGATTCGCCCCCAATAACCAACGATGGAGTCAGTTGGCTATATCAGGACGCCGGCAGCCACAGCCACTCGGTCTTGGAGGGGTTGAGTCGAAGCCTGTTTCTCCCCATCCAGACCCGCACAGCTTCAAGGCACTGGGACATCACTTCCACGGCATCGTTGGGGTGGTCTGGGGTGGAAATGTACAGCTGAGTGTCATCAGCGTACTGATGGAATTCCACCCCAAAACCACGGATGATCTCACCCAGCGGCTTTACATAGATGTTTTAAAAACTTTAAAAAAAAAAAAAAAAGACCGCAACAACTATCATTTGTGGTTCAAGCTGAAGACAGATCCTATAATTTCAGTGTATCCGGAGCAGGCGATGGGGTCATTCTGAGGACACTGCACCGCGATGTGAATGCAGTGGACAAAGGAAACTTTTTATTATTATTTTTATCTATTTATTTTGTCAAGCATTTATAAAATGACAGATATGAGTATAAACATGATTATGAATACATGAAATGGATACAAATAAATGGGGACATTAGGACAGGGATGCTGGTGCGCTTATGCACGCCCCTTACAGACCAGTGGTGGGTTACCCCCGGTTCTATAGAACCGGTAGTAAAACTGGAGGGAGACTCCACCTACCGACCCCGACATTATCAGAACGCTTCTGCGCATGCACAGAAGTTTCTGTGCATGTGTAGAAGAGCACGCGCGGGAGTGTTGCACGGCCCCATTGCGAACTGGTAGTAAAGGTAAGTAGAACCCACCTGTTACAGACCTCTTAGGAATTGGGTGAAGTCAACAGTAGCCAGTCTTAGGTTAAAGTTTTGGGGGTTTGGGGATGAAATCACAAAGTCAGGTAGTGCATTCCAGGCATTGAACCCTCTGTTGCTGAAGTCGTATTTTCTGCAGTTGAGTGTGGAGCGATTCACTTTAAGTTTGTATCTATTGTCTGCTGGTGTATTATTGTGGTTGAAGCTGAAGAAGTCAGAAGGTAGGACATGGTAGATGATTTTATGAGCTACGCTTAGCCTGGTGGCATGAGGTATTTTGTTGCGAGCAGAGGAGTGGAGGACTCCTCTTGTGAAATATTTCTGGACGCGTTCAATTGTATTAATGTCCGATATGCAGTGCGGGTTCCAGACAGATGAGCTGTATTCGAGAATTGGTCTAGCAAATGTTTTGTATACTCTGATTAGTAGTGTAATATTACTGGAATAATATTACATTTAGTAATATTACTTAATTTTATACTTAATTAATAGTAGTGTAATATTACATTTGTTCACCTATTCCTTTACTTCATGGCTTGATTGAAACCTGGTTTTAACAAAACACAGTTACCAGAGTTTGCACAATATGCTAAACTGTAAGCCATGGTTTATGGACCTCCTTGCTAAGTCCAAGACAGACAAACCACATAATAGCCTGAATGAAGTGTGAACTCAAGTCTCTGGCTGGATTATTTAGAGGGGGGGGGGGAAGGGGGGGAGAAAGTAGCACAGTGGTATGACCAAACTTTTTAAGAGCAAGTTACCTTATGCTTTAGTTATTTTCTAATCTGCTTTTTGTTACTTTTTGGAATTTTTAATGGAACACCAAGAAAATATATTTTGAGAATATAGAGATTCAGTTTGTTTTGTTCAGTTATTTATTTATGCTTTAGCTTTTGGTCCAATTTTCCAAGAGATAATACTTCAAGTAATATTGAAGGGGGTATATCTTTGGTTATGCTTGTATTGAAATACTTGTTAAAAAATTACTAAAAAGTATAAAAGCTGTCCACAAATTCCAGAAACTTCTGATTCCTGGTTACAATAAGAAATTGCAGAAGTTTATGATAAGAGTGCAGTAGTTTTTAGTAGTTTAGTAGTTTAACAACTTGTTATTGTGACTCTTAAGGTAAGGTACAATAAGTGCAAATATACGTGTGTATCAGTTACTTTGGTGATGATACTTTTTGACTGTGTACAACATGCTAATCATTAAATATAATTAACAAATCACACTGGCTTGTGGCCACTTAGTTTTGGCTTAACCATTATTATTTTTTAGCATGCCATAAGCAGAATCTGGGTTCAGTGATTTAAATGTCTAGGGAGATACTTAAATAGGGCTCTGATAGTTAACTTTAGCAAAGTGCCTGAGATTCTTCAACTGAATGATGGAGCAGTAAATTTTAGCATGATGTAGGGATTCCATCTGACAACAATTAAATATTAATTTGGACACTAAATGTAAAATCTTTAAGGTAAGAGTTGGAAGATTTGTATTTATGAAAGCATTGCAGAGGTGAATTCTCAGCAATATGGTTCACGTTAGGATTGTTATTGGGCTTTTCATCTTTGATTTTAGCAATTTTCCTCACAATTTTTAAGCTTTTTTTTCTGTGTTCTGGTTTAGTTATAGGCAGTTGTATCAGAAGCTGGCCATTATAGAATGGACAGTGTGAAATGGAAGTTCCCTAAATCAGTGATTAAGTAATAGGCACAGTAATTTTTTTATTTTGAGGTGATTTTGCTTGGATAAATACTTAGGTTCTGACCTTTATATCTGTAATTTTTATAAAGGGTAAGTTGAGTGTAAGTTTAGTAACATTCTTAAAGATCCATCTCATCCTGGGCACTCTTCTTTTGAACTATTACCATCTGGCAGACGGTACAGGATAATAAAAACAGGCTGAAAAACAGCTTCTATCCCAGGGCAGTAACTATATTGAATTCTACTGTATAGTGCAATATTAATGCAATATCGGGTTTTCAATTCAGTTGTATAGAATGTAAAGGATGTATGCTTGTGTTTTATTTTTATAGTTATAATGTACACTGAAGATGGCATTTAATTTCATTGTATGAGGAGCAGTGACAAAAAACTAAACTAAATTTTTGTTTCTTGCTCCTGGTCAGAGCAGGAGTTTGAGCTTCTGTGGTAACTGGAGAATATTTGGAGATAGGTGTATTTTAGCTGATCCTTTTTCTTCTTTTCCTTCCCACCCCATCTCCCTTGAAGCTCCCATATTATTATTCTACTTACTAATGTATTTGAGATCTAAATCTTGAGCAAAGACTAGAGGGTGTGGCTCTGGCAGTGAAAGGTAGGGAGTGGTGGTCTATGTGGGTGTTACATTTGGGAGAAGTACCAAGATTCTTTGAGGAAGAAAGACAGCAGCTACAAGCCCTTCTGGTCTTGTGCCAGGCTATGTAGCCCAATTAGGGCTCTACAGCTCTTTCAACTATTCCTTTTAAATGCCAGGTAGATTCAAAAATAAAAACCAATTATTCCTGGTTTGAACTTTTTAGAAAAGTGATGGATGAAGTGAAAACATATTTGATATATTCGGAATATACACAGCCATTTGTGAGCTGTTTCACATCACTATAGTTGTATCATAGATGACAGTGGTACTTTGGCCAATCCCACCCCCCAAAAAACATAAGCAGAATCAAACGTGGTTGGTATATGATTGTGGGGTTCACCAAGAATACTGGAGGTTGTAGAACGGGAAATTCTTAAAAAAAACAACAACTCCCAAGATGACAGTGAAAAACAGCCTCCTCATTAAATCACGAAGCATCCTTGCAGCCCCTAGCTTGATTTGAAGATGACTTTACTTACAGGAATAAATAGCAATATAAGCTTAATTGTTGACTGGTGTAGCAATACACTTGCCTTTACCTTTTTCCAGGGAATAGTTTTCCTTAAGTACTATATTTATAATTTAAATTGAAATTATTCCCAATGCTAATAGTCTCCCTAGGTAGTGTTGGAAATAGTTTTGATTGTGATATTTCTGGAAAATTTCAGTTTCTATGTCAAACCTGCTCAATAGACATGGCAATTACTCTTGCAATGGATAGCAAGAGTCTATTCTCCCAGCATGGTCTCCAAAGCATTAAAGTCATGTTAAAGCAAGCAGGCTTTCATATCAGACAGCAGTAATAGAGGCAGAGGATCACTTTAATGACAGTGGCAAAGGCATTGTTTTGTACTGCATGGGAAGGAGTAATGGTAAATGGCTCCTGCATTTTACCAAGAAAACAGAATATTTTGAATTGATTTAGCTGAAAATATTATTTTCATAGTTTTGGACACACAAATATTGCAGTGCATCAGCTGCAGCCCCAGATGATGCACTGCAATATTTGTGTATCCAAAACTATTAAAATATTAAAACTATTGTCAAAAACTATTAAAATAAATATATTTATTGCAAATGTATTTAATACGTTTGCATTTGAAGAGTGTCTGATAAGGTTTGACAGATTTGGAATTCGCTGAGCAGCAAGAAAAATGATTACATATGGGAAGCATATTTTTTTATAAGGAAACAAAGAGAACAATCACTTGTTCATTGACTGCTACGATAGTGTTGACCTGAACAAAATGATATTTATGACGGGTTTCTGGCCATCAGAGCATCCCCATGATCATGTGATCACAAGCAGGCAGTCAGTGACTGGCTCATAATCATGATGTTGGAGTGCCCTGCGATCCCATGATCACAATTTGCAACTGTCACTTGCAGCTTCCACAGTCAAAGTCAATAGGGACACCAGCGGGAGATCACAGAGATCATATAATATTGCAGTGTTCACTTAATGACAGCAACTGAAAGTGCTGTCGCTAAGCAATTTGTTCACATGATGTCATGTTTTATGACCGGGTCACTTAGTGAATGGACATTCAAGTCCTAATTGTCATCATTGACTAAGGACTTACCTGTATTCCAATACATATTTAACAAAATTTGTTCCAGGAATGGCAACTCTATTGTGATAACCATTACAGGATATGGATTCCAGTATGTTAAGATACATATTAAAAATGGAAGGAGTTACTGATAAATTTACCTGTATGAGAATATTATGATTTGACTGAACCTGTAACAGTGTGAACAGATACTAGTGCATCTGGTTTAGGTGTGGCATTGCTACAAGAAATATTTTGTGTGACACGTGCATTTAAAACCAGGACTAAAACTTGGCAAAATTAGCAACTGTGGGAACTAACTTTCCAAAAATACCAGTTAGGAGTAGTTTAAAGCAACAGTTTTGAACCTTTCTGGCTTTGCGGATTGGCATGGAGGTGGGGGTGGGGGAAAGAGAGTGCCTGCAGCTCCATTTGCACAAAGGGTGGGCACATGTGCCCGCCGCTTGCACAAATGGAACTGTGCCCACCTGCCTGCTGCATGTGCTTGCTTGCCCAACGACTCTGTAGTCTGATTCTGAATGGGCTGCAGTTCTGGGGTTGGAGCCCCCTGGTTTAAAGGACTGGGAAGGAACTGATGATTGTGGATGAGCTTTTTAAGATAGTAATGAATATGTGGATTACTGCATTCTAATGTTGCAATAGGTGTGTAGATACAGGTGCCTATATCTGGGAATAAAATTGAAAGGATTTTAAAATGCTATACTAACTGGTCAGTTATTAAAATTATTTTGATGGGGGGGTGGCCTTAGCAAGGAAAGTTTAAAATGTATTGGAATTATAAGGAGGAGTTGACTATTACTTTTCAAGAATGAGAATAATTGTACATGAAAGACAGAGGTGGGATCTTGGGGAAAAAAGAGATATTGAAGTGTGTAAGATGCATGAGTAAGAAGCTGAATTAATAGTGTTTGAATTGCCTATGAGATTGTGACAGGAATTGTGTTTGATATGTTTTAATTTCAGAGAACAAATAAAAATTACTTTGGGAATATTATTTGAGATTTTTGTAGTGGGTCTCCTTTCTTTGGGGCAGGTTCTAGTCAACATTGTGTGGGGCAGAGGTTGAACCCCAGACTCCTATAGTGTGAAGGGCCTCATGGCTCAGATCTCCCATCCCTTCTTTCAATATGTACATGAAACATTAGGTGATATAAATACATGGCACTGGATAGTATTAACAGTATATTAATAATACCCAATTATACATAACTACTCCAGGTGAGACAGGTAATGTTGAGCTATTGATCCAATGCTCTAAACTTCCTGAAAGCTGTAAAGAGCTAGCTCTTCCCTCAACCTCTGGTAGAGGGTGAAGTTGTAGTTGAAAGACAGTGCTGTTGGCTGCATCAAAGCAGTTTGATTGTGGTGCCTGGTTTCTTTGTTTTTATTTTATGTTTTATTTTGGCTTTATATAATTGTGGTGAACTGCCCAGAGTTTGGTTGTAAGATGAATGGACCTGCAAATCTTTTAAATAAATAAATAAATTTTGCATTGTGAGTATCTTCAACATGTAAAATTCTTGAAGAGGTCATAACAGACACTAAATCACAATTTAATTTAATGGAATTCAGAGTGTTTGCCGAAGATTGGGATTTTGCACATTCTATTTCCAGACTCTTATTATGCCCAGTCAAATAGGATAGTAGAAAGGACTATAGAGATTGTGAAGAGTATGTTACAAAATCAAAGCTGGAAGGTTTTGAGTTTTATTCAGATGTGTTGGCTTAAAAAGAAAACCATCAAACTCTTAGATCTGTGGAGAGATTGAAGGTACAGTTTATTAAAGAAGGTGAAAGGACTCTTGTAATTGAAGACCTTATGCTATCTCAGCTCAAATGCAGAAGTAAAAAGAAACAACTGAAGATACCATTTCAGAAAAGGACCACAGTAGAGTTTCATGTATGTATGTACGTATGTATGTGTATAACCAACCAGGTATGGGATTTTTTATCCTAGGGAGAAAAAAGATGGGAGATGCTAAGAATAAGTTATCTCTATTATTTGTGAGTAGAATATAATGAGTGAACAAAAGGAGCTAGTTGTGTGTATATCAATGACTCTCTTTTTTGTAACTTGTAAACTGTCAGTCAATTTTATCCATGTATTAAATTTGTCTTAATAGTTTGTATGCAATTTACTTCAAAATGGGATGTGAGCATATAAATGCAAGCTATTTCAAAATGGGATATGACCTAAAACTGATTTAGAATTGTTCAAATGTTTGGATCCCTACAATTTTAGAATAGGCTTACCTATCAAACATGCTTCCATTTTTCCAGGGCCACCAGCCACTCTTTTCCAGCCGCCGCGTCGGCCTGGCCTGGGAACAGTTGGAAAACCAATTCGTCTGTTAGCCAATCATTTCCAAGTACAGATTCCTAAAATTGATGTTTATCATTATGATGTGGATATCAAACCAGAAAAACGTCCCCGAAGAGTGAACAGGTAATAGTTTTCAAGCCTAATTTTAATGGTTCTCTGACTGCTGACAATTGGCAATTTTAAATAAAATAATACAGTGGGCATACATGGAACATTTCTCAGCAATGACAATTTCATAAGATAGAGACCATTTGTATTTTGAAAACCAAATCAAGAACGTTATGCTCTTGTACCATTAAGATGTTCTAATTTCAATTTATACCACTTTCCAGAGAGGTAGTAGATACTATGGTGAGACACTTCAAGATGCAAATATTTGGAGATCGACAGCCTGGCTATGACGGCAAACGAAATATGTATACTGCGCATCCTCTGCCTATTGGAAGGGACAGGGTAAGTTTAACTTAGTGATTCAATGGCATCTTTCCTAAGAATGTCCTACTGAGCCGCCTCATTTTCCTATTCAAATAATGAAGTTATCAAAATAGAAGTTTTAGATTTGAAAGTGGCATTGCTAAGGTGCAACTTCCAGCTTTTTCAGAAAGCATGTCCAATGCTAAGAGAAACTGAGAATTGTATATTTGTGACACCTGGAGGGTCAGTGATACCCTGACTTTGTTTTAAAGCAATGCCATATAAAGAATAGCAATGTTAGGAAATGCTCAGTTAGGCAGGGAGGAGGGCTTAAGCAGGGAATTAGCCTTGAATCATTGGGCAGCTGCAAGAGATCCAGGACTGATACCTTCCCCTCTCCCAAGCTCTATAGAACCTTATCTATTTGTTCCCAAGGGTGAGCAAGTGTTATATAGGCAGAATATAATAAAACAGATAGCTTGAAATATGCACGTGGGATTGCTTGCACCTGACAAGCAATGATAAAACTGCATCCTTGGCGTTGCTTTGAACCTATTAAATAGCATTCAATATTTTGTTGTTTTTTCATGTCCGAATTGTAGTGTACTGCATTAGATGACGCATATGGACATGTTTTAAAGTGCATAAGAACTATCCTTGAACTATAGCTTATTTTTATTCTAGGGAAGAATGATCTGGGACTTCGATGGGTATTTGCTGTACCTAAATAATAATGAGATTAAACTGAATTCAGTCAAGGATCAGTGGAAAACAAGTTGAGCTCATGAAGAGTTTTAATTTCAACAGATGTTCTGTACAGTTAAGAAAGATCTGCACAGTTAATCCCCACTGTTGTGTCTTCAGGTGGATATGGAGGTCACACTCCCCGGTGAAGGGAAGGACCAGACCTTTAAAGTGTCAGTTCAGTGGGTGTCTGTAGTTAGCCTTCAGCTGCTCCTGGAAGCTTTGGCAGGCCATCTGAACGAAGTCCCAGAAGACTCTGTGCAGGCACTAGATGTCATCACACGCCATCTTCCCTCTATGAGGTGAGTATTTTTCAATCATTCTCTCTTGGACTGTAGTTTTCTCAGCAGACGCTGGTGGAATCTTCTATGCATGTTGTGGCCCATTGTAACGCTTGCAGATATTCCTCCTTTCAGAACTGAAATATAATTGCAAGGTATATGCAATATTTCTAAGGGATATATTCATTTTCTGCTCTCACTAAATGTTTTTGCTTTTCTCACCTGTCTCTGACTGGGTGGAATAGGAAAGGTATGGAACAGCAGTCACTTTTTAAAATAACGTTTGAATAAAGGGTCAGATTAACTTTCTAAATACAGTTTAAAAAAATTTAACAATCTCTTTTCAATTACACTTTAGAATATTCTAACTCTTGCAGCAAAAACAGTTTCTATTTTACAAACTACCTTTTTTGTTTTGTGCCTTCAAGTCAGTGTTGACTCCTGGTGATCGTGTAGACTAGTCCCTTCAGTTTTCTTGGCAAGATTTCGGAAATGGTTTGCCACTGCTTTCTTCCTAGCATTGAGAATGATTAGCTACTGATACTTGCCTTCCATGGCAATTAATACATGTTCCAAAATTTGTTGAAGGATTTACTTAGTCTCCTTGGTCTTCCTTAGTGACTTTTGCTTAGATCCATTATTTTACTCACACCAGAAATCCTTCTCTGTTTCTGAAGTTTTAAACTGAAAGGTGGTATGCTATGTTAAAATTTTCCGAGTGACAATTCTAATATCCACTCAATACACATGTGCTTTAACTGATGATGATGATAATCTTGCCAAAAGTGCTGTGACGGAATATCCTGATCCAGAACAAATTGTCCTAACAATGATCCACTTGTCTGATCTTTAATACTTGTAATATTTTGTACACAATACCTCAAATATTTCTGATTTGTAACTTCTTGTCAAATCTGAATAGATTCTCCCATTCCACCAGGTACACTCCAGTAGGACGCTCCTTCTTCTCTCCCCCTGAAGGATACTATCACCCGCTGGGAGGAGGTCGGGAGGTCTGGTTTGGCTTCCATCAGTCTGTCAGGCCTGCCATGTGGAACATGATGCTCAATATAGATGGTATGGAAGAAACCTGTTCGCTTAAATTATCCTAAATCATTCCTGACACTCTTTTCTCAGTATCCGGCCTCCTCTTTCTTCTTTTTAGTATCCGCAACTGCTTTCTATCGGGCTCAGCCTATTATTGAATTCATGTGCGAAGTCCTGGATATTCAGAACATCAATGAACAAACAAAACCCCTTACGGATTCCCAGCGTGTTAAATTTACCAAAGAAATCAGAGGTACTACTTTAAAATAATATATTGTGGTAAACAAAAAACTTGATTTCTGAAAATTTATGCAGTATATTTCCCCCCTTAGAAAATTATAAGTTTGGGCTGATTTTGATGGTGTGTAGAGAGAACATTTTTAGCAACTGCTAGAGTTTCTTCATCTCACGATATCACACATTTAAAAATAAATAAGACAAGCGTGTGGTTATACAGATGGATGTTTTGTCATTGTGTGGATCTCTCTCTGACATCCCTGTTTGTCTTTTAGAAACGCAATACTTTGGGGGGGTTTGCTGTGGAAAATATGAGGGATGGCAATTATGGCTTAAAGCCAGCTCTGTACCTTTTAATTTGTTGGTCTCTAATTTGTTTTTATCAGAAATATTCAACAAAAAAGTAAAAATTCAGAATATTTTTTCTCCTTTATTAATGATCGTATCCCATCTCTGCTCTGTATTTAATGGGCAAGTGTAACCTTACTACATTGTCAAAATCCGAATTAACTACTTCCCTCCCAAACTGGGAATTCTGACTACAGTATTATGACACATTTCTGTAGTATTTTCAGTGGACAAATTATTTTTTTCATTTTATGTTAATAAGATTATTTTTTCTCCATGAGCTTTAGGATGAATAAATTTTGGAAGAAACTATTTAACTTGGGTTGGTTTTTATTGCATCCACTCTGAGAATTTTAATTGAACAATCCAGATACAGTGGATTTGCATCTATATAGAAAATAAATGTAATCATGGAGAGCTCAATAGTTTGTTTTAGTCTTTGATCCTTCTCAATATATCATATTGGCTTTTGGTATGTGTGTCTTTATGTTTCACTGGATTTGTAGGTTTAAAAGTGGAGGTTACTCACTGTGGTCAAATGAAAAGAAAATACAGAGTTTGCAATGTTACTAGACGACCTGCTAGCCATCAAACGTATGTATGCTTTTTTTTTTTAAGAATCATCTTGAAAAGCCTTTGTTCTGTTTCTGTTATGGAAAAGCATTTTATAAACTGAAGGCCATACATAACTAAATATTTCATAAACTACGCATTTCAGAATTCTATAAAAATAACAAACTCTCATGCCATTCAGAAGAGGACCCAAAAAATGTGACTTGTGCTTTGGCAATATGTCAGTGAAGATTCTCAGTCATCCAGATAAGAGTCCTGGCAACTGGACTTCTTTTTTGGCTTGAAACATTTCACTGCTTATCCAAGTAGACAGACTTGAAAAATGGTACTTGGATAAGCATTTCAGGTCAAAGAGAAAAGAAGCCCAGTTGCCAGGACTCAATTTCCAGATGACTTGTGCTTTTTGGTTGTGTCACTTTGTGATGGAAATTCAGTCCCAATTACCACAGTTAAGTGAGGACTTCCTGTATTTACATAATTAATGTACAACTCCATATCTGGCAGCCATGCATGATTCCTCAACTGAGAGAAACTATAGATAAGCCTCTTCTTTTAATGTTTTATTTTATTTTATTGAAAAGACAGTGCCATGTCAGGATAACAATGCAAATAAAGCAGAGCCAGAGAGAGATTAATGGTAAATCTTAACATACATACTAATAACTATAACTGTACTATGTTAACAGTAATTACGGCAATGCAGCAAAAAGAAAAAAGAAAAGAAAAAAGAAAACTTCAACTAAATTTCTACTTAAATTAGCTTATTTACAAATTTTTCCACATTATATCCATAGTTTTATACATCTTTGTTGTACTGACATTCATAAACTTCCCTCTCACTTCTACCTCTTGTCTCTTAACCATTCATAAAATTTATTCCATGTCCTGTAATATTTTGAGTCTTCTTTATCTTTAATCTTTAAAGTTTATCTGCCCATTTCAGCACAATCCCAAATTTGCGTGACCGCCTTCTGCCGCCGATAGCCTCCCACCAACCAGTATGCTCCCACAGAGAGGGACTCCTCAGGGTGCCATCAGCCAGGCAATGTCGGCTGGCGACCCCCAGGGGGAGGGCCTTTTCTGTGGCAGCACCTGCCCTCTGGAACGATTTGCCCCCAGAGATACAAAGGATACCAGATCTCCGGGCCTTTTGCCGTGCCCTAAAAACTCTTCTTTTCCATCAAGCAGGGCTGGCATAACACCCCCCCCCCCCCCTTTTAAAAAGCTTTTTAAAGTGTCAATGGGTTTTAGTTGGGATGTTTTAAATTTTGGGCCAAAGTTGTGTAATTTTTTTTTAAAAAAAATAAATTTTGTATTGGTATGTTTTTTATTCTTGGCTGTGAACTGCCCTGAGTCCAGTAGGAGAAGGGCGGTATACAAATTGAATAAAATAAATAAATAAATAAATAAATAAATAAATAAATAAATAAATAAATAAATAAATAAATAAATAAATAAATAAATAAATAAATAAATAAATTTTCCTAATTATGTCATCATCTGATGGGGTGAAATTCAGTCCCAATTACCATAGTTAAGTGAGGACTTCCTGTATTTACCTAATTAATGTACAACGATGGAGAAAACTTCATATCTGGCAGCCATGCATGCTGCTTCAAATAAGAGAAGCTACACATAAACCCCTTGATATAACCCAGCAGGCATGTAGCAGTGATATGGGACTAAGCAGTCCTTCATCTTACATGCCTATTTATACTATAGCCTCTTTTAATTTTAACTTTTAGTTAGTTTGACCAACATTATGCATTTTTTTTATCATGCTGTCCCTATTTATTGAAATTTTAAACCTGATTTTTAAAGTTAGGATTCTAAGATCCCTTCCCTGGAGCTTGATATCATATATTTGGAGTACTACCCTCCCAGCCATACCACAATCCATCTTTGACTGCGTTCAGTTTTTATTAATTTCAGCAATATGACTGTTGGGAGAATAATTTTGTTGCTGCTTTTGTTAAATAGTTGAGAATCCAAAATAGTTGTTTATGTTCTGATACCATAGGCAAACCTCTTTCTTCTGAAATGAATATATATTTAATATATATTTCTGCTTACAGGTTCCCTCTGCAGTTGGAAAATGGGCAAGCTATGGAGTGTACAGTAGCTCAGTATTTTAAGCAGAAATACAGTCTGCAACTGAAATACCCACATCTTCCATGCCTCCAAGTAGGGCAAGAGCAGAAACATACATATTTACCCCTTGAGGTAAACACCTAGGCAGTTCTGTTCGTCAGTTCTGTTCCACTGCATCAGGCTTGTTCAGCCTGTATCTTTTTCATTCCAGGTGTGTAATATAGTTGCAGGACAGCGTTGTATTAAGAAGCTAACAGACAATCAGACGTCAACTATGATCAAAGCAACAGCACGATCTGCACCTGACAGGCAGGAGGAAATTAGCAGACTAGTGAGTAACTGCTTGAATATATTAAATCCCCATTAAGATGGAGTAAAATGGTGGTTGGAAGACGCTTATTACTGTAGGATCTTTTCCCGCATGAACTTTGCAAATCTTTTTAACGGGACCCAGTGCCATTTCTCGCCACTGGGTTGATGATGTTATGGTACACCAGAATGTGGTGTATCCAAGACATAGAAGATATGATAATAAAGTCCATCCCCCTCCTTTTGCAACAGTCCACATAAGACTACTGTAATGCTCTCTACATGGGGCTCCCCCTGAAGAGCACTCGGAGGCTCCAACTGGTCCAGAATGTGGCTGCGCGGGTGATTATGGGAGCGACACGGCGCACCTATGTAACACCTTTCCTGCGTGAGCTGCACTGGCTCCCGGTGATCTTCCGGGTGCGATTCAAGGTGTTGGTGACCATCTTTAAAGTGCTCCATGGCTTAGACCTGGGTACTTATGAGACCACCTTCTGCTGCTGATAGCCTCCCACCGGCCAATAAGCTCCCACAGACAGGGACTCCTCAGGGTGCTATCGGTCAAACAATGGCGACTGGCGACCCCCAGGGGGAGAGCCTTCTCTGTGGGGGCACCTGCCCTCTGGAACGAATTGCCCCCGGAGATATGGATGATCCTTGACCTACGCACCTTTCGCCGTGCCCTCAAGACGTTATTGTTCCAACAAGCTGGGCTGGCCTAAATATGAATTTTAATGGTTACCTGATTTTAAAGATACTTAGGGCCAAATTATTTAATATTTTTTTTAAATTGTTTTTAAATTTTGTATATAGGTGTGTTTTATTGTTGGTTGTGCACCGCCCTGAGTCCCTCAGGAGAAGGGCGGTATAAAAATTAAATAAATAAATAAATAAATTCACAGATAACTACAACGAAAGATAGCAGCAACTGAGGAACAAAGGCAGACAGTGGACTGCCGGTTGAGCTACGTTTACTCAAATGAAATGTTCACAAGAGCTGTTGTGTCTATATTTAAGAAATGTTCTCTGAATCTCCAGGTCAAGAGTAACAGTATGGTTGGTGGACCTGATCCATATCTGAAGGAGTTTGGTATTGTTGTCCATAATGAAATGACAGAACTGACAGGCAGAGTATTACCTGCACCCATGCTGCAGTATGGAGGTAGGGTAAGTACTTCATAATTTTCACCCAATCTAGATTACACAACAGACCTCATATAGGGGGCTTTTACCGGTAGACTCTTTACCGGCAACTGATCAAAATTTGAGGCTGAAAATGTAGTTGATCACCGAAATGCAATGGAAAGGTGTTTGCCCGTGCATTACTTTATACTCTTGTCAAAGAACAGCGGTTTGTGTTTGATTTTCTTTAGAACAAGACTGTTGCTACACCAAATCAGGGTGTCTGGGATATGAGGGGAAAACAGTTCTATGCTGGGATTGAAATTAAAGTGTGGGCCGTTGCCTGCTTTGCACCTCAGAAACAATGTCGGGAAGATTTGTTGAAGTAAGTAGTTTTCTTTTTTAGAAGATGATTATGTTTACTTGTATAAACTGATGTTTGGAAAGCTTTGAATCGTGTACTTTCAATAGAGGTTAAATGTTGTTATCAACTAGATCAGTGTTTCTCAACCTTGGTAGCTCGAAGATGGGTGGACTTCAACTCACCTTCAAGCTTCCAAGGTTGAGAAACACTGAAGTAGATGATGGTACACAAAGCAATAATTTTCTTCACCTTCTTTCCCCACTCTGATACCTTCAAGATCTGGTATCTTTTAAATTTATTTTTTATTATGTATATCCTGCCTTTATTATTTTTTACAAATGACATATCCAACACACCTTCCTTGTATTTTCCCCACAACAACAACAACCTTTTGAGATGAGTTGGACTTTAAGAAGATCCGATATCTTTTTTATGATAAGCATAATTCTCAGCCAATATAATTGAAGCCTAATGCAATGGAAAGTAATTAATGACATTTTAATTTGGGATTATCAATAGAACTTGCTTACCATAATTAGAAATTTCAGAATGACAACCTAAAAAGTACACAAATACCTGTGATTGCTTTACCCAGTATTAACATTTGCCAGACTAATTTTCTGATGTCCAGGATTATACTGACAGTATTCAAGGAAGTTTAGTCTAACCCTGCAGTTTTAAAATATGTGGTCTTTAGTTCCCAGAATTCCACAGTTGTTCTGGCTGAGAAATTCTGGGAGTTGAAATCCACTAATCTTAAATACTGATCTAACTTTTTTTTTTGATTTATATGCCGCCCTTCTCCGGAGACTCAAGAGTGGCTTACAATGCGTTAAGCAATAGCCTTCATACTTTTGTATATTTATACAAAGTGAGCTTATTGCCCCCATAACTGGGTCCTCAATTTACCTACCTTAGAAAGGATGGAAGGCTGATTCAACCTTGAGCCTGGGGAGATTCGAACCACCAGTAATTACAGACAGCTGGGTTTTAATTACAATGCTTACTCTGCTGAACTATCCAGGCTCCTTAATGATTGAGAGATCTGTTTTCTAAGAATCAATCCAATTCTTTTATCAAAACCATTTCAAGTGGAACAAAAGGGATAACCTGCACAAAATTAGGCTAGAGCTAACACTATCTATGACTTATTCTGTGTTTCTAGGAGTTTTACTGATCAGCTGCGCAAGATCTCTAAGGATGCGGGGATGCCAATCCAGGGCCAGCCATGCTTCTGTAAATACGCACAAGGGGCAGACAGTGTGGAGCCCATGTTCAAACATTTGAAATTGACTTATGTGGGCCTGCAGCTAATTGTAGTGATTCTTCCAGGAAAGACACCCGTCTACGGTAAGGAAGAGACCAGTTGACCAAATGCATAATATAATTATCATATTGAAAGAATGTGCAATTACAATTTGGTGCTTTTCTTTTGTAATAATCCTGTGCAAACTCTTTAAAACAAACAAACAACAACAACAACAACAACAAATCTTAGATTATCTAAATCATCAGTTTGAGTTCCTGGGATGGGATGGGAGTAGGGGTTGGATAGAACATTTAAAAAACTTCCAGGTTCTAAAAAACAACCTTTTCTTTGCAGCTGAAGTTAAACGAGTTGGGGATACTCTCCTGGGCATGGCGACTCAGTGTGTTCAGGTGAAAAATGTGGTGAAAACATCTCCTCAAACTCTGTCCAATCTTTGTCTGAAGATCAATGCAAAACTTGGTGGAATAAACAATGTCCTTGTACCACATCAAAGGTCAGCTTAACCCTTGGTTATTCTTCATAGAAAGCATCTGGCTGAGTTTTATTGAGAAGCAGAATGATGAAAACACTCAAAATGAAAATCCTTGCATTGAGAATTTTGTCATTTACCTAATTTAAATTGTTCCAAAGTTTTCCTTAGTTATAGAAATGAGAATTTACAATGCATTTAGACCCAAAAATAAAAGTCTTTTATTT
This sequence comes from Masticophis lateralis, assembly GCA_030761175.1. Taxonomy (NCBI): domain Eukaryota; kingdom Metazoa; phylum Chordata; class Lepidosauria; order Squamata; family Colubridae; genus Masticophis; species Masticophis lateralis. Next base: position 9,500,207 of record JAUDYJ010000009.1, on the reverse strand, counting down.
TTTCGTTCACATGTTCACTTCTACTGTGATATCTTATACTAGATAATTGTCCACATAAAAGCCTTTATAATAATCTCCACATTAGAAAGTGAGGCTATCTGGGAGTCCGATGTAGGATTTCCATTTGTCCCTAGAGCCCTTGAGATTTTATTTTTCTTTTTTTAATTGTTTTTTTTATACTAATAAATTCTTTAGATTTCTTGTTGACTGGGCTGACCTGAAATTTTTTATTCAAGAAAGGGACAAAAATTCATTGAATTCTCCTTTTTACCCCAAAGCAAAGCAGGAATTAAATTGAGGATTAAGGTTAATTGTTTGATGCAACAGGGAGCCACATAATAACATCAAGATATATTTATTGTTTGTCCTCTAGCTGAGGTGGGAAATGTTAGCTATGAGAGGTAGAATTTTGAGTTGTGTAATGCAGAAATAAGCACTAAACTTCTCAGCAACTGAAGAATAGTTTGGAAAAAATAAAATTGATAATTAGAACTAAACATTAAAAATGTATAGAACATTTTTAAAAAGGTTTTTTTTTTTTTTTTTTTTGCTGATTCCTAGTTAAAGTGCTTTTTTTTCTCCCCCCAATTCCCCAGGCCCTCAGTATTCCAGCAACCTGTTATTTTTCTGGGAGCAGATGTCACTCATCCACCTGCTGGAGATGGGAAGAAACCTTCCATTGCTGCTGTAGTAGGAAGCATGGATGGCCACCCCAGCCGTTACTGTGCTACTGTGCGAGTGCAAACTTCCCGTCAAGAGACATCGCAAGAACTGCTATACAGTCAGGAAGTGATTCAAGACCTGACCAATATGGTGCGAGAACTGTTGATCCAGTTTTACAAATCCACTCGCTTCAAGCCCACACGGATCATTTACTACAGGGGAGGAGTATCCGAAGGGCAAATGAAACAGGTATTGGTCTAGTAATTCATCCTCTGAATGAGGCCCCCTCAGAAAGTCCATTCTTTTGCCATATAGCCTGAAAAGAGGTGTATGCCAAGAATACACTCAACACAAACATTTAATCATCCAGTTTGAAACTATTCTTGAGATTTCTGAGACACCTGCATGCATTGCTTATTAGCTCCATTGCTGCACAGAAATCTGGCAATGGTTGCAAACACTGTAATTATCCTAATAATAAACAGTAAAATACAATGGTTGTGCTAGTGTTAATGATATCTAAAACCATTTAATTGTAGATGATTTGATAAACTGTGCTAATGAATGACTGCATTTTGGGTGCTCATATTTATGGCCTTTTGCAGAACTCCGTGATATGTAATTTTTTTGCTGAAAGACAGCATTTGCTTCCAGTTTCTGGCAAAAAAAAGTGAACAGTGGGTTTGCTTATTGACTGTGGTGTTTTCTTAATAATCATGGTGTTCACTTAACAGCTGCCACAGAAAAGGTAAAATCAGGCACAGTCACCCGATAACTGTCGTAATGACCATCACAATTTATTGCCATAATTGTGGGCTCAGTTACGATAGATAAATCAAGGACTACCAGTATGCTAAAAAAGTAGATAGATTGTCTCTTCATCCAAACCAGATGTATGTTATATGTCAGTGATGCATCCTGATGCTAAATTAAATTAGTATCTAATCCCAAAGCTTTATGCATACAAGGCATTTTCTAAATGTACTCATCTATTTCCTTCCTGGCACATTTGCAAAATCATATTTTACCTTGAAAGTTTTCATGAACTTCCTTGATGTATTCAGCAACTAGAAATTGGCTTGGATCCATATCTGTTCTTACTTAATAGTACAACAGCTTCAATGAGACTTTATGAATTGCCTTACGCAGCCCAGATCAGCAGTTGATTTTAACTTTTAACCCTTCTAGGTAGCTTGGCCTGAGCTTATTGCAATCCGGAAGGCCTGTATCAGTTTAGAAGAAGACTACAGGCCAGGGATCACTTACATTGTCGTGCAGAAAAGGCATCACACAAGACTCTTTTGTGCGGACAAAACTGAACGGGTAGGTAACTGCTAGAGGTAGAGCCATCCTATTAAATTCTGCAGCTTTTGGGAGGCACCAGGGGGCTTTTCTTGGAAAATTGCTTGGGTGGGGTAAGGATGGTGCAAATGAATTTTTATGAGGCTAGATACTGATGGGGTTTTTTTGGTGGTGGTGGTGGTGGGAATAAGTTTACACATTTTGAATCAATAAAAAGTGTAATAATTCAAAGTTGATTCTAAATGGTCAGATGTAAAACCTCTGCAAGAAGCTAAAGCCTAGCTGAAAATTTTGAGGCATATTTGTAGGCATCTCTCAGCACTCTAATGATTCTTAAAGAGAACGAAATGCGCGAGATCCAGGTAAGTCAGATCCATTTCATTTCCTCTTGCTTATTATCGGAGAACTTTCAGCTCTACGTATTTCAACTCTGGCACTCCATTTCAAGTTGCAACAGCTGTTCCAACCTTAATGAACCTCAGCTAATAATTCCAATTTAAATTCAGAAATGTTTTGTGCATTTCTGTTAAGTCATACGGGCTTCTCCTTGCTGCCCATTTCTTTCACTACATTAAAATGGCTACCATAGGGCAATTGCCTTTGGATAATGTGAAAATATCCCCTGTTGGACGTTGCTTTATGTATATCTGAATCTGTCTGGCTTCAGGCAAAGCTGAAGAGTTTTCATCGTTGGAGGAAACTGTCCAGTTGCTCATTGAATCATGATCCTTAACCTTTAGTAGGAGGGTATGGGTAAGGTTCAAGTGTGCTGCACAGATTGATTGATTTACTGTCAAATAAAATATAATGATGATTTCTGCTTGTTTTGTTGACATGGGTGCCGCACACTAAGCGTAAATGGCTGTGTTGTCTCCCAATAGGTGGGAAAAAGTGGAAATGTTCCGGCAGGCACTACTGTGGATAGCACTATCACCCACCCGTCTGAATTCGACTTTTACCTCTGTAGCCATGCAGGAATCCAGGTAATCCTAATATAGCCAGCTGTTAACTCAGTAGCATTTTGTGGTTCACACCTGGATGAAACTGGCCTCGCATAAATGAAAGGTTAACCTTGATATTGAAATGTGGCATAAGCAGCCGCAGTTTGGCCCTGAAAAGTCAGTGAAGCATTATCTTCTGCATTAATGAACAGCCTTCGCCCCTAGGTTGAAGAAGCTGCTTCTTTCTTCTTCTTCTCACAAAGAAACTCTGTAAGAAAAAAGAGAGGGCTTTCCTGGAAAAGAAAAGAAGAAGAGTCAGCTTCTGTGTCCTGAGGTTACTTCCTGCCTCTTGCATGGTATGTCTGTCTTTAGGGAATTTTGATGGCGGATTGACTAAATTTATCCTATTTCAGGGAACCAGCCGTCCTTCTCACTATCAAGTCTTGTGGGATGACAACTGCTTCACCGCAGATGAATTGCAGCTACTGACATACCAGCTGTGTCACACTTACGTCCGATGCACACGGTCTGTCTCAATCCCTGCGCCTGCATATTATGCCAGGCTAGTGGCATTTAGAGCAAGATACCACCTTGTAGACAAAGACCATGACAGGTGAGCAAACTTGGGAGAAGAACCTTCAAGGGTTTAGTGTAGTCAGAGTCTAGGATTGCATTCTGGGTAAGTGGTAAGTTATATACAGATCTGCCCTTCCATTCTGGATTTGATCTGAATGCAAAGCTCCTTCCCTTTTAACAATTTAAATTTCACAGGGAAATTAAACATTTTTGGTGGCATTAGTTGCTGGTTGCTGCACAGGCAATATTTTATTGAACAAGTTGCAACATCCTGCCTTCTAATTATAGATTCCATTTAATTGGCTAGAAAAATTAGATAATGTATTTATCAATACAATTTACTCCAAAAAAAAAATCTGCAGAGACTCTGAAATTGTATTAGCGGAGCCTGTTAGTTTTGCTAATCCATTATGCTAAACCAATTCAAGCTTCTACTCTTCCCAATGTTTTGGATATTTCAGAAGAATCTACAGTTTATAGAGATTAGATGCCTGAACATGTAAGAGAGGCCCAGGGTTCATTTTTAACCTTTTTTGTACAAGTAGTCCTTGATTTAGAACCATAATGGACCCTGCCTATTACGATTGTAAGTCATGACAATTGTAAAATGGGTCAGTTGTGACCTATTTACAACTGTTTTTGCGGCAATCACTAAAGGCTTTTTTTTTTGCTAAAAACTGGAGGTAAACGCTCCTTTTTAGCAAAGAAAAGCTAGTAAAACATGACCATGGGATGCTACTTCAAACAGTCATAAGTCAGGGACTACCAGTCTATTGTAACATGAATAGAAACCACCTCTGCCCAATACTTAGAAGTGGCTCTTCATGTTGAAACAGTAGCAACCTGCAAAGGGTGCGGATGTAGTTGAGGAGCGTCGCCTCAGTGGGATTATGTGTTAAATCCTTCTAACTTCTTTTTCAGTGCTGAAGGCAGCCACGTGTCAGGACAGAGCAATGGCCGCGACCCTCAAGCACTAGCCAAGGCAGTACAGATCCATCACGACACCCAGCACACCATGTATTTTGCCTGATAGAGACTCTGCAGCCACATGGCAGGAGCGGCCTAGTTGGACAGGCCACCAACCATTAATTGTCAGGGCTCGTTTTTTGTAATTCAGGCTGCCCTCCACCAGCAGCTTGGGACAGTTGCACTGAATTGATACCTGCCACCAACATCTCGTCAGGCACAATTGAGCCATTTTTATTTTTATTTTTTTTTTCCGTAAACAGAAATTTCATAAAACAGTCTTTGCATTGGACTGAATTTTTACCTCAAAACGCAAAAGGCTGATCCTCTTAAAAAAAATTTTTTTAAAGGACTTGGCATGAAAGGTTTTTATTGAAATATTTTGCTAACCAATTAATCAATTTACGTTACCTCTTCATCCCATGTTAAGCTTGTCAAGAAGATGAATTCCTGCTGGGCTTTTGACATACTGCTTACTGAGTCTCCAGATATGGCAAAACAGGATTCTGCTGTTTCTTTTCCTGTCTGGAGCCATATAAACTTGATCAATGAATTTTTGGTGTAAAAAACACCTTTCAACAAACATGGATTTTCAGAGGTATGGCTGTTCCTTTGGTTTTGTTTTTTTAATTTTTTCGCTTTGTCAAATTTTGCTAGTTCCCTTTTTGTAAATCTCTCTGCAGTCCTGGGCTGCAAAGCCATTGCACTATAACTGCGAATTCAGCTTGGTGGTACTTCTGTGAATGCGTAATGTTAGCAGAGAAAAATCCCCTTTGGCAGTTCTAATACAATTATTATTATTATTATTATTATTATTATTATTACGGTTACAACTGCCACCTTTTGATTCAAAATGCTGAACTGCTTCCCCTTCTAAAAATAGGTAACCAGGTTCTGAACAATTAGTTTTAGTATTTTTCAAACATCACAAAAAGTGCCCATTTTATGCTGCTATGTTTGACAAATTGAAGTCATTTTTAATACTCTTTTTCATAGAAGGTTTTAACTTTGGCAATAATTTTTTTTAAATAACCTGGCAGTAGCTTTTTTAGTCAGAATCCATTCTTGGGTAGATTGACTTATCTTTACTGAGGAGAAAATTAATTACTAAAAATGGATCAGAAGAGGCTCCCTTCATGCTTTTTACAAATGATTATTTTTAACTGTTTTATAGTCACCATTGGTCTGTCTACCCCTTTTTATAAGCTTGGAAAGTGGGTGTTGTGTATTGGAAAAAAGGCTTTGCCAATTTGTACAGTTGTGTATAGTGTGACAGTAGCAATCAAAGACTTTTACCAGCAATTTAAATCCTGTTTCCTTTGATGATTTAGGTTTCTTGCATGTACAGCGACACTCAGTAGCATGTGTGAAGTGTGAATTGTAATGTTGATCTTGAACCTTTTCTATTAGGATTCTTAATTTTGCTCGGTTCTCTTCCACTGAAACTTGTTAATACCAAAAGTAGGATGGGAGGGGGTTGTGCAGACAATAATAGTGTTGTGTTGAGACTAGCTTGTGAGTGTTAGCACACAATGCTTTAAATTTCTAGTTTTTGACTGAGTTGATATGGCCACCACTGTGGAAGACTGGGATTTGGCCAATAATTGCACTCTGGATTTCTAATCGAAGGGTGGTATCACAGAGTCTTGTGAGCTTTCAAATCCGGACTTTCAAGTTGACAATATGATACACCATTTAGATTGTCCTTCAGTGAAATAGAGCTTCTAATAACTTGGAAAATGTACATTTCCAAGAACATTATTCAGTTGTGTCAGAGTACACTGAAGTTAAGTCTTCAAAAAAACACACAAAAAAAGTTTTATATGCTTCTTCCAGAGCCGTGGGCGTGTGTGGGTGTCTGTGGGAAAGGGAATATGCAGTGTTTGTCCCCATTCAGAAAAAGAAGTGAAGCAACTTAGTTCTGACGTCCAGAACTGAGATATTAGATTGCTTAAGTATAGGTAAGGGTTTGGTGGTTGTTTTTTTTTTTTTTAACTTTTCCTTGAGAATACCTCACTTGGATAATCAATATCAGGACACACAGGGAGGGAGAGTGGCCACTGCTTTAGTTTGTCTGCTGCTTTTCTTTTCTTTTAATGTTCAGGGAGAAAATGCAAGAATTTTAACTCCTGCTGACCCAAACAAACGGAGAACTGAGGCACCTTGAAAAGAGTTTTAAGCACCTGTTTTAGCGTGTAGCATTTTTTTTATTGCACTAGGTAAGGACATGGTTTGAGAGAAAGAGAAATTTTAAAAAATGGATATCTGTACCATCTTGGGTACACTGGTAGCTGCCCTGGCACATAGTACAGGCGGAGAAAAGGGATATATGTACCCACTTGTCTACAGGTGAGGTCTTCTTCCAAATCCCAGCCAGGCAGAATGAAAAAGAGGATTTCCAAAAGGTTTGTATACCGTCAGCAACCAAATCTGCTTTTGCTCCCATGCCCAGATCAAGATTGGGAAGTAGGGCTGGAGGAGGACTTAAACCTCTCATCCTATCGTTTGCCGGCAAAAGCAGATTTTGGGAGCCAGGTGGGATTCCCCATCGCCACCCAAATAGTAACAAAAAACAGCAGCTGGATGAAAACATGCATTTTAAAGGGCTCAGTTAATTTTAGGTGTAGTTGGGCCCAAACTGTGAAGACAGGAAGCTTAATGAATCTGGGAATACTTTTTTTCTGATTGGCTTATTAGGAAACGAGACTGTATAAAGTGTATAAGCTATATGAAATGGTTCTTTTTAAAAATTTCTTATCATAGGAAAAAAGAAGATTTTGATCATATTTTTCATGCGTATTACAGCCCACAACCCACATTGGTCTTTTGAAATCATCTGTGATATCTGAGCAGGATTCTTTTTTAAGTGAATTATTATCACAATGAATTTTATCAGCCCAAAAATGTTGATGAGAAAACTTTCTTGCCAACTTTTGCACTTTCTTGGAATTTTTCATGATTTCCACCCCCTCTTCCTTCTTGTCTCTGTTGAAAATTTTCCTGTGCAAAAAAATGTTCAGTCATCTCTTAGTTGCTGAACGGTCCAGTGATGTCATTTGGGTATGTTTCAGAGCTGAAAATTTCTATCAAAGCAGACAGCGATGAAGATCTTCAAACTAATAAAGGGAAGGTCTTGTTGATCTTTGGGAGACCTTTTTGACTCATTGGGACTGCCCCTTCCCCTGGGGATGAACTGAATGGTTATGCATGTGTCAATCAATGGGAAGATGTGCATTTTCTAGCTATAGTTCTTAAGGTTTTTTAGGGTTTAGTTTGGTTGGGGTTTTTAATGTTGTTTTCTTTCCTTTTGACCAGTCTTCTCCAACTGTGTTGTCTTTGGTCGTTTTGGGCTACAACTTCCAGAATTTCAACTTGGTTGGAGACTCTTGGTTTATATTAAGCCTGCTGGCTCCTTTTTTTTTTTTGCTGTTATGTCATGGGAGATTTTCAAATGTAGCAAATTTGAACTGTGGGCTGGAGGGAACGGGCTAATAATTTGGGTGGTAGTTCTTGGTGTTTATCAGAAAATCAAATGTGGTTCCTTCTGTAAGTCTTCTGCCTTTTTTATTTTTATTTTTTTGAGCACTTTTATTCCAAAGAGGCTCTAAAAAGCTTTTGCTCTGTAACAGAGAGTCTTGCTTAACTTCTGTGACTTCTGGGCATTTTAAGAAGGGCATCCAAGTAGACTTCAAAATCAGATGCAGAAGATGTTCCATGTTTCTTTGATCCAGAGAAGTCGTTTTCTCCTACAGCCCTAATATCAAGAATCTTTGAGTGATGGGGAAAAGGGCGTGGCTCTTCTCACGACAGGTCACCGAAACCTCCGATCAGTTCTTCCCACTCCTGCCAAGAAAACTACCTTTGTTGATAATGCTGTGGGTCCTTTTTTCCCTTCTTGCTCGATGGCAAGGCAGTTCCTCTGTTTTCATTTTCGTAAAACAGAGTTCCGAGGGCATTGTATCAATACTGTTTCAACTGCAAGGTTTTTTCCCTTGTGTAAATTGAGGAAAGATCATAAGTGGATATCAATTAAGGGTTTCTTTATACCTTGCTATTGACACTTTCGTGATATTTCTATGTCTAGGGCCTGGACCTTGTACGTAAAACTTGTTGGCATATGTTCATTTTCGACTGATGTATTTTTCTTTTTTTTTCTTTTTTTGTTTGTTTGTTTGTTTCTATACTGTTAGACTTGTAATGTTATAAATTGTACTTTATTAAATTGGACTGGATGTATGTCTATAGCAATACGAGGTACTTTTTCTTTCAAAGAAACTCTGGGATGGGTAGGTTAACAGTGCCTCCCTCCCCCATTGCGATATGCTGGCTGTGTATAATTGCAATGTATTTTTTTTTCTTTTTTTAGCCTGCAGGGATTTTGTGTTCATGTGTCCAAAAAAATAAAGGCATTTGTTGCCAAATGTTTTTTCTTCGGTGTGCAATAAAAAAAGCTGGTCTTTTATTTTTATTCGAAAACCAGTGTGCTACTGACAAGATTCATGATAGAAACAAGTGGCATGAAATGGAATTTTAAATAATATTATTTGGATGCCTGACTGTAAACCAGATGATTGAAAAGTTGAAATTTAGAATATTTAAGAACCAAGTGACATATTGGGTAAGAAGCAAAGAATGTTGCTAAGTATAAAGTAAACATACTTGTGGCAGAAACCTTGACTTTGATGGCATTTGAATCAATGTAATGATAACACCAGATAATTTTTTTGTTATGGCTAACCTAAATAAGTTATCAAATATGTGACCTTGGCAGTCGAAGTAAATGCTAAGCAGAATTTACTGAGGAAGGCAATTGCAATAGCCAGCGAACTAATCCCTTCTCTTAGTTCATGATGTGCATGTAACTAGATAATACATTTATTTTGTATTTTACATTCACATACTACATCTCTCCAGAGAGAAAACTTACCTTGGTCAAGATAAGACCCAGAGAAACCTTAGATAAAAATGAGTAAGAATTAAAATGCATAATAACATCAACAGAAATAGTCAAATTAGTCTGATGATGAAGGAAGTACATGATCTTTTAAGTGTGCTTAAAAAAGAGTTTTTGCCCCTCCCCTCTAGTAATATAAAATTTTAAACTAATAATGAGAAATTGTAGTAGCTTGATAACACACAAAATGCTTTACACCAAAGAGTCTTCAAACTTGGCAGCTTAGCATAGCTGGCTGGAGAATTCTGGGAGTTGAAATCCACAAGTCTTAAAGCTGCCAAGTTTGAAGACCTCTGCTTTACACAATGCAAAAAATGCTTTACACAATGCAAAATTATCCATAGTATTATGATTCTCACTCAACTTGGATGTCTCCAGCCAAGATTTATTTGTGACTACACCTGTTGGTTTTACCCATTCATTTTTGGCAGTTATGCTACGCAATCTTAATGCAAAGATTAAAAGATATCCTTCCCTTCAGAGGTGCAACCAACCATATTTCTGGGCTAAAGTGGTTGAGGTAACCATGGAGAAATATAGGTGCCCATTTTAAAATACACCCTCATGCTTGTATATTTGATTTTAAACTCTGCTTGTGACTTAATGTGAAGCAAGCCAAGTGATTTATCCAGTAAATAGAGCACCTAACTTCGTGTTTATTTGAACACTTTGCACCGACCTCTGGGCCCATTAAAAGTGGGCCCCAAAAGTCAGAATGGCAGCTTTGATGCATGTTCAAACTGTCTTTTTTAAAAGTGTGCCTTGAAGCATTAAGAACAAGGCAAGGTATCAACAGCTATCTTGATTATTATTTTTTTGCCCCTATTGCAGACCCTCTGTGGGCACGAAGAAAGTTACAGTAACCCTTTCCCTCTGGAAGACCTTATCCCTTGAGTTGAGGTGCACCTCAAGGTGATGAGGATGACCAGCCTTGTTCTCTTCAAGAGAGACTTTGGACTTCTTTTACAGCAACTATGATAGGCTTAGTTGTAGGGGTTAGCATCTTTGTTTCTAGTTGTATTGGTTCTACAGATGGATTTTAATGATTTCTTCCATGATTACATTCCTCATCTTGCAAGCTAGCTAGAATCTTCAGTTAGCACTATAGAGACGTCCAAAAAAACATTCTGTCAACAATCTGAATCAGCTAAATTAAACCTAGCCCAGAGTCACTGAAGTCGGGCAGCCTACACATTTGATTAACAAACAAAACAAACTTAGGTGCCAGCAAGGTTTCCAATGTGGAAACTTGCTCCAAGAGATGCATGGTACTGTACCACAGAAGAAACTGGGGTGACTTCCTTGTCCTTCCCTCAGATCTCCACTAAGGGGCAACAGCAGTGGATTCCTTTGTTGGCAACAGGAGCAGAGGGAAGAAGGAAAAATCCATGGAATGGATCTCTGCTCTGGTTGCCTCAAATGGTGAAAGCACCAGATCCCTGTTGCAGCTGCTAAGGATCCATGCCGTGGGGCAAAACCATTAGTAGGACTAGTGTGGTTTAACAAAGCAAAAAAAAAGTGAAGATTAGAGTTTGAAACAAGATCACTCAGATCAGAATAAATTGAAACGGATTACCCACCTGTGCTTTAAAAGAACCAAAGAATTAACTAAAATTAGAGATGTAGAAAACAGGTAAAAAATGCCTTCACTACCTAGGCTTGAACAAAGCTGTAGTGTTTAGCACTTCCTTTTTGATCCCCCTCTTGGGTCAGCTTAATAATATAACTTTATTGTCATTGTATGTGTATACACAGGATACCCAAATAACAAAATTCACTTAACACCCAAAGACCAGGCCCAACACACACAACAATCCCCAAACACCCCACCACCCACCACAAATTCCCCACCCCCTAAACCACCCAAACATCCACACAGCAGACCAAGTAATGCCGTCCAACAGCTCACTGATGGTGGCCCTTTAGTTCACAGTTGAGTGCAATTATAGCTCTGGGATAAAAACTATTCAGAAGACGTGTGGTCCAAGTTTTAATTGTTCTGTCTCTTCTGCCAGAAGGCAACAGTCCAAAAAGATTGTAAGCAGGATGGGAAGAGTCTCTGAGAACGTTGTGCAACTTCCTCAAACAGCAAGATGCAAAGATGTCATCCAGGGCTGGTAGCTGAAGTCCGATGATATTCTGGGCAGTTTTAATAATTCTCTGTAGAGCCTCTTTGTCTGCTACAGAGCTGCTCCCATACCATGCAAGAATTCCTTATGTCAGGACACTCTCAATCTTCCTTTAACTATCATCTGCATACAGGTATCCTCACAATCAAGTGACTCTTTGAAGTTGCAACGGGACCAAAAAGGTGATTTATGCCCTTAGACTTTTGACTATTGCAGCATCCTCACAGTCACTCAATCAAAATCTGGGCATTTGGCAACCAGCATGTATTTTCAAGGGTTGCAATGTCCCTGGGGTCATGTAATCGCCTTCTCTGTTGGCTTCTGACAAGCAAAGTCAGAGGGGAAGCCAGATTTGCTTAACGAATATGGTTCGCTTAACAACTGCAGCAATTCATTTAACACCTGTGGCAAAAAATAATTTTAAAAAATCGGACATGACTCCTTAATGCAAGGTCAGGAATGAAAATTCTGCTCCCAGTTGTGACTGTAAGTAGAGAACTGTCTGAATCCTAAATTGTGTCACAGCACTGTATGAACCTCCATATTATTGGGATGCCTAGGGAACAGTCCACTTAGCTTCAACACAATCCCTAGATGGTTGGTTGGCTGATCATTAGAAGTCAATGCCAGCTTTTAGTGCTTCTCAACCTAGGCAGCTTTAAGATGGGTGGACTTCAGGTCATTGTGGAGTTGGCCCCCAGGTTTTTGTTTTGGTTTTTAATTTGATTTATATGCCGCCCTTCTCCGGAGACTCAGGGCGGCTTACAATGCGTTAAGCAATAGCCTTCATACTTTTGTATATTTATACAAAGTCAGCTTATTGCCCCCACAAACTGGGTCCTCAATTTACCCACCTTAGAAAGGATGGAAGGCTGAGTCGACCTTGAGCCTGGCTAGGATTGAACTCAGAGAAATTACAGGCAGCTGGTGTTAATTTCTGCCTTTAGTAGGAGGCATTAGCCCCCTACGCTACACAGGCTGGGACTGGTTCACCAGAACCGGTAGTAAAACCAGCGGGAGGCCCCACCCACCGCCCCTAATATCATCAGCGATCTGCGCATGCGTGATCCCGTTGCGAATTGGTAGTAAAGGTAAGTAGAACCCTCCCCTGGTTCGCATGTTGGCTGGGGACTTCTTGAAATCCAGCCATAATTAAAATTGAAACGTTTGAAAAACATTGGTTTAGAAGGAATGAATTGCAAAAGAAATCAGGTAAGAAAATGGTAAGAGCAAAGGGGTAAAGAGTAAATAAGTAAAATGGACTGACTAGAGGGGAAGCAATGGTGGTTTTGGAGGACAGAAAGGAGCAGAAAAAAAGATGAATCATCTTGGTGGTGTTTGTTAGTTGTGAAGTCGTGTCCGACCCATCGCAACCCAATGGACAACGTTCCTCCAGGCCTTCCTGTCCTCCACCATCTTCTGGAGTCCTTTAGTGACTCCATCCAGCCACCTCGTTCTGTTGTCCCTTTCTTCTTTTGCCCTCAATCTTTCCCAGCATGAGGCTCTTCTCCAGGGAGTCCTTCCTTCTCATTAGGTGGCCAAAGTATTTGAGTTTCATCTTCAGGATCTGGCCTTCGAAAGAGCAGTCAGGGTTGATCTCCTCTAGGACTGACCGGTTGGATCTCCTTGCAGTCCAAGGGACTCGCAGGAGTCTTCTCCAGGACCAGAGTTCAAAGGCCTCCATTCTTTGGCGCTCAGCTTTTTGGTGTAAACCCATGTTTTTCAAACACACTCAAAAGATCCTTTTCAGAGTCAAATCCGAAGCACTACATAGCCCGAGACTATAGGGCCTAGAGAGTGTTTTCAACTTTAAGATGGGCAGACCATTTCCCAGAATTCCCTACCACCTTGGGAATTCCCCAGGAATTCTGGGAGATGAAATTGCTGAGGCTGGAAAACCCTCATGTAAGCTCGTTTTAGGGATGTTTCCTTTCCTTGCCTCGAGGATTTTAATTTCTTCGGTTGACGATGGCTTCCGATTCCCTACATTTTTGCCTAATGCTTCTCCCTTCCGCAGGGCAGAGGGAGGCAGGCTGTATGCATCTGTTCCCAGTTCTGTGCGTTTTGTGCAGAGTTTTCTCTCAGTGGTGAAATCCAAGCGTGGCTTGGTGGGTATGACAGGGGAGGATACTGCAAAATCCCCATTCCCTCCCCCACTCCTGGGGAAAGGATACTGCAAAATCCCCATTCCCTCATTCCTGGGGCAAGGATACTGCAAAATCCCCATTCCAGGGTAAGGATACTGCAAAATCCCCATTCCCGCCCCACTCTAGGGCCAGCCAAATGTGGCATTTGCCGGTTCTCAAAATTTCCGCTGCCGGTTCCCCAGAACCTGTCAGAACCTGCTGGATTTCACACCCCCCCCCCCCACACGCCGTTTCATTCCTTGCGGCCCTTGGGTCCAGGAGCATCCCTCGGAAGTGTCGGCTCTTTCGAGACTTTCCCTCGTTCCCTACCTCTTTGCTCCGCTTTCTCGCCTTGCCCCCGCCCCTCCCTCTCTCCCTCCCTCTTTCCCAGCCTGCGGCGGCGCTGGTTGGATGGGCTGCTGCGCAGGCGCAATCCCGGGATCCCGGGCTCGTCCCGAGCAGAGGCTGCGGCTGCAGCGGCGCCCAGGTCCCGGTGCGCCTTTGGACGTGGGTCTCTTCGGCGGCGGCTCTCGCGCGCCTTCCTCCCCTCTCCCCGGTCCGGGGCGCCGCCCGCGTGGATGGGATGGAAGCGGGTCCCTCGGGAGCAGGTACCCTGCAAGGACCCCGGGAACGGCCAGCTCAGAGGGGCAGCATGCAGCCGGAGTGGGGGGCGGGCGGGTGGGGGGGATGCAATCTGTCCGGGCGACTCCGGGAGCCCGTGCAATATAGGGGTGGGGGGGAGGGGGAGCTCTCCAAAGGAGCAAGAGCGACGCCGGGCTTTTGCAAAGGGGAGGGGGCTTCTGGGCTTTGGAACCCGGAGGGAGGCTTGTGGGGGGGGGGCGCCAGGGGCGAGGGCCAGGGTTGCGGAGGGCGCCAGGGTGGTCGAAGAACAATGGAAGGGGAGGGTAGGGGGGGTTGGGGTGAAAGAGGTTTGGGGGCTCGGGGGAGCCGGTGTGCAACGTTTGGGAGGGGGCTGGAGGCGAGTCAGGCGAGGCCCGAGCTAGACCTGAGGAGGGGGGGGCAGGTTTGGAGGGGGAGTCTCTTAAGTTCCACCAGGCTGGCCGGGGGGTGGGGGGTGGCGGGTTGGGGGAGCGGATCTGCGAGCCAAGGAGGGAAGGGGCTGGAGGGCAAGGGAGGCCTGCGAAGAGGAAGGGGAGGCCACGTGAATCTTGCAAAGGGGGGGGGGCTTAACGAGTGCCAGGGCTGGGGGGCTGGGAAAAGATGCTCTGGGGGTGGGTGGGGGTGGGCTTGTTGGAAGCAGATGTCCCGGAAAACTCCGAACTTGAATTTGGGGAAGGGGAGAAGAAGCCTTGGGGGGGGGGGGTTGAGACTGGCTGAGATTGCCGATGATAGGGGGGACTTGGGGGGGGAAGTATGAGGGGGGGTCTGAAAAACAAGTAGCCTGCAAGAGACAAAATGGGGGGGGAGGGCAAAGGAGGGGAGAATGGAAGAGATGAGGAGGAAGCAGGAATTAGAAATGGGTCTGGGGGTGGGAATCGCTTTAGCTCTGGAAAGGCTGGGGGTAAGCGAGAGAGGTGGGCTCAGCTGTGTTCACCTTTTGCAGAAGAGACTCTTGAAGCATCAGATTTGTTGGGGGGGGAGAAAGAGGAATGTGTAGCGGTGCCTCTGAGTACCAGGTGTGCGAGGAGACAAGGTTTATGCCCCCCCCCCCGCAGCTGATTTATGGGAGTGGGGTGCAACCCAGGCATTCAGAGAACAGACTGTGGACGTGCTCGGATGAGAAGTCATCTTGGCTGGCAGGTGTGTTTGAGAGATTAAACAACCCTTGAATAGGACACCTTGTTACTCATCCGTCCTTCTGGGTTGGTGGAATGAACGAGAATTTCCCCAGTTTTGGAGGGGGGAATCCCAAGGAGTTGTGACTCTCTTCACACATCCCACCAGAGACTGAGGCATCTTTATGCATGGGACATCATGCCCACCCCACCCCCACCCTCCGGGGCTGAGTGATCCCTGTCAGGTCCCGTCTCCACCTCCCACTAGGTCACAAGGATCAGGCTCCTAAGCCAAATGGACTTGGCATTCAACAGAACCCACTGGAGGTTCCAACCTAGAATGAAATTTATTATGGGATGCCTTAAGGGGGAGGATGAGCCCACTTCTGTAGCTCCTAACCCGGTCTTAGCAACCTGTGTTTGCGTTCATACAGCAGTTTAGTGTGTTGTGGGGATCCAGCATATCAGTGTACGGTCTAGTACAGTGTTTCTCAACCTAGGTAGCTTGAAGATGGGTGGACTTCAACTCCTAGAATCCCCCAGCCAGCGCTGCTGGCTGGGGGATTCTAGAAGTTGAAGTCCACCCATCTTCAAGCTACCAAGGATGAGAAACACTGGTCTACTAAGTGGGGAGTACCACTTTTATTGAAACTAACATCCCCATCTGGAATTCTCTGAAAAGGTTGGGACTATAGACCAGGGGTCTCAAAACTTGGCAACTTTTAGACTTGCGGACTTCAACTCCCAGAATTTGCTAAGTGAGGAATTCTGGAAGTTGAAGTCCACAAGTCTTAAAGCTGCCAAGTTTAAAGACCTCTGACTTAAAGCAAAGGTGTCCAGCCTTGGCACAACTTTAAGACTTGTGGACTTCAATTCCCAAAATTCCTCAATTCTGGGGAGTTAAAGTCCACAAGCCTTAAAGTTGCCAAGTTTGAAGACCCCTGCTGTAGACCATCAGCTTGGGAAGTCCTGAGACCGTTCCTTCCAAAACACCAGCATGTACATGGTGGACAGCAGTTTTCAAGGAGAGAACCAAGGTGGATTAGTGAGAAGGTAAGAGTGTGACTCACCTTTGGAGGGTCTTCCTGAATGAAGGGAGATGTTTGAAAGGACAATGGAAGGAGCCACCATGTGGTCCTTTGGAGGTTCGTTGGGGAAATATCAGAGAGGCTTTGATGCCCCACGTGTGTCAAAGCTGTGACGTGTATCTGAAAGGGGTATGCAGATGGGTAAAGGTTCCTGTTAGGGGGTGCCAAGGGCAGCTGAGGATGGGTTGCCTTCTCTTCATCTCTCTCCCCCTTCCCAAGAAGAGCAAAGGGGTTTGCAACTTTCATTATAAAGTGTAAATGCAACAGAAAGTTAATTGTGATGGAAAGTAATTGTGACTTAAAGAGGAGCCAGGAAAAAGGGGAGACAGACACAGGACAGGAGCTGGGCGAGGGCAGTGGTTTTTTTTTTTCTTTGTGTGCCCAAGCCGTGACCTCCAGGGGTTGTAGTAGTATTTCTTTTTTTATCACCTCTTTAAAAAAAACCAAAACGGAACCAACGTCCTCCAGATTTCCTTTAAAGAAACTCTACCCCCGGCATTTCCAAGCTGATGAGGAAAAGATGGGAACATGTGTGCTTTTTGAAAATCCCTCTCAGAAGAGGGATTTTAATGGTCAGTACATCTATAAAAATTCTCAAATCATCCAGGTTGTCCCAGAGCTGCTTTTCCAGAAGGTAACTGAACTTCCTTGGTTTTTCTTCCTTTGAAAATGTTTTACATCTCATCCAAGGAGCTTATTTACTTGTTGTTGTTGTTCTTCTTCTTCTTCTTCTTCTTCTTCTTCTTCTTCTTCTTCTTCTTCTTCTTCTTCTTCTTCTTCTTCTTCTTCTTCTTCTTCTTCTTCTTCTTCTTCTCCTTCTCCTTCTCCTTCTCCTTCTCCTTCTCCTTCTCCTTCTCCTTCTCCTTCTCCTTCTCCTCTTCTCTTCTTCCTCCTCCTCCTTCTTCCTGTCCTTCTCCCTCTCCCCCTCCTTCTCGTTCTCCCTCTCCCTCTCCTCCTTCTTCTTCTCCTTCTCCTTCTCCTTGGCAATTCAAAGATTCATTGGTTTATTTTATTGCAGCATAATGTTTTACAGGCAACACAGCTACTCCAAATGATTCATGAAATGGATTTATAAAGTGGCAAATATATACATACGAAAGACACCTTTGGGTTAATTGTCAGTGATTCAACCTATGGTTCTTAGGCTTTTAAGTGTATATTGGAGTGGTTTTGAGAAATTTGTGAGAAACTTGCAAATGACTTTGTGATTTTTCAGCCTTCTTGTCTTTACTAAAAGCCAACTGGGATGGTGAATGTGGGAGTGATGCACTCTACTAGGTCATAATACTAGTTGCTTAGTTCTGGCTTAATGTGCTATGTAATGGCAAACTCTAGTGGTTGTAACCTATTGGGAGAACTTTGCCAATGTAGGTTTATAAACTTATTTATGGCTTAAAGCAGAGGTCTTCAAATTTGGCCACTTTAAGACTTGTGGACTTCAACTCCCAGAATTGGGGAATTCTGGGAGTTGAAGTCCACAAGTCTTAAAGCTGCCAAGGTTGGACACACACACACACACACACAGGCTTTATAGTACTATTTGTGAGGCTTGGCCAGTGGTGGCTTAGAAAGGAAATCATGGTGAAAGTGAAGCGAATGATGCTACCCATTGTGGTTTCTAAATGTGGTTTTTCGCTTAGTGTAGTGTGTGAACTAGGCCACTCTTAACAGCCCTGCTTTTGAAAGCTTTCAGCTGCTCAGCAAATTATGTAAATGTGCCTTGCATTTCAAGCACAGACAATAGTATTGTGGTACCTTAAGAATTAGGATTAATGTGGTCCATGCGTTGTACTACTGTATTATATATGATGGTTTGGTTACATGGATTTAAGGGTTGTGTTTCTGCTTAGCCATTGTTACTTTACGTGTTGTAAACCTAACTGATTATGCCTCATGCAATAAACTATTCTCAAGCCAATAATGGTTTGGAATCAGCTGTGGGCCAGATGCCTTCCCAAAAGTATTGGATTATGGTACCCAGTATTTCCTGTTGCTGCTGCCCACTCTTGCTGGGGAAGATGGGAGATGTTATCCAAGGTACCTGGATAGCTCAGCAGACTAAAAGCATTCTGATTAATACCAGATGTCTGCAATTACTGTAAGTTCGAATCTCACCAGGCTCAAGGTTGACTCAGCCTTCCATCCTTTCTAAGGTAGGTAAATTGAGGACCCAGTTTGTGGGGGCAATAAGCTGACTTTGTATAAAATATACAAAAGTGTGAAGGCTATTGCTTAACGCATTGTAAGCCGCCCTGAGTCTCCGGAGAAGAGCGGCATATAAATCAAATTTTTTAAAAAAAGGTACAAGGAAGGCAGGAAGGTTAAGAATAATATATGTAACATTCTGAATCTTTACAGTATTACAACTTCCTAAAATGAATGTGTGTACCATCCCTTCAGGAGTAAATGCATGGCTTCGTTGGGATTAGCATGGAGCAAGCAATTAATACATCACTTTTAATAACGTCATTGAAATCTCTCTATTGCAGGCATTCTAAAACTTTGTGGCATTGCAATTGTCTATTTGGGTTTGTGCAAGCAATGCCCAGAGTGGGGTTGACAGGGCTCCAGCTGTGCATGTCCAAATCTGGGCAGGCTTTTTATTTTAAAGCAACCCTTCCCCTCAGCCTTACTTTGCCTGAGACAACCCAGCCTTGAACCACAGTTTTTGAGAATCCCTGGTAAATGTGGCACGGAACTACATTTCTTTCAGGCTTGCAGTGAAGCTACAAATAGGAATTATGGAGAACTTTTGGGTAAATTCATGATCTGTTCCTTTTTGTAGATTGACTAATCCAGTGCAGATTATCCTCAGTTTATGACCACAGTTGAACCCAAATTTCATGTGGCTAAATGAGAGACATTGGTTAAGTGAGTTTTGCCCAGCGGTGGGTTTCCAATATTCTTAACCACTGGTTCGCCGTGTCCGCGCATGTGTGCGTCACACGAACACGTCTTCCGCAAATGTACTCCGCCTTCTGTGCACGTGCTTTGCTTGTGCATGTGCCTTCTTTTTTAAAAAAAAATAATTTTTATTGAGTATTTTACATTTTAAAACCAAACGCACAATAGCAAAAGAAGTCAAGAGACAAAAACGAAAAACAAAAACACGCACATCAGATGTTAAAATACAATACTAATTAACAGATATATACAATTTTACAACTTTCTGCATCGACTTTTGTCTTTACTCTTAGCTTTAATCCTCCCGCTCCTTTTCTTTATTTTTAAATATTAATAATTAGCTCTTTTGTTAGCAGGATCATTATTTACATTTACATCCAGTATGTTAATATCAAATTTCACTTTGTATTCTTATTTCTTAATTTGATTTCTGTTTTCCAACCATGTATAAAACCTATTCCACACTTTATAATTATCTAAGTCTTCTCTTCCTTTGATCTCCATCGTTAATTTATCCATTTCGGTGCATTCGAGGATTTTCTTTATTATTATTTCTTCCTATAGTGTATTGGTCGACTTCCACATTTGCGCTAGAATAATTCTGGCCGCCCGTTAGAATATGCAATATAATATAATAGAGACTTTTTCCCATTTTTCTAGCAATCATTCCTAGGAAGAACATCTCTTTTGGAGTGCAATCTCTTCCAACCACCCTTTTTTATACCAAAATTTCCTCACCTTAGGGCACATCCACCACATGTGGTAGTATGTCCCTAGTTTGTGACCGCATCTCCAACATTGGGGTGATAAATTGGGGTACATTTCTGCCAGTCTCGCTGGGTGCACATGCCTTCTACGCATGTGCTCAGCCTCGAAAACATGGCTAAATAGGACAGCATTATGCTTGGGCAGGCGGGCCCACCTGTAGTCGCTGCTACTGATTTGCCTGAACCGGTCCTAACCGGCTGAATACCTCCTTTGGTTTTGCCCCATTTTATGACCTTTCTTGCCACAGTTATTAAGTGAATCACTGCAGTTGTTAAATTAATAACAGTTGTTAAGTGAATCTGGCTTCCTCATTGACTTTGCTTGTTGGAAGGTCACAAAAGAAAATCACATGATCTCGGGACACCGCCACCATCAGAAATATGAATCAGTTACCAAGCGGCTGAATTTTGATCACATGACCATGGAGATGCTGCAGTGGTCGTAAGTGTGAAAAACAGTCATAAACCACTCCTTTCAGTGACATAACTTCATATGGTCACTAAACAAACCGTTGTACTGTTTCTAGGTATGTAGGTAGTCCTCAACTTACGGGCACAATTGGGACCAGAATTTCTGTTGCTAAACAAGATGATTGCTAAGTGACCCAGACCCGATTTTACAAGCTTTTTTTTTTTTTTTTTTTTGCCACCCACTGTTGCTAAGCAAATCACTACAGTTTTGGAGTGAATTGTACTAAAATTTAGAGTATTTGGCTTCCCCCATTAATGTTGGGGGAAGGCAGCTGGGAAAGTCGCAAATTGTGATCATGTGACCCTGGGACACGACCACCATCATAAATATGAAGCAGCTGCTAAGCCTCTGAATTTGGATCATGAGACCGTGGGGATACCGCAAGCGTCGTAAGTGTGAAAAACGGTCATAAGTCACTTTTTTCGGTGCCGTTGTCACTTTGAATGGTCACTAAACCAACTGCTGTAAGCTGAGAACTACCCTGTTTCCCCTAAAATAAAACCTCCCCTGATCTACTTGCATTTTTCTACTCAAGTAATTTTGCAGGCATCGGTCTACTCATTTGTTTTCTTTTAATTGATCAGCTGTAGGGCGGCCCTTTGAAGCCCCGCGGCAAGAGTTTAAACAGGGACCACCTTTGGTGGGAAAGTAACAGCGTTCCGTGCACCTTTGGCATTGAGTCATGCCGGCCACATGACCATGGAGATGTCTTCGGACAGCGCTGGCTCTTCGGCTTTGAAACAGAGATGAGTACCACCCCCTAGAGTCGGGAACGACTAGCAGATATGTGCGAGGGGAACCTTTACCTTTTAAGTATAATAATAGTTTATTAAGCTTGTATGCCACTTGGCTCTCAAAGATTCTGAGTGGTTCACAACAATGAGAGAAATGATGAAAAGGTATTATTTCTTGCAGCAATCGTAACTTTTATCCTTATGTTACTACTGTTTAATGCTGGTTCCTTACAGAACACCTTTTAAAAGTCTTAGAATCTGCTGTGTAGTATTCTTTAGACATATTTTGTCCTAGGATGGAAAATATAGGTAATCCTCGACTTACATCCACAGTTGAGCCCAAAATTTGCTAAGTTGCTAAACGAGACCATTGTTAAGTGAATTTTGCTCACTTATGTACGACCACAACTGAGCCCAAACTTTCTGTTGCTAAGCGAGACATTTGTTAAGTGAGTTTTGCCCCATTTTATGACCTTTCTTGCCACACTTGTTAAGTCAATCACTGCAATTGTTAAGTTAGTAACCCGGTTGTTAAGTGAATCTGGCCGCCCCATTGACTTTGCTTCTCAGAAGGTCGCAAAATATGACCCTGGGACATTGCAACCGTCATAAATATGAGTCAGTTGCCAAATGGCTGAATTTTGATCATGCGACCACGGGGATCTGCAACAGTCGTAAGTGTGAAAAACGGTCATAAGTCACTTTTCCCAGTGCTGTTGTAACTTTGAACAGCCACTGAACGAACCATTGTAACTTGAGAACTATCTGTATGCTTCAAAATGTATTTTAAATAAATTTAATTATAATAACTAACTAACTAACTAACTAACTAACTAACTAAATAATTAATAAATAAATAAATAAATAAATAAATAAATAAATAAATAAATGTATTTTAGAGACTGGTAGAAAAAGATTCTTCATTAAGGAGATCCTTCACTGCCTTCATTCAATTTGATGCTTGTTTTCAAGGAAGAAGAATGTAATCTGGAGTTTAACAACTGGAGGTAAAGGAACTGCTAGTGAGTTTGGTATACAGGTAATCCTCGACTTAAACCAGTTCATTTAGTGACCATTCAAAGTTACAACAGCATCGAAAAAAGTGACTTATGACCATTTTTCACACTTATGACCGTTGCAGCATCCCCACTGTTAGGGTTCGTGCGGCCCTCCTGAGTTCTGTTTTCGTTCGCAGAAGCACCATGGGCCAGTCCCTCGCTGTTTCCAGGGCGGCCCCACGAGCCAGATCTAAGTACCCCACGGACCGAATCCACCCCCTGGGCCTTCAGTTTGTCACCCCTGATTTAGAGCCTCAGATTTGATTTTCCGATATAAAGGTAAAGGAAAAGGTTCCCCTCACACACATGTGCTAGTTGTTCCTGACTCTAGGGGCTGGTGCTCATCTCCGTTTCAAAGCTGAAGAGCCAGCACTGTCCGAAGACGTCTCCGTGGTCACGTGGCCAGCATGACTCAACACCAAAGGCGCACGGAACGCTGTTCACTTCCCACCAAAGGAGGTCCCAGTTTTTTCTACTTGCATTTTTTTTAACGTGCTTTCGAACTGCTAGGTTGGCAGAAGCTGGGACAAAGTCACGGGAGCTCACCCCATTACACGGCGCTAGGGATTCGAACCACTGAACTGCCGACCTTTCGATCGACAGGCTTAGCATCTTAGCCCCTGAAACCGAGGTGCCTCAAAAGACTGTCCAGATGGAGGAATGGCTTGAAGAGGTCTGAAGGATCCCTCTGATTCAGAAACTTCATACCTCCCCAACACTTCAGGATCCTTTTCTACGTCTTGGCTGATTTTGCTAGGCAGAAAAAAAGGCATTGCCTCAGTACGATGGTATTTCAGGACCGGGGGAGTCTGCTTTATCTCTGACAGTGTTGCTGGAGAGGTTCATACCAGTTTCCCTCAGGTGGTGCCATCTCTAGACCATTGGCATTTAATTCCCCCCCTTCCCACCAAGGGTGGGTTCTAAATTTTTTTACTACCGGTTCTGTGGGTGTGGCTTGATGGTCATGTGACAATTATTTAGGATTTAGCAGAGGTACTGGTCTACCAGGCTTTTAACTGCTTGCAGAGCTGTACTGATGTACCCATTTATTTTTTGCAGGCACTGATCTACTCATGTATTTTTGTAGGCGCTGATCTACTCATGTATTTTTGCAGGCACTGGTCTACCCATTTATTTTTGCAGGCACTGATCTACTCATGTGTTTTTGCAGGCACTGGTCTACCCATTTATTGTTGCAGGCAGCGGTCTACCCATTTATTTTTGCAGGCACCGCTACTCATTTGTTTTCTTTTAACTGATCAGCTGTAGGGCGGCCCTTTGAAACCCCGCGGCAAGAGTTTAAACAGTTTTTTTCCTTCTAGCCATCAGCTGGGACTCAGGAGGCAGCAATAGATTGGGGGTGGGGGGCAAATAAAAGGTAAGAATAACATGGGGGATGGGTGGGAGGGGCGCAGGGGTGGAGGACGGGGGAGCAGAACCGGTTCAGTGACGTCATATCATCATTGCTACCGGCTCGGGAGAACCTGGAGGAATCCATCACTGCTTCCCACTCCGTCTGTCATGCAAGCTGCAAATAATGGAAATTAAACTCCAGTGCATCTGGAGGGCATCGGGCTTTTCATTACTGCCTCGGAAATGTGTTTTAAGGATTAGAATGAAGTTCGCTGATTTAGTAAACTTGGAGGGAAGGACTAGACCAGTGATGGCTAACTTTTTCGGCGCCGAGTGCCAAAAGTGCTGGCTCGCCCATAATGCAATGCGTGTGTGCACCCTTCCCGCATGTGCAACACCCATGTGTGACTCACCCCCGCACATGGACAACTTGCATTGCACCCCACCCCCTGCGCATGCGCACGCATCTCCTGCATGCACCCCGCCCCCCCATGCATGCATGGCAGAGACCCAAAAACCAACTGGCCAGTGGGAGGTGCACACACATGTGAGCTGGGGCGACAGCTCACATGCCCGCAGAGAATACTCTGCGTTCCACCTGTGGCATACGTGCCACAGGTTCGCCATCACAGGACTAGACCAAAGCTGGGAAAGAATCACTTTCAGTTTTAGGGACAAACCGAAGAGCCAACCCTGGTTGTTTTGCGAAGGTGCTAAGGGGTCTGCAACCCCTTAGTGTCCCAAAGGTGCTTTTTTTCAGGAGACAGTTGGACTTCCTTGTAATGGGAGACGGAAGGATTTATATTTCTTGCAGACAGCTGGTCATTTGCATCCTTTTAGAGGGTCGTTGAAGCACCTGGAGCTTTGTCTGTGTCCTCAGGGTCACCTGAGTAGTGCAAATGGTTCCTGTAGTCTGCAATTTTTTCGCCCCTGGAAACCCATTCCTACTCCCACACCATTCAAAGGGTGTTCATCCCAAATTGTGCAGCTAAAGGTCTGTAGAGATTCTCAATCATCCAGGTCATGGTTGTCCCAAAGGTGCTTTGTTTCTTGTTTTTCTTTTTATTGAAAAGTTTTAATAAATTTTACAAATGTTTCCCCATCCCCCTCCCTCCTCCCCCTCAACCCTCCCCTCTCCAACCGTCCCTCCCCCCTTACTTCCCAGAGCAAAATACAGGGTATGGCATTTAACAGTCATAAGCTATCATAGGCTAACTAACTATAGCCTCCTATCTCCCTCTTGCACTATCTCCCCTTTTACTAAACTAAATTTAAATACTTTATAACGTCTCTTTGTTCCTTCATAAGCTATTTGAAATTTTTTAGTCCGATATTTGCTTTTGAGGTAGTCAATCCATCTTCTCCATTCCAACATATATTTCTCATTTGAACGATCCTTCAAATATGCTGAAATTTTAGCCATCTCTGCTAAATTTACTACTTTTGGTGTCCGTTCTTGAATAGTAGGCAAATCCTCCTTCTTCCAGTACGGTGCCACCAACAGTCTTGCTGCAGTTATTAAATTCAAAATCAAATTAGTCTCTATAACTGTACAATCTGTAATTATACCTAGCAAGAACAACTGAGGAGTAAACTTGATCCTCTTTTTAAGGATATTTTGAATAATCCACCATATTCTTATCCAAATCTTGCTTTTTCTTTTGAAAACCTTTCACTTCTCATCCAAGAAGCTCTGACAGGATAGTGGGGAATGGAAGGATTTATATTCCTTGCAGACAGCTGGTAGGTCGTTTTAGCTGTAGAATTTGGGATGAACACTAGTGGTGGGTTTTAAAATTTTTTTTACTACCGGTTCTGTGGATGCGGCTTGCTGCACATGGCTTGGTGGGCATGGCAGGGTAAGGATACTGTAAAATCTCCATTCCCACCCTACTCCAGGGGAAGGTTACTGCAAAATCCCCATTTCTTCTCGATCAGCTGGGATCCGGGAGACAGAGAACAGAGGGGGGCAGGGCTAGTCAAAAGTTTTACTACTGGTTCTCTGAACTATTCAAAATTTCTCCAGAAATGGTCAGAACCTGCTGAAACCCATCTCTGATGAAGACCCTTTGAATGATGTGGGAGTAGGAATCAATTTGAGCCTGAGTGGCGTAGGAGGCTAATGCCTCCTACTAAAGGCAGCAATTAACATCCAGCTGCCTGCAATTACTGCGAGTTCAATCCTAGCCAGGCTCAAGGCTGACTCAGCCTTCCATCCTTTCTAAGGTGGGTAAATTGAGGACCCAGTTTGTGGGGGCAATAAACTGACTTTGTATAAATATACAAAAGTATGTAGGCTATTGCTTGATGCATTGTAAGCCGCCCTGAGTCTCCGGAGAAGGGCGGCATATAAATCTAATTAAAAAAAAAAAAGAATTTCCAGAGGAAACATTGCAGACTGCAGGAACCCGGAGCACCATTCAGGCAACACTGAGGACACAGACAACCCTCCAAGTGGCCTCAACGACCCTCTAAAAGGATGCAAATGACCAGCTGTCTGCAAGGAATATAGTTCCTTCCATTCCCCACTATCCAGTCAGAGCTTCTTGGATGAGAAGTGAAATGTTTTCAAAAGAAAAAAAAAACAGAAAGTTCAGTGGCCTCCTGAAAAAACATGACTTAGATGACTGAGAATCTTAGCAGACTTCCAACCCTTCAGTAGCTTCTGACTAGGTACCTACCTGGTAGCTCAGCAGACTAAAAGCATTGTGATTAACACCAGCTGTCTGCAATTATTGTAAGTTCGAATCTCACCAGCCTCAAGGTTGACTCAGCCTTCTATCCTTTCTAAGGTAGGTAAATTGAGGACCCAGTTTGTGGGGGCAATAAGCTGACTTTGTATAAATATACAAAAGCATGAAGACTATTGCTTAATGCATTGTAAGCCGTCCTGAGTCTCCGGAGAAGGGCGGCATATAAATCTAAACTTAAAAAAAAAAGATATCTCCCAATATTGCTTAATGCATTGTAAGCCGCCCTGAGTCTCCGGAGAAGGGCGGCATATAAATCGAACTAATAAATAAATAAATAAATAAATTTTCCAATCTGGTGAGACCCAGCTTGTGGCTGTAGGTAGATGGGTTCATCTCATTTTCTGACTCTTCATTCATCTTAGGAAGAAGCCAAAGGTTCAAGTAAGGATCCTGAACTCTCTTTAATGATAAACCCCAGCGGAATAGAGTGCATTGAAGGGTTATGAGTGCATGGACTCTTAAATCTGCTTATCTCAGTCCAGGAAAGGTCATCAAAGGCTACCTGTTCCTCTAGTGCAGTGCTGGCTGGCCAATTATGGGAGTTGAAGTCCTCAAGTCTTAAAGTTGCCAAGTTTGGAGACTCTTAGTCTAAGGACTATGGGAGTTTCTTGGATGAGATTACTGACTTCTCAACCCAAACCCTGAATAGGAAAGACTTTTCAAGGGATGGCTTTGCCTTTTGCAAAGATTGAATCTTGGTTTGAATTCTACTTTCCTATGAGAAAAATATTGTTTTGATTTTTAGATGATGAGAATATTGGCTTTGAAGAAAGAATCTAATTTAAAAAGCACCCGGGGCAGGAATTAGTTTAACAACAGCAACAACAACAACAAAAAAGAATCTTTTTGACACTTCTTGAGAATTGTTCTTAGTTGTTTATTCTGGCCTCTAGAGGAGAATTCACACAACTCATTGAGTCCTAACATGATTTACTTAGGTTTTGCTTAACCCAGTGTGTAAATAGCTTTTTTTTTTTTTTTGCAAACCATTATTCACAAGTTTGTGGTTTATTTATAGTTTTTAATGTTCCAGCTTTTGGCTTGGGTTCAAAGATTAAGGGATGAAGCTAAAAGAGAATTACTGATCCACGGAGTTCCATGATTGTGGGAACTTTTCCTAATCCATGTGCAACATGCTACATTTTCGTTCCAATTTTAGTATATGTGCTGCCGAAGCGAGCACAACATGCTACATTTTCAAAGTGTGTTCTTTGAAGCTTTATTTGCAGATTAGCCTCAGTGCTATCTCCTCGGTGGTTTAATAGCCTGCCCAAATTAAAGATGTGAAGACTCTGGAAAAAATGGAAAGATAGAAGAGAATATTTGTAGCTCAGGGTTGAAATGAGGGGTCCATGGTGCTCTCTGAGCTTGGTTGTTTCCTTGTAGACCTTTCATTACCTAACTAGGTAACATCATCAGCACTGATGCCTTGCAAGAAAACAACCAAGGTCAAAGAGCACCAAAGGACCCCACAAAATGGATAGTCCTTCTTTTCTCTAGACTAGCCATATGGCAGACTGCTTCATATGGGAAACTGATCTTATAAATATGCTGGTCCAAAGTAATGTACGTTGACCGACCAACTGATTGACGGTAGATTTGATCCTCTAAAAACGGTGATTTCAGAAAATGCACCAGAAGGCAGATGACGTTAGATGATCGTCCTTGCATGAACTAGAACTTTTCCAAACGGATTCCTAGAAATCAGATTCATAAGCAGACTTTAGACACTGTTGTCACATTATATTTACTTTCCAAGCTAGGGGCTCTCTGCAGGATAGGGTCCAAAAAGTCAAGATGGCAGCCACAACGGCAGCTACAAAGCACCACAACACACCTAAAAATAAACACATCGTTGGACTGCTATAGACTTTTTTGATCATAGCCTGCAAACACCCCCTTCTTCCAAGGTTCAAAAAGGTGGTTTCTCTCCTTTTAAAGCGGCATTCTGAACGTGCTGGTACTACCCCTCCCATCACTTGGAACGTCCTGGCTGATGAGCATGGGATCTGTAATCCAGCAGATGTGAAGCACGTTGGCTCAAAAGACGGCTTGGCTACGGAGTTGCCGAGGGCTTCGAAAACCGGCTTTAGATTCCTGCTTAGGAAAAGAACTCAGTGAGTGAGTTTCGCAGTAAAAAAACTCTTACTTCTCGGGGAGATTATTTGATCCAGCGTAGAAGGAAAGAAATCCCCATGGAGGATAAGGCTATTAATAGCTATGATACTAGACTTGGGAGCTATATTTTGCCCTGGGTATCCTAGACAGTGTGCTTCTCAATGCCTATTGCTGAGCCTTGTGCCCCAAAGTGCAGTTTCCATTCATGCTTCGTGAGTTGATTTCTCAGAGGCTGCCAACTGTCCTCCCTGGTAACCATGCTGGTCAGGACAGGTGAAAAATGAGAGATATTTAAAAAACGCCCAAATACTTCTCATCCTCTTTCCAAAGTGCCTGGCTGGCTGAGATTTACCTGAAATTTCAGCTACTTAGTTTCCCTTGCCTCATTAAAAGCCGATTGATTGATTGATTGATTGATTGATTGGTTTGATTTATGTGCCAGCCTTTTCCGGAGATTCAGGGCGGCTTACAATGCGTTAAGCAATAGCCTTCATACTTTTGTATATACCTGCTTAGTAGGGCTTCTGCCTCCCCCCCCCCAAGCAGTGTTTTTTTTTATACAAAGTCAGCTTATTGCCCCCACAATCTGGGTCCTCATTTCACCTACCTTGAAAGGATGGAAGGCTGAGTCAACCTTGAGCCTGGTGAGATTTGAACTTGCAGTAATTGCAGGCAGCTGGTGTTACTTAACAGCACTTTAGTCTGCTGCGCCACCAAGGCTCTTTGATTCTTCCAGCAGTCATTCCAATCCACATCTCCTTGATCTGACCAGTTGTTCAGTTTTTTAATCATTCCACCTGTGTGTTTGTTTGGTTTCCTTTAAATACACTGCAGATAGTGGAAAAAGCTGCTCTTGATGGCCACCGTCATCGTGTTACTGTATATTTGGGGATGGGGTGGGGGTTTACTTAAATACAGAGAAATGCTCCCCCATTTTGCAGTTGGCCTTTCCCCCACCACCCCTGAAATAAAATGATTATTTTGAACAAAATTCCTGCATTCTCTAGTTTCAGGACATCAGGACTACGGGGTGGGGGGGGGAGAGAAACGGAAGAGATTTTGGAGTCTTCTCTGGACAAATGGCTAGTTTAATAACTAAAACATGTTTTCAATGGATGAAATATGTAAAATGCAGAGGCACTGATACAAACAGGTGCACCGACGTTGGTTCTGAATGGAAGCTGCTTCTCTCAAAATTCGTTTTGAATTTTGAGTCAACCTTCAATGGACTCCTGAAATCTCCCCTCAGTTCTCTCTGTGCAGGGTAACCTTTCTCTCTCTCTGTTTTTTTTTTTCCAAAAAAACTGGGATTCTGCCCTTGAAAACACAAATGCAAGAGCCAGAAGTGTTCCCAGCTGCTTTGCCTTTCCTGGGGAAATTGGGGGTGGTGGTGGAGGGAGAGCTTTGCATGAGATATGCTGCCCATCCTCCGCACTGTTTTGTATTTGTTTATTTATTTTTTTGGGGGGGGGGGGTTGATGATGGGAAACTCTGGCCTTTGTGTGAGGTTTGCTGGAGCAGATTGAGGCGCTCATGTGATTAACGGCATGTGTTAGCCTTGGGCTACTCTTCTCCCCCCCTCCCCTTTTCCCTTTGGGACCCCTGTGTTTTGCCCTCCCCTTCACATAATTTATTGTAACAGCAGGACAGCGTGTGGGAGAACTGGCTTGGACGGAGAGGGGAGGAGAGGGCTCTCTTCAAAAGCCCACCAGTGAAAAGAAGCTCATTCTGGTGTCTGGGAGCATCTATGCATCTCCCCTCCCCACTCTGGATTCTGCTGGGCGTGGGGGTGGGGCTGCAGGATTTAAAGAGAGGTGTTGATTTCTTCCTGTGCCTTCCTAAATGTGTCTTTGTGGGTCAAGCAGTTAACAAGAGGTGTAGATCTAGAGCTGGGTGACAGCTGTTAAGGAAAAGTCCCAGAGGTGCTTTTTCCAAAAGGCAACTGGACTTATTATTTAATAGTTATTAGTTCGAGTTATATGCCGCCCTTCTCCGGAGACTCAGGGCGGCTTACAATGCGTTAAGCAATAGCCTTCATACTTTTATATATACCTGCTTAGTAGGACTTTCGCCCGCCCCCCCAAAGCGGTGTTCTTTTTTTTATACAAAGTCAGCTTATCGCCCCCACAATCCGGGTCCTCATTTTACCTACCTCGGAAGGATGGAAGGCTGAGTCGACCTTGAGCCTGGTGAGATTCGAACTTGCAGTAATTGCAGGCAGCTGGTGTTACTTAATAGCACTTTAGTCTGCTGCGCCACCAAGGCTCGTTTTTGTTTTGTTTTTTCCCTTCGAAAACATTTCGCTTCTCATCCAAGAAGCTTCTTCAACTCCTGGATTGGATGAGAAGCAAAGGAGCATTTTTTTTTAAAAAAAACCAAGAAAGTCCAGTTGCCTTTTGGAATAAAAGCATTTTTGGGGATAATTGTGACCTGGATAGATGGAGAATCTCCCCATAGAGAGGGAAAGGCCTGTGCTTCAATCTTCCTCTCTGCACTCTTCCCATCCCTGGGCTTGGCCCCTCTTGAGTGGGAAGTTGGAACTGGCTTCTTCCTCTGAATGAGGGGTGGGGGGAAATCCCAGGTCCTTCTGTTGCGGCTGCTTTGCAAATCCATTATGTGGCAGCAGAAAAGGCCCCCCAAGACCCCTCCTCACCCATTTCCCCTCCTTTGAGGCTCCTCCATTTGCATGACAAAGTGGGGACTGCTTTGAGGTGGGAGTATGCAAAGGGATCCCCTACCCACTGGTCTCCAGGCAGAACAGGAAAGGGGGGTTGGGTGGAGGAAGTTTCCCTCGCCAGCTTGGATTTATAAACCCATCTTAATAGAGAAACTCTTGTCTCTTATGTTAAACCATAATCCTGTTTACTGTCTGTGGCTAACCGTGTGAATCAGGCTGATGTGGTTTGCAAGCTTAGAGTAGCATGCTGGCTGGGGAATTCTGGGACTTGAAGTCCGCACATCTTAACTTTCCTGAAGTTGAGAAACCTTGGCTGGGTGGTATGTGTCATTTATTTTGTGATCCCCATTAATTGCGGTTTATTTAGCAAACCATGGTTTCGAAAATGATAGTGTTCCATAATAGTTAAAAGAAGTTGGGTACATGACTCAATGGAACCTCAACTTTGAGTTTTGTGGCCTAAGTCCTCACCAAGTTCATCGAAATCCTCACCAGGCCAGCTCCTGCTTATCTTCCAAACCCACAGAAGATCTAGCTATGGAGACTATGGATCTGTTGATGGGATCTGTTTGTGGTTATTCAGTAAATCATGATTAATCCAACCTCAGTGTAGTAGTTTGTGTAAACCCACCCAGTGCTTGTATCAACAAGCTTCTTTTGGTCCAACTGCAAATTCCTCTAATGTCCTTTCGTTCCTTCACTATGGCTGCCCCGTTGACGAACTGACAACTGAGTCCTGGAGGAAATGGAAAGAAGGCTGTAGGAAGAAATATCCTTCTGGCTTCAGCTCTAAGTAGGGAAAAAGGCACTGGAATGGAGACTGCTTGGAAAGTGGGGAAAAGGTTGACTCAGCCTTTTCCCCACTTAGAGCAGAAAAGGGACAGATACAGCGAGTCTCTGGGTTTTATGCTCTCTCTAGCCTTGAACTTCCTGGGGCCCAGAAAGAGGATCCTGATTGGTTGTCAGGCTCCCAGGGGATGGGGGTCTTAGCTAGCCTTGCTGGCTGATGTAATCTTCCCAGGAGCCATGTGGTGAGTTTCTATCCTATAGACGGGTCCCATTGTCTTGCAGATGAGGTCCATTGACAAAGATTGAGTTTCTGCCTCTGGCCCATTAACAAAAGGATGGGGGCAGGAAGGTGGGAGCTGCTTTGTCTTTAAAACATGCTTCTCCATTTCTCATCCAGGGAAACGTAATATTCTGCCTTTTTAATATTTCCCAAAATATTTCATTCTTCTAGGAAAGGGGTGGGTGCTAACTTCCTACAAGGCTGAGGAACAGAAGGATACGACCCAAAATGTGCGACTGCTGGTGCAGCCTTGTGGGTCACCTTGCTCTTATTCCAAGACTTTTCTGCCTCTCTAGAGTTGGATCTTGAGCTGAGTGGCTAACACAAACTTCTCTGCTTTTACTATCATGAATCTTTAAGGAAGCAAATGGTCCTTCGCTTAATCTTGTGAAGTAGGAACAGTGTGTACTGCTCCTAGCCTGTGAAGCACAGAGTTGATGAGTGAAGATGTGGTATTGTGGAATTCATAATCTTTTTTTTTTTATCGCAGAGGCTTTACTGTATTCTTCCCAATAGATGAACCACTGAGAGTTTCTTGGTTGCGACAATATCGTTCAAATACCATGAATAAGAAAAAAAAATCATTTGAATGGGCAAGGTTAAACTTTTTTTGACAACCAGCAAAGAGTTCCCTGGATTTTTAACTTCAAAAGTTTGATTGTCCCTACTTTCCTTGATGGTTGAGAACTTGCTGCAAGTTTTCAAAAATGGCATTTTAATCTTTGACCCTAAAATCCTCCCATACAAAGTGGAATACTTTGACTTCACAGGAAGTGGGAAACTAGGAATCTTCTTGATCTTCTTTACTGCTTCTTTTCAAGAATTTGTCTTGTTTCTGTAATGATTCTAGACTTGGTCTCTTAAGAGCCCATTGCTAGTTCTCCTTCTGAAGTTTAATTTTCCTTGTTAGTTGCGAAGTCGTGTCCGACCCATCGCAACCCCATGGACAATATTCCTCCAGGCCTTCCTGTCCTCTACCATCCTCCGGAGTTCATTTAAGCTCACGCCGACTGCTTCAGTGACTCCATCCAGCCACCTCATTCTCTGTCATCCCGTTCTTCTTTTGCCCTCAATCGTTCCCAGCATTAGGCTCTTCTCCAGTGAGTCCTTCTTTCTCATTAGGTGGCCAAAATATTTGAGTTTCATCTTCAGTATCTGGCCTTCTATAGAGCAGTCAGTGTTGATCTCCTCTAGGGCTGACCAGTTGGATTGCCTTGCAGTCCAAGGGATTCGCAGGAATATTCTCCAGCACCATAGTTCAAAGGCCTCAATTCTTTGGCGCTTCTTATAGTTCAACTTTCACAGCCATACATTGCAACAGCCATATTTTCATATTAAATTCTCCAATTTTCCTTGGAGATCTCCAATGCTAACAGTTGATCTTCTGACGCCTTCCCTTCATGGATTACGTTCCATATACAGTATATTCTAGAAGAAGAGAACACTGCTGCATATTTTATAAGGATGGGATTTAGCTGCCCAGGAAACCTTTTCCATGTATGTCTATGGAGATTCTCAGTCATCCAGGTGCTTTTTCAAAAGGCAACTGAACTTTGTTTTATCCTTGAAGATAATTTGACTCTCATCCAAGCAGCTTCCTCAGTTCTGACTGAATGGTGGAGGGAATCCTTTCAGTCAGAACTGAAGAGGCTTCTTGAATGAGAAGCGAAATTTTGAAAAAGAACCTTTGGCCACTTTTCCATGTATTTTTTGAAAGCAGCATGTCCTGAAAAATTTCATCAGCTTGAAATTGAACTAGACAGGGATTTCATGACTGAGTAGGTAAAGTCTTCAGCCTCCATCCTCCTCCTCTTTTTTACGAAGCCAAACTCAGTCACACCACGTGGGGATAATGCATTCATTGGGAGAAGCAATTTGTGTGCTAGAACTCAGTGTTTCTGGTCCTAGAAACCCATTGGAGAGTTTAACTTGATAGCTTGTTTTCTGTGCATAGGAATTGTAATAATCTGGCATTGTGAGACTTGCGTTACATAAAAGTATTCCTTTCTGAATTCCTTTCAAATCACTTCCAGGAAATAAAAGCTGAATAACAATATCTGAATGTTTTTCATAACTGTTTTACGTACTTTTCAAAATAGAAAATGTTTTACGCTCCTCCCTTCCCCATTTTTCTTAAGTTTTTAAAAGAAAAGAAAAGAAGACCAGGGATGGGAGGGGTGATGAGTGAAAAACAGTCCTTACCCACTTCTGATTTCTTTCTTTTTTGGCTTGTCTTCGCATCTCTCAGGATGAACTCACAGTCACTAACTTAAGTCACTAAACTAGAGAATAGTATAAGTACATGAGGTGGCCAGTAGATCAGAGGTGGGTTTTAGCAGGTTCTGACCAGTTCTGGAGAACCGGTAGTGGAAATTTTGAATAGTTCGGAGAACCGGTAGTAAAAATTCTGACTGCCTGTGCCCCCATCTGTTCTCTGACTCCCAAGTCCCAGCTGATCGGGAGGAAATGGGGATTTTGCAGTAACCTTCCCCTGGAGTGGAGAGGGAATGGAGATTTTACAGTATCCTTCCTGTGCCACGCGTACCAGGGGTGAAATCCAGCAGGTTCCTACAGGTTCTGGAGAACCAGTAGCGGAAATTTTGAGTAGTTCGGAGAACCGGTAAATACCACCTCTGATTGGCCCTGCCCCCATCTATTATCTGCCTCCTGAATCCCAGCTGATCGGGAGGAAATGGGGATTTTGCAGTATCCTTCCCCTGGAGTAGGGAGGGAATGGGGATTTTGCAGTATCCTTCCCCCAGGAGTGGGGTGGGAATGAAGATTTTGCAGTATCCTTCCTCTGCCACGCCCACAGAACCGGTAGTAAAAATTTTGAATTTCACCACTGTCGCCCACCAAGCCATGGCACACCCACAGAACTGGAAGTAAAAATGTTTGAATCCCACCACTGAATGAGCAAACTCCATTATGTTAAATATGTTGAGAATTACTGTATCATGCCAGGGAACATCCTCACAACATAGCACGAACCACAAGCTCAACAATTCAGTCCTGAGCCACAGATGTTCTTCACTCTGTGCCTGGGAGCCTTCAGCCCTCAGTCTTGCTAGGCTGCTTAAGTGGCTGCAGATCTGGGAAGCTTGACAGACAGGCTGGGCTGAGGAATCGGAGGCTGGCTCCAAGTCACTCAAGGAGCTTTGCGGACTCAAGATGGATCTGAACTTGAACTTCCTGGTCGGGTCTCCAGTGCTTGATCCCCCCCAGCCCTCCCTGAGGGGGAAGGTGCTGAAGCTGAAAAGGGGATTATGAGATTATAGCTACTGTCCATTTCAAGTCTTTATTACTTTCTGGAGCAAACACAGTGGAGAAAAACAGGTGCTGTTTATGCAATGGGAGCTAGTCAATCCCAGGGGACCATTTTCCAGTGGTGGCAGCTCTTCCCATCTTGGCTGGAAGGTGCCAGGTTGGAGAAAAAAGTGGCTTTTATCAGTAATTTTTGTTGAATTGGTATCCTGCCTTCCCTTCAGGGATACAGTACCAGGGGTGAAATCCAGCAGGTTTTGGAGAACCGGTAGTGGAAATTTTGAGTAGTTCAGAGAACCGGCAAATACGACCTCTGGCTGGCCCCAGAGTGGGGTGGGAATGGGGATTTTGCACTATCCTTCCCCCAGGAGTGGGAATGGAACGGGGATTTTACACTATCCTTCCCCTGCCACACCCACCAAGCCTACCAAGCCACGCTCACAGAACTGGTGGTAAAAAAAAATTAAATTTCACCACTGCACAGAACAGAGGATGAACAGAGTGCTTCTTCCTCCAATTTTATTTCTGTACTGTAATGAAAATCCCGAGAAGTAGGTTGAGTGGAGGGGAAAGCTTTCTCCCCCCAGCTCAACCTGGATCTCAAGGTTGGTGTCTACGGAGATTCTCAGTCATCCAGGTGACGGTTGTCCCAGAGGTGCTTTTTCAAAAGGCAACTAGACTTTCTTGGTTTTTCCCTGAAGACATTTCGCTTCTCATCCAAGATAGACAGATAGAAGATAGATAGAATTCTTCATTGGCCAAGTGTGATTGGACACACAAGGAATTTGTCTTTGGTGCAGAGGCTCTCAGTGTACATAAAAAGAGAAGATACGTTCGTCAAGAATCATAAGGTACAACACTTAACGATAGTCATCGGGAACAAATAAGCAATCGAATCGTATTAGGAAACAGTCAATATAAATCGTAAAGATACCAACAACAAAATTACAGTCATACAGTCATAAGTGGAAGGAGATGGATGATAGGAACGATGATGAGATTAATAGTAGTGCAGATTTAGTAAATAGTTTGATGGTGTTGAGAGAATTATTTGTTTATCAGAGTGATGGCGTTCAGGAAAAAAATGTTCTTGTGTCTAGTTGTTCTGGTGTGCAGTGCTCTAGAAGCTTCCACAGAACAGAACTGAAAAAGCTTCTTGGATGGGAAGTGAAATGTCTTCGGGGGGGGGGGGGGGAAGAAGGAAGTTCAGTTGCCTCTTGAAAAAGCACCTTTGGGTCTCCAGGTTGGGTTCCTGGGCTCTCCCAAGGAGCTAAGGAGAAACTGGAGCCTACCTTATTGTCTTCAGGTAATCTTGAAGTGAGGCAGAATAGAAAGCTCAGTTGGACCAAAGTTAATGTTGTAAACCGGCCACTTGTGGCGAGATGGGTGGCAAACAAATTTAATCAATCAATAACAATAAATACCTTTCTGAATTCATAACAGCCCAGACTTGGAGAAACTCAATTTTCTCCTCCGTTCAAGGTCCAGGGAACACCCTAATTTAGTTGCTTACGTTGCTCTGACTTTTTAGCAGCTTCAAGCAAGCCTCCGCTGGGTTTAGCACCTGTCCAGGTAGGCTGGAAGGATGACTAGAAAGAACAGGAAATCCTCCTCAACACACACACATACACACTCCAACAAAATCCTAAGGCGTGGGAAAATAAGAAAGGGCCAGAACATGAATCTCTGGCAAGATCCCAAATTTGTAATTTAGTCCCTGTGGTCATTCTTTCCTTGCCTGTGGCATGGCTGTAATTCTTAAACACACACACACACACACACACACACACACACACACACACCTCTTTCTCGTGTCCCTAATGGACACCCCTTTGGGTCCCTGAATTGATTTCTTGACTTGGTTAATTAATCTTTCGGGAGAAAGCCATGGCCCTTGTCTGAATGCTCCTGTTTAATCGGCCGTTTGCCTTGGGAGTGGTGGTCCCGAAGCCCCCTTTCCCTGGGAGCAGCTCCTCCTTGCTCCTCCTCTGCATTTCAGACCCACTGAAACATCCAGACCCCTGTCCAAGCTCAGATTTATTTTGCAAGAGAGCAGCCCGGCTAATCCTTCAACTTGTGTGGGAGGGGGAAGGGGGACGAGAAGAGAAGAGAAGACGCATTGAAAAGGCTGAGCCCGCAGGCCATCTATGGGAGTTTGGTCCCCATTGTGAGTCTCTCGTCTGCAGCTGCGTCTTATCCATTCATCTCAGCCCAGTCAGTGTGGGCTCTTGACGCGACGGGAGCTCACCCCGAGCGTGTTCTCAGCCTGGCTGGGTGAGCCCAGCAGAGGCCTTTGTGTGTTTGGTTCGGAGCTTCTCCAGGCAAGCCTTACAGAAGTGCATGCCCACCATAACTCCTTTTGTTCCCCTGCCAGTCCTGGAACAAAGTCCCCTGCTCAGCCCCATGGGATTGGTGGTGGTGGAGGAGGAGAGCAGGCTCGCTCGAATGCCGAGGGAAGGGCCCTGCTTTTGAAACGAAAGGGAGCCAGGCAGCCCCGTCCTTTTGTTTGATATGGAGGGAATTTGACCGTCTTGTCTGCCGCAGATGAAGATATTGTCTTGATTATTCTCAATTCTTTGTTTGCCAAGCAAGAGTTCCACTGAAGCAAACTTTAGAATAGGGTCCATATTTCAAAAAAGGGATGCGGTGGCTCAGTGGCTAAGACACTGAGCTTGTCGATCGAAAGGTTGGCAGTTCAGCGGTTCGAATCCCTGGTGCCGCATAACGGGGTGAGCTCCCGTGACTTGTCCCAGCTTCTGCCAACCTAGCAGTTCAAAAGCACGTTACAATATGCAAGTAGAAAAATAGGGGCCACCTTTGGTGGGATTGGTAACAATAACAGAGTTGGAAGGAACCTTGGAGGTCATCTAGTCTAACCCCCTATACTAGGGATTTGAACCGCCGAACTGCCGACCTTTCTGATCGACAAGCTCGGCGTCTTAGCCACTGAGCCACCTACCTAGCAGGGAAGGTAACAGCGTTCCGTGCGCCTTCGGCGTTGAGTCATGCCGGCCATATGACCATGGAGACGTCTTTGGATAGTGCTGGCTCTTCGGCTTTTTAATGGAGATGAGCACCGCCCCCTAGAGTTGGGAACGACTAACACATATGTGCGAAGGGAATCTTTACCTTTACCATATTTTAAGCTGCTACCTCAGTGCAATCAATTTTACTTTTCCTGACCCATCCCTGCCCACAGACCCACTGTTCTTCCTTGAGTTTCAAGATAAAAGAACAAACAGAAAATGCAGGAGGACAGTATTCTTCCTTTTGTTGTTGTTGTTGCTGTTGTTGTTGTAAGAAAGTAAGTCCTAGCTTGATTTTTACATGTGTGCCCAATATAAGCCCTATCCCCCCCAGATAAGCCCTAATTAAGACCCACTCCAGGGTGCACAGCAGGGATGCTTTCTACTTACCTTTACTACCAGTTCGCATCGTGCCCACA
This sequence comes from Masticophis lateralis, assembly GCA_030761175.1. NCBI lineage: Eukaryota > Metazoa > Chordata > Lepidosauria > Squamata > Colubridae > Masticophis > Masticophis lateralis. Next base: position 9,461,112 of record JAUDYJ010000009.1, on the reverse strand, counting down.
CACGCGGGCTCACTTCGTTCGCACAGAAGCTTCTACACATACACAGATCACCTATGATAAAGTCCAGGTCTGTGGGCAGAGCCTCCCGCTGGTTTTCCTACTGGTTCTTGCGAACTGATCCGAACCAGGAGCAACCCACCACTGGTGCACAGGTAAAAATTAAGCTAGGATGGGAATGGGAGGGTGGAGCTGCCCTGCTACTTACCTTCGGACAGTTGCAGCCAGGCCTCGCACACCCCAACACCTGCCTTGCTGTCTCATTTCTTCCGCAGCTGGTAAGGCTTTTTTGAAGGCCTCTGCAGCTGATAGCAGAGCTCCGGATTGATCCAGAGCTTTGTTATTGGCTGTTAGCAGAAGAAGTTCCTGAAAGCCTCTGACAGTGAAAAGAAGGTTGGGGGCGATGCACACAAGTTCCCTTTATATATATATAAAGGGAAGCAGTATGCTCCCTCCCATATGGGGTAGGCCAGGTGCTTCGACAGAAAAATATAAGACCCAGTCTTATTTTCGGGGAAACACGGGTAGTAACCTCTGCAGACCTAGCCAAATAAGCGTCATTCCGTTCCATGATCATCTGTCAGTCAACAAGCGAGCAACTGCAGTTGGAACCAACTTTTGCTTCTCAGTCATTGTCAAGAGCAGCTCTATGAAGTGTGAATTCCTGTAGCTCAAATAGAAGGTGGCAAGGGGAAGAGTCCTTCCGGTCTAAGAAGGGTTGCAACTGATGGACCAATTCAAAGCTGGCCAGATATTCCAGCCATGGCCTCCGCTTGCTGTTTCAGGTCTTCCTAAGCAAGGAGGCTAACCAAACTTAACGTGGTATAAATGCAGTTGTTTGGCTTGTAAAGAGAATCTGGTTAATCATACTATTGAACGTAGTGACAGTGACTTTCAGTTTCCTACAGGAAGACTAAGGGATGTTACAGACCAGGGGTGAAATGCTCCCAGTTCGGCCCAGTTCTGCCGAACTGGTAGCGATGATGGCCGGTGGTTCAGAGAACTGGTAGCGATGGCAGCTTGAGGCTCCGCCCACCCACTCGGTCGTTGTTACTTCCTGGTTTTAACCAGGAAGTAACCTGTTTTTTACCTTTTGCACACATGCAGAGTGTTGGTGTGTACACTTCCGAACTGGTAGGGAAGGTAAGTAGATTTAACCCCCGCTACAGACCTGTTAGAAAGAGGGACCGCTTAGCTGGGGAAGGGAACAAGGACCATGTAAAGCAGAGGTGTCCAACATTGGCAACTTTGAGACCTGTGGACTTCAACTCCCAGAATTCCCCATCTAGCCATTTATGCTAGGGAATTGTGGAAGCCACATTATGCTGTAGCTGCATATTAAGTAAACCAGCTAATTACGGTTTATTTGACAAACAGTTGCAATATCACAATCCCCAACACAAATTCAATTGCCTTGTCCAGGGGTCAGCAACCTGTGGCTCTGGAGCCACATGTGGCTATTTCACCCCTCTGCTGTGGCTTCCTGTCGCTCAAAATATGCGTCACAATGTGTGGCACACGATTTATTGAGCTTTTCAACCCCCTGTAGGCCAACCATGGATAAATCCAAGAAAAGAAAAGTTTCAGAAGAAAACGGAGTGTTTAATTCAACTACATATGCTAGTTTTGTGGCCGCTCAAGAAATAGTCAGGCACGAGAAGGTTTTTGTGGCTCCCGGTGTTTTCTTTTCTGTGGGAAATGGGTCCAATTGGCTCTTTGAGTGTTTTAAGGTTGCAGAACCCTGGCCTTATCCCTGCTAAAGTCCTGCCTTTTTTTTTATTTATTTATTTGATTTATATGCCGCCCTTCTCCGGAAACTCAGGGCGGCTTACAATGCGTTAAGCAATAGCCTTCATACTTTTGTATATTTTATACAAAGTCAGCTTATTGCCCCCACAAACTGGGTCCTCATTTTACCTACCTTAGAAAGGATGGAAGGCTGAGTCAACCTTGAGCCTGGTGAGATTCGAACTTACAGTAATTGCAGGCAGCTGATGTTAATCACAATGCTTTTAGTCTGCTGAGCCACCAGGCCCTTTGCCCTCCTGCCCACTCAGAAGTGCCTTTTTCAGACTCAAATTGGAAGCAGTACATGGACCAAAAGTGGTATTTCTCAATCTCAGCAATTTCAAGAAGGGTGGACTTCAAGTCCCAGAATTCCCCAGCCAGCATGAGGAAAAACTGCCCTAGAGTGTGCATAAATATGCAAAATAAACAAAAACATGGTGTTTTTTTCCCCATATTCGGAATCCAGGTAATGCTTCACATTCTCTGTTCCCAGGTTATCCAACTTCTGCTGCATTTTGCTTTCATTGTTAGTCAGACTGCAGACAGTTGGAGAATAGAAGCCTGCGAGACGGGATCTAATTGTTCCCTGCGCCAAAGATCTAATTGTTCCATGCGCCACTGATTTCTCAATTGTGATTTGTTTCCAAGCACTCTCCGTAAACGGGCAGGGGGCTTATAGAGTAGGGGAAGGGAGAGATGTCCAGACAACTCTTTCCTGCAGGTTTTTTTCCCCTCCAATTCAATCCAGCTGTATATTGAACTGGGAGATCAGATGCCCAGGAAAATGGGAATGCACCATCAGCTCAAAAATGGAACATGCATGGCCCCTCCAGTCAAAACCTTGGTTAAAAGATGGTGAATGATACAAAAGGGCACTTTTCTGAGATCCCAGAGAGTTGGAATGTGCTGGAATTTCTGATTTTTGGTTTTGTTTGATGATTGGCCTGTGATGAGACTCCAAGCATTGTGATGTATAAAACCTTAATTTGTAGGGTTATGTCAAAGACTCAGTGACCCACGGTGGCGCAGTGGTTAGAGTGCAGTACTGCAGATTACTTCTGCTGACTGCTGGCTGACTGCAATTTGGCAGTTCAAATCTCACCAGGCTCAAGGTTGACTCAGCCTTCCATCCTTCCGAGGTGGGTAAAATGAGGACCGAGATTGTTGGGGGCAATAGGCTGACTCTGTAAACTGCTTAGAGTGGGCTGTGAAGCACTGTAAAGCTGTATATAAGTCAGAGGTCTTCAAGCTGGCTGGAAAATTCTGGGAGTTGAAGTCCACAAGTCTTAAAGCAGACAAGTTTGAAGACCTCCGCGCCTACTGTCTTGGAATAAACTCGCGCGAGCATGCTGGCAATTGTAGTATTGCTGCAAGGAAGCTCCGCGCAGGTGTAGTTCAACAACCCCGTCTTCCTCCGCAGACTCCCGGCAGGAGTTGAAGTCCATAAGTCTTAAAGCTGCCAAGTTTGGGGACCCCTGGTCTAAATGCTATTGCTATTCAGGCCAAAAGTATCTAAAAAGGTTAAATCATGGCAACTCGGCCAAAGTTTGTTAATCTGAAACGTTTCATTACTCATCCAAGTAACTTCATCAGTCAGTTTGTGAGCTTGGTGTGTTTATGGCTTAGCATAGTAGGTAGTTGTGGCTTAGCCAGTGAACTCTGATTTTTTAAAAAGATTTAGTGGGAAACTAAACAAAAATGTAGATCCTGCCTCTGAATTAGACGTATCTCCGCATTTTTGTACAAAAAAAAAAAATGTTGCATCAGAAGGTATAGCATTTCACTTGAAACTGATCTTAGGAGAACTTCCTTCTTCAGTTATGTCTTTCTTTCCCCAATAAGCAATAACTCATCCTCCCCAGGACTCTAATTAACTGCTGGGAAATCTTCTGATGTAGTGGAGGAAATTAGCCGGTGGAGGTAAACATCTATCTTACTTGTCAAGCGGTTCTGTCACACATACATTTCCATCCTTGAAGCTTTGTCGTTGGCCTTGGGTTCATGGAAAAACTCTCCCATCTGCCTTGACTCAAAAGACAGGACCCTCTTATTTGACGATCACAGTATTAAACCACGCAGTATCAACAGTAGAGTCCTTCAAGTTTTTGGGTTCTACAATCTCCAAGGAGTTGAAATGGACACATAACATCAGAACCGTCATTAAAAAGGGACAACAAAGAATGTTCTTCCTGCGTCAAGTCAAGAAAATTCAGACTGCCCAAGGAGCTGTTGATACAGTTCTACAAGAGGAATTATTGAGTCTGTCATTTCTACTCCCATAACTGTCCGGTTTGGTACAACAACCAAACAGGACAGGTACAGACTTCAATGAATAGTTAGGACTTTAGAAAAAAATAATTGCAACCAGCCTGCCTTCCACTGAGGACTTGTGTACTGCATGGGTCAGAAGGAGGGCTGAGAAGGAGCCTGGATAGCTCTGCAGACTAAGCACCGTAATTAACATCCAGCTTTCTGCAATTACACCAGTTTGAATCTCCCCAGGCTCAAGGTTGACTCAGCCTTCCATCCTTTCTAAGGTGGGTAAATTCAGGACCCAGTTTGTGGGGGCAATAAGCTGACTTTGTATAAAATATACCAAAGTATGAAGGCTATTGCTTAACGCATTGTAAGCCGCCCTGAGTCTCTGGAGAAGGGCGGCATATAAATCAAACTAAAAAAAAAAACAGACCCTCATATCCTGGACAGAAATTGTTTCAACTCCTTCCCTCAGGACACTGCTATAGGGTATTGCATGCCAAAACAACTAGACCAGGGATCAGCAACCCGCAGTTCTGGAGCCGCATGTGGCTCTTTCATCCCTCTGCTGCAGCTCCCTGTTGCTGGTCAGTGTCAACAATTTTGAGCGGGACTTCCGGTTGGGGGGGGGGAGCATGGCGTGCCAGGAGGAGGCTCTATGACAAGGGGCGGGTTTTCCAGTTGGCTCCACAATTGATAGGGCTTTTGGTTAGGACAGTAGAGGAAAAAGGACACTGCACTAGGAGGAGACTCTATGGTGGGGGAACCGGACTTCCGATCGGCTCCAGAATTGAACGGGGCGCTTCCGGTTAGGACCTTTGTGGCTCTTTGTTTTGGTTACTATCTTCAAAGTGCTCCATGGCTTAGGACCAGGGTATCTTCGGGACCACCTTCTGCCACCAGTAGCCTCTCACCGACCAGTCCATTCCCACAGAGAGGGGCTCCTCAGGGTGCCATCAGCCAAACAGTGTCCACTGGCGGCCCCCAGGGGGAGAGCCCTCTCTGTGGGGGCACCGGCCATCTGGAACGAGCTCCTCCCTGAGATAAGGAGGATACAGGACCTACGTACTTTCCGCCGTGCTTTAAAAACATTCCTATTTCATCAGGCCGGTCTGGCTTAAACCTCCCCTTTATAATGGGTTTTTAAATGTTTATATGATTGGATTTTAAATTTTTTTCAGCCTAATCATTTAATTTATCTTAAATATTTTTAACTTTTGTATGTTTTGTATTTTATTCGGCTGTTCACCGCCCTGAGTCCCTTTGGGGAGTAGGGCAGTATACAAATTTGATTAAATAAATAAATAAATAAATTGGAGGGTTTGAGGTTGCTAGACACAGAGACAGTTTTTTTCCCTCGTGCCATCACTCTGATGAATACCCAATTCCCACAATACCGTCTTACATATAATTTACCCATGTAGCATGGCTGTATTGCTACTATCCTTCTCATCTTTTTCTACTACCTTCTCTCATTGGTATCATCATTATGATTATTATTATTATTACTCTGTTGATTTTCAAGGGCACTGAGAGCTGCTGCACCAGAGACAAATTCCTTGTGTGACTAATCACACTTGGCCAAATGAAATATTCTACTCTTGGAGGAAGATAACTTTGAAGATATTTCATCCTACCAGCTTCTGATTGGAATATAAGAATTTAATCTTATCTACTCCATCTAGTTCAGCAGGTTGTTCTCATAGTGGTCAACCAATCACCCAAGGAGGTCCTTTAGTCTCCCAGCAGATGGCCTTCAGAGGCAGTCCCACTGACCTCAAGATTAATAGGGTAGCTATTGATTCCCATATGGACGTGAATTTGGGCAAACTCTGGGAGATGTGCTATGATCCAGTTGGACCAACGTAGTGACTGAACAACAACAAAATTGATCTCTATGGCTTCCACGAATCATCAGTCCAAACATTTTGAAGGTGGTCAAACCAGTAGGCAGCACCACACCTCATAGTAAATGGCGATATTGCAATCATATTTTACAGTCTTTGGTGCTCTCTGAACTGGATTGCAATTATTATTTTAGTGCAAGGACTGGCAAATTGCAGCTTCACGGGCACAAAGATTTCCCAACGCCTTTGGTGTCTGCAGGGTCCTAATCCCCAAATTCATGCTGCATTGTCATTTAATTGGAACAGAAATAATTAATCAATAAGCGTGGGATCTGCAGTTTAATTGGCAAAATTAAATCATTTTGATAAGTTAAAGACCAACAGGCCTAAAATGTACACAAAACAAATCAAAACGAGTGTATTAAACATAGCTTCTAGCTACTATTCAGTGTAAAGTTCAGATTTTGGAAATTGCTTGTTTTGCCAATGGACTTCCAACCATAAAGAGAGACGGGAGGTTTGTGTATACCAGATCTGGTTTTGCTTATTAATTTCAGTGTACGATTTATTTTCCTTTGCTGCATGTTTCCAGAGCAGAATACCAGACATCTGTGTGCTTTTCAAAGTTCCCAAAATTCAGATTTTTGCAAAAAATATTTGGTTTTGCCATGCATGACAATCTGTGTGGTCCATCAGCGTTGACAGTTCCTAAAGGTTATTGCTGGGAACGTCCCCTAAAATGGCAATTTTGGAAACTAGTTAGATCCCATTGGACATCTTTTATTTTCTCTGGTTCCGCCTACTTGAGTGCCTGGGTGCCATTGACTTGGTGAAGAACAGTCCCTGGCATGACCTTCAAAAGCTTTAATGAACCACAGCACTGCTAGGGTGGCTTGATGTTTCCAGAAAAATCTGCCATTTTGTTCTTCTCCCTCCCATCCCCATAGGGCAGGGGTCAGCAACCTGTGGCTCTGGAGCCGCATGTGGCTCTTTTACCCCTCTGCTGCGGCTCCCTGTTGCTCAAAATATGTGGCACAATGTGTGGCACGCGATTTATTGAGCTTTTCAACCCCCTGTAGGCCAACCATGGATAAATCCAAGAAAAGAAAAGTTTCACAAGAAAACAGAACATTTAATTCAACTACATATGCTAGTTTTGTGGCCGCTCAAGAAATAAGTCAGGCACGAGAAGGGTTTTGTGGCTCCCGGTGTTTTCTTTTCTGTGGGAAACGGGTCCAAATGGCTCTTTGAGCGTTTAAGGTTGCAGACCCCTGCCATAGGGATTACATTGTGTGAAAGGGAATTTTTACCCTGCAGTGTCAACACACAGTGTTGTAGCTATCCAGTGTTCTGCGTGCCGTACAGCTTGAGAGAAGAGGATTCTTTGACTTTCTCCCAAGCATCACTCCCTGGAAAGGAGGTCAGAGAGCATTTCAGGTGACGCGGCATTGCATGCGTTTGCCAGCCGTGCGCTAGGTTAGTGTGCTGGCATTGTTGCTCGATTCGTCATGGCTCTTGGTTCCTGCCGAACATCTACAGCTGCGAAATCCCAGAAGAGATATAAATAAGCAGCATGAACCAGAATGCTTGCCTTGGATGTAAATCGGCCGTCGGAAGGTTCTGCTTTCTTTTGATTGTTGTTCAAAACCGGGTTAAAGGAGCTTATCTTTTTCAGCAGTAAGCGGCAGAAGAAAGATTACACCAGGGGTAAAATACCAGTTCTCTCCAGGTCAGGTGAACCAGTAGTGATAAAAACTACCATTTTGGGCAAACTGGTAGTTAAAAAAAAAAAAGCTACCTTTTCGGGTGAACCCGTATTTAGCTACCGGTTCAGGCGTGAACCAGTAATTAAAAAAACCTATCAGTTCCTCTGAACTGGTATTTCCGATGATCAGCTGTGCCGCGGGGTTTAGCTTTGCTAGAAAGCAGGAAATCATGCTTTCTTGCAATGTAAAATCGTGCGGCCCAGATGATTCCCCGCCCTGCTGTTCTACTTACCTTCCCAAGCCTCCTTTTGGCCCGTACTGCACATGTGCGCGCACAACGCGTGCCAAAAAGAGGCTTGGAAAGGTAAGTAAAATGGGGGAATCAGCTGTGCTGCGGGGTTTAGCTTTGCTAGAAAGCAGGAAATCCCCCCATCCTCTCGTTTACCTTCCCAAGCCTCCTTTTGGCACGTACTTTGCGTGTGTGCATGGGTGCAGCACACGTTTAGTGCACATGCCCAGCTAATGAACCGGTAGCAAACTGGTTTGGATTTCACCACTGGATCACACCTTAGCTTAATCAAATGACACACTGCTGAAGTCGGCACATGTCCACACAGAAGCAGGTCATCTCCAGAAGCTGTGGCCACGATTGATTGGAGGTTTAGTGGGAACAGCAGGCCTGGTCACGTTTGTCTTTGGCAAGAGCCCCAAAATAACCTTGTTTGCTACTAAGGGCGAAGGTAGAAAAAAATCAGAGCTGGACAGCAGCAGGAGCTCACATCCTTCCTGGTTGAAACCTACATCACCTTGACCAGTAAAGCCATTTTCTATGCAGTGTCCTTAAAACTCTACTACTTTTTGGAAGGAAGAAGAAAAATAGCCCGTGAATACTTCCAGAATGTTCGAGCCAGTATGACAGTGATGGCTAACCTTTTTGCCATCGTGTACCAAAAGCGTCAGGAGCGTGGGAAGGTCACGCATGCATGTGCCCACACTAATAATCAGGACGCCGGAGTCGGAGCCGGAGTCGGAGGAAATTTTGGGTACCTGGAGTCGGAGTCGGCAAACAATGCACTGACTCCGACTCCTACTAAATTTAGATTGGAATTTTAAAAAAAGCAAGTTTAAATGTCCCAATTCTCCCGACTCCACAGCCCTGCTCATAATTCAATGGCCCCGTGCCCTGCCCCCCCTCGCATACACGCCCCACACTCCCCTCGCTTTTGGCACACAACAGCAAAAAGGTTACCTGTGGGCCTGGTAGGCTTATTTTTCACCCTCTCCAGGCTCCAGGGGCTTTCTTGGAGCCTGGGAGGGTGAAAACGGCCTTCCACACACCCCCGGAGGCCCTCTAGAGGCCCCTACATTGGGTCCCAAAGGCCCGAAAATCAGCTGGCCGGTGCTCACATGCAAGCTGCAGCTGAGCTAGGGCTACACTTGTGTGCCCACAGATATTGTTCCACGTGCCACCTGTGGCACCCGTGGCATAGGTTCACCATGATGATATGGTGATTAAAATGTTGAACTAGGAGTGAGAAGACCCAGATCCTGGTGCCCCTTCACCCATGGAAGGTTTCTTGGGGACTTTATGGGCAGAGAAACTTCCAGGCCAAGTACCAGTGTGAGGTAGTGATGAAAGTGCTGGACTATGAGTGGGGAGACTCCAGACTCAAGCCTGCCTTCAGCTGTAGAAGGTTACCACCCCTTCCTCTCATTTCAGCCTATTTCCCAGTGTGGTTGTTGTGGAGGAGGAACCAGGATTTGTATTGTTTTTGGATGTAAACACATACTGGAGATCTTAGGGCTGTGATGGCGAACCTATGGCACGCGTGCCCAAAGTGGCACACGAAGCCTTGCCTGTTTGTCTTCTGGGTTGCTGGCATGTGTGCGTATGCGACGATCAGTTGTCCATTGCACACGTAGCAGTGCCGAAAATCCATGTGCACATGTGTACCGGCCAGCTGATTGTCGGGTATGCATGCATGCCAGAACTTGGACGTTTGGCGTTTCTGGTGCGCGATCCCTTCACACGTATGGCAGTGCCGAAAACTGGTATGAGCATGCACACCATTGAGCTGATTGTCAGGTGCGCGTGTGTGCCAGAACCCAGAAGTTTGGCTTTTCCGGAGCACGATCCCTTCGCCTGTGCGGCAGTGCAGAAAACCGGCCTGCGCATGGGTGCCAGCCAGCTGATTGTTGGCCGCGCATGCACTTTAGAACCCAGAAGTTCTGCTTTTCCAGAGCATGATTACGGCGAGTGAGTGCATGCGTGTGCAACGTTTCCGTGCCAGAAAGGTTCACCACCACTGTCTTGGGACATTGATGTTTAAGCAGTCTCTGATCTCTACAAAGGGCTTTCTCCTACATTTTGCCACCTGTGAATGTTATCCTTGGACGGTTGGGTCATTGAATAGTGCCAATGGTCCAAAGGAAAATGAATGGTGAAACTTCTTAGGAGAATTCATGGAAAAGGATTGATTAGAGCAGGGGTCTCCAACCCTGGCAACTTGAAGATCTGTGGACTTCAACTCCCAGAATTCCTCAGCCAGCAAAGCAAAGCAAAGCTGGTTGAGGAATTCTAGATGTTGAAGTCCACAGGTCTTTAAAGTTGCCAAGGTTGGAGATCCCTGGATTAGAGAATCAGGATCCAGTCTTAGCTATTTCTCTGGAAACAAGTCTCATTGTCTCTAGTAGAAGTGTCTTCTGAATAACAACATAGCGCATAGTGCGGTTGGACTGGTTTTGCTTTAGGACAGTGATGGCTAACCTTTTTGCCATTGCGTGCCAAAAGCTTGGGGAGCATGGGGGGGTTGTGCGCGCGTGTGCCCACACCCATAATTCAATGCCCCCTTGCGCCCCGCATCCCCATGCATGTGCATGCGACACCCCCCCGTGCTACCCCCACTTTTGGCACATGACGGCAAAAGGGTTAAGGGTGGACCCGGTGGGCCCGTTTTTTGCCCTCCCCAGACTCCAGAAGCTTTCTTGGAGCCTGGGGAGGGTGAAAACAGCCTCCCCCCCCCCAGATGCCTTCCAGAGGCCGGAAATTGCCCATTTCCTGACTTCCGGTGGGCCCGGACAGCCCAAAAATCAGCTGGCTGATGCGCACATGCGCCCTGGAGCTGAGCTAGGGCAACACTCACGTGCCCACAGATATGGCTCTGCGTGCCACCTATGGCACCCATGCCATAGGTTCGCCATCATAGCTTTAGGGTGTTGGTTGGACCTAACTGTTGTACAGATACTTCTCAATTTACGACCACAATTGAGCCCAAAATTTCTATGGCTAAGCAAGACAGTTGAGTGAATTTTGTCCCGTTTTACGATCTTTCTAGCCACAGTTGTTAAGTGAATCGTTGCAGTTGTTTAACTAGTAACATGGTTGTTAATTGAATCTGGCTTCCTCGATGACTTTATTTGTTGAAATAAAGGGGTTCATGTGACCCAGGGACACTGCAACAGGGGTGAAATCCAACTTGCAGTAATTGCAGGCAGCTGGTGTTACTTAACAGTACTTTAGTCTGCTGCGCTATCAAGGCTCCCTTTCTCTTGGCATTAACCTTCGTTAAGTGTCTTCCTTCCCAAGTTCACCAGGCAGCATCCTCCGAAGAAGACAGACGACCATCATTTGTTGTGACCTAGGCCCAAGTAGTTATTACCAGACACAATCAGTCCTAAACAAACATATTTTATTGGAAGAGCTGAGAATTACTTCATTCTCAGCTTAGTCCAAATTAAGTCCAAAACAAATTCTTCATAAACAGTCCTTCGGCCTTATCACCAACCTTTGTCTACTTTGGCACCCTGCCAAAGGCTTTTCCTGGCAAAAGTTCAGAAGCAAGAGACACTGACAAGAAACAAATGTAGCAATGTTGCTTTCCTACAAAGATCCCAAGAGCCGTTGCTGCTCTTTTAAGCCTTCTGGGAGGGGCCAATCGTCTCCTGGCCTTACTCCTGAGTTGTCCTTTTTGCTTTAGCTGCTCTTGCCCTCTGGCAGCTCTTCGCATGTATGCACTAGGAACAGGCTCCTCCTGTTCCTCTGCCTCTCTGCTATCTGCCTCTGGAGTCTGCGCATCGCTCCCAGATGGCCCTGGCTCCATCTCTGCCTCCAATGCAGAGCCCTCGTCCGGGCCTTCCCCAGACTCCAGAACTGGCCCATGTTCCTCCCCAGCCTCCTCACTGTCCGACTCGGCTGCCAGCTCCACAGGCTTCTGGTGGACCACAACATCATTATGGTTTCTCAGTTCCAGGTTCCTATCAAACCATGACTACCAATGTCTCCTCCAGCCATAGGCATCCGTTCCTAACCACGATAAAGCCAATTGTTGACAGGTGCATTGTGATATCTCAACCCGACCTTTTGCTTCGTTGCAATGCAGTTTCAAAGGAACGGAATTTGTGTTGTGCTTCATGTTTTGTCATGTCTTTCCTTATGTTTCTGTGGACGTTTGGATTTCAAACGTTATAATTTCCAATTGAAGTTTGTGCTTCAAACCATAATTTCCATTTTTTTCTCAGCTGAAGGCCAAACGTCACACTGTAGAATTCAGCTTCCAAGAGAGGAGAATATTTGTAGTAATCCAAGTTGAACTTGGAGATCCTTGGTGCTCACGGATCTTGATTGTTTTCTTGCAAATGTTTCATTTCCCAACTACTAGCAACATCATCGGTGCTACACTGGTGCTGTTACCTAGTTGGATCAGAGAGCACTAAGGACCCCCACAATTCCTCTTCTGCGCTCAACATATAATAAATATACCTATTTCATCAAAGGAGGTGAGAATTTTGGTCTGTTCTTTACCTGCGACCCACTTCTAAAGGAGACACAATTAGATTTATTATCGCATACAACAATCTGTGTGTATGCGTGCTTAAGCAAAGTCTTTGCTGACCGGTGCTTTAATTTATTTTGAAAGTGTCAGCCTTAGAATAGAACAAAGCAGCCCGTTGCTAAATACCACCACCCCCTCTTTGCAAAAGCTGCCTCTTTCTGCCTGGCCTCCCATTCTCTCCGTGTTGGGCCATCCTTGCTAAAGCTTGTAAATCACTTTTGATCCTTGGAGAAGCAATGCGGTGTGTGGGGTGAGGAAGAAAAGGTGGGGCAGGCTGGCCTCTGGATGACCTTGGATGGGAACCTTCGATTCAGTGGGGAAAGCGGTGGACGAAAGGGCTGGGGGGGAAGCTCGTGATTAGGAAGAATCTATTATAGTCTTAAATTGCCTGTCGATAATCAGACACCACAAGAGAAAGCAATTGTGATCTCCTTTCAGGAAGTATGAGAGAGAGAGAGAGGGAGGGAGGGAAGACAGTGAAAGAAGAATGGAGAAAAGGAGGGAGAGAGGGAAGCAAGAAAGACAAGAAAAGGAAGACAAGAAAGGGAGGGGGAAGGAGGGAGGGAGGAAGGAAGGAAGGGACGGAGGGGAGGGAGAGAGGGAGAGAGAGGAGGGAGGGAAGACAAGAAAAAGAAGACAATGAAAGAAGAAGGGAGGAAGGGAGATAGAGAGGGAGAGGGAAGGAAGGAAGGAAGACAAGAAAGGGAAGGAGAGAGGGAGGAAGGAAGGAAGACAGAAGGGAGGGAGGGGGAGGGAGGGAGAGAGGGAGGAGGGAGGGAAGACAAGAAAGGGAAGACAATGAAAGAAGAAGGGAGGAAGGGAGAGAGAGGGAGAAGGAAGGAAGGAAGCAATGGAGGGAGAGAGGGAGGAACGAAGGGAGGGACAGGGAGGGAGGAAGGAAGTGACGGAAGAATGGAGACAAGGAAGGAACAGAGGGAGGGAGAGGGAAGGAAGGAAGACGGAAGGGAGGTGAAGGAGGGAGGGAGGGAAGGAAGGAGAGAAGGAGGAGGTAAGGAAGCAACAGAGGGAGAGAGGGAGGGAGGAAGGAAGGGACGGAGGGAAGGGAGGGAGGGAGGAGAGAGGGAAGGGAGACAAGGAAGGTAAGACAAGGAAAGAACAGGGAGAGGGAAGGAAAGAAGATGGAAGGAAGGGAGAGTAAGGGAGGAAGGGAGGGAAGGAGGAAGGAAGGAAGCAACGGAGGGAGAGCGGGAGGAACGAAGGGAGGGACAAGGAGGAAGAAAGGAACGGAGGGGAGGGAGGGGAGGGAGACAAGGAAGGAACAGAGGGGAGGGAGAGGGAAGGAAGGAAGATGGAAGGGAGGGTGAGGGAGGGAAGGAAGGAGAGAGAGAGGAAGAGAAGGAGGAAGGAAAGAAGCAATGGAGGGAGAGAGAGAGAGGGAGGAAGGAAGGAAGGGACAGAGGGGAGGGAGGAGGGAGGAAAGGAAGACAAGGAAGGTAAGACAAGGAAGGAACAGAGGGAGGGGGAAGGAAAAGACGGAAGGGAGGGAGGAAAGGAGGGAAGGAAAGAGAAGGGAGGGAGAGAAGGAGGAAGAGAGGAAGCAATGGAGGGAGAGAGGAAGGAAGGAAGATAGGGAGAGAGAGAGGAAGGAAGGAAGGAAGCACATTTTTGGTGTTGTAAGTCTCTCTTCTTCTCCCCATCCTTTGCGTCATTCCCCCTTCATTTGGTGCTGAGCCCTCCTCATTCTTCAACCTTCTGGACTCTGAGCTTGGATGTTTTGCAGGCCAACAAGGTGCATGCATTATGTCTCTCATAGCACCGCATGTGGATTTGACAGCCCTAAAAATAGCCTCCGAGAAAGCCTGCCCTTCTCCTGCTTCTTCCTTAGCACAAATCCTGTGTTTAAAGTTTGGCTATTGTTTGGCAGGATAGTCAGAGGCGTCCCACGAGAACTGGTCTTGCCGAGGAAATTCATAACAGTGGAGCAGAATTGGCTTTAAAAGCAATTACGTTGAGTCTCCCCCCCCACCCCGGAAAAATCCTCCTTTGCCATGATGGGCTCATTGGAATGCTAAACTTTGGATTCATTTGACCCCTCCTGCCACTGTGGCTTCTCCTTTTCATCTGGGTTTCTTTGGGAGAGGAGTAAAACAACGCAGTTGTGTTTCTAGCTTGCACTGCTGAATATAAGGCTCCTGTAGATTGTTGTTGTTCTTGTTAGTTGTGAAGTCGTGTCTGACCCATCGTGAGCCCATGGACAACGTTCCTCCAGGCCTTCCTGTCCTCTGCCATCCTCTGGAGTCCATTTAAGCTCACGCCGACTGCTTCAGTGACTCCATCCAGCCACCTTGTTCTCTGTCGTCCCTTTCTTCTTTTGCCCTCAATCGTTCCCAGCATGAGGCTCTTCTCCAGGGAGTCCTTCTTTCTCATCCTCCTGCAGATATTCAGGCTAAAATATCAGGTAGAGTTTTGTTGATAGCTGGTAGCCTGATCCTAAGCTTAGCATTGGGAAAACAGAACGGTGATTTTGGACAGACAGGTTAACCCTGTGATGACAAACCTATGGCACATGTGCCACAGGCGGCATGCAGAGCCATATTGGTGGGCATGTGCCCATTGCCCTAGCTCAACTCCAGCACGCATGCATGCGCTGGCCAGCTGATTTTCGGGCCTTCTGGGCCCACTGGAAGTTAGCAAATGGGCTGTTTCCAGCCGCCAGAGGGCCTCTGGGGGTGGGGGTAGGCTGCTTTCGCCCTCCCCAGGCTCCTAGAAAGCCTCTTGAGCCTGGGGAGGGTGAAAAATATGCCTACCAGGTCCGCCGTGCCATCACATGCCAAAAGCGGGGGGAGCATGGGAGGGGTCACGCGCATGCATAGGGGGCGCATAGAATTATGGGTGTGGGCACGCATGCACACAACCACCCCGCAGTCACCCCGTTTTTGACACGCAATGGCAAATTTCCATTACCGGTTCTTTAGAACCTGTCGGAACCTGCTGGATTTCACTCCTGGTTGTAAGTCGAGGACTACCTATATCTGATTTAATAGTGGAAAAGCAAGCTGGGAAATAATAGCTCTCCACTGGCCTGAATATATTAATACGTGTAGGACCATTAAGGCAAAAATAATGTTTGACTTTGTGATCCTTTTATAAAACATGCATGTATCTCCTCCTGTAGATGGATGTTGTAACGTTAATAATTTAGTTAAATGTATTTTTAAAATATCTTTAAAAAGGTTTATAGAGCATAGGAAGCATTCCCCCCCTCCCCAATTTCCTCAGGAGTACCGGTAGTCCTTAGTTAACAACCACCCATTCAACAACTGTCCAAAGTTACGATGACACTGAATGAGTGATGATTACGACTGGTCTTTGGAGATCTAGATATCCCAGCATCCACGTGGCTATGCAATCATGATTAAGGTGCTTGGAACTAGCTCCACAGTCATGTAATGACCATTTGCCACCTTCCCACCAGCTTCTATGAGTTCTTGCTCAAGCCTTTATGTCAGCGTTCCAGAAAAACCCCAACTTCCAAGCAAAGACTCTGAAGCAAGCATTTTTCAAAGTTCTATTTACTAGAATAGGTAAACTGGCACACCTGGGAAAACCTGAATCTGAGAGGTCTGGGTTTTCCCTCAGTAAATCAAACCCCCCAAAACCATCCCCTCACTCCTCAGTTGATCACATGCTCCAATCAACGTCCGTCCCATCTCAAGACCTCACTTTGACCGCTCCTTCTCCAGATGCAGGATGGCTCTGACCTTGACCGACAAGAAGAATGCTATTACGTCTACAGACAACCCCTCTACTAAATCCCCCCGCCTACTTTCCTACACAGGAGAAGGTGGCAGCATGGAAGCTTCCAGCCTAATATGGCTTCCAAAGCTGACACTTTATACAAGAATCTAGTCAACTAAAGTTCAGTACTAAATTGGTGCCCGATAAGGGTGAATGGAATGTTTGTGGGAGCGTAAGGACTCCAGGCTGATGACTCGTTTAATTCTGCCCGCCAGCTTTGCCTGCTTTTTTCCTACAACTTCTCCCGCAAAGGCCAGGTTGCTAAATTTGTTATCTTGAGTAATTTTTCTCTGAGAGCTTGTAGGCAGTTTGAAGGTGGATGTTGAAAGGTGTAGGCTTATTATTAACATACTCTTTTGAGGATTAGTGGTGGCAGGAAATAAACTTTCCTTTCTTTTTTTACCATGACAGCTGTGGTTTCTTTTTTAACATGCATTTTAAAAAATACAGTAGAGATCGGCAAAGACATGAATACATTACAAAAGCAGTCCTTGATTTACAACACTTCATTTAGTGACCGTTCAAAGTTACAATTACACTGAAGGAAACGACTTGTGACCAATTTTCACACTTAACGACGGTTGCAGCATCCCCAGGGCCACATGCTTGACAACTGGTTCATATTTATGACAGTTGCAGTGTCCCGGGGTCATGTGATCCACTTTTGTGACCTTCTGACAAGCAAAGTCAACGGGGAAGCCAGATTCACTTAAGAACCATGTTACTAATTTAACAACTGCAGTGATTTGCTTAACAAATGTGCTAAGCAAAATTGTAAAACGGGGCAAAACTCACTTAACAAATTTATCGCTTAACATCAAACCTGTTGGGCTCAATTGCGGTCGTAAGTTGAGGACTACCTGTACTTTCACCTTGCATTAAATAGGAGCTCCAAATCAAGATGATCTACACTGGGCAGCCCTTCAAGCATGGTTGATTTACAACTCCTAACTCTCTCAACAGAGCGAAACATTCAGCGACATCTGGAAAGCATGATTGGTTTACATTTCATCCAGTGGTGGCTTCTTGCCGATTTGGCCCGGTTCGGCCGAGCCGGTAGCGGTGACGATATGACGTCACTGAACCGGTTCTGCCCCCCTACCCCCCCACATTATTCTTACCTTTTATTTGGCCCCACCCCCAATCTATTGCTGCCTCCTGAGTCCCAGCTGATGGGCTATAAGGAAAAAAACTCTTTAAACTCTTGGCGCGGGGCTTCAAAAGGCCGCCCTACAGCTGATCAGTGGTAAAAGGCAGTTTGGTGGTAGACCAGTGCCTCCAAAAACAAATGAGTAGACTGGTACCTGCAAAAATAAATGGGTAGACCAGTGCCTGCAAAAATAAATGGGTAGATCGGTACAGCTCTGCAAGCAGTTAAAAGCTTGGTAGACCAGTACCTCTGCTAAATCCTAAAGCTTTGTCACATGACCATCAAGCCACACCCACAAAATAAGCCACGCCCATAGAACCAGTAGTAAAAAAATTTAGAGCCCACCCCTAATTTCATCCACACTGATGGTTTTAGAGGACAGGTAGTCCTCAATTTATGACTACAATTGTGACCAGGAATTTTTGTTTTTAAGCAGGGCAGTTGTTAATTGAGTGAATCCTGGCCAATTTTAACAAACTTTTTACCATGGTTGTCAAGCAAACCATTGCAGTTGTTAAGTGAATCATGTGGTCATTAAGGGAATCTGACTCCCTCTCCATTGACTTTGCTTGCTGGAAGCCAGCTGGGAAGGTTGCAATGACAGTCACATGATTCTGGGATGCTACAACTGTTGTAAATATGTACCAGTTGCAACCCAAATTTTGATCGTGTGGCCATGAGTTTGTGTGACCATGCTTTGCTGCTTGTAAGCAGGAGGACTGGTTGTAAGTCACTTTATTCACTGCCATTGTAACCTTGAAGTAAACAGATGGCTTTTAAGTCAAGGACTATCTGTAGAATCTTCCCCATTGCTAACAAGAGGGGTTGGATTTCAGCTAAACCCTTCGTATGCACAACAACATTTGCAGTGGAGGTAGAGTTTCTTTTCACTTCTGTCTTATCCACGGGTAATTTACAACTAATCCAATTTTCTGAGTCATGCAATACAGTCAATTATAAACTAACTAGCTGGACACCCGTGCTTCGCTACGAAGCTATGTGCTCAGGCTTGATAAATTGACATGTACAGCCTGAAACTTAATGTAGAATGTCTAACTCTGTAGCATCAGTGTGTTAATATAACGCCACTGGCAGTTGGAACAGAGAAGGAGTGGGAGCAGAATATCCCAGCCTGCAGCAACCATTGGTATTCATCTGGCTAGCATCCTGTCAGTGTGTGAGAGAGTTGAGTAGTGTTTGGAAACTCAAACAGTATTTGCTGTGTGAGGAAGGAGGAGACAGGAAAGAGGCTGGGCATGGCTTAGCTCAACTGTTCTGTAGTAAAGCTGCTTGCTCCTGTGAAAGTAAAACTGAAAGTGAAACTCCTCTCCTCTGCTTGTTTTGCATTTGAAACAGATTATTTATTTATTTATTAATTCAATTTGTATGCCCCCCCCCGCTCCGAAGACTCAGGGCGGCTCACAATGCATTTAAAATCATTATTAAAAAACCTTTTCTGTATTGTACTGGCTGGAGAATTCTGGGAATTGAAGTCCACAAGTCTTAAAGTTGCCAAGGTTGGACACCTAAATGCTCTAAAATGTTTTCCAGCTGCTTGGTTCTCACACACCTTTCTCTCTCCCTCTCCCTCCCTCTCTCTCTCTCTCTCTCTCTCTCTCCCCCCCCCCTCCTCTTCCAATTTTTGTTTCTTTAGCAGTTGCTGCAGGCACTTACCTGCCACCCCTCCAGCAGGTATTTCAAGCTCCTCGTCGGCCTGGGATAGGAACTGTTGGGAAGCCCATCAAGCTCTTGGCCAATTACTTTGAGGTGGACATTCCCAAAATCGATGTCTATCACTATGAAGTTGACATCAAACCAGACAAGTGTCCACGCAGAGTCAACAGGTAAGGCAAGTATTAGCATTTAGCCATTTCTTCTTCCCTCCAGCCCTCTCCAAAAAACCCTCCCAAACACCTCAGGTGAACATGTTCCTCATGTTCCTCATGTTCTAGAGTAGGGTTGTCCAACCTAGGCAACTTGTGGACTTCCAATTCCCAGAATTCTGGCTTTTCTTAGAATTGAAGTCCACAGGTCTTAAATGTCTATGGAGATTCTCAGTCATCCAGGTCAAGTTGTAAAGTAAAAGGTGCTTTTTCAAAAGGCACAACTGGACTTGCTTGTTTTGCTTGAAGAACTGAAGAAGCTTCTTGGATGAGAAGCGAAATGTCTTCAAGCAAAATAAATAAATAAATAAATAAATAAATAAATAAATAATAAACAAACAAACAAACAAACAAACAAACAAACAAACAAACAAACAATAAAGCAAGCCACAAGAAAGTCCAGTTGTCTTTTGGAACAAAAACAAAAAATATTTGGGACACAGATCTTAAACTTGCCAAGGTTGAACACCCCTATTCTAGAGGAAATACCTGTGGGCTGGGAGGGGGCAGGAAGAGAATAAGGCATGTAGAGGCGTCTCTTCCTGTCTGTAACCAAGTTTTGAGAAGCCCCATTTCTTGGCTGAGCTGTTTTCGGTCTACCTGGTTGCTTGGCCCGGTTCAACTTTGCCATGACTGGAATTGCTGTTCTTGCTTAGGTTGGCTGGGAGTAAGATGCAATTTTTCGATGCCCCCTCTCCTGTGAAGCAGGGTGTTTTATGTCCCTTCTCCTCCCTCATCATCTCCGGTCATGCCTTGGTGGCTCAGGAGAAAACAGAACCTTGATCTTCCATCTCCGTTCAGTTTACAGCAGCTGGGTGGAGCTGGCTGTGGTCCCAGGCTTTTAAAATAGCTGCTCTTAGACAGCTGGGTTGCCATTTAAATATCTGTCTTCCTGTAGCCTTAAACCTGGGAGGGTCAGAGATCTGAGAGAGCTTATGTGAAAGTAGGAAGCTTCTCACAGCTTTCTGAAATGCTAGAGTTGGTCCTTGTTTTTCAAGCCTCTTCTCAGTCCATGGAGTCCTTGATTTAGGACTATAATTGAGCCCCAAATTATGGTCGTAAAATGTCAAGGCTTCATGACACTAGAGTTGAAATAACTTCACTACTTTTCAGAGTATAAGACACACTTTTTTCCTCCCTAAAAGAGAGTGGAAATGTTGGTGCGTCTTATACACCGAATACAATCATTTTTGGCCTCCGGAAACCCCGCCCCGCGCGTCCAATTTTTGCCAAAAACAGGCCCGTTTTTCGCAAAAAACAGGATGCGCAGAGGGTTTGGGAAGCCTGCAGAGAGCTCCTGGGGTGGGATGGGGGGGCAAAAATGTAATGCTTGGGGGTTTTGGGAGGTCAAAAATGGGTCCGTTTTTGTTTTTTGCCTCCCAAACCCCCCTATGTCACGTTTTTGCCCTCCCCAGCCTCCAGGAGGCCTTCCAAACCCTCTGCGTGCCCCGTTTTTGTGAAAAAACGGGCCTGTTTTTCGCCTCCCAAATCCCCCACACATCGAGTTTTTGCCCTCCCTGGCACCCAGGAGCACTCTACGGGCCTCTCAAGCCCTCTGCACATCCTGTTTTTGTGAAAAACAGGCCATTTTTCACAAAAACAGGATGCACAGAAGGTTTGGGAGATCTGCAAAGTGCTCCTGGGGCCCGGGGAGGGCAAAAATGTTTTTTTTTTTTCTTGTTTTCCTCTTTGAAATCTTGGTGCGTCTTATACTCCGGTGCATCTTATAGATCGAAAAATATGGTTGGGGTTTTTTTCCCCCATGGTCGTTAAGTGACCTCTTCAGGGTTAAGTGAATCCATTTTCTCCAATGGATGTTTATTTTGCTGGAAGTAAACCCTGGAAAGTGGCTAAAATGTCACGAATCACACACTTACGGCGGTAAAGGTGAACCAGTTGCCAAGGGTCCAAAATGCAATCAAGCGTACAGCTGTTGTAACTCTGAAAATGGGTCATAAGTAACTTTAGGGATACCTGTCATAATTTGGAATGGTCACTAAGCAACTGGTCATAGGTTGAGTCAAAAAAGGCAAGAGGGCAACTGCAACTGCATGATGTAAGTTGCAGACCCTTTTGAGTTTTTTGACACCCCCTGGGCTGAAAAATCACAAGCCAGTGTAATCCAGTTTATATATTAAATATGTTTCACTGCTACTTGACCAAATAGTCCCCAGCCGATCCAGTCAGATAAGCTTTTGGATTTTAACTTTCTAAACCTGAAGACCATTCGGCGCATGATCCTGGTGGTTGGATTTTATATAAAATCAGAATTGCAGAGTTCAAAGAGACCCTGATGACCATCTACTCCAGGGTTCTCCAAACTTGACAACTTTAAGACTTGTGGACTTCAACTCCCAGAATTCTGGGAGTTGAAGTTCACAAGTCTTAAAGTTGTCAAGTTTGGAGAACCCTGATCTAGTCCAACCGTCTGCAATTTCAGGACAATCATGATGAGAGGTGAAGTGAGAGGTGACTGCTCAACCTCTTAAAAATCTCCAGAGATTAAAAAACAACAACCCCATAATCTCTTTAAGTGGACTTCAGTAGGGGAAGAATATTTCCAATATATATATTAAAGCCTCGGCTCCAGAGATGGGTTTCAGCAGGTTCTGACCAGTTCTGGAGAACCGGTAGCGGAAATTTTGAGTAGTTCGGAGAACCGGCAAATACCACCTTTGACTGGCCCCAGAGTGGGGTGGGAATGGAGATTTTGCAATATCCTTCCCCTGCCACGCCTACCAAGCCACGCCCACCCAGCCACACCCACAGAACCGGTAGTAAAAAAAAATTGGATTTCACCACTGATGTGAGGCAAATACCACATCCTTCCAAATTATTGGTTGGTGGTGCAGACTTTGTAAATTCTCAGTGTGCTTGTGTTTGTCATTGGCCCCGCCAGGTTCCCGCACAACAGGCAATTGTGTTAAGCCTGCTTTAGATCGAAGCTCTCAATTTCTCCCCTGCAACCAGTGACTTGAGAAATAGTGGATTTTTTTCCCCCCTGACTTTCAGTTCTAATCGTTTTAACTTCCTAGCAGAACTATATTTTAAGCCTGCCTTTCTAGCTTCTCCTTTTTCTTTCCTCCTCTCCCCGTCCGATGTCTGTCTGTTGCTTTTTTTTTTTTTACTTTTGCAGGGAGGTTGTGGAATATATGGTACAACACTTCAAACCTCAGATCTTTGGAGACCGGAAACCGGTTTACGATGGAAAGAAGAACATCTACACCGTCACAGCTCTGCCTATTGGTAACGAAAGGGTAAGAAGTTAAAAGACAAGTGCAAAACCTTTTAGATTCAGACTACCCTGTTTTCCCGAAAATAAGACATTCCCTGATAATAAGCCCAATAGGGCTTTTGAGCGCATGTGCTAAAATAACCCCCCTTGAAAATAAGCCCTCCCCCAAAATATGTAAATGCATGCACAGCCAGTCCCCGCCATTTCCTCTGGTTAGGGTTAGGGATACAGAGCTGGAAATCAAGTAAGACAGCAAGAAGAGCCCCGTCTTGCTCCATGCGCCCCAAAATAATAAGGCCTCCCCGAAAATAAAGCCAAGTGATTATTTCAGGGTTCAAAAAATATAAAACCGGGCAGTGGTGAAATGTTCCCGGTTCGGACCGGATCACCTGGTTCGGACCGGATCGCCCGATCCTATAACGATGGCAGTGAGTGGTTCGGAGAACCAGTAGCAAAAATCCCTGCCCCCCCCTCCCCCAATGCCCAGCTGAGCCACGCAATCATCAGAGGCTTTTTTTTTAATTTTTAAAAGCATTTTTTCTACAAAAATGCTGAAAAAATGCTTTTAAAAAGAAAAAAATGCTTTTAAAAGTTAAAAAAAAGCCTCTGATGATCCCAGCTGAGCAGCTGGGATCATCAGAGGCTTTTAAAAGCATTTTTCTACAACCTCTTTGGCCGAAAGCAGAAGCAGAAAAAATGCTTTTAACAGCCTCTGACGATCCCAGCTGAGTTGCCTGATCAAAACAGAGCCTTTTAAAAGCATCGGCCGAAGAGTTGTAGAAAAAATGGTTTTAAAAGTAAAAACAAAAACAAAAAAAGTTGGCCACATCCACCCAGTCACATTATCCCCCCCCCCAAGCCACGCCCACAGAACTGGTAGTAACATATTTTACATTTCACCACTGAGACAGGGTCTTATTTTCAGGGAAACACGGTAGATTGTCTAACAGTACAAGAGATTCTGAACATACTGGAGCTACTCTGAGCTCACTGTTCTTCTGATGTGGTCAGAACGCTTCTGTAAATTTGGAACGGCCTGCTTATAACTCAGAAAGTGATGAATTCAAAATGTTTTCCATTTATCCGTATCCCCATTTTAGGAAAAAATGGGGATACGACAGATGAAACAAACAAAATGTTAAAAAGTTATGGTATTTATGTAGTTACTTACCAAGCATCTAAATTTTATTAAAGTACCCAAAAATATCTTTAGTCCCAAGGCAAGTCTAATATTTGGAACGTGGTTATGACCATGATAGGCAGCCTCCATTACGATCCTATGTCGAGAACCACTGTAATAGCATGCATGCTTCCTTGCTGTTTCTTGTTTGCTATACATGGCTGTGATTCAGAAAGAACAGATGTTTGTTTTTTTCAAGAGAATTCCAGGTTTAAAATTTGACATTTTTGGATTTAGGGAAGGAAACCGAAATTCAAGGGTTCGTCTTATTTCCTTGGTCTTTTGCAGGTTGATTTTGAGGTGACAATTCCAGGGGAAGGCAAAGACCGAATATTTAAGGTCTCCATTAAATGGATGGCCATTGTGAGTTGGCGGATGCTCCATGAAGCTCTAGTGAGCGGGCAAATCCCTGTTCCTTTGGAATCTGTCCAGGCCCTTGATGTCGCCATGAGGCACCTGGCTTCCATGAGGTAAAATCTGGATTTTTCCATATTTTTGAAAGACAAATTACCAAGAAGGTGCTCATAACTAGCTTGAGATGTGTCTGTTACCATTACTCACTTCCATTCAGTAATCCGTTGACCTAACATGCCTCTTCTTGTATTTTAATTTGGGTTGGGGGGGCACCATGAATAAAGATCAAGAATCTCTTTGGAAGATCATCTCCCAGATCATCTCCCAGGACAAAATAAGAGTTCTCATGTACACATTTCACTGAAATGAGATATAAAACCACCAGTATTATATAAATGTTTCAATAATTTCTAGATATGGGCTTTGCATCTTCTTAGAAGAAGATAAGAAAATGAGAAAAATATGGATTCTCTGTTGGGCTTCAGCTGAAATCGAAGTTGTTAGCTTTCATGAGCACGTAATATGGTTCCTTGTTTCTAATGATCTTCCCAGGTACACTCCAGTAGGACGCTCCTTCTTCTCTCCCCCTGAAGGATACTATCACCCGCTGGGAGGAGGTCGGGAAGTCTGGTTTGGCTTCCATCAGTCTGTCAGGCCTGCCATGTGGAAGATGATGCTTAACATAGATGGTAATAATACTTAAACGCCTCAGTTTGAAGTCATACCTACAGGTAGTCCTCAACCACAATGGAGCCCAGAATTTATGTTGCTAAGTGAGAAATTTGTTGAATGACTTTTGTCCCATTTTACAACTTTTCTTGCCGCTTTTGTTAAGTGAATCACTGTGATTATTAAATTAGTAACATGGTTGTAAAGTGAATCTGGCTTCCCCATTGACTTTGCGTGTCAGAAGGCCACAAAAGGGGACACCTCAACCGTCATAAATAGGAGTCAGTTGTCAAGCATCCGAATGTAAATTATGTAGCCCTGGGGATGGTGCAATGATCATAAGTGTGAAAAATGGTCATAAGTCATTATTTTCAGTGCCGTTGTAACTTCAAACGGTCACTAAACAGACTATTGTAAGTTGAGAGCTACCTATTATCTCAATAAGAGTCTATGAGAAGCTCATTGTTCTGTACAGCTACCCATGCCTAATATGGGCTAGATACGTTAATCAATCTCCAGAATTTTAACATGTGTGGCCTTCATCCTGGGGAATTCTAGGGAAGTCTACACATCTTAACGCTGCTAAGGTTGGGCATGATTGTTAGACAGATGTCCATTTCCATAATTCCCCAGTGAGCGAAATTCAACACGTCTGGATAATGTTGGATGAGAGGATGCTCCACTGCTCCTTTCTCCTCATATTTCAGGTTGCATTGTGAATGTTTTATTTTGATAATCTGAGTGCAAAGTTGTTTGATAGCTTGTGAAAGGGTCTCGCTAAAAAATCTTTGGGAGGAATTTCTGGAAAGACCAGAGGAAAAAAACATTTAATTAAACAACTTCAGTAACATTTCATGTTCTTTGAAAGACTCATCATTCTTTTAATAGATATTTTAGAGTGATTCAGTGGTAAAGTTCTTGATTTTGATCTGGTTTTGTGTGCGTGTTGCATGGGAGCAACAAAAAATTTGGACTTCTTAAAGAGACTCAAATGTCATCCTTTA
Organism: Masticophis lateralis; assembly: GCA_030761175.1. Classification (NCBI taxonomy): domain Eukaryota; kingdom Metazoa; phylum Chordata; class Lepidosauria; order Squamata; family Colubridae; genus Masticophis; species Masticophis lateralis. The sequence goes on along the minus strand of JAUDYJ010000009.1, from coordinate 9,435,452 downwards.
TTTTTAGGGGGGAAAAAGACTTTTGTAGAATTTGTAGTTAAAAAAAGATAAGGGACCCTGATGAATTCTAGAAGATATCGTTGGTTAACTCTTCTAGAAGTTAGAGAGTAGGCTTTGGTTCCCTAGCCATTAACTACGCATCTGTTATTAAAAGAAATAAAATTAAAAATGTTAAGTGCCTAGAGCAGGGGTCAGCAACCTGTGACTCTGGAGCCACATGCGGCTCTTTGGGTTCCCTGTGGCTCCCTGTCAGGTGATCCCACCAGTGGCTGGCTCCGCCCCTCGCCGTCCCCTTCCAGTCACTCCTTGCCTGGCCTGAGAAGTTAAGGGCTACGGTGGGGGGATGGAGAAGCGGCCAGGGCAGAGACAGACAGATACAGAAAGAGAGAGGGAGGGAAGGGAAAGAGAGAGATGTCAAAAGGATTGTGTGGTTCCCGGTGTTTTTTAACAACTGGCTCTCTGCCCTAATGACCGGCTGGGTAGTTATGGCTGGGGGGGGAATCATGTGACTGGTGGAAGTGAGTGACATTGAGTTGGCCACGCCCACCCAGGTTTTGTGGCTCCCGGTGTTTTCTTTTCTGTGGGAAATGGGTCCAAATGGCTCTTTGAGTATTTAAGGTTGCAGACCCCTGGCCTAGAGGAAGAGCTTTCCATGGGGAGCGACTTGCTGGTATTAAGAATTTGAAAAGGTATAGCAAGAGAATGAAGGAGCTTAATTCTTATATAAAGTGTTTGGATAAGAATGATAAAATTGTACTGTGTTTCCCTGAAAATAAGACCTTATATCTTATATTTTTTTGAACCCTGAAATAAGTGCTTGGCCATGCGCTCAAAAGCCTGATTGGGCTTATTATCAGGGGATGTCTTATTTTGGGGGAAACAGGTTACATACCCTGCAAGGATAGCTGTGGACTGGTTAATTTGAACAAGGGTGTTTCAAACGGTTTCAAAAAACAATTCCTGTTGTGATTCATGTGCACTTTTCTCGGTTTTAGTGTCTGCCACGGCGTTCTACAAGGCCCAACCGGTGATTGAATTCATGTGTGAAGTGTTGGACATCCGGAACATCGACGAGCAGCCAAAGCCCTTGACCGACTCTCAGAGGGTTCGGTTCACAAAGGAAATCAAAGGTAAAGCATAAAGGCAGGGGAGATTTCAGAGAAGACGGTAGAGATTTACCCGGCAATTGCCAGGAATCAACATTGACTTGTATTTATTTATTTATTTTAGAAAATTTATATTGACGCCTACTCGCCCATGGCGACTCCAGGTGGCTTACAAAGATATAAAAACACCATATAAAAGATGTCCTCCCTCTCCTTCTATTTAATATGGAATAACTGGTATTCCCTGGCTGGAGAGTAAACATAACATTTAAGGGATGTTTTTGTTATGAGACTGAATTGTAAATAGAAATCAAGATAATTTAAATAAAGATGTAAGTTTAAGATAGATTTAGAAATAGAATTTGTGTAAAGAGGTGAAATAGGTTAGAGATACCGATGCAGAAAAGTTATTACTAGTATTGAAATTTTGATGTGTTTGTTTTTGGTTGTATATATCTTTTGTTTTTGTGTGTGTGTGGTTTTTTTTCTTGATTTTGTTTTGTGTATTATGTTTCTTTTTGTACTGTGTATTTAATCTTTGGAAATTTAAAAAATATATTTTTTAAAAAAACACCATATAAAATAAATAAATAAATAATAATAATTTTTTTAAAAAAATAACCGCCCCACTACCCATCCTGGCGACAACACACATTCCTACTGATCAATTAATGGGCTCCCTCCAGCTCTGGATTCCCCAGGTCTGCTGGCAAAACTACATCCAGGCAGCTTACAAAGATATAAAAACTATATAAAAGAAATAAAAAAGAATAATAACAATAAAATAATAAAATAATACCACACACACATACACCATGTGCACCCTGGTGACAACACACATTCATACCAGCCATTTAATGGGCTCCATCCCGCTTTGGGTTCTCTAGGCCTGCTGGCAGAAACCATGTCTTCAGGGACTTCTAAAAGAGTGTTAGAGTGGGGGTCAGTCTAATCTCTTGCGGGGGTAGGGATGATGATAAATGCACCAACAACAACAAAAATCAGAGATAGGTATAGCATTCCAGCTGAGATTTCTGCTTGGTGTTTTCCTGAAAGAAAGAATAGAATAGAGTAGAGTAGAGTAGAGTAGAGTAGAGTAGAGTAGAGTAGAGTAGAGTAGAGTAGAGTAGAGTAGAGTAGAATAGAATAGAATAGAATAGAATAGAATAGAATAGAATAGAATAGAATAGAATAGGGAAATGGAATGGAAAGGAAAGGAAAGGAAAGGAAAGGAACGGAACGGAACGGAACGGAACGGAACGGAACAGAACAGAACAGAACAGAATTCAATTCTTTATTGGCTAAGTGTGACTAGACACATAAGGAATTTGTCTTGGTGCATATGCTCTCAGTGTACATAAAAGAAAAGATACGTTCATCAAGAATCATAAGGTACAACACTTAATTATAGTCATAGGGAACAAATAAGCAATCAAATTATATTAGGGAACAGTCAATATAAATCGTAAGGGTACAAGCAACAAGGTTACAGTCATGCAGTCATAAGTGGGAGGAGATGGGTGATGGGAAGGATGAGAAGATTAATAGTAATGCAGACTTAGTGAATAGTTTGACAGTGTTGAGGGAATTATTTGTTTAGCAGAGTGATGGTGTTCTGGAAAAAACTGTTCCTGTGTCTAGTCGTTCTGGCGTGCAGTGCTCTATAGCATTGTTTTGAGGGTAGGAGTTGAAATAGTTTATGTTATAAAACCTGAACTGTTGAACACAGGTAGTCCTTGGTACTTAACCACCGGTCAGAGTTATAACTTACCTGGAAAAAGGGAATTATGACCCGGTTCTGAAGTTGTGACAGTTCCTCCTTCCTCACTTGAATGCACTTCAGGCACCTGCATTTTCAGCTCTGTGTAGCATCCTAGTCATGGGATCACATTTTATGATGGCTTTGCCGATAATCGGAAGTTGCTTTCAGTTTTTGTCAAAAACCATGTCATAGCAAGCAACTGGTTCACTGACTGACCGCAGGGTTCATTTAATGACTGCTGGGGGAAAAAGATCATAAAGTTGGGTTGATCATATGAGCGACCAGATTTATGACCATCACAACATACAAGTGTAATGGGCAAACTCCACTACAATTTGTATGTCAAGGACTATCTCAGGGGTCAGCAACCTTTGGCTCTGGAGCTGCATGTTGCTCTTTTACCCCTCTGCTGCAGCTCTGACACTCAAAATATGCGTCACAACTGCCAATGTGCAACACCTGCCGGCATGCAATTTATTGATTTTTTCAACCCCTGGTAGGCCAACCATGGATAAATCCAAGAAAAGAAAATTTTCAGAAGAAAACAGAATGTTTAATTCAACTACATATGTTAGTTTTGTGGCCGCTCAAAAATAGTCAGGCACGGGAAGGGTTTTGTGGCTCCCGGTGTTTTCTTTTCTGTGGGAAACAGGTCCAAATGGCTCTTTGAGTGTTTAAGGTTGCAGACTCCTGGACTATCTGTGGTGGAAGGAAAAGGAAGAGAGAGAACAAAATTGTTTCTGATTGTTAGCGCTATGGCGAGAGCTTGGGAAAGAATAGTCAAGATCTGGGGAAAACCAGTGGTGGGCTGCTGCAAGTTTGAGCGAACCTGTAGTTCTGATGATTAGCTGGCCCCACCCACCCCTGCTCTATCCCGTCCTATATTTCCTTTTTTCTGTCTCAACTGATTCGCGCAGCACAGCTGATTTCCATGCCTCCGCTGTTCTACTTACCGGGGCTGCCTTAGAAGGTAAGCAGCTGAGCTTCAAATTCTGTATTTTGAAAGCTGCACGCAAGTGTGTTAGGCATGTGCACGTGTGAAGTGCACGCTCACAAAACCAGTTGTTAAACGGGTTGCAGCCCACCACTGGGGAAAACCACAGCTTTCTCTTTGCAAAAAAGGGGGTGAGTGGGAAAGATGCCCTCTGTAATTCTTGGAAGCCTACCCAAGGCGTCAAGATTTACACCAGCTTCTTTCCAGGGTTTCCTCTTATATATAGGCGTAGTTTTAGTACAGCAGTGGAGATCTTCCAAGCTTCTGCCTTTCTTCCTTCCCACTTAAGAAGTGGGAGTTTAAGCATTTTGGCAATGGGAAGAAATTAGCAATAGCAATAGCACTTATACTACCCCAGTGATGACTAATCTTTTTGCCATCACGTGCCAGGAGCGATGTGTATGTGTGCATGCAACCCCTCACCCTCCTCCTGGCACACGATGGCCCGGTAGGCCTGTTTTTTTTCTCTCCCCAGGCTCCAGAGCCTTTCTAGGAGTCTGGGGAGGGTGAAAATAGCCTCCCCCCCCCGGCCAGAGCCCCTCCGGAAGCCGGAAACGGCCTGTTTGCCAACTGTGGGAGCGGAAGTTGGCAAACGGGCTGTTTCCGGCCTCCGGAGGGCCTCCGGGGGGTGTGGGGAAGGCTGTTTTCACCCTCCCAGACTCCTAGAAAGGCTCTGGAGCCTGGGGAGAGAAAAAAACAGGCCTTCCCCATACACACACACACCCCGAGGCCCTCTGGAGGCAGGAAACAGCCCGTTTCCCTAATTCTGGTGGGCCCAGAAGGGCCAGATCTGAGCTCGCGTGCCCAGTAATATGTGCCATAGGTTGGCCACCACAGTACTACCCCATAATGTTTTACAGCAATGAGTGGTTTACAATGTCATATTCCCCTCCCCTCCCCCAAAACAATCTGGATCCTCATATTACCGACCTCAGAAGGATGAAAAGCTGAGTCAGCCTTGAACCCTGTCAGGATCAAACTCCAAAGTGTGGGCAGAGTCAGCCTGCAATGCTGCATTCTATCCACTGCGCCACAGGGCTCGGATTATGGGGATATCTGCTTGAATGGGAAGGTCTTTGTGTGAAAATAAGTGAAGAGAGGTAGATAGTAGAGGATTATATCAGGGGTGAAATCCAGTAGGTTTTGACAGGTTCTGGAGAACCGGTAGCGGAAATGTTGAATAGTTTGGAGAACCAGTAGCGGAAATGTTGTGTACTTCGGAGAACCGGCAAATACTACCTCTGGCTGGCCCCATAGTGGGGAGGGAATGGAGATTTTGCAATATCCTTTCCCCAGGTGTGGGGAGGGAATGGGGATTTAGCAGTATCCTTCCCCTGCCATGCCGACAGAACCGGTAGTAAAAAAATTTGGATTTCACCACTGGATTATATGTGTGAAAAAGAATTATCTCATGCCACAGTCATTCCCTGTTCTGCCCACCACCATCACTTCCATAATCAACCAGAAATGTGGGAATGTTCCTGATTACTCTTTTTTTTTTCTCTCCACAAGTTTCTGTCCCATCTCTTTCTTTTTAACTGATATGAGGAGTGCTGGTACTGGATGAAATTAAAATTTGTTTCTAAATTGGCAAGGCTTTCTTATCGTCTGTCTGATTCTGCGGACCGACTGTTCAGAAAGCTTGTGGCGCATTCCTGTTGATTTTTTTCACAAGCGTATTTTCTTGGAAAAGGATGATTGGAGGCTGAGATACCTCTGCTTTCCCTCCCCTCCCCCTAAATAAGTATATTAGGAGTTGGACTGTATATTTTTAAAAAACTGGTATTTATTTATTTGGAGGATTTATTTATCTTCTCAGTCCAAAATGAACTCTGAGGGGAGTTGCTTAGTTATTTCTTGTTTATAATGAAACAATTCATCAGCAACATGAATTCCAGAATAAGCATTTTTTCAAATCTACTGTAGAGTACAGATGGTACAATAAGCAAGCATGAAAAGGTTTTTCTTTTCATATCTAATTTTATCAACTGATGGAATCCCACAACTTTGTGATAACTTGGCTCTCATATTCCAGTTTAGTGCATGTAATAATAATTGCCATTAAGTATTGAGAAAACATGTTGAATATAAACATGATTAAGGAATTGTTCTTTTGTGAGGTATTCTAATAAAAGAAAATCTTGTAATTTCAGAGGTTCATGCAAGAATGAATCTCTGAATAGAATAAGTATTTGTAATTGTTGAAATCAGAACCTTACATCTGCTATTCATTAAATGAGCAAGAGCCTTGGTGGCGCAGCAGCTTAAGTGGTGCTTAAGTGACACCAGCTGCCTGCAATTACTGCAAGTTCGAATCTCACCAGGCTCAAGGTTGACTCAGCCTTCCATCCTTTCGAGGTAGGTAAAATGAGGACCCGGATTGTGGGGGCAATAAACTGACTTTGTATAAAAAAGAACACCGCTTAGGGTGGGCCGAAAGCCCTACTAAGCAGGTATATACAAAAGTATGAAGGCTATTGCTTAACGCATTGTAAGCCGCCCTTCTTGTAAACTTAATCTTTTCTTTCACTAGGTTTGAAAGTGGAAGTTAGAGAAGGAGAAGGGCGGCATATAAATTAAATTTTTTAAAAAAGCTACTGGATTTAATGGAGATATAAACTAAAACAGATTAACTAAAATAGAATGGAGGAAGGAGGCAGCTTTGAATGAAACCAACACTACAATTTCTTGTAAACTTAATCTTTTCTTTCACTAGGTTTGAAAGTGGAAGTTACTCACTGTGGACAAATGAAGAGGAAATACCGTGTCTGTAATGTCACTCGGCGTCCAGCTAGTCATCAAACGTAAGGCAGGAGCAGTTGAGTGAAGAAACATATGCAGGTAGTCCTCGTTTAGTGACCACAGTTGGGACCAGCAGGTCAGTTGTTCAGCAAAGTGAACATGAAACCACAACTGTGCTTTATAAACTTTCTTTAGCTTTTCTTTTTTTTTTACGGACCTGAGAAAGTCATAAATGCAGATGTTGGTTGCTTTTTTTATCACCATCATAACTGCAAACGGTCGCTATCCGAGGCAGTCACTTAACGAGGACTACCTGTACCAAGAACACAAACTCTGCCTTTTACACTTGTGCATGCAGTTTACAAGTCCGTGGACTGGTACCAGTCTGTGGCATGCTGGCAACCGGGCCATGTGAACAAGCAAAGCCCCATCCCAGGTGTTCTGACCTAAGTTTCCTTTGGAAGTACAAAGCACAATCTTGGTCCCGAAAAATATCTTTTATTTATACGACTGTAAATTCCTTTCATTTACAGTCCGCAAGGCTTGATAAACAGTCTTTCAGAGGAAAGTTATCAACACCTACCTATCTCACGTGGAATGCTGCCAGAGAGCTAGTTTCCAGGCGCAGGGCAAGGCCAAACTTGGCACAGAGTCACAAACAGAATTTTCAAATCTTGAATCGGCCAGATGAACTAATTGCTTCCTGCAAAAGCTCACGTCCTGTTCGCTCCTCTTTTATGTCTTATGGGAGGGCCAATCATCTCCAAGCCTTACTCCCAAGTCGACCCTGTTTTCTTAATTGTTCTGGTCATCTGGCAGCTCTGCGCAGGCCCACACTGGGAACAGGCTACCGCTGTTCTTCTACCTCACTGCTGTCAGACTCTGGAGGCTGTACATAACTATCAGATGGTCTTGGCCCCCTCTCTGCCTCTGATGCAGAGCCCTTGCCCGAGCTTTCCCCAGCCCCCAGGACTGGCCCAAGTTCCTCCACCACTTCCTCACTGTCCGACTGCTGCTAGCTCTGCTGGCCGTCACCAACGCACAACACACGGGATGCAGGCAGCAAGTGGAACTACGCCCCCTTCGGTCTGCAGAAAAACCTCTCTCCACAGAATTGGTCCCTGATGCCCCAAAGGTTGGGGGCCGCTGTGCTGGTGTGGTGGGGGTCTTTGGAGGCCTCAGAATAGAATGAAGCTGAATCTCTTTTCTTCTGTGGGCATTGGGTCTCTAAAGGCGCTCTTGTTCTCCTTGTACAGGTTTCCTTTGCAGCTGGAGAGTGGACAAACTGTGGAATGCACCGTTGCACAATACTTCAAGCAGAAGTACAACCTGCAGCTGAAGTATCCCCACCTGCCCTGTCTTCAAGTTGGCCAAGAGCAAAAACACACCTATCTGCCTTTGGAGGTTAAGAGCATCTGCCTGGGGTTGGGTTGGTAGTAGTTCTGGGCGGGGAGGCTTAAGAGTAATTCCTGTACAGAACCTTACTGGTGCAGTCACACTCTGTTCTTTGCTGTGACCTCTTCCATCTTTATGGGATGGAATGTAGTCTAGATTCCCAGGAGGGAGGGGCTGCATTCCAGAGGACCAAGAGACAGCAACGCAGAGGTGAAATCCAGCAGGTTCTGACAGCAACGCAGAGGTGAAATCCAGCAGGTTCTGACAGGTTTGGAGAACCGGTAGCAGAAATTTTGAGTAGTTCGAAGAACCAGCAAATACCACCTCTGGCTGGCCCCAGAGTGGGGTGGGAATGGAGCTTTTGCAATATCCTTCCCCTGCCATGCCCGCCACATCACGCCCACCAAGCCACACCAACGGAACCAGTAGTAAAAAAAAAATTGGATTTCACCACTGCAGCGAAGTCTCAAAGGTGGCTTTTTTAAGAGGCAACTGGACTTTCCTTGTTTTTCCTTGAAGATGTTTCACTTCTCACCCAAGAAGCTTCTTCGCAGGCGTGATATGCTCCCAGTTCAGAGAGGATCACCTGATCCGAGAGCGATGGCGGGCCAGTTCGGAGAACCGGTAGCCAAAATCCCTGCCCCGCCCCAATGCCCAGCTGAGCTGCACAATCATCAGAGGCTTTTTAAAATTATTTTTAAAAGCATTTTTCTACAACCTCTTCGGACGAAAAAATGCTTTTAAAAGTAAAAAAAAAAGCCTCTGATGATTGCGCGGCTCAGCTGGGATCGTTGGAAGCTTTTAAAGGAAAAAAAAGCCTCTAGGATCAGGCAACTCAGCTGGGATCATCAGAGGCTTTTAAAAGCATTTTTTCTGAAGAGGTTGTAGAAAAAATGGTTTCAAAAGTTAAAAAAAAAAGTTGGTCACGCCCATCCAGTCACATTACACCCCCACCCACCCACCCAAAGCCATGCCCACAGAACCGGTAGTAACAAATTTTACATTTCACCACTGCTGCTTCAGTTCTGAACTCAAAAAGCTTCTTGGATGAGGAGCAAAACGTCTTCAAGGAAAAACAAAAAAAAAACAGTTGCCTCTTGAAAAAGCACCTTTGCGACAATCATGCCTTGGATGGCTGAGAATCTCCATAGACAAGAGACAGCAAAGTTTAGACAGTTTGATTAAGGGAAAGAGAGTCAAGGCGGCTTCTCCTTAGAAGTTCTCAAAGTCTTATCTTTTATGATGCAAGTAGTTGCTTTAGTTTGGCAAGATTTCTGTCTATAATGATTGCTCACCATTAGTATCAAATCAAATAACTTTTTTTTTTATTGAAAAAGTTTTACAATACAATTTTAATATGCCTTCCCCCCCAACCCCCCACCACAACAACCACCCCCTCCCCTCCCCCCTCAACCCCCCCTTCCCCCCCGACTTCCACTATTAAACAATCATGTATTACAATCAACAACCAACAACTTTTTAGGTGAGATCTGGCTAACAATAAAACAATTTTAAACTTATTTAGTACAAAAAATATTCTAAACTTTTAAAATCTATTACCCCCCCAGATATATAACCACATGAATCATTTATAAAAAATCATAGAAAATTTTCGCATACAAAATATAACACTTATCTTTTTTTTTAAAGAAAAATAATAAAATAATGTTGGGCATCTTAAGTTTTGAATTAAAATATCATATAAATCCCAAAATTTACTCTTAATAATATTTCTTAAACATTCAAATATAAAAATCATCATTAAACAGAATAAACAAGAAAACATCAAATAAGATAACCAATTTAACCTTTTAAAATAGAAAGAATTAAGCTATTTTTAAGAAAAATATATCAAATTCAAACAATACCTCATCATAAAGATATAAATCCAATTATATATTTAATAAACATTATTATGACTCAAGTGCTACTTGAAACTTCTTACTTTGATATTTATTCTGCATGTATACTACCCATTTCTTCCACTCCTTAGTAAAAGCTTCATGGGTCCTATCTTTCAGGTATGCAGAAATCTTAGCCATTTCTGCAAAATTAGACATCTTCAAAATCCATTCCTCTATAGTAGGTACACTATCCTTCTTCCAGTATTGACCAATCAGTAATCTAGCTGCAGTAAGCATGTACAAAATTAATCTCGTTTCGGCTGATGAACAGCCCTTAACTATTCCCAACAAGAAAAACTGAGGAGAAAATTCAAGCTTCTTCCTCAAAATGTTCTGCATTACCCACCAAAGTTTAATCCAAAATGCTTTCAATTTTCTGCACGTCCACCAAATATGAAAATATGTTGCATCCAAACAATCACACCTCCAACATTTAGGTTGAACATTTGGATACATACATGATAACTTTTTAGGATCTAAATGCCACCTGTAAAACATCTTATAAAAGTTTTCCCTCAAGTTCTGTGCTTGTGTAAATTTAACTTTTAAGCAGCAATGTGGTTGCTAAGCAGTGATATATATTAAAATGTGAATAGAAAAACACATACATGTCAGTTTGGAAATGCAAATGTAAGATATATAGCAAGCAAGAAGAATGAATGAAATATAGAAGATAAAAGTACAATAATAATTGATTGAAGTCAGTTATTGAATTATATTGAAGAAATATAAAATACAAGAGAGTAAATAAATCAGAATCTTCTATTAATATTTTTGTTGCTGCTGCTGATTCTGTCAAAGTACTTGTGTGAGAAAGAGATGCTTTGTGGAGCTGGATAACAATCATCACGTATCATGTTGGAATTTGGCTCAGCATGTTGTGTGAATCCAATCTTTGTGGTTTTTAAACCCTAATCTGTAGCTGAGTGCTGTGTGGGCTTGAGGAACTACCACATCCAGCAAAGTAAAACTAAGCAAATCAACTCTTAATGCGATGCATTGTCCTCAAACCAGCAAAATCAGGACGATACACAAAACACAAAATCATTGTTTTCATCCTCTTTTGAGTTCAAGGAAAGGTGGTCGCTTTAAACAAATACCTGCCTCCTCCTTGCCCACTTTCCAGGTGTGTAACATTGTGGCTGGCCAGCGGTGCATCAAAAAACTGACGGACAATCAGACGTCTACCATGATCAAAGCTACGGCGCGGTCTGCTCCTGACAGGCAAGAAGAAATTAGTCGGTTGGTAAGTACCACTTCCTTTCGTGGGAACCGTGCCAGAATGGGAGGTGATCTTCTTTGTGCCAGTATGACGGTGGTAAGAAGCTCAGAGCTCAGAACTGTTGTAATTTAGAAGGAAGAGAGTGCAGGAGTTTAATTCTTGGCTCTGGCTAATAACATACCAGCTGTGTACGCTTCAGTGTACATGTGGTCCTCATTTTACAACCATTCATTTAACTGCTGTTCAAAATTACCATGCTGTTGAAAAATGTGACTTATTACCACTCCTCGCACTTTAAAAAAAAACTGTTGAAGTGTCCCTGAAGTCACGTGATCAAAATTTAGGTACTTGGCTACCAGCATATATTTACAGTCCTTGTGGCAGCCCAGGATTATGGGAACCCTATTTGTAACCGTCACAGGGGCTTCCGACAAGCAAAATCAAAATCTGGGAAGCGTTCAAACCAGCCTCTGCATTTGCTGTGTTGGATGAGGAGAGCACATCTTTCTCCTTCTGTCCTGGCCACTTTTTACAGAGGCACAATTGAGAGCGTTTTAACAAACTGCATCACTGTTTGGTTTGGTGGCAGCTGTGCCTCAGATAGAAAGTCCATACAGAGAGCGGTGAGGACAGCGGAGAAGATTATAGGAAGCTCACTTCCCGTTATTCAGGATACTGTTTTATAAGCGCTATGTGCTTAGTGCTCAAAGCATTGTTAGCGACCCCACGCACCCACTTCACGGTCTGTTTCTGTTGCTCCCCTCTGGGAGAAGGTTTCGAAGTAGTTCTAGTAGGACTACCAGATTCTATAACAGCTTTGTTCCCTATGCCATCCATCTGGCAAACTTGCAAGATTCGTTTTCCTCGCCATGTACATGTATACATCCAAACTATACTGTGTTGTTTCTTATTTGGCTATATGCCATAATTTTGTATTTATTTATTTGTATTTTTGTTATGTTTACGTAATGTATATTGGAGGTTGTGACCCTTTGTATGCAACGAAAGTTCATTTTAATGTATGCCGATTACTGTATATTTAAAGTGACAATAAAATTATTCTAAGATTTGCTTAACAGCATGATTCACTTAACACTCATGTGATTTGCTTTATAATGGCAGCAAAAATCAGTTCTAAAATCAGGCGCAACTCATTTAATAAATGTGTCAATCCAAACTGTGGCCGTAAATTGAGGACTTCCCGGCTTCAGCCTTTTTTTTTTTGCAGGGTTTAGTATTAATGGAGGTGCTATAACCAGCTGAGTTGGTTAGAATGACGCCGTGGATTACTCTCCCTGCTAGAGAGCAAAGGAAACGCAGGCAGAAACGAGGCTGTAGAGCTGGACTGCATGTAAGGTTAGGAAAAAAATCCTCACAAGCCTGCACTGCCAAATTTTTTTGCTTCAAATGTTAGATCTCTCCCTAATAAGATTGAGGAGCTGGAATTTACTATCTCTCTGCAGAAAAACATTCAGGACTGCTGTGTCATGATCATTACAGAGACGTGGCTTGACCCTACCATTCCAGGAGAGGCTATTGAATTACCAGGACGCTCAGTTTATCGAGCGGATAGAACCATGGTCTCTGGGAAGAGCAGAGCATAAATAACAACTGGAGCACAAATGTTAAAATAATGGACACTCGCTGTTCTCCTGATTTGGAATACCTGGCAGTGAAATGCCGCCCCTTTTATCTGCCCCGTGAGTTTAACATTGTGATAACAACTGCAGTCTATATACCTCCTGATGCTAACACGACCACAGCCATGGGTCACCTGTTAACTGCTATTAGCAAACAGCAACAGGCCTACCTGGATGGAGTGCTGGTGGTTGCAGGTGATTTCAATCAATCAACTTAAAGACTGTCCTTCCTAAGTTCTATCAGTACGTTGACTGTCCCACTAGAGGGAAAAATACCTTGGATCAGGTATATAGTAACAGCATGCATGGATACAGGACTATGCCTTTACCCCACCTGGGACAGTCAGATCATATCTCTGTGTTCTTGATCCCATCATATAGACCTCTTGTCAACAGAATTAGACCATCAATTAGAGAAAGACAAGTGTGGCCAGTGGGTGCACCATCAGAGCAACTTCAAGATTGTTTTGGGAGCACTGATTGAGCACTGTTTGAGGAGGACAATATTGACACTTAACACTTCAACAGTACTGTTTTACATTAAAAGCTGCATTGATGTTGTCACTACCACCAGACAAGTACGGGTGTTCTCTAACAACAAGCCTTGGATAAACAGAAAAGTGTGTCTTCTATTAAGAGCAAGAAATGCTGCTTTCCATTCTGGTGAGGCGCTACGGTATAGCGAGGCAAGAGCTAAATTGAAAAGGGGCATCAAGCTACATACAGATGGAGGATTGAACATCTTTTTGAGTACTCAGACCCTGGTCGTGTATGGCAAGGTCTGTGACAAATCACAGGACAAAGCACTAAAAATAGTTTGCCTGGGAGTAGTGACTCTTTGGCTAAGCAGCTAAATCAATTCTTCAGCCGTTTTGAGGTGGACAAAGGAACGACCATCATTCCAGCATTTACCACTGATAGTGCACCATTAACATCTACCATCGATAGACGACCACTTCTACTGCAGATCTCTGATGTGAGACGCACTTTCCAGAATGTTAACATCCAGAAGGCAGCTGGGCCTGATGGAATTCTGGGACGAGTTGTCAGGGACTGCGCTGCAGAGCTAGCTGAAGTCTTCACGGATATTTTCAGTCTATGCCTGTTGCAGTGCTCTATCCCTACCTGCCTGAAGACATCTATTATAGTGCCAGTCTCTAAGCAGACAGTAGTGGTATCCCTTAATGATTATAGAACAGTAGCTTTAACATCTGTTGTCGTGAAATGTTTTGAGAGGCTGGTATTGAACTATATTAAGGCTAGTCTTCCATCTACTTTGGACCTGTACCAATTTGCATATAGGGACAATAGATCAACTGATAATGCTATGTCTCTTGTTGTCCATACTCTATTGAATCACTTGGAACAATAGGGGACCTATGCAAGGCTGTTATTTGTGGATTATAGCTCTGCCTTTAACACCATTTTACCAACAGGTTGTTTTATAAAATGTCCACTTTGGGTATAAATCAGAGGATTTCCTTATGGATAAGGGATTTTCTGACAGGTAGACCACAGTCAGTAAGGATGGGATCTCACCATTCCTTTACTCTGATATTAAGCACAGGAGCCCCCCAGGATTGTGTGCTAAGCCCTTTCCTTTATTCCTTGTACACGCATGACTGCACCCCACTGTATAACACCAACACAATTATTAAATTTGCGGATGACACAACAGTGGTGGGGCTCATTAATAAGAATATGAATCTGCTTACAGGAAGGAAGTACAAGGGCTGACATTGTGGTGTAGTGAAAATAATCTCACACTTAACACCACAAAAACTAAAGAACTTATAATTGACTTCAGGAGGAAGAGAGATGTACATCTACCACTGTACATAAATGGTGAGGAGGTGGAGAGGGTGGGTAGTTTTAAATTTCTGGGCACTCTTGGAGGACCTCTCATGGACTATGAATTCTAACATGCTTGCTTGTGAAGAAGGCACAGAAGAGGCTGTACTTCCTGAGAATGCTCAGGAAGATAAATCTATCTCAGCATCTACTTCTGTCCTACTATTGCAGCACCATTGTGAGTGTCCTGACATAAGGCATTCTTGCATGGTATGGGAGCAGCTTTGTAGCGGACAAAAAAGCTCTATAGAGAATCATTAAAACTGGCCAGAATATTATCGGACTCCAGCTGCCAACCCTGGACAACATCTTTGAATCTCGCTGTTTGAGGAAGTTGCATAACATTCTCAGAGACTCTTCCTGTCCTGCTTACAATCTTTTTGGACTGTTGCCTTCTGGCAGAAGATACAGAACAATGAAAACTCGGACCACACGTTTTCTGAATAGTTTTTATCCCAGAGCTATAATTGCACTCAACAATGAACTAAAGGGCCACCATCAGTCAGCTGTTGGACAGCATTACTTGGTCTGTTGTGTGGATGTTTGGGTGGTTTAGGGGTGGGGAATTGTGGTGGGTGGGAGTGTGTTTGGGCATTATGTGTGTGGGACCTGGTCTTTGGGTGTCAAGTAAATTTCGTTGTATGTGTATACTGTGTATACACATACAATGACAATAAAGTTTAATAGATATAAGGGTAATAATATAGTATGCTGGGTAGAAGAAGGAAGAGATGATCCTTTGGATGCTTATAGCCAGATGTGGATAACTTGATGGGCCCTTAGTTGGGGATGTTGGCTGTGTTGCCCAAGGTTGAGAGAAGTTATTGTTCAATAAGATGACTTCCATTTTCCAGCAAGTCCTCTCTAATTGCCTTCTCTTAATTAGGTTAGTCTTCACCAACTTCTTCCAGAAGTGTTGAGACATTTGAGAATTATGAGAGACTCAGTCTCAGATCATCTAGAGCAGGGGTCTCCAACCTTGGCAACTTTTAAGACTTGTGGATTTCAACTCCTAGAGTTCAACTCCAATTCTGGGAGTTGAAGTCCACAAGTCTTAAAGTTGCCAAGGTTGGAGACCCTTGATTTAGGGCAGGAGTGGGGAATGAAGGCTCTTTTATGACTTATGGACCCATATTGGCTCAAGAATTCTAGGAGTTGAAGTAGACATGTTCTAGGAGTTGAAATCCACAAGAGGCCATTTTTCTCCACCTCTGATCTAGAGGATGCCCATTTCAACAAGGCTGATATAAATAACCCAAGAGTCTAGGAAGTAGCTTTTTTGGGGGGGCCTATCCCCTAAAGCAGCATTTCTCAAACTCAGCAACTTTAGGATGGGTGGACTTCAACTCCCAGAATTCCTCAGATTTGTGGAAGTTGAAGTCTACCCATCCTGAAGTTCCAACATTGAGAAATACTGCCATAAAGAGACTAGCTTGCTTGAAACTTCAACCTCCCTTTATCTTGCAGATGAAAAATGCCAGTTACAACCTGGACCCATACATACAAGAGTTTGGCATCAAAGTGAAAGATGACATGACTGAAGTGACCGGGCGGGTCTTGCCAGCCCCAATTTTACAATATGGAGGCCGGGTGAGTAGTAAGAAGCCTCTGGGCTGCTTTTATTCAGAAGCGTTGTATGGATTTTGTCAGGCGCAAAGGAATAAAGGTAAAGGTTCCTCTCGCACACACCATATTTTTTGGAGTATAAGATGCATCAGAGTATAAAATGCACCCACCTCTGCCTCTGAGCAATTTTACCTCCTTACAGTAAACAGCAAACAGCCTGGTTTACTTTTCGTTTTCAGCATAGCCTGATTAGCACAAGGAAAAAAAGGGGGGGAAAAAATCTGCTCCAGCAATTTAGGTCTTTGCAGCAAGCAGCAGAGCCCTGCACAAAACAGCTGAGAGCAAATCAGCTGAGAGTCAGGAGGTCGATCCAATCAATGTGTGCTAATTAGGCTGTGCTGAAGCTGAAAGGAGCTGTTTTTTCTTGCTGTTTGCATGCAAAGAGGTAACTATAGGATAGGGGCCAGTGGGTGGTCAGGGCTACAATTGGTGTGTAAGACGCACCTAAATTTTCACCCTCTTTTAGGGGGGAAAAGGTGCATCTTATACTCCGAAAAATACGGTATGTGCTAGTCGTTCTTGACTCTAGGGGGTGGTGCTCATCTCCATTTCAAAGCCGAAAAGACAGCGCTGTCCGAAGATGTCTCCGTAGTCATATGGTTGGCATGACTAAATGCCAAAGGTGCACGGAACGCTGTTGCCTTCCCACCAAAGGTGGTCCCTATTTTTCTACTTGCATTTTTTACGTGCTTTCGAACTGCTAGTTTGGCAGAAGCTGGGAGAAGGAACGGGAGCTCACCCTGTTAACATGGCACTAGGGATTCGAACCGCTGAACTGTCGACCTTTCGATCGACAACCTCACCATCTTAGCCACCAAGTCCCTTTACCTTTTATACACAAGAATCAGCTAACTAAATTGGGGCTAGATAGGAGCCGATGGAATTCAAGGGGGGTCTGGACTTGGATCACTTGTGGCAAAATTATGACTCCAGGCTGATTCCTTTCTTGATGCCGCCCCAGGCTCTGCCTCTTCTCCTACAGTTTATTTTTTTTTTAAAAAAAGCATTTTCCTCTCACAGAATCGTGCTATCGCCACGCCCAATCAGGGTGTCTGGGATATGCGAGGGAAGCAGTTCTACAATGGGATCGAGATCAAAGTGTGGGCCATCGCGTGCTTTGCCCCTCAGAAGCAGTGCAGAGAAGAAGTGCTAAAGTAAGTGAGTAGAGCACGTGGGAGAGGCGAAGAAATGAAAAAGCTCCTAGAATAGGGGCAGTGGTGGGCTCCTGGGGGTTCGCACGGGTTCAGGAGAACCTCTAGCTAAGATTCTGTGCAGTTTGGAGAATCCCCAAATCCCACTCCTGGCTGGACCCGCCCATGCAGCCCCGCCCCTCCGAGGAGTCCTCATGTGGCCCGTTTTGGATGCAGGTAAATGCAGGGCATGTGTGGAGGCTTGGGAAGGGCGAAAAACAGGTCTACCAGAAGTTCAGGAAACCTGGGGAGGCCGTTTTTGCCCTCCCAGAGGCTCGAGGAAACCCTGCCGTGGTGCAGGTGGCCAACTAGGCTATGCCCACCATGGCCACACCCACCCAGCAACCAGGCAGAGAACCCCTTGCTAAAATTTTTCAAGCCCACCCCTGAACAAGTGTGTCAAACTGAAGGCCCATGGGCCAAATCTGGCCCACGGGGAGCTTAGATCTGGCCCATGGGGCCACCCTGGAAACACCAAAGGACTGGCCCACAGTGCCTCTGCCAGTGAAAATGGAGCTCCATTTTCACTGGCAGAGGGTTACAGGAGGCCATCGCAGCAGGAAACGGAGCTCAGGAGCCTGTTTTCGCTGGCAGAATGCTCAGGCCACCACAGGTGCCCCCGACATGAGTTACATCAAGCTGGCCACGCCCCCCCCCCCCCCAAGATCAAACACAACCCTGATGTGGCCCTCAATGAAATCAAGTTTGACACTCCTGTTCTAGAATGACCAGAAAGAATTGACCTCGTCAGCTCAAGCCAGGCCTGGAACAATACATCCTGTTTTTCTTTTGGTTTTTTTTTAAAAAAAATATTATTTTTCTTCTCAAAAACGTATCTTAAATGTACAATTTCTTATCTAACATACATATGTTTTTAAACTTTCATACTAATACAGTTTTCATCCTAAACAATTTAATTATATTCTGGATTGCTCTTTTACCTTTTCATCTCCCTTGTTTTACAACAATCCTTCTTCTCCCTCTCCTCTCTTTCCTTTCCCTCCCTTCTTCCATCTACTCTTCTACTTCCTTCTTTCCTCCTCTCTTTCTCCTTCTCTATTTCCCCTTTCTCCCACACCTCCCTACTTCCTCCCTTCTAACCTTCTCTCCTACTCTTTTTTCCCTTCTCTTTCTCCTTTTCCCTTTCTTCTTTCCCTCTCTCTACTTCCTCTCTTTTCTTCTCTATCCCTCTCCATTCTTACATGGGATATCCAAGATTCCACATGAAAATAATTGCAAAATTAAAGGTCTGTTGATTTTCATCTTCATTTTTTTTTTGAGATTAAAAGACATCCCTTATGGATGATGTGCAAAATCTTACACATTACTTATGCACAGAAGATTCCAGGTTGAAATTAGGTTCTCCAGATAAGGATTCTGTCTCTACTTGGTTTAGATCAGGGGTCTCCAACCTTGGGAACTTTAAGACTTGTGGACTTCAAAAGCTGGCTGAGGAACTCTGGGAGTTGAAGCCCACAGATCTTAAAGTTGCCAAGGTTGGAGACCCCTGCTCTAGATGATCTGAGACTGAGTCTTTCCAGAAGTGTTGAGACATCTGAGAATTATGAGAGACTGGGTCTCAGATCATCTAGAGCAGAGTCTCCAACCTTGGCAAGCTTAAGCATAGCTGGCTGGAGAATTCTGGGAGTTGAAGTCCACAAGTTTTAAAGTTGCCAAGGTTGGAGACCCCCTGGATTAGATCATGTTCAGCTCAATAGAAAAAGCTTTACTGGAAACCAGTTTATTTTCTCTCATTCCCAAAAGGAGACAATTCACAAAGTATGGCAATATTGATAGAATACATTCTTGCTTTTCTTCCATTCTGGCCCCTTAGGCCAGCATTTCTCAACTCTGGCAAGTTTAAGATGTGTGGACTTCTAGGGAATTCTGGGAATTGAAGTCCACATGTCTTAATCTTTTTAGTTATACCAAATAGTAACTACTAGCCATTTCTATAGCAATAACCAATCTTGTTTCCTTCCAAGTGGTGGCATGTCAGTTGTGAAAAATTCATCTATGCTCTTCTGTTTTCTTTGGATAGGAACTTTACAGACCAGCTGCGCAAAATTTCTAAGGACGCAGGGATGCCAATCCAGGGCCAGCCTTGCTTCTGTAAATACGCCCAAGGTGCTGACAGTGTGGAGCCCATGTTCCGACACCTTAAAAACACATATTCAGGACTCCAGCTCATCATCGTCATCCTGCCGGGAAAGACACCGGTGTATGGTATGTCATCAGAAAGGGTGTCAGGAAGAGCATTTGAGAAGTGTAGTCTTCATTTACTACCTACCATATTTTTTGGAGTTTTGAAGTTTGCACCTTAGTTTTTGGGGAGGAAAATAAGAAAAAAGCTGATTGGCGGGTGGATCGGCCTCCTGGAATACCCCCAATCAAGTGTTCCCAGAGGTGAACTTTAGCAACACATTCATTGGTTGTGAGCTCTGTGCCTTGCTTTTTTTTTTTTTTTTTTGCTTTTTTTCTGCCTCTGAAAACCTCCAAAACAGAGCTTCAGAAAAAAAGCCTCAGAAACTTTTTTTCTTTTTTTCTGAAACTCTATTTCGGAGGCTTTTTTCCGAAGCTCTGTTTGGAGGCTTTTTTTCTGAAGCTTGAGAATCTCCGCTTGAGAGGCTGGGCAGGGCTACATTTGGAGTATAAGATGCACCCAGATTTTCACCCTCTTTTTTGGGGGGGGGGGAAGCTATGTCTTACACTCCAAAAAATACAGTACCTGTTCTGACTGTGGAATTCTGGGAGTTGAAGTCCACACATCTTAAAGATTGCCAAGATTGAGAAACACACTGCATTAATGTAATCAACTGGTAGTATTAAAAAGTTTGGAACATCTCAAGAATTCTCTATTCCGTATGGGACTTTGATTTTATTCTCCACCTTGTTAATGGAGGCCTTCCGAAACGGATCTGCTTGCGCTAAACAGAAATCCTCCTTTTATGAAGACCACTGATCTCTGATGCTCTGTTCTTTCCCTGCAGCGGAGGTGAAGCGTGTAGGGGACACCCTTCTGGGCATGGCCACTCAATGTGTGCAGGTCAAAAATGTGGTGAAGACTTCCCCCCAGACTCTTTCCAACCTCTGTCTTAAGATCAATGTGAAACTTGGAGGAATTAACAATATCTTGGTGCCCCATCAGCGGTACGTGTTGCTCAGGATTGGAGAGAGACCACTTTCTGTGTTCCTATTCTGTACTTCTGTTATGTTCTCTGTCTCCGTCTTTTGAGCTCAGGTGTTCTGCCCCAGCTACGGACCCCAAAGAACACAGCACATAAAAAATCTGCAGAAACCTTAAGTTTACTAAATTAAATCAGTCTTTTTCAAACAAAGGCTGTTAATTAACTTTCTTAACAGCCTACAAGAATCCAAAGAATAAATAATCGTAATCTTGCTATGGTTGACAGAAAGCCCAGAAGCAATTTGCAGAGATCTAAGTTCAAGACGCGAAGGAGAGTGAACGAAGTTGTTCCCTGCAAATTGCTTCAGTCAGCATTCCTCCTTAAATAGGCTAAGGGAGTGTCCAATTAGCCCCAAGCCTTACTCCTCCTGAAGAGCCACTCCTGCCTTTTGGCAGCTCTGTGTGTCTGTGCATCGAGAAGAGGCTCCTCCTCTTCACTTAAAGGAGCTTCTGGAGGTTCTGAAGGCCCTGGCTGAATCCCTGCCTCTGGCACCACATCTTCTCCAGCCTCCTCATTGTCCGACTCGAGTGCACCACACCAGCCTCCTCGCTGTTGGAATCAGCTACTAGCTGCACAGGCTGCTGACGGGCCACAACATCGGGGAAAAGTCCTTTGTAAAATTGATCATGAACTCCTGAAGTCCAGGAGGACTAGTCATAAATAGGTCTTTTTGTTGCTGTTGTTACTTTGAATGGTCACTAAAGAAAATGGTTGTCAGTCAAAAACTACCTGTAGTATCTACCCTCAATCATCTGAGAACCCTCTTTGGCGATCCTTTGTATTAAGACTCCTGCTTCATGTTGCTCCTAGATCTGCCGTTTTTCAGCAGCCGGTTATATTCCTGGGAGCTGATGTGACTCATCCTCCAGCTGGTGATGGAAAGAAGCCCTCCATAACAGCGGTAAGTTCACTTTTCCAAAGCTGTGGCCTTGAACTAAGCAAAGAAACCTTGGCTTTGGAATTTTGGGGGAAACAGGATCTCAGCAGAAGACCTCCTTTTGGGAGTCCTCTCCTTCTCCTTCTGCTCTCCTCTCCTCCTCACCCTCTCTCCTTCTCCTCCTCGCCCTGTTTCCTTCTCCTCTTCTTCTCCTTCTCTTCTCCTTCTCCTCTTCTCCTTCTCCTTCTCTTCTCCTTCTTCTTCTCCTCCTCCTCCTCCTCCTCCTCCTCTCCTCTCCTCTCCTCTCCTTATTAAGACTGTTAAAGCAAGGATGGGACTTCATGTTTTCCTAATGTCCTTCTCCTGATCTCCATCTTCAGTATATTGTTTCACTCTAGCCAATTGCAGTTTAGTCAATAATCCATGTTCAAGCATGGTTTAAGCTCAGTGCTTTATATCAATCCATGTTTTCCCCTCCTCCTAGACTCCCCTTCCCCAAAAACACTATATAAAGATTTGAGATCCACCTAACATCTGTTTGACTCCCACTTCCGCTGTGAGCGAGTCATAGACGTTGCCTCTTTGTCGACGGCAGGTGGTAGGCAGCATGGATGCCCACCCAAGCCGCTACTGTGCCACGGTTCGGGTACAGCGGCCACGCCAGGAAATCATTGAAGACCTTTCCTACATGGTTCGAGAACTCCTCATCCAGTTCTACAAGTCCACACGCTTCAAACCGACACGCATTATCTTCTACCGGGATGGTGTGCCTGAGGGACAGCTGCCACAGGTGAGGAAGTACTTCTCCTTGCTGCCACTTCTGGAACATCAGGTGTTGCATAGAGAGAGGAGTTCGGTCTCTGGTTTACCTTGGGTTGGTAGACCCACCTTCCCTTCTTTAGATCAGGGGTCTCCAACCCTCGTTCACCTTGGGTTGGTAGACCCACTTTCCCTTCTTTAGATCAGGGGTCTCCAACCTTGTGGACTTCAACTCCCAGAATTCCTCAGCCAGCTTTGCAGAGGAATTCTGGGAGTTGAAGTCCACAAGTCTTAAAGTTGCCAAGGTTGGAGACCCCTGCTTTAGATTCTTGTGAGAGCACAACTTCCCAATATCATGTTTCCCCAAAAGTAAGACTGACCCTTATATTAATTTTTGCTCCAAAAGAAGCAGTATAGCTTATTTTCCAATTAGGTCTTATTTTGGGGGAAATATAATACTAAACGCCTCTGTCTGGTTGACGATCTTAACTGGGGCTTATTTTGGGGTAGGGCTAATATTACAAGCATCCTGAAAAATCATGCTAGGACTTATTTTCCGGTTGGGTCTTATTTTCAGGGAAACAGGGTATTTAATGTGCAACTTTCAAGTAGTCTTCAATTTACAACTGCAATTTGGATCTGAATTTCTGTTGCTAAGCCAGGCAGTTAATTTTATGACCCTTTTTTCATGGTGGTTAAGCAAATCACTGCTTGTTAAAACGAACCACCAGTCACTAAGCAAATCCAGCATCCCTATTGATTTTTTTTCTTTTTTTTTTCACAATTGTCATAAATACATGCCAGTTGCCAAACACCAAAATTTTGATCTTGTGACTGTGGAGAGGGCTGGAAAGGTCATAAGTGGAAGAAATGGTCATCAGCCACTTTTTTCAGAGCTGTTGTAACTTCCAACGGTCGCTAAACGGAAATTGTTGCAAGTGGAGGATCCATAGTCCTGTTAGTGATTTTCCTGGATCTTCCTAACTTCCCATCTTCAGTGATCCACTTCTTTGAAATTGGGAGCTGCACAATTTGCCAAGGTTGAACACCCCTGATCTCTAAAGTCTGTTCTGGGACCTTTTAGGGAGGGGGCACAAAAGAATACTCCCAAGTAGGCTTCTCAGGGTCTCCTCTATTCGTCAGGTTAGTATTATTTTCCCGTTTAGCATAAGTGCACCAGCGTGCCTACCATACCTGTCTTAATGTTCCCATTTATCTGTATTTACTTCCTTTGTTCATGTCTATGTCCATACTTATACTTGTTATCCTGTAGATATTTGACAAACAAATAAAATAAATCAATAAAATATTTTCCTTCCTTCCTCAGATCCTCCACTATGAGCTTCTGGCCATCCGGGATGCCTGCATCAAACTGGAGAAGGATTACCAGCCGGGCATCACCTACATTGTGGTTCAGAAAAGACATCACACTCGCCTCTTCTGTGCAGACAAGAATGAGAGGGTGAGCCTCAGGGATGGGCTCTGTGTGTGGGTTTGTGTGTGTGTGTATATGTGTGTATGTGTAGATTTATGGGATTTGGCATTGTGGTTTTATTTCTGTAAACCTCCAGGGTCCCCATAAGTTGGGCAGCTGCACAGGTGGTCCTCAACATATGACCACAATTGAGCCCAACATTCCCGTTGCTAAGTGAAACATTTGTTAAGTAAATTTTGCCCCATTTTACGACCTTTCGTAAAGTGCGTATAGTCAAGGCTATGTTTTTCCCAGTTGCAATGGATAGCTGTGAAATTTGGTCCATGAGGAAGGTTGAGCGCCAAAGAATGGAGGCCTTTGAACTCTGGTGCTGGAGAAGACTCCTGCGAGTTCCTTGGACTGCAAGGCGACCCAACCAGTCAGTCCTAGAGGAGATCATCTCTGACTGCTCTTTAGAAAGCCAGATCCTGAAGACGAAACTCAAATACTTTGGCCACCTAATGAGAAGGACTCACTGGAGAAGAGCCTCATGCTGGGAACGATGGAGGGCAAAAGAAAAAGGGGACGGCAGAGAACGAGGTGGCTGGATGGAGTCACTGAAGCAGTTGGTGTGAGCTTAAATGGACTCCAGAGGATGGTAGAGGACAGGAAGGCCTGGAGGAACGTGGTCCATGGGGTCACGATGGGTCGGACACGACTTCACAACTAACAACAACAACAAGTCCTTGACTTACAACAGTTCATTTAGTGATCATTCAAAGTTACAATGGCACTGGGAAAAAATGACATATGACCATTGCAGTATCCCAACGGCCTCCATTCTTTGGCACTCAGCCTTTCTTATGGTCCAACTTTCACAGCCATACGTTGCAACTGGGAAAACCATAGCCTTGACTATACGCACTTTTGTTGGCAGGGTGAGGTCTCTGCTTACGTCGAGGACTATCTGTCTAATTTTTCTACATAAATAGATACATTCTGCAATTTGAAGGCTCCTTAAGACAGCTTAACCTGACCGTCAGGACTTTTCAGCTCTTTCAAAGTTGAGATCAAATGGTCCTAGAATGGGAGGGATGATTTGAGCGTATTCTGGGAGTAATGGAGCCATTTGTAATTGCTTGTTTGCAAAAGGAGCATCCCATTTGGGGCTGTGCTGGCGTAGAACCAGAGTTTCTTTGTTGAAGCAGTGAAATGATTTGAGCCCTGGAAAGCAACTAACTGGGTCAAACCGTTTTAAGAAACGCTGATTTGGATCAAATTGAAGTTGCAGGACAGCAGATTGTTAAAAGCTGTGGGAAAGCCTTACCCCAGAATCATGCATTATGATAAATAAATCACATGCCTACACGGGTAGTCCTTGACTTGTGACCACAACCGAAAGCCCAAAATTTCTTTGCCTAAGCAAGACAGTGGTTAACTGAGCTTTGCCCCAATTTTCTTGCCACCATCGTTAAGTGAATCGCTGCAGTTGTTAAGCTACTAACACGATTGTTAAAATGAATCCAACTTCCCCATTGACTTTGCTTATCAGAAAGTCGCAAAAGGGGATCGATCACATCACCCCGGGACACTGCAACCGTCATAAATATGAGTCAGTTGCCAAGCATCCCTATTTTGACCACCTGACCATGGGGATGCTGCAACGGTTGTTAAGTATGAAAAATGTTATTTTTAAGTTACTTTTATTCCGTAGCGTTGTAACTGCTAATGATCACTAAATGAATTGTTGTAAGTTGAGGACTACCTGTAACTCAAATTGCACTGTAGAACTCTAGAATTAAAGTAACTGGCAATTTTCATGGAAATCTGGTCCTGTTTTGTCTGGTATCCTTGGCATTGCTATTGTATTTAACTTTGTCTGTCTCTGTCTCTCTGTCTCTGTCTCTGTCTCTCTCTGTCTCTGTCTCTCTCTCTCTCTCTCTCTCTCTCTCTCTCTCTCTCTCTCTCTGTCTCTCTCTCTCTCTCTCTCTCTCTCACTTTCTCTCTGTCTCTGTCTCTCCTTCTCTGTCTCTCTCTCTGTTTTTCTCTCTCTGTGTCCCTCTGTTTCTCTCTCTCTCTCTCTCTCTCTCTTTCTGTCTGTCTCGCCCTCTCCCTCTCTCTCTCTCTCTCTCTCTGTCTCTCTCTCTCTGTTTCTCTCTCTCTCTGTACCTCTGTTTCTCTCTCTGTCTGTCTCTCTCTCTCTGTCTCTTTCTCTCTCTCTCTCTGTACCTCTGTTTCTCTCTCTATCTCTCTCTCTCTTTCTGTCTCTGACTCTGTCTCTCTCTGTCTCTGTGTGTGTCTCTGTCTCTGTCTGTCTGTCTGTCTCTCTGACTCTCTCTCTGACTCTGTCTGTGTCTGTGTCTCTCTCTCTCTGTCTCTCTGACTTTGTCTGTCTGTCTGTCCCTGTCTCTTTCTCTTTCTCTCTCTCTCTGTCTCTCTCTGTGTCTCTGTCTCTGTCTCTCTCTTTCTCTTTCTCTCTCTCTCTCTCTGCAGATTGGCAAAAGTGGAAACATACCAGCAGGAACTACTGTCGATACGAACATTACTCACCCTTTTGAGTTTGATTTCTACCTGTGCAGCCATGCCGGCATTCAGGTATCTTTTTTTAGCAGCTTCCTGGCAGAGATGGGTAAAGCAGCCTTCCTTCCAGGTGGGGTGGACTTCATTTCCCAGCATTCTCTGCCATGGCTTCAAATTCTAGGAATGGAAGGCCACAGTTTTTGGGAGGGGACAGCCAAACGTGAATCAGCGAACGGAACAACTAACCATAATTTCAGAAAGCCTTTCAGACTGCTGCCAGGGGTGCAGACAGTCCTCAACCTGTGACAGGGGTCTGCAACCTTAAACACTCAAAGAGCCATTTGGATCCGGTTTCTCACAGAAAAGAAAACCGGGAGCCACAAAACTCTTCCCGTGCCTGACTATTTCTTGAGTGGCCACAAAACTAGCAAATGTAGTTGAATTAAACATTCTGTTTTCTTCTGAAATGTTTCTTTTCTTGGATCCATGGATGGCCTACTGGAGGTTGAAAAGTTCAATAAATCGTGTGCTGGCGGGTGTCGCACATTGGCAGTTGCGATGCATATTTTGAGTGATGGAGCCGCAGCAGAGGAGTGAAAGAGCCACATGAGGCTCCAGAGCTGCAGGTTGCTGACCCCTGGCCTATGACCATTAACTGACTTTGCTTGTCAGCAGGTTGCAAAACATGGTCAGGTGAGCCTGGGACAGCCACCGACGTAAATACGAGTCAGATGCCAACCGTCTGAATTTTAATCATGTGATCGTGGGGGGGATGCTGGCAGTGGGTTGTAAGTCTGAAAAAAAAAGATCATAAGTTGCTTTTTCCAAATTGGTTGGAACATCAAAATGGTGTAAGTAGAAGACTGCCGGTACCTATTTCTTCCCTGCGCCCCCACCCAACATCCTTCCATCGTTGCCCTGGTATTATTTCTCTATTCTTTCGTTTCCTTCCTTCCTTCTCCTGTAGGGTACCAGCAGACCCTCCCATTACTACGTGCTTTGGGACGATAACCGGTTCACAGCAGATGAGCTTCAAATTCTCACCTACCAGCTTTGCCACACCTACGTCCGTTGTACCCGCTCTGTTTCTATCCCAGCACCAGCATACTATGCCCGATTGGTGGCCTTCCGGGCGCGATATCACCTTGTAGACAAAGAGCATGACAGGTGAGTAGTTGCACCTCCAACCAGCCCGCCCCCCATATGATGATGCTCCTTGCAGAGACTGATGTTCCATCACTGGGGGGCGCTAGTGAGTTAGAGGTTCTGGTTTTCTCTGAGCTGGGTTATTTCCTTGAAGACCTTTTATTATCTGATATAACTGATAATGCAGTGGTGAAATCCATTTTTTTTTTTTACTACTGTGGCTTGGTGGGAGTGGCAGGGGAAGGATACTGCAAAATCCCCATTCCTACCCCACTCCTGGAGGAAGGATACTGCAAAATCCCCATTCCCTCACTTGAGGGGAAGGATACTGCAAAATCCCCATTCCCTCCCCACTCTTGGGGGAAGGATGCTACAAAATCCCCATTCCCTTCCCACTCTTGGGGGAAGGATGCTGCAAAATCCCCATTCCCCCAACTCCTGAGGGAAGGATACTGCAAAATCCCCATTCCCTCCTCACTCCAGGGGAAGGATACTGCAAAATCCCCATTCCCTCCCCACTCCAGGGGAAGGATACTGCAAAATCTCCATTCCCTCCCCACTCCTGGGGGAAGGATACTGCAAAATCCCCATTCCCTTGCAAAATCTCTATTCCCAATGGAGATTTTGCAGTATCATTCCCCTGCCATGCCCACAAAGCCACACCCACAGAACCATAAAAAAGTAAAACAACTTGAATCCCACCTCTGAATGTTTCCAACTATGGCAACTGGCTGGGGAATTCTGGGAGTTGGAGTTAAATTAAAGAAAGTTATGTTTTGTCTTCTAATTTATTTTATTTTATTTTATTGAATTTCTATACTGCCCTTCTCCCGAAGGACTGAGCCACATTAAAATAACACAAAATTTAAAAGACAGTTAAAATAAATTAAATACTTCGGCTCCCCAATTTTAAAAAACCAAGAATTTAAAACACCCAATCCGGATTCTTGTCAAGCTAGTCCAGCTTGTTGGAAAAGTAGAGTCTTAAGGGCATGGCGGAAGGTATGCAGGTCGGGGATCATGCGTATCCCCAGGGGCAGTTCATTCCAGAGGGCGGGTGCCCCCACAGAGAACACTCTGCCCCTGGGGGTCGCCAGTTGACATTGCTTGGCTGACGGCACCCTGAGGAGCCCTTCTCTGTGGGAGCAAATTGGTAATTAACACTCTGTTTTAATCCCCCACCCCCTGTTCCTTTTCCTCTACCCTTTTAGTGGAGAAGGCAGTCACATCTCCGGCCAGAGCAACGGCCGAGACCCTCAAGCTCTCGCCAAGGCTGTACAGGTTCATCAGGACACTTTACGTACCATGTACTTTGCTTGAAAGTCCAACATTTTTACCTCACTCCAGAAAGCTTTCCGATTTGTAGGAGCCATACGAAAAAGAGAGAGAGAAAGGAGAGAAAGAAAGAAAGAAAGAAAGAAAGAAAGAAAGAAAGAAAGAAAGAAAGAAAGAAAGAAAGAAAGAAAGAAAGAAAGAAGAAGCGTGGAGCACCTTGTGGTTATCCAATGGAGAGATCACTTCAGGCCGCGGACAAAACATTTCTAGGAAACAGCCCTTGTTTTCCAGGGTCAACGCAGGAGAACTGCATAACTGGATGGACACACCTTGGTAGTATTAAAACAAGAGAGACTTTCTGTTTTTCAGGCTTTCCAGTTACCTGACCCAACAAATGCAAAAATATTGAAACCGAGGGAGGGAATCTGTCTTTCAATTTAAAAAAAAAAAAGGGGGGGAAACAAAACAGTTTTTTTCATCACTGGGATGGGTGGGCAGGAGAGACAGGAGACGCAATATTAGACTTCTGACTGTGAAATAAGAAGAATTCCAGTCCTTTTAACGCCCCAATCAAAAATGCTGTTTCTTATTGGTTCAGGGAGTGGGGGGTGGGGGTGGGGGTGGGACTTGTAGAGCCTTAAAACAGATGACTAGATTTATAAAAACTAATATTTTAGGATACAAAAAAAAATGCTTTAATTGGCGAAGAAGAAAAGAAGCCAGTAGTTTATAGATGAATTTTAACACAGTTACCCCCTTCTCTGCAGAAGAAAGAAAGAAAGAAAAATAAATTTGATTTTTTTTCCTCCCCCTCCCCTTTCTATATAATAATGGTGTAAGGTATCCGCAGCACTTAACCACAAAAGGAAACTTGTCTTCCGTCTGTTTAAAAAGTGAGTTGGCTGCTACCCTTTTTAATACGGCAGAAACACACCGTGGGCGAGTGCCTTACTTCAGTGCTACAAAACGATGACATTTCTTTTTTCACCTTTCCAAAAAAAAAAGGAAACCAACAATGCTCTTGACTTGACTCGGTCGTGGTCCGGATCTCTAGCTTGAAAGTGTCTTGGGGTTGTTTTTTGGGGTGGGTGGGTTGTTGATGTTCACCAAGCATACCATTTCATGTTAGCTCACAGCCTCGTGGTGGATTACAATTCTCTGCACTTTTATCCTGACGTAGAAATTCGGAGAGCTGCTGATCATTTTAAAAAAAAACCCCAAACCTGCTTTTTTTAAAAAAAAAAAACAAAAAACGATGAATTGCAATTGGTTGAATTGCTTCTGATGTATTTCTTGTGTGGTGATTTTTTTTTCTTCCCCCCCACCCTTCTCCTCTCCTTTTTAATTTAAAGAATGCCTGCATTTCTGATGAACAGGGTGTGTGTAAAAGGAAGAGTTGTTTTTGTCTGCCCTCCAAGCACAAAAAACAAACAAACAAAAAAAAAGAACTCTGCTCTCAATTCATGCCCTGATTTTTTTAATATATGGATGAGATTTTTTATTATCAAGTATTTTTATACGATGCCGAGTCTATTGCCAAAACTTACACTCAAATTCTCACTGTTTACATCATCTCCCCTCCTTTATCTTTGTCTGACAATATGGGAATATTCTTAAAGCGTGCCGAGTAGATGGCTGGATCACCATAAAAACTCAAAATCGGAAGATTTCCAGGAGTTTCCCAGGAGTGGCCCAGCCCCTCCAGAATCCTTGTGCTACATAGTGAAGGAATGATCCATTTCATTGACTGCCGTTGTGTAACTCCGATGTCTTCTCAAGCCTTCTGCTGTTTTTCTATCTAGCATGATAGGGAAGATGGACCTAAACCAAACCCGTTTCTCCAGCTTGCTTTGAGATCAGAACATTAAAACGCACTTTGCTGTTTGTCTGCAGAAATGGATCCTGATTTTTCTACGGATAAAAACAAACCAGTCCTTTTTACCCATGGCTGGGAATTCCGGTTTTCCTTCCTGCAACAAATACCTTGGGTAGGAAATATCCTTGCCTGTGCTGAGCCCTCGCAAAACTGATTTTGGCTGTTCAGAAGGAAGCCCGTGCCATAAGTGGTCTCCAAACCATGTTTTGTCGCTTCAGTGTTGTATCTTCGAGTGCCAAAGTGAGTTTTCAATATCAGCCACAGCAAAAGATCCCATCTTCCTCCCATAGAGCTGCAGAACTCTTGTAGTTTTTGTGGAAACCTCTCCCCCACCCACCCACCCCCCTTCCAAGGAAAGGTAACGCTTGCGGGGTGAGACTTGTGCACTGTGTGCTTCCAATATCAAATTCAAATTTTCTTCTCTTTTTTTTAGGCCTTATCTCTTCTCTCTCCCCCCTTCCCCGCCTCACCATCTCCCACAGGGCAGAATGTTAACCCATCTGAAAGCTATGCAAACCAACAGGTCACTTAGAAGGAAATCCAGTTGGGTGCTTTGCAATTTTGATTGTGAGTCTGTTAATTCTTTAACCACAAGGCTAACAACTGCTATGGGAATTCACCAGCCTGACAGTGTGCACAAAGAGGAGCTGGAAATTCCTGACATGATGCTGCATCTCAGATGGCCTCGGAGCAACTTGTCTGTTGCTCTACTTAATGTGGGTGGAGCTGGTTGATCTTTCAAACGCGAACAATGCAGATTGTGGGTTCAGTGATCCTTCCTTCTTCTCATCCACCCGACTTCCTTCCTCTCATCCATTCTCCTGCCTTCCTTCCTCCCTTCCTCCCTCCTCCCATCTTCCTCCTTCCTCCTTCCCTTCCATCTTCTCATCCACCCAACTTCCTTCCTTCCTTCCTTTCCTTCCTTCCTTCCTTCCTTCCTTCCTTCCTTCCTTCCTTCCTTCCTTCCTTCCTTCCTTCCTTCCTTCCTTCCTTCCTTCCTTCCTTCCTTCCTTTGAATCCTTCAAGGTTGGCATTGTTTTGCCCAAACAGAGGCATCAAGACCGAAAGTCCACATTGCTTAACCAAGTGCCTGCATGGCGAACTCACCTACCAGCCTTCATCGAAGTTCCTCGTAGACGATTTATCACTTGCCTCGCCTCTTCTCAGCTTTTGCATGAAGCTGCATTTACAAAACAAAAACCGGAAGGACGTTTCAAGTTTTTCTTGGTGTCTCTTCGCTCCGTCTGCCTCTTTCTGCTTTGGAGTAGATTCTCACTTCCAACACCAGCACTGCAACTGCGATTCTAAACTAATTTTGGAGCAAGAATAAGCAACTTGGGCATTTGCAGAACGGGGTAACGGGGAGAAGAGAATCCGAAAGAAACTTGGAGTTTTGACAAAACCACCACAACCACCAATGCTTTAAAACCAACCCAAACCTCCAGGACTTAAATGGTTACCAGTGGATCCTGTTTTCAATCTTTTTTTTTTTTTCCCACTCCAGTTAGGTTGCTGCTTTTAACAGAAGAGGGGAACGTGGCATGATTGAGAGGATGTTAAGTGGCCAGCGCTTCCCTCACCCCACCCCACTTCCTCACCTCTCCCCACCTGGTGCATGCAGAGTTTTCACGAAGTGCCATAAGTAATGTAATTGCTGCAACCTCTTTGAAACCATGTTTTCTAAGTTTGGGGTGATTCTCCCATCCCTACCCCCCCCCTTTTTTCCTCTCTCTCGTTTCATTTTGATGTTTTAAGAACTGGGCTAAACCCCACCCCACCCCTCCCTTCCGCATGTGCTACGTTAACAAAAGCTACCTGTTGCATTCCTGCTTCGCTTGGGCAAAACGTGTCTTCTGTCTTTTGGAGAGTCAGAGAGTGCACCCCCAAAGAGGGAGAACATTCTCTGCTTCAGTTTCTTCCTCCGTCACTTAAGTGTGGCTGTTGCTGCTGTTGAGCACTGCACGGGTGTTTTTGTGAGATCCGCAAAACAATAATAATGTTAATATAATAATAATGATGATGATGATGATAATAAACCCTATTTCAGGATGTTTCGCCTTGCACCTTAACCCTTATTCTTTGTGATATGCTTCCTTCTCTCTCCCCTCCCTCCCTTCTGTGGCTGGAAACGTTGCTGGCTTCCCACAGGCTGTGTGGCTGGATGGGGGGATGGGGGAGTGGGGGGTGGCGTGAATGCAGCATACCAATGTAGCCGTTGGCTGTTGGTTTCTATTACGATTATTTTCAATTTTGCCTGCACTGCTGCTTGGTCCGATGGACTGCGTTGGGTCTGAACGAAAGGGAAAAGGAGCGGGCGGATGAGGCTTCCAAAAGCGAGGAGAGATGTAAAATGAGGCCCGATGGAAGATGGGAGTCCAGTGGTTTGAGCGATGGGCCCTGATGCCACATTGAAAGCTGGCATCTCAAAGACCTGGTTTCAGAACTAGCTTAGGGGGACCATTTTTCTCTGCACCCTGGATGTTTACAGTAAAGATGGTGTGTCTCTCAAGCATTAGATCAGGGTTTCTCAACCATGGCAACTTGGAAGAGGTGTGGACTTCAACTCCCAGAATTCCCCAGCCAGCCATGCTGGCTGGCTGGGGAATTCTGGGAGTTGAAGTCCACACCTCTTCCAAGTTGCCATGGTTGAGAAACACTGACCTAGGTTTGCAGTAGCAGTGATGATCTGTAGCTCAGGGTTTAGGAGGAGGGTAGAGGTTCATTCTCTGAGTTTACGAATTGGTTTCCAGATGTTTCATTACCAGCTAGGTAACCTCTTCAGCAGAATTCACAGAACATCCGTGTTGGCCTTCTTCTGCTTCTTCGTGTGGGTCCCATCACAAGACCTACCGACCACACAAACCCCTTATAAAGCAGAAGACCAGCCACAGAGACATTCCCTAAATTCCACTGAAGATGTTACCTACCCTGGTAACGAAACATCTGGAAACCAACCCACAACCTCTTGAGAAGAAACCTCCACCCTCGCCGATCTAGGGTGTTGCTGGATTCCAACCTACATCATCTCAACACCATTATCTACGCCTGGTGGGGATGATGAGAATTGGAAGCTGGCAGAACCTGGAAAGTGAGACGTTTCCCCACCCTACCCCACCCATCCACCCCATCCCCGACCTAACGACCTGGCAGAATTGACTTGAGAATTTAAAAGTGGAAGCATATGGACTTTTTTCTTCATTTGGTGGATGCTCTAGAACCTTCCCAGGGACGTCTTCTGCTTTCTGGTCAGAATATCCATAATTGGGTGGAAATGCCTTTCTGAGGTCTAGTTCTACATCTTTAAATGGCACCGGAAGCTTCTGTATGAAAGAGCGGGTTTCCCCCCCACACACACCTCTTTTACCGGTCTCTTGAAAATTGTACAAAAATGTTTGGTTTTTTTTTTTCTCCTAAAGATAGTTCTCAAAAGAAAAAAGTTACTGAAAAGTTATTAAAAGTTACCCCCACTCCCCATTTTGCTTCTTTGTTTTCTCCTTATCACTTCGGGACCAACAAAGCAACTACTGTCCATAAAAAGCTGACCTTGTAGAAAAAGATGTAACTTCCAGTCCTTTTTTTTTTCTTTTTCCTCTCCCTCGCTCCTTTTTAAATCAAGTGTTAAAAGCATCTTGACAGCCCAGTGCAAACTTGTTGTGCTGGTTCTATCTCGCGAGAGCCACGCGACAGAACAGCAATAATAATAATAATAATAAAAGAAACAAAACCCGCATCCACATGCGCATGTAATTTTGCACTTCTAAATAATTGTGAAAGTTTTAAACTGATGGCAATTCTAGTCTTGTGTTCAGAACAGTTTTTTTTTAACCTGTTACAAGGAAGCGTGGATGTGTAAATACAGAATGTTCACAAAACACATCTGTCTGTGTAGCTTTGATTTGTGTGGATATGGATGTGCGTGTATTTATTTGAAATTGAGCATTGCATGGTCTGTTTTATTAAGCGGGTTTCAACTATTGCTGCGTAACCTTGATTGATACTAGCAAACTGCGGGTTTAATTTGATTTTTTTAAAAAAAGAATAACAGCATATCTTTCTATAAACATCAGAAATGCAACAAGGGAACAGGACATACCAAGGGAGGAAACAATGCTAGATTGAAAAATTGTGGAGTTTTTATTTTGATTTAACTTCCTTCTGGGACCGTTATTCCAACCTGGTGCCTTTGAAGGTACGCTGGGATGGCAATTTGCAGAAGCTTTGTGCTGGCTGGGAGTTGTAGTCTCATTGTACCTGAGGTGCACACTTGCATGGAAGGCTCAGGAGTTGTGGGCGTTGAAGTCCGCAAGTCATGAAGGGGCCATAAAATTGAGCCTATTTATAAAAAATGCAGGTATTCAAAGAGAGCAGCATTCTTTAATCTAGCTTCTCTGGTGGTCATTTGGGGTGTAGCATAAATCGAGAGGCCAATAACTCCATCAGCTATAATGCTGTAGATCAGAAAGGAACCAAAGTTAGGCTTTGTTGAGTTACTAGTATTATCTCAGTCCACTTGACCAGGAATTAAGTCCTAGAGTGATTGCAACCTGTAGAAGAGAAAAATGGATTGGTCCTATAAAGTTTTGTTATTTTGAATTAAAAATCATTTCCTTTCCTTTCTTCTTTTTTCTCCTTTCCTTTCCTTTCCTTTCCTTTCCTTTCCTTTCCTTTCCTATTCCTATTCCTATTCCTATTCCTATTCCTATTCCTATTCCTATTCCTATTCCTATTCCTATTCCTATTCTATCCTTCCAGAAGAAGGGAGGAATTAAAACGCTGCAGGAAGATGGGAAATGATTCAGGTAACAAGTACTTGAAGGGTTTTGAAAAATAATTTTAAAAATTATTTTCATTTTTTCCTTTCCTTCTTCCTTTCCTTCCCTTTTTTTCTTTCCTTTTTCCTTTCCTTTCCTTTTTCCTCCCCTTCCCTTCCCCTCATTTGAACCTTTACTTCTCAGAAAATTTGCTTCCTCTGAAACACATCATGCTCAATTCAGCAAAAACAGGAAAAGAGAAGTAGAAGAGATGCAACTAAGATAGCATTAAAAGAAAACTGATGCAATATTCTGAAAAGCAATATAATAAAAGGGTTTCAAGATTTGATATTAAACTTTTAAGGTAGGTCAAATGAAGAAAGAAACATTGTAGGATTCCAAGAATATTATTTTATTATTGCACAGCATGGTTTTGTCACCTCAGCAGTCTTAAAATGCATCCCTGACAGATGGCTATCTTAGTCTCTGGTTGAGTCTATCCACTTCTTCATGTCATTAGATGCCCTGTTCTTACCCCATATGAAGCTTTTTCAAGCATTCTGATGGAATTTTCCTGAAACGTAAGGTAAAGGTTCCCCTCACACATATGTGCTAGTCGTTCCTGACTCTAGGGGGCAGTGCTCATCTCCGTTTCAAAGCCGAAGAGCCAGCCCTGTCTGAAGACATCTCCATGGTCCCGTGGCCGGCATGACTCAATGCCAAAGGCACACGGAATGCTGTTCCCTTCCCACAAAAGGTGGTTCCTATTTTTCTACTTGCATTTTTTACGGGCTTTCCAACTGCTAGGTTGGCAGAAACTGGGACAAATAACAGGAGCTCACCCCGTTACGCAGCACTAGGGATTTGGACCGCTGAACTGCTGACCTTTTGATCGACAAGCTTAGCATCTTAGCCACTGAGTCACCATGTCCCTATTATTATTATTACATTACATTAAATACTCCTCCCCAAAACTGGCAGGGCAAACTACTGTATATAAACAGGGAGCAAACTCCACACTGACTTGCAGTGATGATGTTACCTAGTTGGGTAATGAAACACCTGCAAGGAAATAAAAAGTCAGAGAGCAAGAATTCAACGATACAAAATGTTAAAAGAATACCATCCAAGGGATGCTGTTTATTTGTTTAAAAAAACATTATTTTCATGAAACATGTTAATAAACAATCGGCTTAATATTGGTTCGATTTTTATATTTATTGGTTCGATTTTTATATGCCGCCCTTCTCCGGAGACTCAGGGCGGCTTACAATACCTTTTTGCCATCGCGTGCCAAAAGCGGTGGGAGCGTGGTGGGGCCACACGCACACGTGCCCACATCCATAATTCTATGCGCCCCGCCCCCCGTGTTCCCCTCCGCTTTTGGCACGAGTTGGCACGGTGGGCCCGGTAGGCCCATTTTTTGCTTTCCCCAGGCTCCAGAGCCTTTCTAGGAGCCTGGGGAGGGCAAAAACAGCCTTCCCCGGCCCTCCGGAGGCCGGCAACAGTGTGTTTCCTGACTTCTGGTGGGCCCAGAAAGCCCGAAAATCAGCTGGCTGGCGCACGCATGTGTGTCGGAGCTGAATTTGCGTGCCCACCAATATAGTTCCGCTTGCCACCTGTGGCACCCGTGCCATAGGTTCGCCATCCTGGCGTTAAGCAATAGCCTTCATATTTTTGTACATACCTGCTTAGTAGGGCTTTCAGCCCCCCCCAAGTGGTGTTCTTTTTTGTACAAAGTCAGCTTATTGCCCCCAATAAGGTCCTCATTTTACCTACCTGGGAAGGATGGAAGGCTGAGTCAACCTTGAGCTTGGTGAGATTCGAACTTGCAGTCATTGCAGGCAGCTGGCAGCTAAGTGCTACTTAACAGCGCTTTCGTCCGCTGCTCCACCAAGGCTCAAATATGAGTTAAAAAACCTGATGCATTCATAGAATACTGATATTCTATGCATATTTGCACAGAATATCAGTATATTATGCATATTTGCATATTTATATGCATAATATACTGATATTCTATGCAAATATGCATAGAATATCAGTATTCTATGAATGCATCAGTTTTTTTTATTTTTAATATGCTAAATATCAATAAATTCCTCCCATACAAAAAAAAAGTATTTTATTGGAGTCCTTCATACTTTTTAAAAGTGGTAAGGGCTCCAGAAGAGGGAAAAGTAAGAAACCCTGAAACAGCACCTCCAAAACTTCTTCAGCCTTTCCATTCTATATATAAATATGTATAAAGTTTTATTGTCATTGTACGTATATACACAATATACCCATACAACGAAATTCACCTAACACACAGAGCCCAAGCCCAACACACGACAATCCCGAGACACCCCACCCACCCCCCACCCACAAATTCCCCACCCTGATTTTATTAAAAAAAAAATGTGGTTGGAAGGGAAAGTACAGCAGACAAACTGTATGTGGTTCATGCAATGTGTTAAATTGGCTTGTTCCATGGGGTCCTCAAACTTGGCTGCTTTAAGACTTGTGGACTTCAATTCCCAGGATTCTCCAGCCAGCAAAGCTCCAGCCAGCAAAGCTCTTCCCAGATTCTTCCCAGAATCCTGGGAATTGAAGTCCACAAGTCTTAAAGCTGCTAAATTTGCTATGGTGAGAAATGAGAAGCAATGCTGGTTGTAAAACTCAAAATTCTCAGCAGACACCACTAGGATTAAAGAAGCAAACGCTAGTTAATCCTGCTGCTCATTTGATGTTCCAACAGGCGGGGCTAAACATATGAATGATTTTAAAATGTTATCTAATTTTGGGTTGTATTTAATTGGGTCAAACTATGTTATAATAATAATTTTAATTAGCAATTTTATGATGTTTGTGTATCTATATTTTTTCTTGACTGTACACCGCCTTGAGTCCTACTGGAGAAAGGCGGTATAGAAATAAAATAAAATAAAATAAAATAAAATAATAAAATAAAATAAAATAAAATAAAATAAAATAAAATAATAAAATAATAAAATAAAATAAAATAAAATAAAATAAAATAAAAAAATAAATTTAAACGTTCGTTTTTGGTGGTCACCAGCAAGTAATTCAGTAGCAAGGTGGATTCGAACTCGGAATTCGCGCTCACTAGATCACTCCGCCTAACAAGCAACGAGCGATTAAGAACCGCTTCACCCTCCTCCGCTAGGAGCTCTGCCACCTTCGCAGGAGCGGCTCAGCAACGCGCTCGCGCGTGCGCAGCGAGCGAAAGCGCCAACTTGCGCGGGAGGAAGGGATTATAGAGAGCCGAATTCGAGGAAGGGACTTCCGGCGGCCGGAACAGAAGTTAAAATACGCATGCGCGATAGCCGGTGAGCGTAAAGCGTGTAGACCGCCCTCTTCTTTTCTCCAGGTGCTCAGGAAGGCTTGAAGAGCGGCTCCTAACCAAAGAGTTGAGAAGTCGTGGGAAGAGGGGGGGGGATTTCCGGGACGAGCGGGGACGAGTGCAAATTGGCGCATGCGCGTCCCCTCAAACGCCGAAGACCGCTCTCCTCAGAGCTAGGCTTCTTCGGGTCCCCTCAGTCGGTGAACGACGGAGCAGCGGGCGAGCTGGGCTGCGGGCGGCCACGCAATTTCCGCCTGCTCGGCTACCTCCGGAGCCCGCAGCTGACCGAAAAGGGCCGGATTTGGGTCCGAGGCAGCAGCAGCAGCGCAAGAAGAAAAGGGCGACGCGACTTCGGGTTGCGAGGCAGAAGAAGAAAAGGAGGAAAATCCTCCGTCGTCGCCGCCTCCTGAGGCCCGGCCGGTCCGGACCGGGACGGCGCGAGCAGAAGACGAGAAAGAACCGGAGCGGGGCCCCCTTCATCCCACAGAGCGGCCGCGCCGAGTCCATGAATGGAAATCGGCAGCGCAGGTGAGGAGGAAGGCGGGGGGGGGCGAGGGGGCTTCGGTAACGTCGGTGAGGAGATGAGGAGGCCTTTCTTTCTCCCCCCCCCCCAAAGGCCTCATTACTCCCCCGGAAAGCGCAAGAGGGAGAGCGGCCCTTGGGCTTCGCCCCAGAATTCGCCTCCGTGTCTGGGCTGCTCAGAAGCGGCGCCCTTTGCCTTCAACCCGGGGGTCCAAGAGGGGTCAGTATCGACCACCACCACGGGACGACGGTCCAAAAGAAGCGTAAATGACCAGGAGTCAAAAAGGGGTGTGTGTGTGTGTGGCGGGGTTAATAAGGAGTCGATGTAAGGCAGAGGTCTTCAAACTTGGCCGCTTTAAGACTTGTGGACTTCAACTCCCAGAATTCCACCTATGCTGGAGTCCTCCTGGCCTATGTTAGCCACCCACGTACCCTCCTCAACCCACATTGCATCTTTTGTTCATATCCATACAGCCTTCTTGACCCACGTCCCCCTTGCTCCCTCTTCCACATGACCAGTCATTTACCTGCTTATTGGCCTCAGACTTGCTACTTCCAGCTGGCTTCCCCACTGACATTCCCCCTGCAAGCTTCCCACAAGCAAAATAAATGGGGAAGCCAACTGAAATTCGAGGGAGGGAGTGAAAGAAGAAGGAGGGGGGAGGGAGGGAGGGAGGAATAGTAAGAAGAAAGGAAGTGTGGAAAGAGGGAAGGAGGAAGGAATAGAAAGGAAAGGGAGGAATAGTGACAAGGAAGAAATAAAGAAAGGGAGGGAGGGAGGAATAGGAAAGAATGGAGATTTTCAGTACACCCTGTGAACTTCCCAACTTCAACTTCTGGAAGTCTCCCAGCTATGCTGGCTGGAGAATTCTGGGAGTTGAAGTCCACAAGTCTTAAAGCTGCCAAGTTTGAAGACCTGATGTAAGGGATCGTCAGCATTGTTATCGTAAGATAAGGGCTCAATAAGCGGTCGAAAATGCCAGTAGGAAGGAGTGATAGGTATGTTTGCTGCCTTGAGTTATTTATTAAAAAAATAAATAATGGTGGGTTGTAAATAAATACATGATTGGGTCAGTGAATCTTTTAGGGTCTCCACCACTCCCTAGTCTTGAAGGCAAGGTGCCTAGTATTGGGCAGAGTTACCCAGGATTGGATAAGTGTGTTGGACCTGGTCTTCGGGTGTTAAGTGAATTTCGTTGTATGGGTATACTGTGTATACACACGTACAATGACAATAAAGTTGTTATTATTTTAAGACAGCTGCCAGCAGCTTGAGGTGTCTTCTATTAATTACTACCAGGATTAATTAGTACTATTAAAGTAGTATTTATTAAATTATTTTCATGTGTTTTGGGGGGGTGGTCAATGAACCATCTGAAACTTTATAAAGAGGTTGAGCCCTGACTTAAACCTCCCAAATTGGTGCCATCCAGCTGTTTGGGTCTTTGGCTTCTCTAATTCTCCCCAGTCCCACAACCCTCTACTGTGCTGGCTGAGAGCTATGGGAATGGCAGTCTAGCCTTCTCCCCTTCTAGAGGACACAGGTTGGGGGGGAAGGGATGAAATGGGAGGGTGGGTGAGTTGAGTATAGGGGGATTGTATAACAGGTGAGAAGGGGGTGGGGTTTCATGCTTACGTTTGGACTGGGAGAAAAGGTGACTGTTCAGGCTTTGGGAAGCATTGCATTGTCATGAAATAGAGATGACTATTGTACACCTTTTTATTAAATGGCATGTTCCAGTAACTATGGACCTGCAGACTTGGAACTATTGAATGAAGAAGGGGATCAGGGTTTCTATGTGCTTTGGCAGTAGATTGGTACAGGGCACTGTTTTTCAACCTTGCAACTTAAAAGTGGGCAATAGAGTTCAGTTGCTAGGATCTTCTCCAGTATGGGGTTGAAAAGCACCGGTATACACCAACACCAATCATTATTGTAAATCTTGACGTGTGTGTGTGTGTGTGTGTGTGTGTGTGTGTGTGTGAGTGAGAGAGAGAGAGAGAGAGAGAGAGAGAGAATGGTAGGTCTGTTGCATCATTTCAGTAGAATGAAAATGAGGCATTTTTGCGGTAGTGAGCATCCCTGGATATATAGTAATGGTGAGGGGCACTTAGTATCTTATCATTATTCTAAAGGATGAGAACTGAAATATTTATAGAAGAAACTGTATTTCTATTGTGAAATACTCTGATATATGCTACAGCTTCTTACTGCCTATTCTGATATAAAAATTGCATAAGGTGGTTGATTCATTGGGAGAAACCTACTTATTCCTCCTAAAAATTGCATTTTCTGTTACATATTGGCAGGCATAGGTATTGGTCAACCCAGTGTAGTAAATTAAAACATCAGTTGTCAGTACTATACTAAACGCAAAGGTTGCTTTGCGTTTAGTATAGTACTAATATTGTGAAGCCATAAAAGCTAATCTTGCTTAACAAATAAGTTGGAGAAATCTGCTTAATTGCTTTAGGTATGATAGCTCAAAATTTAGAAATATTTTGATTAGCTGACTTGAGAGATTTTGAAGTGAGAGTAAATCTGTTCTTTTTCTGCTTCTCAAACATGCTTAGAAATAATGTACCTATTATTTTAATATCTAGAACTACTTGACTTTTTATTGAGTGAGTTTTGAAGACTTCAATACCAGTATAAATTTCAAGGTATAATGGAATAAATGAAAATGACTGCTTTCTTCAGTTATCACTGTTTAAATTGATTGTTTAATGACAGCAGCTTTTTTGAGTTATCAACATGACAGCTGACATAGTTGCACAAAAATTGAAATTTTGTAATTATTCCTGCAATTACAAATCTTTAGTATTATTTAAATCATATAGTCCAGATTAGTTACGAGCAGCGTTGACTAATAGAAGCAAATATTTAAATTTTCAGTTGTGATCATCAGTCACATCACTTGTTTTCAATTCATGATCATCATAGATTTCAATGTTATCCTTTTCTGCAATGACAAATGGATGTTTTAATATTTGTTCATTCACAGCAGTTAAACTATTTTGAAGTCAGTTTTCCTTACAATACGATACATATTTAGTGTGACTATTTGCAGCTAACTGCGAGTCACATTTTAAAAAATGTGACACTGCATGACCTAATTCAACCCATTAATCCATAAACAATACTATACAAACACCACTAAGTGAAAACCAACAATCCATATTATAATGTAGCATAACAAATTGTATGAATCAGGCCACAGTCTACTGTACTGAGTAGCCACTGATGTCATCTAGAGGGATAACCTTTGCAGTATATGTGTGTGTTTTTTTCCATACTTTAGGACAGGGGTGTCAAACTTGTGGCCCGTAGGCTGGATGCGTCATACGCTGGCCACGCCTACCCCCGTTTTAGTAAAGGGGAAAACAGTCGCAATATGTCACGTGACGATGCGAGTTTGACACCCTGGCTTTAGGACATTGCTGGGTCACATCCAGAATTTGCTGTTTAATTTCCTAACTGGATTTGTATTTTAGCTTTATTTTAAAAAAATGCACTCTTAGGAAAAAAACCCACAACTTTTCCATGCACATGGAGAGTTGAAATAGAGCTAGAGCCCTCTTCCTCTTCTTCCATCATTTTGGTCATTGGACAACAGAATTCATTTATTCAAATTCTATAGCTGTCCATCTCAGTCCAGTTGACTTTTAGAAAAACCTGTTTTCAGTATTAAAATTTAAACAACTCCATTGTGCCAAACATTCTAAACTACATGCTATAAGAACAAAATGTAAACTGCTACCATAAATATAAAAATATAACACCAATATAGCAGTAGCATTTAGACTTATATACTGTTTCATAGTGCTTCACTGTCTTCTCTAAGCGGTTACAGAGTCAGCATTTTGCCCCCAACAACATGGGTCCTCATTCTACTGTTATTAGAATTGTGACTCTGTACCCTGGTGAGTTTCTTAGGCTGCTTAACTAAGAGGTAATTGCAACCCTTCTGTGACTAGAAACCAACCTGCCCCCCCTCTCCCCCAATATAATGCCTGTTTTATATACATAAATAGTTATAAGGGTTTTTCTATCCAAATTTCCTTTCTGCAGAACTTTCCATCATTTCTTTCAAATCCTTATTAGCTGTTGTTATTACTGTTCAATTCTCAGAGACTCCTTGGGCAAGTCCCCGTAGTTTTCTTGGCCAAGTTTTTCAGAAGTGGTTTGAGTTACCGTCTCCTAGGGCTGAAAGAAAGTGGTTGGCCTACGGTCCCCCAGCTGGCTTTGTGCCTAAGGCAGGACTAGAATTCACAGTCTCCCAATTTCTAGTTGATGTTTTAATCACTACATCAAACTGGCATTCAGCTATTATTATAGTCTTTAATGCTCCCAGTAATTCCACAAAAGTTGCACTCTGAACTAGGTTGGTACATCACAGTATGTTTTAAAATGTCTTAGCATTGGTTCAACCTTAAGGTCAAACTGTAAATGGATTTGGCTGTATTCACATGACTTACGCACCATGATTAACTTGATCATGGTTTTTTTTCAGCTAATTCAGTTTCAACGTTACACACACAGGTTGGGTTCACATGATTCATTAAATGTGATTGGCTAGTTCATGGTTTAGTGTTTGGATTCCAAACAGCCACTGAATAGAGGATTCTCTATAAAATTAGTACTGAAGATAATTAAGAATGACTGATAATGTGCATTCATTCTCAGATGAATCTTTGCTTATTTCAAAATAGCTTGACACACTAGCCAGTACGCAAGAGTTGTACAAGCTCCTTGCTAGGTACAAGAGAGTTTTCAAACACCAGAGATAATGCTTTGATTTCTTATCTTCTGTCCATCACGTATACAAAAACTCTTGTTTGCAGAAACTAATATCTGGAAATGAACTTACATCTGATCTGGGGCAATGGTTGGTAAAGTTGTGATAATGGAGTTTCCCTCTGTTCCCCCATATTTTTCTTGGTTACTGGATTGTTCTTCTGTGCATTTGAGGCTATTATTAAGTGCCATTTGCATAGAGATAAAAAAATTGGTTGCACTGAAGTGTATGTTTGAGTTTAAGGATATTTTCTACCTAACATGTCAAGATCTTGCTAGGAAGGAGGGAGTCAGAATATAAAATGAAGCCACTAAAGGATTCAAGTCTAAGCAGTATTCACTGTGCTTATGAGTACTACTGTTATTGGGGTAGTTTCAAGGTGGATTTGATTTAAACCAAGTCCATTTAAATCACGATTTAAATCAGGGGTCTCCAACCTTGGCAACTTTAAGATTTGTGGACTTCAACTCCCAGTGTTGGCTGAGGAACTCTGGGAGTTGAAGTCCACAAGTCTTAAAATTGCCAAGGTTGGAGACCCCTGATTTAAATCAGTAGTAAAAAGGCTTGATTTAAATCAATTTGATTTAAATCATAATTTTTAAAGAGCAACTGTCGTCTCTGTTCCATTGTGGCTTCTCCTCTGACCCACTGTTGACTCACTGACAGTCCCAATATTGCAGAATATGCAGCCTCATGCTACATAATTAAGCTCCATTTCATGCTGAATAAACTAAATTATTAATGTATCTTAAATAGAAAAATATCTTTAGATAGATTTTTACTCCAAAAGCATTTTATTAAAATAAAAAAAAATCTGATTTAAATCAAATAAATCCGATTTAAAAATTTTTAAAAATCCAATTTATTTATTTTTTTTAAGTTGATTTTTATCTACCCTGGGTAGTTGCAAAGCAAGGCTCTGTATTTAATTTTCTGGGGA
The DNA here is from genome assembly GCA_030761175.1 of Masticophis lateralis. Classification (NCBI taxonomy): domain Eukaryota; kingdom Metazoa; phylum Chordata; class Lepidosauria; order Squamata; family Colubridae; genus Masticophis; species Masticophis lateralis. The sequence continues at coordinate 9,390,607 of JAUDYJ010000009.1, read as the reverse complement.
GTTTTATGAATCACTAATATAATTAATCTGTATTAATCTGTATTAATACTGTATTTTAAAGTAATTTAGTTGGTGCCAGGAAAGTTTCAGAGAAAAGTGTTTTTGGAAAAAGTGTAAATGGCAGAGATGTAGAAACACATCAAACAAACAAAAACAAAGATTTAAGAGGAATTTAAACATCTCCTTTTGCTTAAGTAACTCAGTTAAGTAATTTCCTTGTTTCTGAACATTTTTACAGTGGGGTAAAAAAGTATTTAGTCAGCCACCAATTGTGCAAGTTCTCCCACTTAAAAAGATGAGAGAGGCCTGTAATTGACATCATAGGTAGACCTCAACTATGAGAGACAAAATGAGAAAACAAATCCAGACAATTACATTGTTTGATTTGGAAAGAATTTATTTGCAAATTATGGTGGAAAATAAGTATTTGGTCACCTACAAACAAGCAAGATTTCTGGCTCTCACAGACCTGTAACTTCTTCTTTAAGAGACTCCTCTGTCCTCCGTTCATTACCTGTATTAATGGCACCTGTATAATGGCTAAACCATCATACTAAGCCACAACATGTGGTGATTTTTTTTTGTTTAATCTGTTCTGGGAATTCAATTACCAGTATTAATCCATGGTTAATGGCTTAGTCTGTTTGAGATTTTTTTAATTAAAGATTTTAAATACAATAATATTTAGTAAAGTATAATAAATAGTAAATGTAAATTAAACTCAAAAAGAAAAAAGAAAAAGTGCAAAGAAAACTAGAAAAAAGGAAATAGAATAATGAAAAAACATCTGAAGAAATGATTTCTAATCTTAATTAAACAAGTTTTTTAAAAAGATAATTTATTACCCCTATAAAGTTACAAACACCTATTTCTTCTCCCCATATTCCATCCCTTCTATATGCAAAATCATCAATTTTCCGCCCCAGTTTCAGCAAAAAGTTTGTAAAGGGTATATTCCTTTCTTTTACTTCTAGTAGTCTTGATTTTTAATTCATTTAGATAGTGATTTTTTCCCATCACAAAGATTCCCAAGGCTTTATTTAATATGCCTCTTTAGTGTAAAGTCATTAGTGAAAAATCTTGGTTTGTCTTTTGTATTTTCCCTTTGATTTTCAAAGTATTAACAAACTTTTTTTGTTTATCCAATAAAAACCGCTTATCAGGATCCTTCTCTTCGTTCTTCTCTATCTTGTAATCCACATTTTTTCCTTGTCATGTTTTATTTCCAATTGAATGCTTTATTTATTTTGTAACCCCCACTTTTTTAAAATCTATATTTCTGATCCTGTTATTTTTTGCATTAAGCAAATTTTTTTTACATCTATTATTTGTTAACATCTTTTAGACATAGTCTGTCCATAGAATAACACATTGTTACTGATATTGTCACCAGGAGACTTCAAATTTATCGTTTCAAATTGTCTTAATATATTTAAATAAGCAATTTCCAAAAGTGATTAGAAGGGAGGATAGCAAACGTAGTGTCTTTTAAAAGGTGCCACCTGTAGAGCTTGATGGTTAATCCTTTCATCTGGCATTCTAACTTGTTGCTGGTATCCTGTGATTTTACCAGGTATAGCCATCCAGAGTACTTATGGGCAATCTCCTATCCTGTTCAAAGAACCAGTCTACTCACTATTTCTTTGGTCTTTGCTGTGGTCATTGGCTCTGCATTCCCTGGAGACACATTTAGCTTTGCCATGCCTCCCCTGGAAGTCATGGGTTGGTCTGTTTAAACCTGATCAACTGAGGTTTAGTCAGTAAACCATAATTAATGATTTCATGCAATGTGAAATCTAGACTATGGGATTTATTATGTTCTTTCTTGGTCCTCTATAGCCTTCTGAAACATGCATATGTATGTGTGTAAATAGGCAGATAGAAAGTTTAATTATAATCAATAATTATTATTATATGTATTTTAATGTATTTTCTCCTCAATAAATATAATGCTGTACATGATAGTATGAGCAGTAAGACAACACAGTAATTTTCCTATTGGACATTGGTTTTAGATTTAGATTTTTTTAAAATCCTGCTTTCATTATTTCCCCCAAAATGTGAACTCATATAAATTTGACTTGTGAGTCATTTGGCCTTTTGTGATCCTCTTTCTGCTTGCTTAACAGACTGAGTAATTTTCAGGTTCCTGCTACTATACCTTTGTATCCAATTTTTCTTCCGTGGTAAAAGAATGTTATTATAAATGTTATCCAAGCATTGCTTAGTTTATGCAGATGGAAAAAAATAAGATGAAAGCTGCCTTCTATATTTCTGTCTTGCCTTGTGTGTGTACAGCATGAACCCTTGTCATTTCACAGCTTAGCCATAGCTGAAACATGGCTAGTTTATAAAATATGCCCTACAGCACCCTCACCTTCATACGATCAGCTTATATTATTCAGGATAATAATAGTAATAGAAAACAGCAGCAATCAAGGAGCATTAAGGTTGGCATATCTAAAATAAAGGAATGATGTAGCAAATGAAAAGACTTGAAGAAATAAATAATACTACATGTTGGAAAAGGGAGTGGAACTGAGTGGTACTTATTAGCTTGATTTTTTAAAAAATCACAAGGATTTGATCAATAAAGTTGGTGCAGTTACAATGGGTTATAAACTGTCTTGTATTTGTACAAGTTGACAAAAACAAAGATTGCATAACCTAACTTTTTTTGGTTGTTTTTTCTCCCCGCACATAGTTTGCTTTTGTAGAGTGTCTAGTTAGCCAAATGACTTGTGTGCTGGCATGCTTAGCCAAATAAGCTAAAAACAATAGTGGCTGCATTCACATAGTATGTTAAACTTCATTAATTTTAATTGTCTTTTGTTTTTGTTGGCTTGGCATATTGAGCCCAGTCTCATTAGTTTCTGGTTCTGAGGATAATATGATTTCAGAAAATTAGAGAAACCAACCAGACTGCCATCCAAAGAATGATTTCTGACTTGTTGCTGTTAAATTAGCCTGGGGATTGTTAATCAGAGTTTATCCTGTTTTAGTAGTCCAAGATGGTTTGGGAAAGACAAATCAGGACCCCTGTTTAAAGTGCTGTGGTAATCAACTAATTCTACCACTCTTTGCTGGCTGGGAAAATTGTGGGAGTTAACAGCCACAAGTCCTAAAGTTGTCAAGTTGAAAAACACTGCACTATAGTGTTCATTGTCACAGCTTCCAGGAAAACATGTCCCAGAGTATATCTGCAGCCCCTGAATTTCATATCGTGAGAGAATCAAACTCATTGTCACCATTGATAAAAACTCATCGTCACCATGATAAAAAAAATGTTGAGATTCTAGAAAGAGTGCAGAGAAGAGCAACAAAGATGATTAAAGGATTTGAAGGCTATCCTGTTATAAACAGTTGGGGAACGAGATATGTCTAGTCTAACAAAGTGAAGGACTTGGAGTGACATGAATAACTTCCAGTACTTGAAGGACTGTCACAAGGAAGAGGGGATCAACCTATTCTCCAAAGCACCAGAGAGCAAAACAAGAAGTAATGGATGGGAGATCATTAAAAAGAGATCCAACTTAGAACTGAGAAATTTTCTGGCAATGAGAACAGTTAATCATCTCCAGAAGTTGTAGGTGCTCCATCTCTGGAGGTTTTTAAGAAGAGACTGGAGAGCAGTTTGTCCAGAAAGGTTTAGAGTTTCCAGTTTGAGCAGGGGGTTGGACCAGAAAATGTCCAAGATCCCTTCCCAACCCTGTTATTGCAACCCTGTTCTATTCTTTAATGGTTTCTATAGAAAAAGGCTGTATTCAGCAAAGCTCAATTCTTTACCAGTATGCTCTGCATTGTAATTTATTTTCATAGGTGAAGCATACACCATCGCCATACAAAGGATTTTTTTTATGTTGAACATTTATTTCTACTTTATGGGATTTTTATGCATTTTGTTCTATTATTTTCATATTTCAATTTTGGATTGCTAAAAGTAGAACAAACTCTGTTTAGCATGAATATTCTCTTTAATTATTAGAGGATTGTATTCTTTGAGATGATTTGAAAGAATTGTGTTGGAATGTAATATCTCCCTGATACTAATTAAAGCAGCTGCATGTTTTCCAGGTTCAAGTTGAAAAACTCCCAGGCTGTTTTAATTAGGAGTCGAAAAATGCTATGCTCATGAAATTTCCAAAGCACTTTTCCCAAATCATTTCAAAGAGTGCCCAACTCTTTGTACAACCCCAATAGTTATATATTTTCTTGTAATAATTTGTAATGAAATTGCTTTACATTCTGAACTTCATTTTGAACTTCTTTTGGGAACAGTAGTTAGTAAAAAATCCTGTTGTCTCAGACATTTTAGATTTATAATTATAAATTTATAATTTAAATAATTTCAGATAAACTATGACTATGAAACAGAATAAATTTAACAAAATCAATCAATCAATCTACTCTTCCAATAGGGAGTTTGAATGGTTTATAGAAGAGCTCCCTCCAAAGGGATTTCATTCTTTTAGGGAGAAGCAGAGGCAATGACAAAAAATATTTAAACTCCTTGCAACATTACTTCTTTCAATGTTCTGTAAACACAAGTCATAGACTAACAAAGACAATGTTTGTCTGAATTGATACTTTTCTTCCAGGTAGAACTGTTGAAAGCTCTGGTAGTTTAAATTGCTTAGTTTAAATAAATACATAACTATCTCTAGAATGGATTACAAGAACTCATATTGTAAAAGCATTTTCTCAAATGACATGGTGGCTGGTTTTATCTGTTAACCTCTTGTGATTATTAGAATTTTCTGAAAGCTCAGTGACGTTTAATATATTGAAATATAGCCTTTGAAACCATGGGCAGAATATCCCTTACGTTATTTATTACGGTACTTGCTTGTTACCACGCATCAGTAATATTAACAGCTGAAATCATCCGTAAGTGGGAATATGTACAAGTTCTATTATGTGTAGGTGTATGAAAGTGGTGGTTGTGGTTGATTGTGTTGCGTCTGCAAATGATGACATTTGTCTTATGAATCATTCCAAGAACCCCAGAGTAATGTTCACCTTTTCTTTAATTTCTTTATTTTTCATTAATGACTGGCACAGAGAGGGGGATGAAAATGTCACTAGCTAGCAGGTGCAAGGGATCTTTATAAGAAGCAAAGCTGTGACTTTGGACACAACACAAGATTGAGAGTGTTGACTGTGGATAGTGAAAATATTTTGGGAGACAAATTCCTTGTGTGTCCAATTGGCCAATAAAGAATGCTCTGCTCTGCTCTGCTCTGCTCTGCTCTGCTCTGCTCTGCTCTGCTCTGCTCTGCTCTGCTCTGCTCTGCTCTGCTCTGCTCTATTCTATTCTATTCTATTCTATTCTATTCTATTCTATTTTCTATTCTATTCTATTCTATTCTATTCTATTCTATTCTATTCTATTCTATTTTCTATTCTATTCTTTTATATTTTTTATTATTTTACTTTCTATTCTATCCTTCCCTATCTCTGTCCCATTTCTCCAAATGAGATTCTTTAAATACTGAAATGGACCACAACAAGCAGTGGAGTTTCTGATTTATACCAATTCATGTCTGATTTTACTATTATTTTCTGAATCTTTTTAGCAGACGGATACTGTTTTTGCAGTTGTGCTTTTCATGAATTAAATTGAAAAATATTTCTGCTGGCAAAACAAATACAAGTTGGATTAAATCAATTACTAGTAGGACTGGGACCTAGTAGGACTGGGATTGGGAGTCTAAACATTTTCATGGTTAACTACTTTAGAAAAGTAGTTTGGATTAGATCATGGTTATAAAAGAGGAGAAGGGAGGCTAATTAATATTCCTATTTTTTAATAGGCATGGTAATGGCTGGTCTGAAAAATATAAGCAACAAAATAAATTCAGATTAGAATTAATTCAAGGTATGGTTATTTAGGGAGGATTATCCAATGTCAGGCTTGGAAGCCATCTTTTGTATTGGGCCTTCAGACCTGCCATATTTACTACTGTGGGAAATTGGGAGGGGGGGAATGTATGGAGCATGGATGATATATAGTCATAATAATAATCTTTTCTCAGAGGTTCAAGGACACCTTGCCCTGCACATTGAAGGCTAGAACTGGGAGGCATCTCCAGTTGGGACGGTGCTTTGATTGGACCATGTGATGGACTTGTGGGTGTTGGGCAGGGACTTAAACTTTTCTTTGGGTGGGGAAAACCTGGAAGCTTTCAGATTTGGGTTTTCCCAGATGTATCAATATGACATCTCTAATAAAATGGAACTTTGAGGAAACTCAAGTCTCTGAGTTTTCTTTCGTTGGGGGTGTTACTAAGAACCCTGACAATAGGTAGTCCTTGACTTACAACCATTCATTTGAAGGTTGGAACAGCGTTGGAAAAAGTTATTTATGACTCTTTTTCACACAACTATTGCAGCATCCCCATGGCCACGTGATCAGAATTTGGATGCTTGGCAACTGGTGTGTATTTATGACAGTTGCAGTGTCCCAGGGTCATATAATCATTTTTTGCGACCTTCTGACAAGCAGAGTCAATGGGGAAGCCAGTTTCACTTAACAGACATGTTGCTAATTTAACAACTGCAGTGATTCTCTTAAAAACTGTGGCAAGAAAGATTGTAAAATTGGATAAAACTCAGCTGACAACTGTCTTGCTTAGCAACAGAAATTTTGGGCTCAATTGTGGTTGTAAGTTGAGGACTACCTTCAATGTAAAAGAAGAAAAAAAAATCCCCTCATTAATGCTTTCTTGTCAGCAATGCAAAAGATGACCTAATATTGCCTTGTTTCAGGATGGTGGGGTTTTTTAAAAAAAACTTTTCAGTTTAAGCTACAGCCTTGGAATTTTATGATGATCTTCCATTTATTACTAACCAGTTCTCACTGCTTAGCTTTTAGAAAATCAGCCAAGGTTAGCTGGGTCTATCTGTTGCAGATGGAAATTAGTGCAGTATTTGTGCAAAAGTAATGGAGGGCATAATTCTGGATGTTTTCTTTGCAACAATATCACTAAAAAAGGTTCAGCGTCCATCTCTAAGTTGTACCCTTGTTTTATTTGGCAGGAACCGTTGGGGCTCAGCCCCTACTCATGGTGCCCCGACGACCTGGCTATGGCACCATGGGAAAGCCTATTAAACTGCTGGCCAACTGCTTCCAAGTTGAAATCCCAAAGATTGACGTCTACCTCTATGAGGTGGATATTAAGCCAGATAAGTGTCCTAGGAGAGTGAACAGGTAAGTTATAATGGACAATATTATTTTAGCTTGCTAATATTGATTAGCTGCTGAAGTGAGATGCTTTCAATAGCTAGTGTTGGTCAGTGCTCCTGTTTGAGGAGAAAATATTTCATTTGATAGTCTTTTTTTTTTTAAAAAAAATAGCTGATACTGTAAGCATATTATTTATTTTCTGATTGAGGAGTAAATTTGTAACTTGAACATACATTGTTTTACATAGACACCCACATACCAGGAAGAAATTAAAATTCATTTGTAAAAATGGCATATGTCTTTACCAGTGACAGAGCAAGTAGAATGTAACAAAAGTGAGTAATTTCTTTGTTTTTAAGAGTCATTAGCACTTTAAGTAATTTGGGAGTAAGTAGGATTCACACTGAAATTAAACACAACTTTTTGAAAGTTAGCATTCATCATGAATCTGGTTTAGTCTCTATAGAGGGCACTCTTTTTTTTTTTCTGAAATTATACTGTGGGCTTCCAAGAAAGGTCATGTTTTCATGATAGCACTATTAGAGCAACATATATTTGCTTTACTGGATGATTCGAATTTCTGGGTAGTAAACTTTTGAGTGTCATGGCTCATTAAAAATGCTTGTTAATGTATTAATCAGAACACAAAGTCAACCAGTTGCATATTAGATTTGAATAGGCTGAAAGCTCTGCTGGATCAGGGTATATCTAAACTGGTATTCTGTTTCCACAGGGGTCTTAGAGATGTCTCTGAGAAGCCCAAAACAGAACATAATAGAATAGTAACCTCAAAACCTTATTTTTCAGCACCTGGCTTTGAGAGGCAAACTACCACAGTTACTAGCAATTCTATACAGCAATCATCTTGACTAAAGGTCTTGAAGTGCTTTGCATCCAATGAAACTGTTCAGATTGGTAGGTGTTCCTGAGTCCTGTAATAGCAAATTTCAGTGCTCAACCATATACAGTTAAAAACAATCCCTGTCGTCAACCAATTATCTTCTGCCTCATTGTACAACTTATTCAATTTTATACATGAACTTTCCATTCACTTTCACCGTGCTATCCATGATTCCAATCTAACTATTTTCTGTACCAAAGAAAACCAAATCAGGGGAATTGTTCCACCCATTTGGACAATTTTGTTGTTCCTTTCTGCATCTTCTGCAATCTTACAGTTTCATTTAAGATGTAATAAAATTAAGCACAGTGTTCTATAAGCAATTCTAGTTCTAGATTTATATTTTATTAAACACTTCAGCAGTATTAACTGGAAACTATAAACATGGTTAACTTTTCATGTATTGAAGGTTTTGAACTCATGGGCAAGAACTCTGTCTTTTGATCTGTAAGTGGTGGAAATAGGCAGATAATTAACTCTAGCTTGACTTCAAGAAAATAGAATTTTGAAGTCCTTTGAATGTCCTGTTCAGTTTTAATACCAGATGTGTACGTTGTTCTTCCTATTGAGGGTTTGTCCACTAGGCAAGTAATTTAGTTTGGGTAAATTAAAAGGAATTCAGACTACTTTTTGGTTCTGCAATATCCATATGATGTGAAATCATGGTTTTGTAGCTGACTGACTTCATACTTGCTCAGGAGTTTCATCAGCTATTGTTTATATGCCATGCAGTAAGTATCCTTGACTAGATTTTCCATAATGCTTCCTTTATTTTAGCTGTAATATTTATCTGTGTTGTTTAAACACTCGTCTTTAAGAGATAATGAAAATATGTGTTTTGCGACTTCTATGAATTTGGTGTGTCAAAGAAAAATGGATAGACTTGTGTTTAGATCCTAGGATCTTAGTCCATTGAGGCCTGTTAATTTTAAGCAATGGTGTTGCTATATAATTATTACAAAGAATATAATTTTAGTTATAAAAGATACGTATAGATAAGTAACATTTTAAAGTTTTATATAAAAGGGCTCTTTGCAATATTAAGGTCTATGTACTCTATATAGCTATGATATAAAATATTTATATTGTTGGATTTATATTCACTTTCTATTCAAGACTGACCCCTCTGCCTCCATTTTTCCCAACACAGTTCTTGAGATTATACAACAGGTTAATGATTTGTTTAGCATATCTTGATGTTTCAAGGTGAATAATATTAAACTCAAAACCCTGTTTGCTGTTCCATAATGACTTAGAATATTCTCCTTTCAAAAGCTGTAGACTGGTTATCTGTCATCAATACCTTAGAACCTGGAGAGATTCAGAGAGCACTTAATCTCAAGTGATTTTGAAAAACAGTGCAATAATTACAAAAGTTGGCATGAATCTATCACAAAGCAATCTACCTGCATGTTAGAGAAAAATTATCACAGTAAGGGTTCTTCAGCTGTAGAACCAATTACCAAGATGGTTGGTGAGCTCCTCCTGGATAGCTTTCTGATAGGGATGCTTTAATATGAATTCTTGCTGTAAGCTAGAAGTTGGACTTTCCACCCCTGTAATTCTCTAAGCTCCTGAGAAACCATACTTTGCATCACCTAGTGTCAATAATTGAAAACATTCAAGGAATGTCATCTCTGGAGAACCTCAAAAAAGCTGCAGGCTTGAGTGAAAAAGGCAGAATGTATAGAAGTATGGGAACCAACAGAACTTTCTCTAGTTTAGAGGTTTTAGATCCAATTTTCTGTCGCTGAAGTGAAGGTAGCATTAAATACTTTTTAAACATGCTTTGTTAATTTCAAAATTACTGGTTTTCAAAGATGTTTCAGAAGCATCAAATGGTCCACATTACTATAGTCTAGCTCAGATATGGCTAATCTTTTTACCATTGCATGCCAAAAGTGAGGGGAGCGCACAGCGGGGTGTGTGTGTGTTGCGCATGTGTGTGCCCACACCCATAATTCAATGTGCCCCACGCATGCATGCGCAACCCCCCGTGGTCCCCCAGCTTTTGGCATGTGATGGCCCGGTGGGTCCGGTAGGCCTGTTTTTTGCTCTCTCCAGGCTCCAGAGGCTTTCTTGGAGCCTGGGGAGCACGAAAATGGCCTTCTCCATTCCCCTGGTGGCCCTCCGGAGGCTGTAAATGGCCCGTTTATACGACAGGCCCTGGGCCTTCGGGGGGGTGGGAAAGGCTGTTTTCACCCTCCCCAGGCTCCTAGAAAGCCTCTGGGGAGAGCAAAAAACGGGCCTTCTGGTCCCACCGGAAGTTGAGAAATGGGCCTTTTACGGCCTCTTGGGGGGGGGGGAGCCGTTTTTGCCCTCCTCAGGCAAAGCATCCCATTTCCCGACTTCTGGTGGGTACAGGAGGCCCGAAAATCAGCTGGCCGGTGTGCGCATGCACACTGGAGCTGAGCCAGGGCAATGCTTGCGTGTCCACAGAATATGGCTCTGCGTCTACAGGTCCACCATCACAGGTCTAGCTAAATCAGGGGTCAGCAACCTGTGGCTCTGGAGCTGCATGTGGCTCTTTTACCCCTCTGCTGTGGCTCCCTGTCACTCAAATTATGCGTCACAACTGCCAATGTGCGACACCTGCCGACACATGATTTATTGAGCTGTCAACCCCCAGTAGGCCAACCATGGATAAATCCAAGAAAAAAAAGTTTCAGAAGAAAACAGAATGTTTAATTCAACTACATATGCTAGTTTTGTGGCCACTCAAGAAGTAGTCAGGCACAGGAAGGGTTTTGTGGCTCCCGGTGTTTTCTGTGGGAAACAGGTCCAAATGACTCTTTGAGTGTTTAAGATTGCAGATCCTTGAGCTAAACATAATCCGCTTCAAGTGTTTTGCTTGTATCAACACCTTCATTAACTTCCAGTTTGTTTCAAATGCCAATTGGCAAATCTTCTTTAAAAAAAAACATTTGATTTTCAAGCTTCATCAATAAGGCACTTTTCTAAAGAAAATGACATGTTAGCTTATACATTTTTGAAAGTTGGTAAATGGCTTTTGAGGTTGTTGTCATAGAAAGAGAATTATAAATTCAGACATTTAAATTTGCTGATATGCAAAGATGTTCATTACCTTATCCTAAAATGCAGTATTTGATATAAATCTGAAAAGGTGAACAGGTTCCCTGCTTCTTTTATATCTCTATTTATGATGTGGTGTACTACCAAATACCTATTATCTTTGATCTCTCCCCTCCCCCATCTGATTCAAAGTAGATTGAAGTGGGATCAAAACACTAGTTTTATCTAGAAGTCTGATCTGTTTTGTTCTAATATGTTAAATGCACGTCAATAAAGTTAACAGCATTACAATTGCCTTTTCTTCTGAAAAGTTTATTTTAAAATTTTGTTTAAAATACTTTAAAAATAGATTGTTTTTTTTTAAAAAAATATCAATAGAGTCTGAAAGCTGTACCAGGAATTCAAAGCACAAAACAGTAATTTTAATGTGAAAGGGAAGGAATAAATGATCGGATCAGGATGAAGATAGTTTCTAATCTACCCACACTGAAAAAATATAAAGTTTGTGGTTTAGAGGAAACTAGTTAGCTGAAGTGGCTGTTAATAAGAAATAAAAGTTTATGTAAATAACCACTTTGCATGAAGGAATTCAAAGTTAGAAAACAGAGATACAGTAAGGCTTGTCACATGCTACAAGTTATTTTTATTTATTATTTTTACCGTATTTTGTTTTTTCAAACTAAAAAGCTATATAAGGGTATTGAGAATATACCTGTAAGCTTCTTCCATCTCCCTTGTGTGGTGATCCGATTGTATTATTATTATTGTTGTTGTTGTTGTTTTGTTGTTGTTGATATAGTATAGCTTCCCTCTGTTTAATAATTACATTTAATGAGCTTTTATTTTTTCTCTCTGAATGCCATACAATTTAAATGTGCAAATATACTTTTTTCCCTCTTTCATTTTCCTAGGGAGGTAGTAGATTCAATGGTGCAGCATTTTAAAGTGACCATATTTGGTGACCGTAGACCAGTTTATGATGGTAAAAGAAGCCTTTATACAGCCAATCCACTCCCTGTAGCAACAACTGGGGTAAGAGAAGTCACATGGTTTCCTTATTTGTGACAGATCTAAAGTTAAACAGATCTAAAGAAATTGCTTCACTGTTATTTTCAATTGCTTGTTATATATTTCAGTTACTTCCGTATACATAGGGATTTTATTCATTTATTTAACCTGACATTGGTGATATATGCCAATAATTTGACTGACAACCAGCAATTTCAGCCAACAATTTCAGCAAATTGATAACAGTTTACAACAAAAGCATAAAAAGGATAAGAGACAATTAAAAAATGAGGACAACAGAACTATTTAAAGAGTATTACTAATTCATTTTAAAATATAAAAATTGCATATTTAAAACATTTTGCAAAGAAGCATAATCAAGAGAGAGAGAAAGAGGAAGGAAGGTAGGCAGGCCGGCCTTTATTAGGAATTAACAATCTTTCTCTGGATACTGAGAGTGACAGCTGACAGTGACAGCAGAAGGATTTGAGAATAGAGAAGAGGCAGACATAATAGGACTGTTGAACAAGTGCAGTTAAGTGGATTTGTCATCGTCCGCATCATTATCATTTAAAGGCATATAGCAGACAGGGTCAGGCTCAAGCCCAAAGACAACATAGTGAAATCAATCAAGTCCAGTCCTTTATTTGCTTGCACTTAATGGACAGAATCTGCCAGACTAAAGCTATAATCTTCTAACCTATTAGATATATACAGAGATTCTAAGAGGCGGCTACCCCAAACCTCTTCCTTCCTTCCCCATCCAGCTAGAGACTGCACAATCTCTTATTTTGGGCTTTTCTCTGGAATGTGCTGCCTCCTCCCTAGGGATGCTTGGTGTGGCCAAGATCAGCCCCCCCTCCCCCCTCCAGCTTCTCCAGGTGCACATTCCCTCACAGGGCAATATAGTATAAAAATGTTTGATTTGAAGTGAGGAGATCCAGATTCTAGTCCATCTTCAACCAGAGACGTTCACTGGGTGACTTCAGACAGTACCTTTTTGTCGGCCCAACCAGTCTCACAGACCTGTTGTTCTGGGAGAAATAAGGCAGTACTACACAATTGAACTCCTGTTACAAAAGGTAGGATCCAAATGAAATAAATAAATAAATAACTATATGTTGGTTAGGCTCAAAGTGTTTTACATTAAAAACTCACCAAGAATGGTTAAAATACAAAAGGTATAAAAATGAAATGATGCTGTGGGAAAGCAGATAGAAAGCCAGTTTAGCCGTTCCCTCATCAGTTACCCCTTGGTGAAATCACAAAACATTTAAATGTGGCTTGTTTGAAAAGACAGGTTTTCAGTGCCTTTTCTGAATGCCACAAGGAAGGATCACCCAGACCTCTTAGGGAATAATATTCCAGAAGTATCCACAGACTAAAATTTTAGTACATAACATTTGGATAGGCTTCAATAAGTCATCAATCCACTTCCTGGCAAAAGTGTACTTTTTGACATATCAAGCGGGGACTGTACACATGTTTCTGGAAGAAATGCTGAGTTCTTAAGGTTTGCCAGGGGATGTAGTTCTTAATTTCAGGGTGGATCCTGACATATTGGTATGAACATACACGGGTAATCCTTGTCTAAAGACCTTAACTGGAACCAGAATTAAAGTCAAACAGTTGTTAAGCAAAACACCATGTCACTGTGCCATTTCGCGGCAGCGGTTCTGGCAGTCCTAATTGTGATCGTTAGGCAAGGACCTCATGCTTCTCCTGCCCTGCATGAATTGCCTCTGCTTCAAATTCCCCCACCCACCTACCTCCCACTATCTCTGCCCTTTTGACTGCCCTTCACTCCACTGCCTACCCCCACTGCACCCAGCTGACTTTCGCCAACATCTTTTTATTCCTGTTACTGCTCAGGGATCCAGGAACTGGATGAGAGCATAGCCCCAGAATGCATATGGCAGGATGGCAAAGCCTTGCCCAGAGACTAGATCCCAGGCCAGCAATAGGGGTAGGCAGTAGGGATAGGCATCTCAGTATAGAACAATCAAAAGGGCAGAGGTGGAGGGATAGGCACGTGGGGGAGTTAAGCACAGGCCATTTGCAGAAGGCAGGATAATTCAAGGAAGCATTGAGGAGTCATTGCCTAAAGCCCCAACGTCCAAATCAGAGGTGGGTTTCAGCAGGTTCTGACCAGTTCTGGAGAACCGGTAGCGGAAATTTTGAGTAGTTCGGAGAACCGGTAGTAAAAATTCTGACTGGCCCTACCCCCACCTCCCAAGTCCCAGCTGATTTTGCAGTAACCTTCCCCTGGATTGGGAAGGGAATTGAGATTTTACAGTATCCTTCCCCTGAAGTGGGGAGGGAATGGAGGTTTTACAGTATCCTTCCCTTGCCACGCCTGCCATGCCACGCCCACCAAGCCACGCCCACAGAACCGGTAGTTAAAAAAAAGGAAACCCACCACTGATCCAAATGTCTGCATTTTTGCTCCAAATTAATTATTTTAATCAGCAAATAGGAACTATATGGATGGACTCTCTTACTCTATAGTATGTCTTGGACCATCCTTCTGAATGCTGTTCTCCCTTTAAAAGCACAGAATCTGAAATTATGAAATGGTCATGCATATTTCATGTAGTATTTTGTGTGACTGCAAAATACTGGAAGGGATACTTTTGTCTGCTGATGTGGCAAACCTGATCCTGACAATGTTTTTCAGATGTTCTAACTTCAAAATGCTTTACACTGTTATGTAGTCTTAAGTAATCTTTTAAAACAGCTTTCTCAGGCTACAGTGCGAAATTTGAAGAAAACCACCATGGGGCACAGTTTATTTATTTAGTAGATTTTTGAAGCTGCTCAGCTCAGTGTGATTCTAGGTAGTGTATAATAACAAAGGGAATTAACCCCCCTAAAATTGCTCCAGAGAATAGAAGCAGCTGTTGAAAAGGCTTTAAATTTCTATTTAGCACCTGTAGCAATAGGTGCCCACTGAGAACAGTTCTAAATCTGTACTATGAATGGTTTGATATTTATTTATTTATTTATTTAGAAAATTGGTATAGCTGCGCATATCACAAACCTGACACTGGATGGTGTGCAATAAAACAGTTAAAAATATAAATGACTAGCATAAATTATTTAAACATTAATAAATATAAATTAAACTGCTCGGGATATTACAATTCTACCTTACTCAAACCTATACAATCTTTTCAACATTTGCCATAAGGCAAATGTAAATAAGGCTACCTTTTTGTAAGGATAAATTCAATAAGTCCAATGATGTGCAAATACAGATATATTTGAATTTTTTTTCAAATATATTGAGTTTACAGTTTAAAAGGGGGGAATGCTTGGTTACAATAGGATCCCAGATTCCTAAGTTCAACATAATGTTTTAAATATTTCCTTTCCATATTTGAATTTAACTTGCTGCAGTTTTCAATATAGTTGTCTGGAATTTTTTCCTTCTATAGCCATATATTTAGAAGCTAGGGAAGTAAAGCTGCCTTAAATCACGTAATTGAAATTGATTAGCAAAGAAATGAAATTAAAATTTGTATGCAAATCTCTTGACTTTTCACACTGAGCTTGAAAACTTTTTTTACTTCCTCTTCCATGGCTTTTTCTCCCAATAGGTTGATTTGGATGTAACATTGCCAGGAGAAGGTGGCAAAGATCGTCCCTTCAAGGTGTCCATAAAATTTGTTTCCCGGGTAAGCTGGCACCTATTGCATGAAGTTCTGACTGGACGAACCTTACCTGAGCCTCTGGAATTGGACAAGCCAATCAGCACTAACCCTGTTCATGCTGTTGATGTGGTGCTACGACATTTACCCTCCATGAAGTAGGTTTCCTAATGTGCTCTGTGCCATTTATTTCCAGAGTTAATTTTTTGTGGAGTTTTGCTTTTAGATTTGCATGCAAAGGTTTGGGAGATGAGGAAAACATGCATTTTGCATTAGTAATGTTAAGGATATTGTTGTGTTAACCACCAGCAGAGTATAGAGCACAGGAAAAGAGAGCAATGAATAAGATACAAACTGCTTTATCAAAGATTTATAGTGAAAAAAACAATCTCATAGTCTTTAATCAATCCAAGTCTTTGCCAGTTAAATCAGTCCAGTGATACAAAAATCTTACCATACAAACAGTAGTTGGTAATAATAGCTAGTTCATGCTGGTAGCAAACCACGATGGTAGCAGATCCATCCACGATGATAGCATCTCTACACACAATGGTAGCAACTCCACACACAATGGTAGCATATCATCAATGACTACATTTCAGTTCCCTTCTTAAATACGTTTACAACTAGTGATTATCTAGTTAGGATAAGTGGAGTCAGTCAGCAGTTGTTACAATGACTCAGCATTACAACTTAAAGTCATATAATACATATTCATGTTAAAGTTATAGAATACATATATTGCCTGGACAACCTTTTAGGCTTACACCATATCCTCACAAGTGAGATCACTGAAAGTTTCTCAGTTCTGTTGAGCAGATTAGTTCTGGTAGAAATGAATAGGAAAATTCTTGAATCATTGGAAAGGTTTTCCACAAGGATATCATTAAGTGAAGATCAAAGGCAATGGGAGACTTGTGAATTTGACAAGTGACAGATAATAAAACAAAGTGACAGACATTGAAGCAGGAGAAATGCCAGCTATGTTGTTTGTCTTGTATATTAGGGCCGTATCTTGGAATTACAAAATCTGTGTTTTTAAAGCAATTTTATATGAAGATATACTTTTCAGGAAGCGGTTGTTTATAATGGGAACTGGTTGTTGAAAGTTGAAAATTTGAAAATAAATCTATTTTGCACACTTATCTGTTTAACTTCAGTTCAGTGCCTTCAAGATTAAATGTTCTACAAACATGGTTTTCAGGACCCCAACATTCCCTTTCCCCAAAAAGAGACAGCCCCTTGTAGGTGGGGAATTTTGAGGTAAAACTCCAGATTGAGTGATACTGGGGAAGGTGAGGTATGAAATGCTCTTTAAAAAAAAAAAAAAACTTCTGTGATAAATTCATTAGATAATTCAAGCAAGCTATTTTCTCTTAGAATGTTCTCTTTCTCAGTTTTGGGGGAAAAATATAATAAATAACAGGTAATAAATCCTTTGTGTAGACTGAAGGTGCTAAATCCAGCTATTTTTCATTCCTAATTTTTTTTCTGATTCATTCTATTTGTATTAGATTAGATTTCAGCTGTTATAATTTCCAGTACAACCATAGAGCATCAAGCTGAGGACAGCTCTATTAGAAGATCTTGTCTAAAAGCGTGTTTTCTATTTGCAAACTCAAAGTGAAATCCTACAATTAGCAACCCCTTGTAAATTAAGTGAGGATTTTGAAACACTGTCTTTTGCTTTGCAGGTATAGGTAGTTCTCGATTTAAGATTACAATTGGAAATGGAATGTCTGTCATGAGTCATTGCGGTCATAAAGCAAGTCAATATGATCAGCCTCAATTTTATGACCATTTTCACCATAGTCATTAAATGAATCACATAGTCTTTAAATTAATCTGGCTTCCCCCATTGACATTGGTTGTCGGAACATAGTATCAGGTGCAAAAAATCAGAACCATTCATAGGTTGCAACATAGATGATTGATTGACACCTATACGCAAGAACCTAGTCAACTAATGATCAGCACTAAATTGGTGCTCAATAAGGGTCAATGGCATTCAAGAGAGACTGGGCTTTGATCTCTTTTGGCAATACTGGCACTCTAAACTGATGATGTGTTTATCTCCCCCCACCCTCCCCACCGCAAGATCTGCCTGCTCTTCTTCATCCAGCTAAGAAGGTCACAAGTGGCACTCGTGTGTTCTTGGGATGCTGTAACTGTTGTCAATGCAAGCCAGTTGCAAAGCACCAAGTTCATAATCGCATGACCGTGGGGATGGTCGTAGGTGCAAGCAGGTGCAAGAATTGGTCATAAGGGATATTTTTCAGCATCTTTGTAACTTTGAATGGTTGGTAAATGAGTGGTCATAAGTGAAGGACTGCAGATAGCCCTCAACTTGAAAAAAAGAAGGTAAAGGTTTCCCCTGTCCAGTTATGTCTGATTCTAGGAGGTGGTGCTCATCTCTATTTGCTAGCTGAGAGAGCCAGTGGTGTCCAAAAATGCGTCTGTGGTTATGTGGCCAGCATGACTATATACCGAGGCGCGCAGAATGCTATTACCTTCCCACCATCTACTTGCATTTGTATACTTTCAAACTGCTAGGTTGGCAGGAGCTGGGGCAGAAATGGGAGCTCGCCCTGTCACATGATACTTGGCTCTTAAACTGCCAACTTTTGGGTTGACAAGCCCAGCATTTTAACTACTAGGTCACCATGCCCCTAACTAACCATTTGTTTAATCATGGTTAGAACTTACAGTGGTCTTCGAAAAAGTGACCTATGATTTGTCCTAGAAGTTACCATTGTTGCATGACCCCTGCGATCATGTCGCAAAAAAACTCTAGTAAAAACAAGCATGACTCAATTAACAATTGCATTGCTTGGTTATGAACATTCTGATCCCAATTGTGGTCATAACTCGAGAATTACCTGTATTGTCTTTATTTTTTTCATTATTGTTTTATTATTTTGAGGCACCAGGCATTCATGTAGATTATGGTGACATATGAAATAGCTCAATAAACACTTGGTTCCTTCTCTACACAGGTATACACCTGTAGGCCGTTCCTTTTTTTCTGCTCCTGAAGGCTATGATCATCCGTTGGGAGGTGGCAGGGAAGTCTGGTTTGGATTTCATCAGTCTGTTCGGCCAGCAATGTGGAAAATGATGCTGAATATAGATGGTAACCCCCAGTTCTGTTTTGAGAAACGGCAGGGGGGATTTATAAAAGATTGATGTCGTGCATGGATATGAAAGGCTTCAACATGAATACACATACACAATTCGTTTTGGTGTTTTGTAAGGAAAAGTCCTTTTCTCTTTTACAACTCTGTTTCCTTTTATAAATTCTCCACGTTGGCTTGGGGGATTCTGGGATTGAAGCCCGCAAATCTTCAAGTTGCCAAGCTTGAGAAATATGGAATTAGGGAAACAAAATAAATACTATTTTTTATAGTAGGAATAACAGGTGTGCCTTTGTCAGGGGAAATTGTAACTGGAGGTAGATAAGAATTTATGTTGCAATTCTGAAACATATTTTCATATTTGAACCTCAAATTTCCTTGATTTCTCTCTCTCTGAATTAACCCATGGAATAATAAACTGCATCTATACTTCAATAATGTAAAGTTTTATTCTGGTTCTCCTGCCTGTACATTGCCCATGTTGATTCCAGGCAAGATCCCAGCAGGAGTTCTAGACCACTCACCAGGCTGCCATAAGGATGGTTTGGCTTCTGGCAGTTCTGGTTCTGTGTTATAGACAGGGGTCTCCAACCTCGGTAACTTTAAGCCTGGAGGACTTCAATTCCCAGAATCCCCCCGTCAGCTGGCTGGGGGATTTGGGAGTTTTTTTAAAAAAATTGATTTATATGCCGCCCTTCTCCGGAGACTCAGGCCGGCTTATAATGCGTTAAGCAATAGCCTTCACACTTTTGTATATTTTATACAAAGTCAGCTTATTGCCCCCACAAACTGGGTCCTCAATTTACCTATCTTAGAAAGGATGGAAGGCTGAGTCAACCTTGAGCCTGGTGAGATTCGAATTTACAGTAATTGCAGACAGCTGGAGTTAATTACAATGCATTAGTCTGCTGAGCTATCCAGGCTCCTATCCAAGCTTAAAGTTGTCGAGGTTGGAGACCCCTGGTATAGGAGACCTAAACTATGGTTAGATCATTTAAAAAAACATTCTATTTTCTAATAAAGTTGTTCTTTCAGGCCAGCACAAAGGCTAATTAGTCTTTAAGTTGCTATCTCCAAAGGAAAACTTTTTAACATTACTCCAAAATTTAAAATTCCTGTGGAAATTGTTCTTTATTGATTGGTTGTGTTTATGTCTAACTTTGCCAGCAAAAATTCAAGGCATAGTATGTGATACCCCTTTCTTCAGTATTGATCTTAGGCTTGGATTGATCTTTGCCATTGCTTGATGGCCCCTGATTTGCTTTGTGGATTTTGTTAGCAGACTTTCTTAGCCTGGGTTGCTGTTGATTTAATATTTTTAATTTTGCAGCCATCCAGAGTCCACTGGAGGTTGGTAGTCAATAAATTTAAATAAATAATTTTCATAACATCTTGTGAAGGAAGAAAGGCTTAGATATAGCAACTAGTCAAACATTTGCCAGGTTGCTCCAGGTTGTTCCCATATTAAGCACAAGCATTTGCTGAGATTCCAGATTAAATTAATTGTATTTATTTAGAAATTTTGTGAAAACAAAACACATTTAAATCAGTTGAAGAATATTTTAAAGCATAAAACTATTTCAGCCAGCCTGAAATACAGATACAGATAGTCCTCGACTTATGACTGGTTTCTTTGCAACAAGTTATATGGAATCCCAAAAAAACTATTTATGATCCAGTTTCAAATCGTAACATCCAGTTATGATGACATATATGCTTGCAGCAATTTGGGTGTTTGGCAGTTGAGTTGCCATTACACTTATTTGCAGTGTCCCAGTTATGTGAATGCAATTTTTGATGGCTTTTTTTTTGCTGGTTTCTGGCCTTTACTTTCGGTTTCTGGCAAAACTGCCCATTGAATAAAATGGATTCATAAAATGTCTGCTGTGTTTGTTTAACAATCACCACAAAAATTGTCATAAAATTGGGTCAGGTCATGTGACTTGCTTAACAACCACAGGTTGACCATAGGTCAACCACAGTGACCTATGACCATAATTCTGGACTCAATTGCAGTCCTAAATTGAGGACTATTAAAATGCTTTGGTCCAAAAACTGGAGCAGGGAAGAATGCAGTGTGTACACGCAAATATGTTGTGTGTACTGTTAATGAGACAATGAAGAATCTGCTTAGTACCGGAAAAGTCAGTATTTATTCATGACACAATTGAAGTGTGGGGTTTGCCACTTTAGATACAAGAGAAGTTTCCTACATAGTGATTATGTCAGTGAAGGGAACTGTTTTAGTGGCATATGAATCTTGTTTATAATCAATCTCTCGCAGATAAACTTATTCAAAATTCTCAGTGTTACAGATTTGCCCTATTTGATGTTATGTTTGCAACTGCATCTTGTCTCGATACCAGTCTTTGAATCAGAATAAATCAAGAGGAGAAACAAAGAACTCCTGGGTATTGGAGGAGGAGAGCAGTGTTAGTTTGTCAGGAGGAGTCTGATAGCACCTTTTCTGACAAACAGATTTTATTAAAAGACAGGAGCTTTTGTGAACTGCAACTCATGAAATCTTAAGCTTTTAAATAAAATATGTTAATCAGAAAAGGTGTTTGTTACCAGACTGCTTCTAAAGAATCCCTGTGATGAAATGTGAGACTCTCCAGTTGATGAGATCCTTTATCTTAGGTAGTGATTGTGTGACAGCTTTGAAGACTATTTATTTCCTTAAATTTTCTTTTTTCCACCCTAGTTTCTGCCACTGCCTTCTACAAAGCACAACCTGTAATTCAGTTCATGTGTGAAGTTCTTGATATACACAACATTGATGAACAGCCACGACCTCTGACTGATTCTCACCGTGTAAAATTCACCAAAGAGATAAAGGGTGAGTTTAAAAAAAATGTAGCATTTAATCCACACAGTGCTAATCTTACTGCTTTAGGAGGGTGCTTGCTTAGATCTCAGACATCTACATTAATCAAAAATGTACAATGGTACTTTACCTTTGGTGCCACATGGTGACTTATTACCGTGGCATCTATGTGATGGGCAATGGATTTGTATTCTTGAAAATGTAATAAACAATGAAAGGATTTTTTTCCCCAGATGTCTGGACTGTAGAGATTTCAGTTTGCGTTGCCAGAAAGGCTCCATTGCCAGAATTGTGTGCTGCGTCTTTATCTCTTGCCTTCTAGCCACACTGTGCATCATCTTTGATTGACTTTTACTACTGTATTCTTTCAGCTGCCATAGTGCAGCTTCCTGACGAAACTAGGTTGGTTATATGCTAGCCAATCAATCACCTTACAAATAACACCAGGTGTAAGACATAGGCAGCATTGGATTAGTATGTTCAAATAGTACTGTTTGAGATATTTCTACTCGTAAACTGACAGCAAACGGCACTCTTTACTAGCCCTGATGATGTTACCAAGTTAGGGTAATGAAATAGCTGCAAGAAAACAAGCAAGCTCAGAGAACACCAAGGACCCCCATTTGTATTTCAACTTGTTTCATTTACTTCAGTCAATATCAAAATATTGGTTCTTCTGTGCTATACAGGTAGTCCTCGACTTACAACTGATTGCTTAACTGTTCCGAAACTCCAGTGCTACCCCCCCCCCCCCCCTTGGGGTTATGTGACTGTATTTTGGACATTTGGCAACTGGCTCACATTTATGGCTGTTTGCCGCATCCCATGGTCATATGACCACAATTTAGGACATTTTTGCCAGAAAGTAGCATTTGCTTCTGTTGTTTTGCAAACCCCGGCCTATAGTGAACAATGGGTTTGTTGAACAACTGCCAGGTTCTCTTAACAACCATTAAAAAAAAAAAAGTTTTAAAATCAAATTGGTCATGTGACCACCAGTTTTACGACCATCGTGACTTACAACTGTAAATGCCAGGTTTAATTACAGTCATAAGTTGAGGATTACCTGCTGTGGTTAAAATATTGGTCTATAGACTGGGATCCAGATTCAGTTCTAATAGCCACGGAAGCACATTGGATGGCTTTGGCTAAGTTATTCTCCTCAAGCCAACCAACTTTATTGGACATTGTTATTTGAAAAATGCGGGGGGGGGGGGTGGGGGGTGAGAAATATCATGTATGCAATCTTGAGCTCCTGGAGAAAAGGCAAGAAGTACCAATAAATAAATAAATAAAAATATTGCCATATTTGAATTGGAAGAAAGACATCCCTTGTGAGGATACATTTTTGTATCATCACGTTTCAGGTACGTTTGTGTGTCCCTGAAGCTACTTTGCCTATTTTAAATCAAAGGATGCAAATGCATATTTTAAATTAGCAGTACTGCAAAGAAGATAAAGGGAGACATGTTCTTTTGATATGTGCCCCTGCTTCAGACAAAGCAGGTTTGCTGATTAGCCTCCATTTCAGTTCTAATGATCGGTGTCGTGCAGGGACATTCAGAGTAGAAGCTGTGGTTCCTTTATGGCAGGTATCAGCAGTGTTTTTCTTGGGCAGTGTGCCATGGTGTGATCTTCCACAAAGAGGGATGAAAGAAAGAAGTAAAAGGCCCCCAAATGTTGCAGAAAAATCTTACGGTTTTGATAGTGCACCTCCTTTCCAAGGTCTTGCACGTTCTTACTTGAAATCTTGCAAAAGTGTAGCCTTTTTAAAGATATGTGTCCACTTGGCTGGTTGGATGCTGTCTGGGCCAATTCTGCTCTATGAGAAAAGGAAACACAAATACGGATTCTTTGATTTGGATCACATTTGCTGTTTCATTTCCTTTTAGCATTCATAGGCTATGGCTTCCTTCCACACTGGAAATGGACAGATTTTGAGAAGGAAATCCTTGTTCTTCACAATGTTCACTCATTTTCACCAAAAAATATATGAATGTTCACAAAATAGGGAAAAAGACACTACTCAATGAAACATGGTTCTCTCCCAAAAGTTTTATTCCTTGCACAAAGGAGATAACAGGATGCCTGTGTTTGCCTTGATTTTTTTGGATTTTTAGAGCTTTATTTTCCCAGATATGGCGAGCAGGAAGGAAGCATCAACAGGGAAAAATGCCTTCAGGTGCTGTCTGTGTTCTTTATGGTGGGAGAAAGAAAATGCCATTTGCTGACATCCAAATCAACTTGTCTTCATAGCCCACTGGGTATTCCTACATATCAGAGACTTCAGCTGGGCCACCTTTTGGAAGAATTCAAGCTAACACATTAACATTCATGAAATTGGTTTTTGGATTTGGCATGCTTAGAAAAGATACATTTAAGTTGCTATTGATCAGGCTAACTGTCCTCCCTTTTTTGGGAACTCAGGGGCCCTCGAAAATTGAAATTTAGAAACCACCAAATAGTGGCACATTTTTCATTTATAATTTAAGAGGAATAACAGTAGTGTGTTACATCCTTTGGATCAACACGTCAGTCATCACAGCAGTAACATAGCAATTCCATAAAATTAAGAGAAAAGAGGAAGAATAATTTCATTTTGGTGACATCAGTGCTTGAGGCTGAAAAAAATATGCAAAAGGGAAATTGTAAAAAAGCGAACAAAGCACCAATGTAAAATATCGTCTCATCCTGTTTTGGGGAAAGCCTTAGGGGCCACAACTCTGTGGGATTATATTAGGAATGTCCAACCATTCTTATTTTTCTTCCTCCCAGCAGTATATGTAGAAATTATAGCAAATTTTAATGGAAGGGATGAATAAGTTCTGCTACAAAACATCCTGTGTCTGTACAAGCATTCTCTGATGTCAGTATTTTCTTTCTCTTTTTTTATCCAGGTCTGAAAGTTGAAGTGACTCATTGTGGAACGATGAGGCGGAAATACCGTGTCTGTAATGTTACACGGAGACCTGCTAGTCATCAGACGTAAGGGCATGGCTAAACCACACAGTTAATATATGTGGCTACGAGATAATATACAGGTCATTCTTGATTTACAACTCCAGCTGGGACCAGAAATTTGGTTACTAAACTATGCAGTTGTTAAGCAAATGCTCGTGACTAGCCCCAGTTTTGCAACTATTTTTACCATGGTCACTAAGTGAATCCCAGTGGGCATTAAGCAAATCACATTGTTGTTAATTGATTTTGCTTTTCAGAAGCTGGCTGGGAAGGTCACATTGTGATCACATGATTGCAAGATGCTGCAACTGTTGTAAATGTTAGCTAATTGTGATCATGTGACTCCAGTGGGGGGATGCTACAGTCTTAACTTTGAGAATGGGTCGCAAATCGCTTTTTCCAAGACTGTTGTAACTTCAAACCATCATTAAATGTACGGTTGTAATTCAAGGACTACCTGTATATAGTATGGGAGGAAGAAGATCCATAGATTCACAGACTTGTGCAAATTAACTGTTCTTTCAATTCCGCTTTCCAGATTTCCATTGCAGTTAGAAAACGGTCAGACTGTGGAGAGAACAGTAGCACAGTATTTCAGAGAAAAGTACAACCTACAGCTGAAATACCCTCATCTTCCTTGTCTACAAGTGGGACAGGAGCAGAAACACACCTATCTGCCTCTTGAAGTAATGTATTTAATATCACAATCTCTGAAACATTTGAAGACCCCCAAATCTTTCATTTGCAGATTTGAAAATGTTAATTATTTTTCAACAATGCATACATTCTGTATATGTGAGCTTTCCTCTGAACTACAAATAACCATGAGTCTAGAGCATTCTTTGCTCATGAAACTTTACGTTCTAATGTATTTATTAGATTTGTAGGGAGTCACTACCCTGTTTCCCCTAAAATAAGACATCCCCTGATAATAAGCCCAATCGGGCTTTTGAGAGCATGAGCTAAAATAAGCCTCCCCCCCAAAATAAACCCTCCACGAAAATATTTAAACACAGAGCTGGAAATCAGGTAAGATGGCAAGAGGAGCCCCATCTTGCTCCACGCACACCAAAATAATAAGACCTCCCCGAAAATAAGGCCAAGCGCTTATTTTTGGGTTAAAAAAAAATATAAATCAGGGTCTTATTTTTGGGGAAACATGGTAATCTTTGGGCCCGATGTCTAGCTGAAAAACACTGTCTGTAGAAGCTTTCAGTTTTTTTTTTTTTAAAAAAGTATAATAGTATCTTACCACTTAAAGACCTGAAAGACCAAACTAGGGATTAATCATCTTGGAGGAAATCTATATAGTTGCTAAGGATTGATCCAGGCCTGATGGCACTTAATCAATTAAGCAATACTATCCAGCCAATTCATAAAAGTATTATTGATGCATGTGGAACATGCTTCTCAAACTTGGGTAACCTTCGGTTTCCAGACTTCTCAGCCAAGGTCTTCATATCCCCTGGGAAATTCTGGCAGTTAAACATACATCTGCGCAGAGTGCCATTTGGACAGTACTATCATAGCAAGTTATTTTGGAGGAAGTGGAGTTTCACATGTTATATAAAAAACATTGCATGCTGCTCACAATTGTATAGCTCCATCATTTGTTCTTTGGTTATCATAAGATTAACAAATAATATTTTTGCAGGTGTGTAACATCGTGGCAGGCCAGCGATGTATTAAGAAGCTTACAGACAATCAAACATCAACAATGATAAAAGCAACAGCCAGATCTGCACCTGACAGACAAGAAGAAATCAGCAGACTGGTTAGTTTGCCTCTGAATTAGAAAAATAGATAAACCAGCTGGAGGAGTCATTGAGGATCCGGTGTGCTTGTTCCTGTTTGGGTCCTCATATCCCAAATGTCTCCTATCTTTTTTAATCATATCAGTTTATTCTTGTGCAAGTATTGAAGTCAGCTACTGTAGAGTTATCATGTTGTCCCCTCTTTATCTCCTCTTTTCTCAGGTGCGAAGTGCAAATTACGATGCTGACCCATTTGTACAGGAATTCCAGTTTAAAGTGCGTGATGAGATGGCTCATGTGACGGGGCGTGTGCTCCCAGCTCCCATGTTGCAGTATGGAGGGCGGGTAAGAAACTCTTCTCTGGAATAATTGTCATATAATTGGATTTGTAGCTTTGGACTCTCTTGGTTAGTGATTTCATTTTCCTAGTCCCCGCCTTAAGTTTATGCAACTATGATATGACATCTAGTGCTCATTGTGTAAACTGCAAGCATATTGATATTTCTGTTTATTTATTTAGAATCGAACAGTGGCAACACCAAGCCATGGTGTATGGGATATGCGAGGGAAGCAGTTTCACACAGGTGTGGAAATCAAGATGTGGGCTATTGCTTGCTTTGCAACACAGAGGCAATGTCGTGAAGAAATACTAAAGTAAGCCTATTGTTCAAGACATGAGTTGCTTCCCTTTGTTGTGGCCTATCAGCAGCCTGTGCAGCTAGTAGCTGATTCCGACAGGGAGGAGGCTGATGTGGTCCTGCGCCAGCAGCCTGCGCAGCTGGCACTTGAGTCAGACAATGGCTGGAGAAGATGTGGTGCCAGAGGCGGGGATTCAGCCAGGGCCTTCAGAAACTTCCTTAATTGAAGAGGACAAAGAGGAGGAGCCTCTTCTTGATGCACGGGCACGCAGAGCTGCCAAAAGGCAGGAGCAGCTCCTCAGGAGGAGGTCTCCTTGAGAGTAAGGCTTGGGGCTAATTGGCCACTTCCTTAGCCTATTTAAGGAGGAACGTCAACTGAAGCAATTTGCAGGGAACAACTTCATTCACATTCCTTCGTGTCTTGTCTTGCTTATCTTATCAGCTTCCTGCAAATTGCTTCTGGACATTCTGCCAACCACAGTAAGCTTTCAGTATTATTCTTTGAATTCTTGGCAGCTGTTAATGCAGTTAATTAACAGCCGTTGTTGTAAAAAACTGGTTTATTTAGTAAACTAAGGTTTAAACAGACTTTGTGTGTGCTACGTTCTTTGGGGTCCGTAGCTGGGGCAGAAAACCCTTTTTAAATTGCTGTATTTTGATAATAGAATAGAATTCAGTTCAATTCTTTATTGGCCAAGTGTGATTGGACACACAAGGAATTTGTCTTCAGTGCATAAGCTCTCAGTGTACATAAGAAATACATTGATCAAGAATTATAAGATAACATTTAACGATAGTCATAGGATACTAAATAAGCAATCAAATCATATCATAGCTGTATTATCGATTCTTTGCTTTTTGGTTTATACTGGATCTCTGAAAATATTTTGCTGATCAAAAAAATATGATTGATTATGTGCCATCAAGTTATGTTCAATTCCTGGTGGCCACATAGATAGGTTTTCTCCCTGATGATCTTCCCTAACTTGGTCTTTCAACTCTTCCAGTGGTGCTGTTACTGTTGTAACTGGGTCTATCCACCTTGTTGCTGGTCATCCTTTTTTGTTTCCTTCCACTTTTCCCAGAGTCTTTTCCAGTTCAGAGTAAGAGAATTTGACCCTAGTCAGAGTTTAAGTAAGAACTCTGGACTGATTGATTTGTTTTCTTGGTGTGAGCTCCCATTATTTGTCCCAGCTTCTGCCAACCTAGCAGTTCGAAAGCAGGTAAAAAATGCAAGTAGAGAAATAGGAACCACCTTTGGTGGGAAGGTAACAGCGTTCTGTGTGCCTTTGGCATTGAGTCATGCCGCCACATGACCACGGAGACATTTTCGGAAAGCACTGGCTCTTCGGTTTTAAAACAGAGATGAGCACTGCCCCCTAGAGTTGGGAAAGACTAGCACATATGTGCGAGTGGAACCTTTACCTTTTTTATACAGCCCTGTGCCTCACTTCTTTGCCTGGAGCTAGTCTGTTTTGCCAAGCGCAATCTATACTGTGGCTTTTCCCAAAGGTGCTTTTTCAAGAGGCAACTGGACTTTCTGGTTTTTCATTGAAAACGTTTCTCTTCTCATCCAAGAAGCTTCTTCAGCTCTTCAGAGGAAGTCCAGTTGCCTCTTGAAAAAGCACTTTTGGGACAACCATGACCTGGATGAATCTCCATAGGTATATACTGTGGATTCTTGATCTATATATGTTTTACATAAGGACAATGAGATATTCTGGGACTCCCATTTTTCTAAGCACGTTCCACTGCTTGATATGATTAATAAAATTAAAGGTTTTTCTATAATCAATGAAGCACATCCTGACTTCTTTTTGTTACTTTCTCAATTATTCACTACACATCAGAAATGTCTCGTGTTCTTTGGCTTTTTCTAAAACATCTTGAACATCTGATGTTACTTTTGTGTGTGTGTAGGCCTCTAATCGGCATTGGATGATCCCAAGCATTACTTTGCTAACCTGTGAAATGAAGGAAATTGTACAATAATTTGCACAATCAATTAAGTCTCTCTATTTTGGTATTGGAATGTAAATTGGCCACTTTTAGTTTTATCAGTTTATCTTGATTAGAAGCTTTTAGTATTGGAGGTACTTATAAATAGGAAATGTCTTCTATCTTATCTTGAATATTGACACGTCTACTGTTCATAATTTCAGTGTATTCCTTCTAACTCCTTCAGCATACCCATTTAAGGTCTGGAATTTCCTTTCGATTTCACAGACATTTTGGAAGTCTTTCCTTGTTTTTCCATGCCTGTTTCCATTTTCAGTGTTTTTAAAGATGTTGTAATATTGCTTCTCATCTTTTTTAACAGCTCTAAAATTTTCCCCCCTGAATTTTTAATCTTTCTGGCTTGACTTCTCTTCTCAGTAATTTCTGCAGTTTGTTCTGACATTCTGTTTGCTGTCTTCTGTTTCTCCATCTTTGGCAATTGCTTTTTGCATTCGTCCATAACAATTTCCTTCAGTTCATTCCTCAGTTTGTCTGGTTCTCTGTCAATGAGACGAGAATCCAAAGCGTCTTCCTTGAAAACAGTTGGGTATATGCTCAAAATCCCAATGAGTAAGCTAGTTGGTTTTCTTCTTCTTTAGCTTAATTTGGAACTTGCATATGAGCCGTTCATGATCTATTCCACAGTCAGCACCTGGCCATGTCTTTGATCCTATAATTGATCTCCTCCACCTCTTTTTAGCAATAATATAGTCAATTTGATTTCTATGTTCTCCATCTAGTGAAGTCCATGTATGCAGACATCATTTCAGTTATTTTGAAAATAGTGTAAGCTATGAAGTATTTGTGGGAGTTGAGGAAATTGATGTCATTCCCCTGCTTCATTTCTGTTTCCTAAACCATATAATCCATCTGCATTTTCCTTCTTAATACTTTCAACTCTTTCATTCCAGTCTCTCATAAAAAAACCGTAACGGTATATAATTATAATGTTAAAATTAATAATATTCTTGTTGTTCAGAATTACATTGGGTGTTTAATACTACTCTGATTATCATCTTTGCCTTCAAAACTTGCTGAAAGTCATTCTCACTAATACAGATAGTGTTTGACTTATGACCACAATTAAGCCCAAATTTTATGTTGCTAGGTGAGATGGTTAAGTGAGTTTTGCCCCATAGTTGTTAAGTGAATCACTGCAGATGTTAAATTAGTAACACAGTTGTTTTAAGTGACTCTGGCTTCCCCATTGACTTTGCTTGTCAGAATGTCGCAGCCCTCAGGATTCTGCAACTGTCATAAATATGAGTCAGTTTCCAAGCAAGTATCTGAATTTTGATCATGTAGCAGTGGGGATGCTGCAATGATTGTAACTATGAAAAATGGTCATCAGTCACTTTTTCAGTGCTGTTGTAACTTTGAACAGTCACTAAATGAACAGTTGTAAATTGAGGATTACCTATATTAATGCTAATAGCCTTCAGCTCTGGTTGTCCCTCTCTGTACACTAGCAAAGTGTGCCATTAACTCTCACTTTTAGAGCAAAGGGAAACAAACCTGAATGACCTCTATGTGTATGGATGCTAGCATTCTCCTTTCATCCAGTTTTTATTTGTTGCCAGGGGTTTCACAGATCAGCTGCGCAAAATTTCTAAGGACGCAGGGATGCCAATCCAGGGCCAGCCTTGCTTCTGTAAATACGCCCAAGGTGCTGACAGTGTGGAGCCCATGTTCCGACACCTTAAAAACACATATTCAGGACTCCAGCTCATCATCGTCATCCTGCCGGGAAAGACCCCGGTGTATGGTAAATAAATATCCAAACGCTTTGTGTGAGCTCCACTTGTTTTGAATTGCCTTGAAAAGACTTGAGAACAAAAGTAAATAATCTTAGAATAGTAGATTCTGTATGAAGCTAGGGTTATGAGGGCACGGCAGATCAGGGTAACAATGGAAGTGCAAGCTTTTCCCATTTCTTGTTACATTATGGGAACTGAGAAGAGGAGGAGCTTTGGGATAAAGTTCTTCAGGAGGTCAGTGAAATACACCTCTTGATTGGAAGAAAGCCCTCTGTGGGAAAGACTTTGCATCATATGGGAGAAAGTAAAGCTTTCTAATATGTTTTGTTCTTTGCATCATCCGTTTCTCCTCCCATCATATAGATTGTAAAACTTTTTCAGATATTAACTGGCAACATTTCTTTCATGTTTTCAGAGAATATTGTGTGGCTAGATGATAAAAGCAAGGAAAAAAACAGCAGGAATAAATATTTGAAAGTAATCTATGTTTTCAGGGCTTTGTTTATATGAAGGGCTTTTTCTGAAGACTTCTGTCTTTGAGACCTTTGAATTTGTTTATAAGGGCAAGAGGGGGAGCTGGTTGGGATTTTTCTTCTGCTATTGATCTCTCTCATTGAACTAAGGCTCCTTGGTTTTGTTCCATCTTACTCAGGGGTGGGTTCTACTTACCTTTACTAACGGTTTGCAACGGAGCTGTGCGTGCGCTCTTCTGTGCATGCGCAGAAGCATTCTGATGATGTCAGGGTGGGGCGGAGCCTCCTGCTGGTTTTACTACCAGTTCTGTAGAACCGGTGCGAACTGGGGGCAACCCACCCCATCTTACTGCTCAAAACCTCTAGGAAATATTAGTCCTGGCAAAATTCACGGCAGTAGAGGCAGAACCTGGTGACTGGGGAATTCTGGGAGTTGAAGTACATTAGTTTTAAAATTGCCAAGGTCGGACACCCCTGATTTAGACCGAGGTGCTTCTCGACCTGCTCTCCCCTAGGTATGTTTATTCATTCATTTATTTAAATTCCCATGATTGAAAGGAAGATAATGTAAACTATGATCCAGCCCATCTGGAGGGCATGAATTGGGAAAGGCTAATGCTGATTGATAAGGAAAAACTGGGCATGGTTTTCAGAAAGCAGATAACAGTACTGCAGTGTTAGATTTTAGAACCGTTCCTTAGAATTTTGAAGATTCTTCATATTAACGTTTGTTGTTGTGGGGTTTTTTTTAGCGGAGGTGAAACGTGTGGGGGACACACTTCTGGGGATGGCTACACAGTGTGTTCAAGTCAAGAATGTCATAAAAACGTCTCCTCAGACCCTCTCAAACTTGTGCCTAAAGATTAATGTAAAATTGGGAGGAATCAACAACATTCTTGTACCTCATCAACGGTAAGAATCCTTCCTTAATGTTTCATAGAATTGGGCATAGGAGTGCATGCATCAAAACTGAGAAACTCTGTGGAATTGCCATGTTTTGATGTGGCAATTGTTTACATACAAATCTTTATGTTTGAAATAAACACGGCCGTGATACTTGGTTCCTTTAATAGTTAAAATCATGTTGGTTGCTTTGAAGTGTCTTTTGGTGATCAAATAGGAATTTTTAGAATGATACAGATAGTCCTTAATTTATGTCCATAACAGAGCTTGTCCATTAATGGTTGTGATGGTTGTAGAATGGTTGTAAAATGAGTCACTCAATTTTTCGACCATTTTTGAGGTCGTTGTTAAGTGAATATAGTGAACTTAAAGCAAGCATGGTGATCGTAAAGCGAGCCCATTGTTCATTATGGGGTGGGGTTAGGGGGTTTTAGCCGAAAACTAGAAGTAAATGCTGGTTTTCAGGCAAAAGCATCATAAAACACAGTTGGATGCTGCAAATGACCTTAAATGCAGACCAGCTGCTGAGCGCTTGATGTCACATGACCATGAGGCGAGCGACGGCCATCGAAACTTCAGAACCAGGTCATAAATACCACGAAGGGTCCATTACAACTTTCTAACGATTGCTAAGAAATTCTTCGTAAATAGAAAACTATCTGTATGCGGCTATAAATTCTGATTGCAGATCTAAGAAGACACACATTCAGGCAAGGAATGAATACTCTACATCAGTGTTTATTTTAGCACATGGGACATTCTCTATAATGACAGATTTTGTTTCACATGTAAATTTAGTGGGTTGTTGTTTTTTTTTTTTCAAAGAAACTAAATTCAGTAAGATGCAGGAGTTAGCCATGAGATTTGTTACATTCCTGGCTACACATCAGAAGCATCTGCCTTTCTTTTCTTTCCAAATGTGAGGTGCATGTAATCCAGGGCCTGCTGACCCTCAGTTAGATATTAATATTGCGGTTGATTTGTCCCTTTTTTTAAAAGACCTTCTGTGTTCCAACAACCAGTGATCTTCTTGGGAGCCGATGTTACTCACCCACCTGCTGGGGATGGAAAGAAGCCTTCCATTGCTGCTGTAAGCTACGTTGTATTTATAGGTCTCCCTCCCTTCCTCTTCCTTCCCCCTCCCCAAATAATTTGAATGAGAAAACCGAGGAACTTGGATTGAGACAGAATGAATTTGTTTTGATTGCTTTAATCCAGTTCTTTGTGTCTCATGGGTTTATCAGCCATTCTTTCTGCTTAATTTTTCATTGTGCGCAGATTAAAACCGTTTCTGGTAAAGGTGAATGATTTTTGAGGGTTACTTGCAGTTTCTACACACCTGGGTTCTGTGAATCATTGTATTTAACTTTGTTGTCCATTTACCTTATTAAGGGAGAGAAGGCATTTGTTATGTGGTGATGGAGCATGTGGTACATATACATCAAAAATAATTTGATGGATAAATATTTAGATAAATAAAAATATTCCACTTTGAAAATAAATCATATAAGATGCTAGACTAAAACTGGAAAATCCCAGTTTCAAGCTCATTTTTGAGCCTTAAATGTCACTCATTGATTTAAGCCAGTTCCTGTGTCTTAATTCTATGTCTCTCAATGGGACATTGTTGGAAGGATAAACTTGTGAGTGAGTATATATAACTTGTGGGGAGACATGATAGCAGTGTTCCAATATCTCAGGGGTTTCCACAAAGAAGAGGGACTCAAACTATTCTTCAAAGCACCTGAGGATAGAACAAGAAGCAATGGGTGGAAACTAATCAAGGAGTGGAGCAATTTAGAACTAAGGAGAAATTTTCTGACAGTTAGAACAATTAATCAGTGGAACAACTTGCCTCCAGAAGTTGTGAATTCTCCAACACTGGAAATTTTTAAGATGATGTTGGATAATCATTTGTCTGAAGTGGTGTAGGGTTTCCTGTCTAGGCAGGGGGCTGGACTAGATGACCTCCAAGGTCCCTTCCAACTCTTCTATTCTATTCCATTCCATTCTATTCTATTCTATTCTATTCTATTCTATTCTATTCTATTCTATTCTATTCTATTCTATTCTATTCTATTCTATTCTATTCTCTAATTATAAAAGAAAAGATAAATTCAAAATCTAACAAAACATTCTTAAAAAATCAATTTAAGTGACAAGGGTAAGCAACAGCCATATAAAATATTATTTACTTATTAGCTGAGCGGCCACGTAACAGTTGGTATAAAGAAAGGACATTTAAAACATGGCCTCTATGGAATCCTCATTCATTTTCGTGTATCCCTTTTTTTGCTGTTAGGTTGTAGGTAGCATGGATGCTCATCCAAGCAGGTACTGTGCCACAGTGAGAGTCCAGAAACCCCGCCAGGAGATCATCCAAGATTTGGCCTCCATGGTTAGAGAACTTCTCATCCAATTCTACAAATCAACACGGTTCAAACCCACACGAATCATCTTCTATCGTGATGGAGTTTCAGAAGGACAGTTTCGACAGGTCTTCATATCTGTTTATATCACACTTATGTCCTGTATAGTTAGTGGGGTATTTCAAACCAGTTAACAATAAAATGCAAACATTAGTTCAGTGGCAGAGTGCCAAAGAACTTAAATCTTGCATTCATAACAAGAAGAGAAAAGAAAATCATAAAGAGTCTTTAAACACTATCAAGACCTCTACTGTTGATGGTCAGATACCAGAATAAGAATATTATCAGCATCGCTGGCTGCCACAAAAGGTCCTTAAAATCTGTCAATAAGGGCATTGCTTGAATGATTTCTATGTAATCCACTATGAACCTTGTTGAATAGGGCTGGTCCTTCCATTGATCATTGATCACTTTTCATGTCTCCAGCTTAGGAACTTCCTTTTGAAAATTTTTACTATTTGCTTTGCTATAAATGTTTGGATGAAGTCCAAAAAGACCCAGGTTCAAGTCCCACTTGAGCATGAATCCCACTGGGTGATTCAGATCTATCCCTATCCTTTAACCCAACCTACCATATTTTTTGAAGTATAAGACGCTCCAGCATATAAGACACACCTTAGTTTTTGGGGAAGAAAACAAGGGGAAAAAAGTGTGTTTTCTGGATGTGATTGCTGCTGCAAACTCTGAGTTCTTGCAGCAAATAGCAAACATCCAGGTCAGCTTCAGCACATTATTGCAGGCTGATTCAGCATGAGCAGCTGATTGGTGGGTGGAATACCCCCAATCAGCTGTTCCAGGCTGCAGGGATTGACACAGACCATCGCCACCTTCGTGCCTTGCAGTTTTGGCTATATTTGGTGTATAAGACGCACCCAAATTTTCACCCTCTTTTAAGTGAAAATTAAATTTAAGAGCCTTGGTGGCGCAGCAGACTAAAGTGCTGTTAAGTAGCACCAGCTGCCTGCAATTACTGCAAGTTTGAATCTCACCAGGCTCAAGGTTGACTCAGCCTTCCATCCTTTCGAGGTAGGTAAAATGAGGACCCGGATTGTGTGGGCAATAAGCTGACTTTGTATAAAAAAAGAACACCGCTTAAGGGGTAAACCCTACTAAGCAGGTATATACAAAAGTATGAAGGTAAGCCGCCCTGAGTCTCCGGAGAAGGGCGGCATATAAATTGAACCAATAAATAAATAAATAAAGTGATTCTTATATGCAGAAAAACATGGTACTACACATGTATGAAGTGGCGACCATGTATGCTTTTCACTCTTGGGGGCTAAACATGTAAAAAGGATAATATGCAGAAAAGTTTTTAAAGTTCCAGTTATAACACTGCTTTCTGCTAGCTTAGTGTTTTTCAAGCTTGGCAACTTTCAGATAAATGTTGAAGTCCACCCATCTTAAAGTTGCCAAGCTTGAATAAAAGTGCCATACAAATTTGTTGAGGCTGAAAAATGATAAATTGTGTGTTTGTTTGTCAGAACAGAAATTTGATTTACGTTCCCATGCTTATCGCTGTTCGAGTGAGCTAAGCCTTTTATTCCTCCTCTGTAGGTGTTGTATTATGAGCTGCTGGCAATTAGAGAGGCTTGTATCAGCTTGGAAAAAGACTATCAGCCTGGCATAACATACATCGTGGTCCAGAAGAGGCATCATACGAGGCTGTTTTGTGCTGATAGGACAGAAAGGGTAAGACTTGTCCCATTTCCAAGCAAGTTTTTTTTCCCAAACAAGAATTGTAGTCATCATTCTTAGTACAGATACAGAGTGGTTGAGTCTTTGCAGCATTTCATACTGGCTGCTATTCTTGCATCAGATCTATAAAGTAGATAATTGCTGTTACCATATATCCGGGGGTGGGGTGGGGTGGGATGGGAATCCAAGACTCTGTAATAATGACAGGAATAAGATTTCTGGCAGAGGCTTCCTGATTAGGCTCTGTTAAAAGGTTTTAGCCGCTCATCTTCAAGTTACCTTTCCACAATCTGTATTGGAAATGCAGGCCCCCAAATTGCCAACTAATATTGGCTAATGGCTGGCTCAGGTAACATTGGATGCAGCTGAAGTTCTTTGATTTGTATGATTAATTTATAAATAGCTTTGAGTTAGCTTAAAGTTTAATCAAGTGATCATTTTTTTAAAACAAAATTTGCATAAAAATTGCATAAAAATAAAAACAGTTGCTACATGGAAGGTATAATCCTTCTAAAGAGATTATGTGCAATGTAGACATTAGAATCACAGAATTGAGAAATATACAGTTTTTTTTTAAAAAAAACACACATTTTTAATTTACTATTTAATTTACTTATGTTCTAGGTTGGAAGAAGTGGAAACATCCCTGCTGGAACAACAGTAGATACGGACATCACACATCCTTATGAATTTGATTTTTACCTCTGTAGCCATGCAGGAATACAGGTGAAAAATGAAGCATTCAGTTCCTGGACCAATGCTTCCAGTCATGCCTTTCCAAATTTGAGTGGATGAGAATAAAATCGTACTTGTTCAGTTTTTGATTGAGAAAACTTACATCAGCAAAGACTGACCTAAAGCAAAATTACTAATTTATCATTCAGTTATTTCTGAAAATACATACTCATTGGTTAGAATAAGCATTAAAACCTTGATTTGCTATAAAGCAGAAGCTTTCTCCTATCTGGGATGATGATCTCTAATGGAATCTATTCTCTCATAACCTTAAGAAAAAAAGATATAGTTACTTCAACATAAGACGTGGACAATGCTGGCTCCTTTTGACTAAGAAGTGGAGATGAACACAGCCCTAGAGTCAGAAATGAATGGGCAGGGGAAACTTTTCCCTTTAGATAGTTATTGAGTCTTCTTTTAAGTTCCAATTTATGAGAAGAGACCGAGACTGTATTAGGGCAGCTAAAATATATCATTAGAATCCTTTCCTAGATGGCTCGGAATCATTTATAATGGCCATGCCTGTCGTAATAAATTTAAAAAAACATTTGCACTTTTGGAATGTTACACAATAGTGTATCTCAACCACAACCATGACAACTTTAAGATGTCTGGATGTCAACTCTGCTGGCTCGAGGATTTTGTGAGTTGAAGTCCACTCATCTTAAAGTTGCTGAGATTGAGAAAGTTACAGAAATATGATATCAAAATTAATGGGTTGAACTACTGGAACTACTGTCATGTTTTCTTTCTCTTAGGGTACCAGCCGCCCCTCACACTATCATGTCTTGTGGGATGACAATTGTTTTACTGCAGATGAACTTCAGCTGCTAACTTACCAGCTCTGCCACACCTATGTGCGCTGCACACGATCTGTGTCTATACCTGCACCAGCTTATTATGCTCACCTGGTAGCATTCAGAGCAAGATACCACCTTGTGGACAAAGAACATGACAGGTGAGAATGAATGCTTGTGTTGCTCCCTCAGCTAACTGACTACCTAAAAGCCAAAGGTTGGTTCTGTTTTCCAGAATTTTCTGAGCAACATTGGCTTTTTAAAACTATTTCTTGGGATAGAAGTAGCTTAGCTTCTTTACACATTCTTTTAGCTGGGTTCTTTGGGCTTCGGGAAATTAGTACTGAAATAGACATTATGTTTTCCATATATCAGTGTTTCCCAACCTTGGCAACTTTAAGATGGGTGGACTTCAATTTCCAGAATTCTCCATCCAGCATGGGGCATTCCACAGTGTACATGTGTAGGATCCCTCACAGTCTTTCATCTATTATACCATTTTTTCCTGACAAGAAGTGTAGATTAAAGGAGACTGGGATGGACAACGTAGCAGATTCCTCCAGGTTCCATTTAACTCTTTTGAAAGGCCTGTTCTTTCAACTATTTTAGTGCTGCCCCAGCCTTGAAGTCAGGTATATTTAAAGTGGGGCATTTCAAGATTAGAACACATTTGTAAAGTCTGCACATTGTAAGCTCATGTAAATTCATAACAATTGGCTTTAAGCTTCAGATCCTTCAAACATGAGACACTTTGCACAGATCTGCAACATACATAAACATTCAAACATTTGTGTATGTATGTGACTGTAAGGAGGAAGGAAAGCACATTGCTCATTCAGACCACCATGTTACACACTTCATGTCAACAGTATTATATGAAAGGTTTTCCCACCAAATCTGCAAAGAACCACTTTAGATACAGGTTTCGATAAACATTAAATATAGCCCAAGGAATTATTTAGACTCTGGTTCTAGGGATTTATTTTGCATCTGTTAACCTACACAGCAATAATTCTAATATTAAAATGCCACCTTTGAAAACTTGGGGGAAGTTAAAAGGGATATTGGATAAAAACGTTACTTTTGCTGGCTATTGGATCTAAACTCTGTTTGACATAATACTAGATATCTTTGACTTCAGAGCTTGTTCATTGAGAAACCCAAGAAGGAAAGAGAGCAGAACTGGTGCCTTGCAGATCCTCGAGAATTTCTTCATCCTCTCTTCCCTTTTTCCCTCTTCCTACAGTGCCGAAGGAAGCCATGTTTCTGGACAGAGCAACGGAAGAGATCCCCAAGCCCTCGCTAAGGCTGTACAGATTCACCAAGACACCTTACGCACCATGTACTTTGCTTAGCTATATATAAAATAGAGATAGATATATATATATTAAAACAAATGAGATGGAACCTGTTCACGAAAGAAAGAACTGCAGAATTAAGTCACATACAGTGTATGTTTCCAGAGCAATTGGTGAATGGGGGAGGGAGCAGCTCTGCCTTGCTGAAGCTGATTTCTGTTTTTGTGGGGACGGGGAGCAGGCCTTATCCTTGTCCTGATGCAAGGAAGATTGTTTACTTCACCAAGAACACGCCACTTATTATGCAATATGAAACCAGCCAACTGCTTTCAGAGCAGCTTCCTATGGGAAGTGCTGCTGTCATCACCTTTTCCTTTGTGCGTTTGGGTCTCTGTGTTTCTTTTTCGGGGTTGGGGGGGAGGGAGGGAGGGAGGAGTAGTCTAAATCCTTTTTATGCCTTTACCTCAAGTTGCTCAGCAGCACAACTCTTTCTGCAAAAAAATTTTAAAAACCCACAACAACAACAACAACAACAACACAAAGGTTATTAAAACTTATAGGAGCAATGCAAGTGATGTTGAGGTGGGAGTGGGTTGGTGGGTGTGCAAAAGTGTCTTTGTTTTGTACCCTTGCGGAAGTTGCATACAGCTTCTCCTCCATGGTTGACTGTGCTTGAATGCAAGCAGAACAAGTGTTACTTTGTGTGAACGGCCCCATCATTATTGTGGAAAAGAGTGTGCGCACTTGCACTTAATACTTCCCTGTGTATTTAGCCAACTGCTGCCTTTCATGTCTGTCTGCATAGCTTGGGAGTCGCACCACTCCATTTGCTTTCCATCGTGAAAACTAAATTTGCCATGTACTTTTCTCCCAGAAGTACTGATACAGCCTGGCCAGACTAATGATGTTGTTGCTTTCTGAAGTTCCAGCTAATTTTCCCTCTTGTGTGTTGTACCTGTATCTTCCAAGCTTCTTGTGACATCATATGTTCCTTCGTTTCACTGGGTGGCACGTCGTGATGAAGTAGAGAGTTGAGTTATTTTTATTTTTTTATTTTTTTTAAAAAGGAGACAGATTTGTTGAATGGCTTCCTCTCACTTTAATGTGACTGCGCATATCTGTATGTGTACTCCCCCCCCCCCTTTTATATTTATTAGACAAATAACAATGCTATAATTTAAGTGGGCAACCTGGGTTTTTATGTTTAGAGACATAACTATTTTGTTTAAAGGACTGACAACCTGTTTTTGCTACCTTTTTAGTGCAATAAGCCGTTAAAGGAAAAAATAATAATA
The DNA here is from genome assembly GCA_030761175.1 of Masticophis lateralis. NCBI lineage: Eukaryota > Metazoa > Chordata > Lepidosauria > Squamata > Colubridae > Masticophis > Masticophis lateralis. The sequence continues at coordinate 9,350,132 of JAUDYJ010000009.1, read as the reverse complement.
ATCTGTCCATTTTTGCTGCAGCAGCATTTTACACCTTTCATGATGGAAAAATGGACGTATCTGGGCTTTTAAACAAACAAAATTAGCCTCAATTTTGAAAGGAAAGCCTTACAATAGGGGTTTTTTTTTTTTTTATCAAAAAGGCAAGCTGCTTCATGCTGCTCTTTGTCTCCGGCGTTTAATGCTGCCTTGTAATGCGGGACTTCTGTTTGCTGAACCTTTATTTTATGAGTATTTTTCCTCTACAGCAAAGCCTTTTACAGAAGCCTAACTCTTGTCCCGATGAAATCAGGCCAAGCCTAAAATGCAGGTGGGCGGGAGAGAGTGTTTAAGAAGCTATTTTTTTGATTGTGTAGGCTTTTTGTTTTGAAATTGAGTGCGCTATTTTGTTTGGTGGGATACATTTTAGAAATGAGATCATTAAATGTGAATCTGGTAAGTGGGCCTTTCTCTGTTTCATTCCACTTGGCATCCGAAGCAAAGTATTTTATTGTCAGAGGTGAACATTTTGACTCAATGGCAGGGTTTGGGGAAATGTTTTGCACTTTGTAAACACGTGAACTGCAGTTTTGTCTGCTTTATTTGCACTGGTTTTATATTATATATGCAGAGACGCGTACGTGCAGATGGTTCATTTGGGCATTGTTGAATAACCCAGCCCTGCTGAAACAAACCAAGCCCTCCACGTGAAAACCATTTGACTGGTTGAAGTATGTTTACTTATCTCCATGTTGCGTTTAAAAGAGCCCGCTCTTTTTGCCAATCTCTTGTACGGAGAGTTGATTAATCTGAGCCCATTTTTCTCCCCCAACCATGATCCTTTAACCTTCTGCCATGTTTTAAAGGATAGGTTTGGATTTCTGCAGGATGATGTCTCAAAGTGCATTTACTACACACCTGGCCTAGTAGAGTTTATTCCAATTCGCAGGGAAGGGGCACAATTTGAATACACTTGACATCGCTTTGATTAGGGAAGCTGTTCGCTTGGGTTACAAGTAAACTCTAAGCCTGAAAAGTGTTTTAGTTGAGGATGTGTTATGTACCGGGCTTACCTTTGTGTTCTCAGCAGGGAAGTCAGCCCAGGGAAGAACCTATGAAGTTCAGGCTTGGGGAGATTTCTTCACATTTGTCTATCACGTCTTTGTCCAAAGAAAACATGCCCCATTTATCAATCTAGGCTGTCCAACCTCCTTGGAGCTCAATGCAAGTTTTATACTACCCATAGAAGAGGATACTTGGAGCTCAGGATTGAACTACGGGGTCCTTAGTGCTTTCTGAGCTTGGTTATTTCCTTGTAGGCATTTCATGATTCAACTAGGTCACATCTAGTTCCCTCCTTCTCTAGCACTGACAGTGTTACCTAGTTTGGTCATGAAACATCTGCAAGGAAACGACCAAGCTCAGAAAGCACCATAGGGTTTTATTGTTCTGGGTGAACGTATGGTAAAGTGATAGCATGTTTTCATAAACACCTAAATTACTCTTTTTTTTAAAGAGATTGCCACTTCAGTGGGAATTCATGCCTTGAACTATTTTCCAAGTTAGCTTTTTAGAAGCACTTTAAAAATGTTACTTTGGACATTTGAGTTTTGCTTCCTTTAAAAAAAAAAGATGTTTACATCTCAATGCAGTATGATATATATTTCTTATTCTGTTCCAATTGTTAAGCGGATTAATTTGCAAACCTTGCCTGTCAGTTTCCTCCTCCCTGCAAGTCAAAGGCCACCGGGAAAGCATCTTTTCAATTCCTGCAGAGTGCTAAAGCAGTGAAATGGTTTTCATGTGGAGGGGATCTTCTAATTTAAGAACCAAACCTGGCAACATTGGAGTTGTGAAACTATCTTTGTAAAGTGCCGATAAACATTCTTAGTACAATATCAATGTATTGGCATTGGGTGCCACACTTCTTACAATACTATAGCTGCTATATTTATTTAAATGGAGGTGGACAATGACTGCACGAGGCCAGAGAAAAGCAGGAATTCAGGCTTGTGTTTAAGATGTGAGATTCTGATTTTCTGTTTTGTAATGGTATGATATAACAAGGGGTGCTGTTTTAACCAAGATTATGAAACAGACAGATATTATTCTTTTGTTTTTAAAAGACTTAAGATATTTTTTGATGTTGCAATGGAGCTGGGTGGGAGGGTGGGGAATAAATGGTACCTCATCTGTGGTGGCAGTTTCCAGTATATTTTTCACAGGAGTATATGGACTTATTTTTGTACATGTTCTTAGTTTTAAAAGCTTTCTTGAATTTTAATGTGCTTTCATGGAAATCTTAGCCTATAGAGTCTTAGAGCTGCCTGTTCAACCTGTGTACAACTGGGAGCATAGGGGTAAGTGTCTTCTACATCCATTTTGGCTTTGTTTTTAGTATACGTATTTTTTGCCGAAAATGGTGGCTCTAGAACCCTGTGGATCCTTCCTGTATATGCAAGTGCCTCTGTCTCCTGTCCTCTCCCCAAACCCAACCCAGATACTTGAGAAGGAAGGTCCACCAAGAGAATAGCTAAGGAAAAACTGTAGGTGGCAGGGGTTTTCTCTCTGTGCCATAGGTCAGTTGGTCATGCACAGTCTCCATTTATTCCAGTTTGGCAGCATGAGAAGGGATCCTTCCTTTCGTCTGATGACTAAAAGATCAGAAGCAGAAAGGATCACATCAGCCAAGCATGATATTATCTAAGCATGAGTTGCTGAGTGATGTACTACCAAAAGACATCCATCCCAAAGCTCCATTCTGTAGGATCTTTTGGGCATGGAATTTGAGATAAATAGGTGTCTGCGTGAAGTTGAGTGTTTTAAAAAACAAAACAAAACACATAGATGAACAATAGTACTAACAGCTAGGGGTGCCTGGATCAGCTGTGTCCAATCTTGAAGCATGCATATTTGAAGTGTTTTAGTTTCTGCACATAGCAAGATGGGACTGTTTTGTTCGAGCCTCCCAGAGTTGCATTTTAAGATGGGCAGCCATCCTAAGGGATTGAATGAAGGGTGGACTGAAACAGAGCTGATCCAGGCAGAAGTGTGTGTAAGAGGGAAGAACAGGAAAAGCCCAGCTCATTTAACAAAATGGTGAAGGGGAGGGCATTGAAAGATTGGGGGACAGTTCAGGCCAATAAACTAGGCCATTCTAGACAGAGCCTGCAATGGAGAGATTTGGGGGACACACACATGGGGGGGACATGGGGATGGGAGATCATGCGCTGTGACCTGCTGAGGGACCAAGGACAAGGGGGAATGATGTGCACCAGCTATGCTCTACTTGCCCTGTCTAGATTTCATTTCATCCCAAACCCAGAGTAACCCAAGTGTTTTGGGTTTGGGATTTGGTTCTGTTGACTGTGGCTCACCTGAAATGGTTGGGCAAAACTCGCAGAATGTGTTGGTTTATTGTAGGCTTGAAACAAAATGGGGTTTTTTTCTGCATTTCATGCACCTAAAGTCTATTTTATAAGCCTTTTAGATTGCATCTCAAGACAGTTTCCTACAAAAAATGCATTAAAATTACAAATGAAACTGTTTCAAGATATTTTTTGTCTTTATTTTGTATGTCCCTATTCTGTGGATCACCCCTGTGGATCTGATGGGTCTGCTTGGTTTCCAGAGGATGTTTGAGGACTTCCTCAGGGGCTTGGGAGGTCATTGTGGTGTGACCTGGTGGGGGTACTGCACTGTCAACCTCTAGAACAAGGCAATAGCAGTGATCCTTGATGGGATTGTGCCCCAACACTTCTCTGCTGATCTAGTAGGTTTCTCTGAAATGTTGAGGAGCTCTGGGAGATGAAGCAGCAGAAGAGATGCCTGGAACAATACTGTAAAGCAATGAAGAGCATTTCTGAATCAACGTGGCTATCAGGTTAGGTTCAAACCTATAGTGTAGCTATACTTCGTGCTTATCAAATCTCTGGTTTCTTTCCAGCAATTTTATTTCAGATTTCCTGGGTCTTTTAAGGGAAAGATGGGCTGGATGATCAGTTAGTAGGCTGCTATGATGAATTTGCAAGGCATCTGGAAGGTAAAATCACCTTTTCTCAAGGTTGATGTCAGCTGGCCATGTCCAGACTTCGAGATTGTCTTGTGAGGTTATCTGGGACCAGTTCAACCCTGTTGATCCCAAAGAAGTGGACTAGCTCTTCTGTGATTGGATTCATTTGGTGAAGGCTACCAGGGAAATAGCAGGTATGAGTAAAGGCTAGTTCATCCTTGGGAAAAGAGCATCGTTGTCTTTCCAAAGGAAGTGGCATTACCCCCATTTCCAAGGATACCTTCACTTCCACCTCTCCTTGGAAAGCCATTATTTGACCTCATTATTTGTATAACTATTGGTGGGGTATCTGTGTTCCTTCTTTTGTTTGTGTTCAGGAGATGGGGCAGCGGGCAGGGGATGGAACAGAGACTGCACTGATGGTCCTTGATGACCTGATATTGGGAAAGGGGACTGCAACGTTAAGAATAGGGGGCACTGTGTAATAAACTTCTGGCTGGTTCAGTTGATTTGGAGTGGAGGCTTAGTATTCAGACCCTAAACTGTGGGGAACTACAGTGCTCAGTTCTCTTTTCCATACACTTTAATATCTATAGGAAGCAGTGGGTGAATCATCTATCAACACTAGGTGAAATATAGATATCCAGAGGATACTTAAGATATATTTACCCACAGTGCTGTTGAGGTTCTGCCTCAGTTCCTGGATAGTATTAAGATCTGAATGGAAAGAAATTAGCTTAGACATCATCCCAGCAAAACTGAGTGGCTGCTGATTCAGAAGCCAACAGATTCTGGAAGTAGTGGGTAGCAAAATAGGATAGCAGGTTCTTAGTTTGGGTGGCCCCTTGGAATCATGGCTTCTACAGAGGCTTCTACTCATGGCTTCTACTTCTCTGCTTCTAACTGCTTGTTAGCAGTTAGAAGCAGTGGCCAAAGAGAGATGTTGCATAACTTCATTTTGTGTGTGAGTTGCAATTGGATACGGAGCAAGAGTTCTCTCAGAGGACCATCTAACCGTGCAGCAATTTGAGTAATAATTAGACACAGCTTGGTTTGCCTATGTTAGCATCTATTGCAGGTGTTACCCTGGTCTGCAGTCAGCTTCCAGATGCAATTTAAGATGTTGGTTAGCTTTAGGGTTAGGGTTAGGAACTGGGCATATAGTTTTTAGACTGCTCACTCAGTATAGAATCTTGCCTGTCCAATAAGATCTAGGTTTTACTAGTTCTAACTAATCTGGATTAGGACTAGTTAATCTAAAAGGGGTCCCGAGGATAAGCTTTCTTGAGGAGGGGCAGGCCTCCTTAGAAATAGCCTTACCTCTGGAGTTAAAGTCAGCTCTATTCCCTATTCCAATGAGCATTGAAGTCTGGTTCTTTTTTTTTTTTTTTAATTTTAATTTATATGCCGCCCTTCTCCGGAGACTCAGGGCGGCTTACAGTGCGTTAAGCAATAGCCTTCATACTTTTGTATATTTATATTTATACAAAGTCAGCTTATTGCCCCCAACAAACTGGGTCCTCAATTTACCCACCTTATAAAGGATGGAAGGCTGAGTCGACCTTGAGCCTGCCTGGGATTGAACTAGCAAGTAATTGCAGCAGCTGGATCTTAAATGCTGCCTTTGTAGGAGGCATTACTCCCCTACGCTATTCAGGTTCTGAAGGGAATCCTGGAAAGCTGATTTGTCCAAAGGACATAGTGCCAGTTTGTGGAAGCAGGTTGAGAAGAGGGGTGAAGACTGCTCTCTTTTGTGTTTTTTAAATGGAGGATTACATGGAGGAAATGTATGCTGCTCGGAGATGGTTTGACTGGAGTAATATAAATGCCTAGGTAATAAAAATGCAGGTAATCCTTGACTTACAGCCATTCATTTAGCAACTGCTCAAAGTTATAATGGCACTGGAAAAAAAACAGCACTGAAAAAAGTGACTTATGACCTGTCCTTGCACTTACAATCATCTCAGCATTCCCATGATCAAAATTCAGGCACTTGGCAACAGGCATGCATTTTACGACAATTGCAGTGTCCGAGAGTCACGTGATCATTGTGATCTTCCCTGCAGGCTCCTGACAAGCAAAGTCAAAGGGGGAAGTTAGATTTGCTTAAGATTCACTTAACTGCAGTGATTCACTTAACAACTGCCTTGCTTGGCAATTTAAATTCTGGTCCCAATTTTGGTCATAAGTTGAGGATAATTTGTTTTTGTATTTAGGGATGAGGCATTGGATAAGCTTTTAATCTCCTTGTAACCTTCTGCTTTTTTTTATGATTATGTTGTCTGTTTTTTCCACAAGTCGCTTTAGAAATTAATTTTGTGTATGCATTGATGGGAAAGCTGTCTTTCTAATCTGTGTAAACCCAGTCCAAACCCCAAGCGCTCTGTTTATCATCTTCAGTTTTCCAAATATGGCACTTTAAATTGACATTGATAATAGGGCTCGCTGTTCATATGCAGGGGGGTTCAGGGCAGGACCTAATCCTGCCAAAACTTTTGCTTCCTATCCATAGGCAGTTAGCACATGCGTGTTTGCTGGATTGATGCAAATAATGGCTGGTCTGCATAAAAATTCCAAGTCAAGCACTAGCACAAGTTACTTTTTAGATATGCAATGTGTACTTAGCCCTTAAGCATTTCTGCAAAGTTGGACAATTAGCTCTTGGACTACTTGCAGATATACTAATACATATTTATGAATAATACCTAAAGATCAGGTATGAAATGCTACCAGTTCGGCCCGGTTCAGGTGAACCGGTAGCGATGGTGGCGGGTGGTTCAGAGAACTGGTAGCAATGGCAGCACGAGGCTCCGCCCACCCGGTCATCACTTCCTGGTTTTAACCAGGTTTTAACCAGGAAGTAACCTGTTTTTACGTGCGTGCATGTCACTCATGCGGGGGGTGTGTGCACTTCCGAACCGGTAGGGAAGGTAAGTAGATTTCACCCCTGCTAAAGATGAATTGCGACTATCAGACAAAAAAATGAAACGGGATAACACAGGGCCCTCTGTTATCACTTCTCCATAGATATGCTGAGGTCTTGGTTTTGCTGATAATACTGAAGTTAGAACTCAGTAACCAGTGGGAATCTGAGGAGCAGACCATCGAGGCTTACAGATGGAGCTGGAGAACTTTGGAAAACTAAACTAAATTGAAGAGCCACTTCTATAGGAAGTTTAAAAAAAAGTTGACAGAAAGGAAATGTTCGTCCAGTGTACTGCTAGTTCATATCCATATGAGAACTATGTCTGAATTACCTCTGGCCTATAGATCACTCCGAAGACCTGTTTTCTTGCAGGATAGTTCCGCCATCTTGAAGCGGTCGGTTTATTGAAAGCAAAACAGTCCTCAAAGTGCCTTTTTAGAAGATGGTGCTGTAGATGATTTTTTGTTGTTGTTCCCAAAGTTGTATATGGGGGCGGGAGGGGGGCGGTGGGGCGGTGGAATCAAAACGTTCAGTGAAAACATGCCAAGTTCTTCATAATATCCCTCGTGGTGCTTAGCACTACATGGCGTTTTCCCTTAAACCAGGACCAAATAACCATGGACCATATGATGTTTGGGAAAAGGAATGGTACTGTTAGATGATTAAAACTCCACTGTGTGGATTATACTTTAGATATTTTAGGATAGGTTAGCTCAAGATACTGTAAATTCTGAAAGTCACTTCAAAAGTCATCAACAGTGAAATTGGGGATAAGCAGATACACTCCTGAAGTTTTCTGTACCTCAAAGCGGGTAAAATTTTGGAAATTCCAGCTTTTACTTAGTGGTTTTTTTTAATTATTCTAATGATTGCAGTAGCAGATGTAATATGGCAAAAAAAAAATGCCTTTTCATGCTGAGTATGCCTATTAACCCTGAGACATTATCTCTTTTTTTACTTTTCCAATACTGTTTACTTTTGAGGTTTCTACTAGCGGGGAAGTAATTAATACCAAGCATCTCAGTAGCAGTGTAATTCTGCAGAAATAACAGTTAACAGCAATGTGGTCACGCTCTAAAAGTTACTTGTAAACGCCTCAAAATCAAACCAAACCAGTAACAATCTTGATATCAGGAGCATATTTTTCAAGAAAAATCTTGACTTCTATTTTATTTAGATTATTGGTCATCAGTGTCGTGTGTTTATGCTGTAATCTTTTTTTTTTTTTTTTGGGCCGGAAATTTAGTTAGGCTGGGGGTTGGTCTTGTTGAAATTGCCCTTTTACAAACCAGGATTATTTGGGCAGGTTACCAGGGCAAAGAAAAATGTACAGCTAGCCTTTGACTTACAACAGTTCATTTAGTGACCATTCAAAGTTACAACAGCACTGAAAAAAGTGACTTAAAGTGAAGTTGTAAAATGGGATAAAACTCGCTTAACAAATTTCTCACTTAGCAGAAATTGTGGGCTCAATTGTGATCGTAAGTCAAGGACTACCTGTGTTCTAAGCCCATGTAATATCCATTTTCGGCATTCTGGGACATCTTTGTATTCAGCCATCAGTTAAGATGAGACAGATTCTGTCAGCAAACACTGAATTGTAAAAGAGACCAATTAACTCTTTGGGCCATTGACAAATGCTTAAGCATAGCAAACAGAAAACTTTTTGATTTCTGGTGAAGCAGCCTACTTTTGTTTATGATTATGCCACCATTTAGCAAGAGTAAATGTCGTGGCCTGCAAATATATCTACCCACTGCTCAGCCATGTTTCTCCATGCCCATAATGCCAATTTTCTTCTCCTTGGGAGAAATGGACCCAGCTCCACTAATTTTTTTCCAGAGTCATGGAAGCTTTGAGCTATTGCAAGTATCATTTTGGCCTGTTGCCTTAATCCACATGTGTGTTGCCCATTAATTTCTGCTATTTTGTATTTTTTTTTGAATAACCTTATGTAAAAACAATGTATTAATAATAAATTGTTCAGTATGCACTGTGATGTCTGAGTTCAGAGTAATTCGATCATATATTGTTGTGAATGGGTCAGTTACTGTACTTTTCCAATGATCACTCATTGCTGGGTATTTAATAGCAGGTAGGAGATGGTTTTATATTAAATGAACATGAGCGTTTCTGATCACAATATCCAAAGGACCAAAATGCTAACACACATTACTCGGTGATGAAAAGGTGAAGTCCAAATTTTTATAAAGATGTTGAAATAATGTATTATTAAATCAAGTTGACAGAAGAGGGTGATTTCGCAATAGTAGAATTCTAAATGTGCAGTGTCTAATTGAGTGACAAACTCATGTCAAAATAAGGTTGCAACCCAATAAATTTTAATACATTCACATTTAGTCAAATTTGTATGTTTAAAAATTTCTGAAGCATGAAGCTTTTTTCCCCTGGTTTTAGTTGATGCTCTTGTGTTGAGTCATTCTTTCCACAATTATTACATTATTACAAGCATTACATTTGAAAAGAATATCTAAACCTGTATTCTAATTGGGCATATGTTTAAGTTGTAGCTGTTGGCCTAATAGTTGCAGCTTCCAGCATTCCTCACAAATTGCAGCTGATGAATACTTTTCATTGGGTAGACCGGGCTGAAGCCACGCTGGCCCGATGTTTCCTCTTTGCATTGGGTGGATCAGGTCGAAGGTACATGGACCGCCCCCTTACATTTTCTAGGACAGCCCCCTGGACCGGATCCAACCACATCGCAGGCCTTCCTTTGAAGGGCGATAGGTGGAGAAGCATCTGGCTTTAAGGTATAGAAAAATAGACTGGCCATCCTCTCATTTCTAGTTGTTTAAAGCAAAATTGGCTTGTTCCTTTATTTCCAGACCTAATTGCCATTATTTATATCTTGTATAGATACTTAGACTTTTTCCGTCCCAGAATTTCATCACACTTTAAAATTTGAGTCTTGCTTATAAAACTCAGGTACCCAAGTTGGCCTAGAGCTGGAAAGAACCATGCAAAGTGTGTTTTTTCAACACACACACCCACACCCAAGAATTTTAGGCAAAGCACAATGCATTTTATTCAGGATGAAACCTTTGTACAGAAACAAAAGATACATACACTCAATATTATGATGAATGAAAAAGCAACAAATCAAATAATAAAGAGATTTTTATTAGATTTGACAAACACAGAAACCCTTTAAATATGTTGCATCTTCTACTTTCGCACCTGGATTTGTTTCTCAATACTTGCAACTTTAATCAGGGACTTCTGAATAAGCCCTGTTGTTTGATTGCTCCTGAGAGGGCTAGTTTTTGCACATCAAAGGAATCCGTTTTGGCTCAGGAAAACTTCAAAAGGCGGCATGGATACCATGCTAAAATGCTGCTATCACCTTTATTAAAATGCTAATAATGAAGCCTAAAATTCTATATAACATGGCGAACTGAAGAGAAGTAAAAACGGAGGCATTCTTCTACTTGGCAATTTGTAACTGATAATATTCCGATTTGCCTTCCAGAAGGAAATTTAATTGCAAACTATCTGTCCACGCATATGAACATAGTAAGCACACACCCACATCCACATCTTGGATACTAATCAGATCCACATCTCTTATTTTCAGCAGTGGTCTTGCATTAAGCAACTATGGACCCCTTTAGATGTCTGTAGTCAGTGGTGTCCTTATGGGGGTGGCCCAAACCGGCAAGACAGCACTCACTAATGAACAGGAATGTCTAACCTTGGCATCTTTTGGATGTGTGGACTTCAATTTTCAGAATTCCCACCCTGACGGGGGAATTCTGAGAGTTGGAAGTCCACAAGTCTTAAAAGTTGCCAAGTTTGAACACTTCTGAACTAGAGTATAGTTCAGGGATCAGCAACCTGTGGCTCTGGAGCCGCATGTGGCTCTTTCACCCCTCTGCTGCAGCTCACTCAAAATATATGTCACAACCGGAAATGTGTGACATCCGCCGGCACGCGATCTATTGAGCTTTTCGACTCCCGGTAGGCCAGCCATGGATAAATCCAAGAAAAAAGTTTCAGAAGAAAAGAGAACGTTTAATTCAATTACACATGCTAGTTTTGTGGCCATTCAGGAAATAGTCAGGCAGGGGAAGGGTTTTGTGGCTCCCAGTGTTTTCTTTTGTTTGGGAAAGGGGTCCAAATGGCTCTTTGAGTGTTGGTTGCCAACCCCTGGTATAGCTGAACCCACACACACACACACAAGTCCATTCCACATTCAAAAGCAGCATCTTATTTTTTTATTTTCCCATAGACCCCATATATAGTACTTTAACCGCAAATTAAGCATCGTGGGAAGAGTCTTGATTTTCACCATTTCATTATTATCCACTTGGTTGCTATCCGGAGGGTTAAGTTGTAAACTTTTCGACATAACTTAAAAAGGAGAGAAATACCGACGACAAACGTTTCCGCTCAGCCACCAAGGGTTTGGAAATAATATTGCCGGCTGGCATGCCATTTTTCAAAGATAAGTTATTTAAATAGATCAACAATGTACATTCTTTTATGATCAATAAAACAGACGTAAATTATTTTGAGAGCAGCTAAACGCTGACACCTACTGGGACACAAGGAGTAGCTCGATCTCATCGATGGGGGGGAGGGGGGGGGGATCCCGAAATTTGAGATTCCCTACTGCAGAGGTCTTCAAACTTGGCCGCTTTAAGACTTGTGGACTTCAACCCCCAGAATTCTCCAGCCAGCATAGCTGGAGAATAGCTGGCATAACTGGCTGGAGAATTCTGGGAGTTGAAGTCCACAAGTCTTAAAGCGGCCAAGTTTGAAGACCTCTGCGTCTACTTGCCTTGGAATAAACTCGCGCGAGCATGCCGGGAATTGTAGTATCGCTACAAGGGCCTCCCCCCGCGCAGGCGTAGTACAACAACCCCGTCTTCCCCCCCCGCCTCACTCTCGCGCAGACTCCCGGCGTCCCCTCGCAGGCGTTGTACCTGTCGCCAGCTGCATGCTGGGAGTCGTAGTCCTTTGCCCTGAGGAAAGCGACAAGGCGGAGGCAGGCAGGACGGCTTCCTTCTCCCGGAGCTCCTCTTCCCGGCCGGGCGAGGCGGCGGCGGCGGCGGCGGCGGCAAAATGGCACGTCAGGGCAGCCGAGGAGGCTCCGAGAGCAAGAAAATGGTAATGGTCGCTGGCGGGGCGGGAGGAGAACGAAGGAAGGCGGGCGTTGGGCCTTTGCCCGGCGGGCCTTGAAGGAGGGGAAATGCTATGTTTGTAATGGCCACCGTGAATAGATGCTGCACCTCAGGGTTTCCCTGATAAGGTTGGTGCCTTTGCCGGGCGGGCGAGGAAAAAAAAAAGACACGTAAAAAGAGATGGTGGGGATGATGGCTGACATGCGGGCCGCCCCCGAAGAAGCCCACTGGGCGCTAAAAAGTGAGAAAGGGACCTTAATTAGCTAAGTGGAGGAAAGCATAGCTGGTCAGGAGGAGAAATAGGAAGCTTTGTGTAACCATCATATTGTCCTGTGGAGTTGTATTGTTGAATAATAGCGCCCTATATGATGTATTGTATTATTCCTTATATATAATATTGTCCTACACTCACCCACACACACACACACAAAACATTCATCATAGAGGATTGACCTTATATATAATATTGCCCTAGACACACACACACACATACACAACATTCATCATAGACACAAAACATTCATCATAGAGGATTGACCTTATATATAATATTGTACACACACACACACACACACACTCAAAACATTCATCATAGAGGATTGACCTTATATATAATATTGTACACACACACACACACACACACACTCAAAACATTCCTCATAGAGGATTGACATTATATATAATATTGTACACACACACACACTCAAAACATTCCTCATAGAGGATTGACCTTATATATAATATTGCCCTACACACACACACACACCATTCATCATAGACACAAAACATTCATCATAGAGGATTGACCTTATATATAATATTGTACACACACACACACACACACACACACTCAAAACATTCATCATAGAGGATTGACCTTATATATAATATTGTACACACACACACACACAAAACATTCATCATAGAGGATTGACCTTATATATAATATTGTACACACACACACACACACACACACAAAACATTCATCATAGAGGATTGACCTTATATATAATATTGTACACACACACACTCACATTCAAAACATTCATCGTAGAGGTTGACCTTATATATAATATTGTACACACACACTCACATACACTCAAAACATTCATCATAGAGGATTGACAGTATATATAATATTGTACACACACACTCACACTCAAAACGTTCATCATAGAGGATTGATATATATAAAATTTATTTGTTTATTTATTTATACTTATATGCCTCCCTTCTCCCGAAGGACTTGGGGCGGCTCACAGAAATTAAGACGAAGAAAACAATAAAATGGCTACTAAAATAGAAAATTACAATTAGTTTTTTGAATAAGGAATGGGTTAAGAGAGTGTTATAAAGTATATTATGTTAGATTAGTTAAAGAGAGTTAAAAGCTTAAGAGGGTGATAAGAAACTATAGATTGTTAGCTTAAATTAGTTTATGATTGTTTAATGTGATACTCTGTATTTTGCTTTGGGAAGTGGGGGTTGGGGTTGGGTTAGGGAGGGTATGGGGGCAACGGGTGGGGGAAAGGGGAAATACATGTAAAAATGTTTTGCTAAAAATTTTCAATTAAAAAAAAATGGCTACTAAAATAATCAATTAAAATCTCCCAATTAAAATCACCCATCAGATCAGCAAATTTGTTGGAAAAGCCATGTCTTCAGGTCACGGCGGAACGAGCAGAGATCGGGGGCCGTTCGGAGCCCCGTGGGTAACTCATTCCAGAGGGTCGGTGCGCCCACAGAGAACGCCCTCATCCTGGGCGCCACCAGTCGACATTGTCTGGCCGATGGCATCAGGAGGAGGGCAGCCCTATGTGAGCGCACAGGGCAGTGGGAGGCAGGCAGGAAGTGGTCCTGCAGGTACCCCGCGCCCATGCCATGTAGGGCTTTATAGGTAAGTACCAGCACCTTGAAGTGGATCCGAAGGACCACCGGTAACCAGTGCAGCTTGCACAGAAGAGGTGTGACATGGGAAGCTCCCGTAACAACCCACATGGCCACATTCTGGACCAACTGGAGCCTTTGGGTACAACCCAAGGGCAGCCCCATGTAGAGGGCATTGCAGTAGTCCAAACGAGAGATAACGAGAGCTTGGGTGACTGTATGGAGGGCATCTCTGTCTAGGAAAGGGCGTAACTAGTGCACCAGGTGAACCTGTACAAAAGCCCCCCTGGTCACGGCCGTCAGGTGGTCCACTAAGGATAGCTGCGAATCCAGGAGGATGCCTAGATTGCGAGCCCTTTCAAGAGGGCCTCTGGCAAATCGTGGGATAGGGATGTGGGAAATGCCCCAAGCTCCATCAGGAACCTATCAGGATCCATCAGGCGCCTAGGGCGGAACCAGTGTATTGGTCCTGACTCCTGGCAGTGGGGGTTCGCGGATAAAAGTCCAGCCTAAGGAGGTAGTGGTCGCTCCATGACAGGGGTTGAATCGATAATTCCCCCCTACCCCGAGTATTTATCCACTGCCCAGAGCTAAAAATCAGGTCAAGTGTGTGTCCACCACTGTGAGTTGGACCCTGTACAACCTGAGTCAGGTCCATGACCGTCATGGAGGCTGTGAACTCCCGAACCAGCTCAGATGTCTCATCAGCTGACAGGAGATTAAAATCTCCCGCTACCATCAGGTTGGGGAGCTCAACCATCAGTTCGGCTAAGACTTCGAGCAGTGCGGGCAGGGCTGAAGACATGTAACTGGAAAACAGGTATGTAATCAACAGACCTGACTGTACTCCAGGGCTCCATTTCAACAATAGAGATTCACACCCACCTATCTGAGGGATAGTGACCTCCCTAGGGCTAAGACTTTCTCTAATAACAACCGCCACCCTCCCCTTCCCTGAAGTCGCGGCTGGTGCTGCACACGGAAACCTGGTGGGCATAAATCGGAGAGCGGGATCCCCCCCTCCGGGCCCAACCAGGTCTCTGTGATACAGGCCAGGTCCACTCACCGGTCAATAAGCTCACGCACGAGGGGGGCCTTGTTCATGACAGACCTGGCATTTACATACACCAGCCAGAGTCTGGGGTTCCACACTCCCATCCCCCCAGGTGAGCAGGAGGAGCTAAGGGGGCCGGAACGTGCTACCATCTGGAAGCAGCGTGGACACGCTCCACTGATGTCGTAACGCCCACTGTTCTCACTACCTCTGCCCCTGCCAACCACCACAGTGATGGAATGACCCTCACTTCACTGTACCTCATCCAGCCCCCTCTCCTCGTCCTCCCCACTGCAATCGTCCGACAGGCTGATCTGTAAGGACCCCCCCCCCCAGGTCCATTCTTCGCAGAATAACCCATCCCTCTCCTGGAACCCCTTAAAATTTTGGCTAAAAACTTAAACAGAAACCCCCTCAACCTCCTCTTCCCAGCATGCCACCTCTCGGGATTCCAAAACCCGTGATCAGGGTAGGCCCTCGATAGTATGGAGGGCCAGACCTGCAAGAGAGGGGAATCTCGCAGTGCAAGGAGCTACATCCGGTAGCCGGGGATGACGAAGACATACAGCCAGGGAGTCAAAACAATGATAGTCCGGAAAAAAAGTCCTGGAGAGGAAAAGTGCAGAACCTAAGCGCAGATTTACTTAAGTGCAGATTGACTGCACTGTCCTCTCACGACAGTGGGAGGAGTCTCACGCCGTTTTGAACAACCAAGGAGTAAAGTATCCAAAGCCGCCCTCTCACGGCAGCTGGCCAAGAATGAAAAATGGCAGCGGAAATTGATGGACCATCACCTCTGGTGATATATTGTCCTACACACTCACACACACAATTCATCATAGAGGATTGACTTATATAATATTATCCTACACACACATGCACACACACTCTAAACATTTGTCATAGAAGATTGATATTATATATAATATTGTCCTATATACACACACACAATTCATCATAGAGGATTGACATATATTGTCCTACACACACACACACACAAAACCTCTAAACATTCATTATAGAGGATTGACATGCCGTATTCATATGTAGTTACAAATATGTAATAATATTGATCTATATGATATTGTCCTTTGTGATATTATCCTGTTACAAACATGTAATCATAATACATTTTGCATTTTTCCTCTTGATCCCTATGCCTTTTCTTATTTATGGAATTGGGGTCCCTTTCCTATTTTTAATTACAATTATTTTTGTTATCACTTATGAATGGATGCATATGAAATATTAATATTGTATATCTTTCAATATCTAGGTAATTATGGTATTTTATTTATTAATTGTATTATTTATTAAATTTATATGCCCTCCCCCTCAATCTCAACAATTCTGGATCTCACAAAAAAACAAAAAACTGAGCAAACAGATTACAATAAAATCAAATTAAAAATTACACTAGGAAACCTAATGACTTGATTTACAGTTTGAAATGTCGATTAAAGTAGTAGGCAAATTTCCCTAACTTTTCTGGTGTACAAGATCATTTTCATAATAGTGAAAAGATGAACAGTCTGAATGCTTCTGAAATACTTTTAAAATTATAAAATATAAAATGTTACAAAATAAAACAGTCACCAGATATATTAAATCTGAAAGAAAATGTTGGCAGGATGAATGACTGCATAAAATAAAATGTTTCTTAAAAAGAAGGAACTGAATGAGCCTCCCAAGGGTTAGTGTACCCTACTTATTAATTAATCATATGTATAGACAGCTAAATCCTTTAGGACTCTTGACAGTTTACAAGAGACAATGCACAAGGAACAATAAGTATGAAAACATAGAATACAATAAACTTTAAAAAACCAAACTGTAATTAAACTAAGATGAAGTCAAGTGTCAAATGCCATCTGGATCATGGGGCAAAAGAGTGATCAAAATGCTTGAGATATGAAAGCTTCCCATATCGAAAAACTACAACACTGGGGAAGTTTTAATGTACCGTAGAATGAAGACAAATCGAGGTAGACATTGTAGACGAATAAAGTTTTGCTTGGTGTAGCAAATGTAGACCAAGATAATGTTTTTCTCTCCTACAGCATTAGAAACCAGAAATTCAGGACCAGTAAAAGGAAACACTTCTATATGTAATGCAGTTAGGCCATCAGATATGGTAGTGGACACCAATTCAGATTGTTTTAGACATAGGCATTGCAGAATTAGGCAATGAATAGTGTCCAGTCTTATGGATTGGGTAGTGCCTCCTGAATCCTAGCAGTATACTTAAATTCTAGGAGCTGAGGAGCCATATTGAAAGGGGACTGTTCCTTTCTGTCCATATCTGTGTGTTTCATGAATGCATTTGGTGTCGTATGAAATGCTGGACTGGATGGACAATTGGCCAGATCCTACATAGTCATTGTTATGTTCATATCTCAGTTTAAGACCTGAAGTTGCCTCAACATAAATGTTGAAGGGCCCACTTGGATTTCATATTTTTGTAGGGTGATTGAACAGGGACTTTTAAAAACTACTTTTCCCAAGTCGCATAATTTCTTGGGTTAGTTTGGGCCTAGTAGGTTCTTCTTTCTCCGCATGGATATGGATGAGGGAAGGGGGGTTGTTGAACCTAAGGGATTCCAGAGAGAGAACTGATGGATTTGGTGGATTCTGAGATACTCTGGGAGATTTCCATCTAGTGAGGTGGGCAAGCCTGCCAGTTGGGATCATTTTATTCTTTAACATTAAGGTGTGATGCTGATTTTATTGACACCTCTTGACCAGAGATGCATTTTTATAAAAATCTAAGTGTTTCTTTACTTCAACAATAATGGGATTAGGGCATATCAGAATCAACCAGATCTCTCAAGCATGTGTAACCTGCTTCCTTTGCTACTAAGTATGACAGATTTTCATCTTGTTGGAAAATGGTTTCAGTGTGTCTAGTTCAAAGCCCAAATTGTTTAGATTTTTATTATCCTAGAAAAGAAGCCATGAAATAACAGATTTAATTTACAGGAAGGTAGATTGCAATTGAATGCAGTGAAGAACTTTCTAACAGTAGGAACAGTTTCACCATGGAACCAATAACGTTGCACAAGAGTGAGCTTCTCTTTGCTGGATGTGTTCAAATCCAGGTCAAATGCTTTGATTTGGAATCCGGTAATGAACAAACATCGGTAGCCTAAATGGCAGCTTCTAAGTCAACGCCACCATTTGGTTTTACTCCAGAACAGTGAACCTTTGTGAACATTAAACACAACTTCTCTCTTTTTAATAGCTATAGATAGGCAAAATGTTCAGAAATGAACTGTTAGCTGTTGAGCATTTTCCATTCTGTCATGTACTGTTTTTTTCCATCTGCCTTGTCAATGGTTATTAAAATATGTGTTGTTACTAACCCTTCCTTTATTTTTGTCTTTTTCCACTCTGCAATTATCAGCTAGGTTACAGGAATCTTCAGGCTCCCTTTCCAAGCTTTCTAATTCTACAAAACAGCTTTATATAGCTTTATAATGCTAATTCTATAAAGCAGCTTTGGTCAATCTGGATCTCCTATTAACCTTCAACTCTGTATCCTCTGCTGGCTGATGGCTATGGTGTCTCTGGATCCATTTGATACCAGAATTCCAAGCCGTAGCTTACAGAGGACCTTGCTTTTTCCTCCCCTCTCACTATAATAAAAGCAGTACTGTGGTGCAAGCTCTACCACTGTGGGATATTGTGACATAATGCAAAAAAAAGGGGGGGTGGGTGGGTGAATAAGGCTTCTACCATGCACTACTTTTTCAGCCCAAATCCCCTTTACTGCCTTGACGGATGACATTGGTTGCAAAATATCTAAAACCATGCAAAACCCAACCACTCAGAAAAAGAGGTGTGGACTGTTGGATTGCTGCCCTCAATATTGCTGCTCTGTAGAAATAGCATCATGTTGAATGAATCTTAACTTCACACGTGACTTGATTGTCTCTTCCGTGTTTTGGCTTTGTGTGAGCATGTGAGAATGTGGTGTGATTTCTATTGTCTCACTAAATTCTGATGTCTTTTTTTTTCTTCTCCCTTTCTGCTTGCCTGCTGCTTTCATTCTGTAGTATTGGTATTTGCCATTCATTTCACCTTCTGCATCTATGCATCTCATGGTAGGTTTTAGGTTTCTTAATCTGAGACTAGACATTTCTGCGGTATAAAATGAGATTTAAGTCTTAAGCACGGTTTGTTAATATATATATAATCTCCATATTTTTTAAAACCTTGACATTTTCAGCTCTTAATAGGAAGGCATTTGTGTAGCCAATAACTGATGGGTTTATTATTCAACTTTTAAGTTTTAGGGATGGGTGGAAGATACAGCAAGTATTTTTTTTTTTTGTCTTTGTTGATGGTGTCTATATTTCTGCTGAAAATTTATTAACTTTGTGGTTCCTTTGAGTTTTTAAGTGGAATATTATAGAAACAATGAAAATTAAAAAAGTGTTCTAATAAGGATTAGACACTTGGGACCTGTCAAATGAAATGTCTCTACTTTTTGCAAGTGAGCATTTTCATCTTGAAATCAAGGAATTCAATTTTGTGAAATTGTTTGCTCTGAAAAGTGATTCAATGTTTGAATCACTTTTTGATTAGGTCTGGCCACAGAGAGCATGTGACTCCATTGTTCCAATAGCTTCATTGTCTCTTTTATGGAAGTATCACTTGTGTGCCAAATTCTATCCTCACTCAAGCAAGTATTGATTAATGAACACAGGAGCAGTTATTACGCCAAGAATATTAAGGATTGGATTAGAATTGATGGGCTATCTGTTGGGAGCCATCTTCAAGTCATAGCAGAATTACTGATGCTAAGGAAAAGCAGAAGTCTCTCCCTGTTTTATATTTCTTCTTCATATCTTTAGGACAGAGCTGTTGTATTTATTCTTCTCACCCTCGTTCAAAACTTATGGCCCATGCAGTATTCATACTCTTCACTATTTTGGTGAAACAAGTCTTCTTGTTCATTTTTTTTTTCTTGTGACAGACTAAGCTGTGCCTGGGTCAGCCCCTAAATATTTGTACCCTTTTTTGTCTGGTATATGCTAAATATGTTATGAATTTGTCTAGAGCTCGGAGCTCTTCACTTTGACGTATGGGGCTTTGGTCACTCAGCTGTGTAAGGACTACGAGAATGATGAAGATGTCAACAAGCAGCTTGACAAAATGTAAGTAACAGAAACAACGTGGGTGTTCTCAGGTTAGAAATGTCAGAAGCCCCTTTTCCATGGGTTATTCGCTTGCAGAATAAATCTAATTTTATCCAATCCTTGGAGTTTGGGAAAATAAATGAGCATGGATTTCCTTTCTAAAGCCTCAGAGTGTTTCCCTCCAGTCTGACCTGCTTGGTGTGATCACAGTTTCATGGCATCTTGCTTTTGGCTGCTTTAATAGGGGCTACAACATAGGTGTTCGACTTGTGGAAGACTTTCTAGCACGATCCAATGTTGGGAGATGCCATGACTTTCGAGAAACGGCAGATGTAATTGCAAAGGTGATGCCTCTTTTTGACTGTTCGGCTTTGTTTCTGCATGTTTGTTGTTTGCTTGTGTTGCTGTTAAATAATCTTATTTTCTTTGAACTTATAGCTATGAATTCGGAACACAATTTTCTCAGCACAAAACAAATTTCACTCTTTTAGTTTATTATTATTGTTTTACTTCTGTTTTATTTAAAAATAGAGACAATTCCAAAAAAACAGCTGAGAACAAGACTACTTTTGAGCTGTTTTCTGGAATTGTCCCAACCTTTAAATAAGTGAATCAATAATAATAAAAAACTAAAAGTGTTTTTATTATCAAAGCTGGATGTCTTGGCTTTTTACCAAGAAGCTAAGTAAGATGAGATAATTTTGTACCGTTTCCCCCAAAATAAGACATCCCCTGATAATAAGCCCAATCGGGCTTTTGAGCGCATGGCAATAAGGCCAAGCATTTATTTCAGGGTTCAAAAAAATATAAGACAGGGTCTTATTTTCGGGGAAACGGTAACGGGAAAAAAGGGAATCAGAAAGACTTTTCTCCTATTCAGTAATGTAAGGCAATGGTCTAAATGTTACCACTGTTTTCAGAAGGGGGGGGGCATCAGACATAATGCAGAGAATTACTTATCAAAATCAGTACTGTCTTGTCTAATCTGGTGTGTGGAAAAAAGTTACGTATGTTTCATTGAAGAATTGCTGGGGTTTGTTTTGTGGTCGTTTGTTCGTTGATGTGTAAAAAATAGTGGCTTGCTAAATCTTTCACTCTTTGAACCCAGCTCTTCTCTCATATCTGCTTCACTTGATAGGTAGCATTTAAAATGTACTTGGGTATCACACCAAGCATCACAAACTGGAGTCCGGCAGGCGACGAATTCTCCCTTATCTTGGAAAACAATCCACTGGTGGATTTTGTGGAATTACCAGACAACCATTCCTCTCTTATTTACTCTAACCTCTTATGTGGGGTGCTCCGGGGAGCCCTGGAAATGGTGAGAAGTGGTGGAGGCCAGTTGAACCAATGGTCCTGGTGGCTGCTTTTAATGAAATGCATAACTACAAGGCTGCATGTTTTCTGCATCCCATGAAAAGTTCAAAATAAATTGTGGACATTAAGTACATGGATTTATGTTAAAAAGTATCAGCAGTATGTTAAAGTAATGGATAATATTCATTTGATAATATTAGATTTCCACTAGGTCTGTGAGTCTGAGGACATAAATTGAAACAATTAAAGTACTTTCCAAGTTTTCCATCTTAAAAAAAAATTCTCTAAAATTTCTTCCATACATTCAGGTGCACTTGTGTTAATAAAAAAGTTAGTTTGCAGGCTGTTACACTGTAGTATTGTGAAGGCCAAAATAGTGTTCTCATTTATCAGGACTGCTGGATCAGCTCTTTGTATTACATTTATGGGGCATCTCTTTTAAGGATTCTAAGTAGCTCTCAGTCAGACCCTGCGGTATCAGAGGATGACTTTGGAACCTTTCGTCATATGTCCTAAGAACAATTTGTGAGTCCATCAAGGGGGTTCCAAAACCCCCAGTATAAAGGGGGGGGGGGGAAATCACATTGCTTACAAGACAGGAAGGTCGATAAAGGCAGTGCAACGAAGGCTGTAATGTGGGAGAAGGGTGACTTTTCATAAATAATGGGATGTACCTTGGCATGAATACCCTTCTTTTTCAAAGGGTCTGGCACTTCAGGGAGCTGTTGTAGGGAAATATCTCAAAAGTGTGGACTTTCCTCTCTCTCATCATAGGTACAGATGGCTGTGGATGTCAGATTTCTCTTGGACACCTTGAAGGGGGATGGAGTCACAGAAATAAGGATGAAGTTTATCAGGCGGATTGAAGACAACCTCCCAGTTGGAGAGGAGTGAGTCTTGAGCAGCCTTCATATTGGACTGGAAGGGATGAAGTCACTGAATCGGAGCTTCATTCGCATATAGTACCTTGTGTACTTTGAGACACTGACTGGTTAAGATGTCTATTCATTTGAAATAGTCTGTTTTATTTCCACAGATTTCTATTAAAAGCTTTTGTAGGATGTAGAACTCTTTTCATATTCATCAGAAACACAAGGCACCCTTTCCTTGTTACCACGCTTAGCTCCATGCAAAAATACGGGATATTAAAACACTGTAATTTTGAACATTGAAATTATTTCAGATGCCACTTTCGTTCTGCAGTATGTGAAGAATTCCGGCATTATGTCCTCTGTTCATGTTGGTCAGTTTTTCTTCATGGGGAAGCCATTCCTGATAGCATTCTATGATTTGAAAGAATTGAGAGCTCCTAATGGATTTGGACTTGCCCTTTTAGTTTTGCCATTCAACAAAACAATTAAAACTCACGTTGAATCAAGAGCTGGATCCATTTTGACAGTCCTGAAGGAAGTGTGTCATTGAAACTCAACAGAATCCCAGTTGGTTGGGCATTTCCGATTTCGTTTTTGTCTTCCTAGTTTGTTGGCTGAAATAGTTTTAATGAACCAATGATGTAGGGGTCAAGTTTCAAATGTTTATGTAATGTTGGAAAAATGATATTCATTCTGAGGGCCTCTTCTTTACCACATGTTTGATTTCGGTAACTAATTGAAGAGTTGTTCACACCAGCTTTGTTTTCTAAAAGTTTTAGGCAAAGCACGTTTAAAAAATGTTGCCGTTGGGCATCCATGCTGAGAGGATAGAAATGATAGTAGCATGTTTCATGTGCATTCAGGTTTTTCTTAAGAAAAATGGGTCTCAAGATTGCAGACAGAAGGGTATAAATAGCCTTGTGTGGTAAGTTGATCAGTGTACCAAATGCTGGATGATTGAAAGGAATTTGAAGAGTATCTTAGGAGAGCTTAACAGTGAATATTCACTGAATTTGTCATTGTGTGTATTTTATGAGGTTCTAAGTTTCCTATTGAGCAGAAGAGCCATTGTTGCATTGGGTGGACAAATCTGTACTAAACGGTGAAAATCCTTTGAATTGAGGATCCCACGGAGAACGTTTGCATTAAACATAAAAATGCCTGCCACACTTAAAAAAGGCACAAGAGGCTTCTAGTGATCTCTCTCTTCTTAAAGCATAATGGAATCCATTACCCCATGCTGATGTTGGTGAAAAGATTGCAGTACTTCATTTGTTAGAGAAATTAATTGGTGGCTGGGAGGCTTTATGATTTATTTGTGTGGGTATCAACTGAACGGTATTTTAAAAGTTGGCAAAGGGAACTGTAATTATTCGATGACTTGGTCTTGTAAATAATGCTCTGGGTAATAGGCGCAGCGGGAGAATGAAATGGCTTACCTAATTGCAAGAAAATGAAAACCAAACAGTTGCTTTCTCAAGACAGTGGGGCCATTTTTAAGGGTATCTTGGTCACATTTTCCCAGCGCTCTTCTATAATTTTTCTCAGTTGCTTTGCAGAAGCGTAGAGGCAATATTTTTTTGCATCATGAAGGATTAAAAATTTGAGCGTACCTGTTTCGGAGTAATTTGTTTTGACCGTCGGAGGAATCTAGTGGAATCTAGCCCTGAGAAAATCATTTTTGTTCCTTCTGTAATTTTTGATAGTTTTAAATAATTACGCTGATCTAGAGCTGATTGGTGAATATTGATTAGTTAGAGGCAAGTTACATCTTTTTATTTGTTTATGGGGTATGTTTTAATGTGTTCCATTTTTGACGGTATTGTTTTGAAGCTCTTATATTAAAGACACACTTAAATTAAGGTGTATGGCAGTAAACTCATAGTTATTTTTACTAAATTTTATCCTACTTTCTTTCTCCTCTCTTTTTCCACACTTCAGCAACATGGATTTTTGATTAATTGTATTTCTATGGCTATCTATCTCACGAGGAATGACTGGATGGTGTACAGCAATCAAATAACTATATAAAAATATAAATCATTATTGAAATTAAATATTAAAAGTTAAAATACATAACTACAAAACATGGAGAGAGTAAATATATCAACCACATTAGTGGAGCCATCCTAGATTATTACTGGTTCTCTTGGACCCCCAAGCCTGCTGACATAACAGACCTTAAGGATCTTCCAGAATGTTAAAAGGGATGGCGCTAACATGAATTCAGGGATGGGAGAATATTGCAGCAGGGTAGATGTTATGACAGAGAAGACCCCTCTCCTGTAAATCTCTAGCATGGGCGTGGACAAATATGGCCCCTTTATGACTTCAACTCCCAGAATTCCTCAGCCAGCTATGTGAGTGGGAGTTGAAGTCCATAGGTCACAAAGGGGCCTTAGTTGCCCACCTCTGCTCTAGCAGATGGTACCTGCTTTGTGTCTTCTCTGTTGGGTCTAATGGGATGGGCTGATAAATTGGAGATGGTCTCATACCATGAAGGGCTTTAAAAGTTAAAATCAGTGCCATGAATTGGTCGCAGAAGCAAACCAGCAGCCAATGCATATTGCGCTGTTCTGGCACCACACATAACTGCCACGCTGCTGCATTCTGCACAGTGGAAGCTTCTGGATACTGCCTTCTGGATGAGGGCAGCCTCATGTAGAGTGCATTATGATAGTCCGAACTGGAGGTGATTATGCAGAAGTCACTGTGAGCTGACAGGCACAATTGGCAGCCAATACAAACCTGTGGACCTCCCGCCCAAACCTTTTAAGCACTAGGGACCGGTTATATGGGGGGGGGGGGGATTTCCACGAACCGGATGTGTGCAGTTTCACACACTACCTAGATCCTACACATGTGCAGATGAAGCTTCGCTTGCTTAATGGGCTGCGGACTGGTACTGGTCTGTAGATTTGGGATTGGGGACTCCTGGTGTAAAGCCCCTCCTAACTGCAACCAGGTTCTGGAGAACCGGTAATGGAAATTTTGAGTAGTTTGAAGAACTAGCAAATACCACCTCTGGCTGGCCTGAGAGTGGGGTGGGAATGGGGATTTTGCAATATCCTTCCCTCAGGAGTGGGAAGAGAATAGAGATTTTGCAGTATCCTTCTTCTGCCATGCCCAACAAGCCATACCCACAGAACTGGTAGTAAAAAAATTTGGATTTCACCACTGACCGCAATTGCTACCTCTGCTGTTCGAGGATCACCAAATGCTAGATCAGGTTTGTGCAACCCCATCCAGGATAAAAGATTGAATAGTCCTAGAAGTAGTAGCAGTCTTGCCATGGTTCAACCAAAGTCTGTTGTTCCTTATCCAGATACTCATAGCTTCTAGTCTATAAGATAAGACATTCATGGCATCACTTAATTTGCATGGCGCACTGTTACATAATTGGGTGTCATCAAATATCCTGAAGATACCTCATCCCATGGCAACAGATGGACTCACCCAGCGCCTCATAGAGATAATACAAAGGAGAGGAGAGCACCAAACCCTGGGCCACCCCATAAAGTAGGGGCCAAGAGCAGGACTTCTCCCCTCCAACCACCGCTGATGAAATCAACCCCAGAGAAAGGAGGCAAATCAGCACATCCCCAAGTCATCTACTCCCAATCCTCTGAGCCGATCCAGAAGGACACCATGGTCAACAATACTGAAAACCATCAAGAGGTAAAGTAGGGCAAGGATTGATGCGCTACCACCATCACGCTTACTACAGAGATCTTCCAAAAGTACCACTAATGCTGTTTCTGTCCCACAGCTACGCCTGAATCCTGGCTGAAAAGATTCCAGGTAATCTGCTTCCTCCAAGGGCTGTCCTTTGAAGCTGTCACCCAACCACTTTCTCAGATGGATTGAAGCCTCCAAGACCATAAGACTGGGGAATTCCACTGCCAATGCAGAAATGGAGCTCAGGCAGGGAGGTTGTATGTGGCAGGGAAGCTGCTACAATGGCAACAATCTCAACTGATCCCTAGAGCCCAACTTAATGAGCAAGATCTCACATCCAGTGACCTGTGGAGAGCGTCCCTGGAAGACATAAAAGATTGCTGGATTGTTGTGGTCCGCCAGCAGTCTGCGGACCTGGCAACGGAGTCAAGACAGTGGGGAGGCTGGGGAGGACCATGGGCCAGTCCTGGAGTCTGGGGAAGGCCCGGACGAGGGCTCTGCATCGTAGGCAGAGATGGGACCAGGGCCATCTGGGAGTGATGTGTGGACTCCGGAGCCTCCAGAGGCAGATAGCAGAGAGGCAGAGGAACAGGAGGAGCCTGTTCCTAGTGCATGCATGCGCAGAGCTGCCAGAAGGCAAGAGCAGCTGAAGAAAAAAGGACAACTCGGGAGTAAGGCCAGAATGATGATTGGCCACTCCCATAAGGCTTAAAAGAGCAGCAACGAGCCTTTGGGTTCTTTGTAGAAAAGCAACGTTGATTCTAGTGCTTCTTGTCAGCGTCTCTTGAACTTTGTGGGGGGTTTGCCAAGAAAAGCCTTTGGCCGGTTGCCAAAAACCATCAAAGGTTGGTGATAAGGCCGACGGACTGGTTATTAAGAATTTTGTTTTGGACTAAGCTGAGAATGAATGAATTCTCAACTGTTTTAATAAAATAAGGTTGTTGAGGACTGAATTGTGTTTGGTAATCACCACATGGGCCTTGGTCACAACATGGATGATGATCATCACACTGGCACGCCTACCTTGGATCGTGGATACCCGAAACCCAACTGGACACATCTCTGAAAGGGTCACCACAACCACCCTCCTGGATCCAGCCAGACCTTGGCAATGCATGCCAGGTTGGCATTAGATTGCACACAAAAGAGGCTTTATTACAGACTGAGCTGGCATTTAAAAGCAGCAGCAGGAAACCAGGACTCTTGGAGTTCTGTTGATTGGGTACAAGGACTGAACAAGGACCTGTGTGTGTGTGTGTGTGTGTTTTCATTTTTTAAGAACACAAACAAAACATAAAAACATTATCATTCCAGACAGTTACAGACAGTGGGTCAGTCGATGACATTTTTTTGTGCTCCCCCTCTCTTCAATTTATCATTAAATATGCTAACTTATTTCCAAAAATTTCAACATCCATTTATATCATAATTATCATAATTATTTCCCATATAATAAAATAAAATAAATCCCATATCAAATATTATCTATCTTTCTGCTCTTATTTCAAATGTCAGTTTACTCATTTCAGTACATTCCATCATTTTTTCTTAATAATTTCTTCATCATTAGGTAACTTTTCTCCTTTCCAGTTTTTAGCAAATACAGTTCTAGCTGCTGTCAAAAGATTCACAATTAAGTATTGCAATACTTTGTTATATGTCTCCGGTACGATTCCTAATAAAAATATCTCTGGTTTAAAGTCAATATGCCTCTTTATCATTTTTTCCAACCACGTGTATCTTAGTCCAATATCTCCTTGCTTCTACGCATGACCACCACATGTGGAAATAAGATCCTGGGGTCTGATGACATGTCCAACACTTCTCCGATTTATTCTGGAACATTCTGGCTATCCTCGTCGGGGGTAAGTGCCACCTGTAAAACATTTTATACAAATTCTCCTTATATGCTGTAGACATTGTCATTTTGTTATTATGTGACCACAATTTTTGCCATTTCTCTAAATCAATACCATAACCAAAATTCTTCCCCCATGCTATCACTGATTCTTTAACTTGTTCTTCCAGTTTTACCTCTAAAAAGTAGCCATATAGCTTTTTAATTATATGATCATCAGAACCCATTAAAATCTTATCTAAATTAGTTGAGCCACCGCAACCACCCTCCTGGATCCAGCCAGACCTTGGCAACGCATGCCAGGTTGGCATTAGATTGCACACAAAGGAGGCTTTATTACAGACTGATCTGGCATTTAAAAGCAGGAAACCAAGACCCCTGGAGTTCCGTTGATTGGGTACAAGGACTGAATAGGGACCTGGTGTGTATGTGTGTTGAGAAACGATGACCAAAGTCAGGGAACCAAGAAGAGATATTTAATTGCTCTACTTTTTAACAATCAAATTTTGGATTACGCCACTCAGGTTTTGTCTTGCAATCATTTCATACAAGTAAAAAGGCATGTGCTTGTTATCTCAAAAGTTGGTCAGTGGTACCACAGTGGTGGCTCAGTGGCTAAGGTGCTGAGCTTGTTGATCAAAAGGTCAGCAGTTCAGCGGTTCGAATCCCTAGTGCCGCATAACGGGGTGAGCTCCCGTTACTTGTCCCAGCTTTTGCCAACCTAGCAGTTTGAAAGCATGTAAAAAATGCAAGTAGAAAAATAGGGACCACTTTGGTGGGAAGGGAACAGCGTTCTGTGCGCCTTTGGCGTTGAATCATGCTGGCCAAGTGACCATGGAGATGTCTTTGGACAGTGCTGGCTCTTCGGCTTTGAAATGGAGATGAGCACCACCTCCTAGAGTCAGGAACGAGTAGCACTTATGTACGAGGGGAACCTTTACCTTTACCTTTTACCACACCATTCTGTTGCTTCTAATAATTGGGATGACAAAAACATGATTTGCCAAGTGAATTCATTCTTAGGGTAAGTGGTGGCAGAATTCTTTCTCTCGTTGTATAAGTCTTCCACTAGATGTCCCTAGTTATCTAGAAGGATTGACTTGGAAGGCTGGCTGCTATCCGCACCACAGAAGTTTTACTTTTCTTTTTCAAAAAACTGGTAATGGTAGGAAAAATGTATGTGTTATTTGTATACTATCTGTCATTCTACAGTATTCCTCTTTATGCAATTTAAAATTTTAAGATGCATTAAAAATTAAAAGATATAAATCAGAGATCGTAAATAATGGAGTGATAACATTGGGAGTTGTTACTTGCCAAGGTGCATAAAAATGGTTTCATTCAATGCTATTATTCTAAACCTAATAATCTCCACTTCAATTAATATAAAGTTGTCCCAAATGTTAACTATAAACCTTTTAGCTGGTCTTGTTAGCTTTGAAAAGGATGGAAAGAGAGCTCTGTGGCTATTTAATAGCAAACAAATAGTAAGAATTGGGCCATGTCTGTTTTCTGTATTCTTTTATACTTCTGTAGATTCCAGTTTTTAGCAGAGGAACCTGGAAACTTAAACCCTGCAATGCTGGATTGTGTCTGAACAACAAAAATATCACTGTAAAACAGATTCACCCCTCCCTTCAACTTGTCTCAATTAACACAAAACAAAAAATCAGAGTTTTGGAGGAAAAATTTGGATAATTTCTTTTCCAGTTTAAAACTTCCAACCGCCGATGCTTAGTGATGTTTAAACTGTAGTGTTAGGATTTTATTTTATATTCTCATAGTTACAAATCTAATTTTGGCTTTCCAGAAGTGATCTCTTGTTGGCTCTGGAGATTCCGCCCCCCCCTCCTAGAAAATGTATTTTGAAAAACAATTTAGCTTCAAGATAGATCTCTCCTGAACTTTCTATGAAGCATCATGTGGTGTCTTATACTAGGGTGCTGTCTTCATTGTAATTAACATTTTGTGTGGTGGCACTGAGTTGAGTTTCTTCTCTGGGTTTTCAGCTAGTAGTTGAAGACGTTTCCTTAATAATGATGGATAGCTAAACTTTTTATGGTTGATGCTAATAGTAACCAAATTTGTTCCGTCTGTGTAGACTGGAGAGACTCCCTGTATGTTCAGTGATAGAGACAGAAGTCTGTGCTTTCTAGCTTTCTGAGAAGAGAGAGGGGTGAATTGTCCAATTACAGTAGATGCTATTTATTTTTGAATGATTAATGCTGTTTTAAAAATTGAACATCCTATTGGGGTCCTCTCTGATTTCCCATGTTCAGCTTTTAATGAATTAGTAAGTCAACTGTTAACAGAAAACTTCCCCACATCATTTCTGATCCCCTCAACATATTTCCCTGTAGGGTTTCCTATCATTTAGAAGTGAAACATTTCAGTGGAATGAATTCTGAGCCAAATGGCTCCCACTGGTTCTAAACAGACATATTTCTCGAAAAGGATTGCATCTTTTTATTCCTTGGAGTTTGGGCCAAGGAAGAAATCTTGCCATCCTCTTATTGGCAAAGTGGAAAAGCAGAAAGCTATTTTAGAACAGAGTACAACATTACACAAAGGTTTCTCGGATATCTAGCTTGCCCCAAACCTAACCCCAATTTCAGAATCCTACATTTATGTCTTATCAGAAACACTACACTATCTTATCAGTAACGAAACACTCACAGTTCATTTTAACGCCACTGCGTGTCAGTGTATGAATGAGTGAAATTTAAGCAAGACAGTTTTGTAAAGGGCTGGAAAAAAGTCTTGGTGAATCTAGAAGTCAGAGGTCCCGACAACTGGACTTCTTTCCTTTTTGTTTTGAAGCATTTCCCTGCTTTTCTTTTTCTCAAACCAAAAAGAAAACTCCTAATTGCCATGACTCAGCTTCCAGTTAGCTCCACCTGGAGAACTGATGAGAAACTTCATTGACAAACTTGGTGAATATTGTAAATTAATGAAAGGAGAGGAAGGTCTGAACCAATGGGGAAATCCAATTTTTTTTACTACTGGTTCTGTGGGTGTGGCTTGGGCATGGTATGGCTTGATGGGCATGGCACGGGAAAGATACTGCAAAATCTCCATTTCCACCTCACTCCAGGGGAAGGATACTGGAAAATCTCCATTCCCACCCCACTTGGGGGCCAGCCAGAGGTGGTATTTGCCGGTTCTCCGAACTACTCAACATTTCCGGTTCTCCAAAACCTGTCAGAACCTGCTGGATTTCACCCCTGCTCTGAACTGTGCAACCAACCCTTTGTGGTAAGATCTACTCAATAATATGTGGGAAAGGAGCTGTTTTGGGAGCAACGTATTGATCTGTCTTTCTTACATTGGCCTTGCTCTGACAACTGTCAAACTTGTCTCTCGTACACATACCAGATGGGGATCTCAGAAAAAATGATTCTTGCCGTTGTACAAGTTGGATTTCGGCAGCACTTAGCAACATTTTTAAAAATCCCACTGCCATGGGTTATTCAAGGTAACGCCATATAGGGGAAGGGAGGGGCTTAGTTTTAAATACAAAACAAATGTAATTGAGGAAGGGAGGCGGAATTGGGCTGTAGATAGGAGGAGCAGACAGGATTTATTGCTCTGGTGGGGATCTTGTTAAAAGGATAGAAAGCAGTTGCTCAACTCCATCATTGCTTCACTGGTGAGGCGGCTCCCGTTGCCGCTGCTGAAGCTCCACATTCAAAGACAGCCGGGGGTGGGTGGGAAAATGCTTTCTATTTTGCCTCCTTTGTGAACGTTGAAAAATGGGAGGAAAAGCCATATTTTGGCGTAGAAAATGCAGTATTTCCTGGCATAGAAAAATGCAATAAACGTGCACACCCAACGCTGGTGCTTGTTCAAGTCCATCCTTCCCAGGCGTTTTTTAAGAGATTTCCTCCTCTGAGGCAGAAAATGCAAATGGTTTTACTTGACATTAATTCGTTGGGGGTGCAGAATTTCTGCCCCCCCCCGACCCACACAAGAAGACCCCAAAGGGGAGACTCTCCGCAGCAACACAAACGTTCATTGCATGTATCTGTCCCAGGGGCCGTAGTTTGAGGACCCTTGATTTAGTGCAATATAAAAAATGCAAATAATTTTTCTGAGGACCACCAGAATTTTCTCGCGGACCACCAGTGGTCCGTGGACCACCAATTGGTAACCGCTGCTATATACCATTCCATACAAACGGCTCTCCAGTCCTTTCCTGAAAACCTCCCTTGATGGAGCTATGCTGGCTGAGGAATTCTGGGAGTTGAAGTCCACACATCTTCAAGATACCAAGGTTGAGATACACTGGCTGGTGAGGCTTTTCATACATAGTTTTCTATGTACTTTAAAAACAAATTGCTTTTCATTACAAAATACCTTTTACCCCTGCTTTTGTTGTACCAAGAAACAGGGATGACCTGAAATATTTACTGACCCAGGCAAGCCCAGGATTAGATCTTATCCAGGAGTGAAATGCTCCCGGTGGCGATGGAGGCAGGTGGTTCGGAGAACTGGTAGCAAAAATCCCTGTCCCCCCCTTCCACATGCCCAGCTGAGCCGCATGATCATCAAAGGCTTTTTTTTAACTTTTAAAAGCATTTTTTCTACAACCTCTTCGGCCAAAAAAATGCTTTTAAAAGTTAAAAAAAAGCCTCTGATGATCGCACAGCTCAACTGGGATCATCAAAGGCTTTTAAAAGAAAAAAAACCTTTTTTTCTTTTAAATGCCTCTGACGATCCCAGCTGAGTTGCCTGATCAGCAGAGACTTTTTTTCTTTTAAATGCCTCTAACAATCAGGCAACTCAGCTGGGATCGTCAGAGCCTTTTGAAAGCATTTTTTACCACCTCTTCACCGAAGAGGTTGTAGAAAAAAATGGTTTTAAAAGTTTTTTAAAAATTGGCCACGCCCACCCAGGCACATTACCCTGACCACCACCAAGCCACGCCCACAGAACCGGTAATAACAAATTTTAGATTTCACCAGATTAACCTACTGCTGAAGTTGAGGTAGTCCGAATTCTACTCCAATTGAGATATTGAGACACATGAGACAGATATCCTGCAAGCACCTCTTCTCATTCCTGGCATTAAAATAATACTACTAAAGCAAAAGTATCTGGCTAATATTGGGCAGTCATTTCACGTCATTCAAAGTCTGCCAAGGGGTAGATCTGGACTGTCATTTGGGCATCTCTTCATCTTTTTGAGCTTTTGCTGTAGTCTTTTGCACTGCAAATAATTTTCTCTTCTTCCAAAAAGTTCATGGCTTACATATTCATTGGAACATTAGGGGGTGCCCTTACAACGTCTGCCTTTGCAGCAGATAAAGTGAATCATTCACTGTCCAGTGAGAAGAAATGTGTCTGTGATAGAAGCCCCTCTGCTCAGAGTTGTCTGAACACCCAGAAACTTTCAAAGTCAGCCCTTCAAAAATAGGATGGCCAGAAGCATCACTCAAAAAATCCAAAAGCATTGCAAGGCTTTTCAATGTTGCTGGGGCTACGATATTTTCAGTTAAATAGGTTTACTTGAGTTAGGGACGTGGTGGCTCAGTGGCTAAGATGCTGAGCTTGTCAATCGAAAGGTTGGCAGTTCAACGGTTCGAATCCCTAGTGCTGCGTAAGGGGGTGAGTTCCCATTATTTGTCCCAGCTTCTGCCAACCTAGCAGTTTGAAAGCACGTAAAGAATACAAGTAGAAAAATAGGGACCCCCTTTGGTGGGAAGGGAACAGTGTTCCATGCGCCTTTGGCATTTAGTCATGCCAGCCACATGACCACGGAGACGTCTTTGGACAGCGCTGGCTCTTCGGCTTAGAAACGGAGATGAGCACCGCTCCCTAGAGTCAGGAACGACTAGCACGTATGTGCGAGGGGAACCTTTACCTTTTTTATGCGAGTTAAGAACTGAGGATGGGTGAGTGTTGAGGAAGAGTTAAAAGGGTTTAAATCAGACTTTCTTCCGTGTTGCTTTTATCTGCCGTTTACTGTCAGCCTTACAAAGTACAGGTAATCCTTGTCTTAGTGACCAGTCAAAGTTACAACAACCCTGAAAAAAATGACTTGTGACAGTTTTTCACATTTATGACCATTGCAGCATCTCACGGTCACATGATCAAAATTCAGATGCTTGGCAACTGGCATGTGTTTATGATGATTGCAGTGTTCTGGGATCATGTGATCACCTTTTGCCACTTTCTGATAAGCAGAGTCAATGGGTAGCTCAGCAGACTAAAAGCAACACCAGCTGTCTGCAATTACTGGTGGTTCGAATCTCACCATGCTCAATGTTGACTCAGCCTTCCATCCTTTCTAAGGTAGGTAAATTGAGGACCTAGCTTGTGGGGGCAATAAGCTGGCTTTGTTTAAGTATACAAAAATATGAAGGCTATTGCTTAATGCATTGTAAACTGCCCTGAGTCTCCGGAGAAGGGCGGCATATAAATCAAAATTTTAAAAAAAATGGGGAAGCTGGATTCACTGAGCAATCATGCTACTGATTTAACAACTGCAGTGATTCACTTAACAGCTGTCACCCAAAAATTCATAAGCCAGGGCACAACTCACTTAACAACTGTCTTGCTTAGCAATGTAAATTTTGGGTCCAGTTGTGTCCTTAAGTCGAGGACTACCTGTTTTTTTTAGTAAATAGGACTCCTATTTACTAAGTCTGCACTACTATTAATCTTCTCATCGTTCCCACCACCCATCTCCTTCCACTTATGACTGTGTGACTGTAACTTTGTTTCTTGTATCCTTAGGATTTATATTTGATTTCAAAATATGATTTGATTGCTAATTTGTACCCTATGACTATTAAGTGTTGTACCTTATGATTCTTGACGAATGTATCTTTTATGTACACTGAGAGCGTATGCATCAAGACAAATTCCTTGTGTGTCCAATTACACTTGGCCAATAAAGAATCCTATCCTATCCTATCCTATCCTATCCTATCCTATCCTATCCTATCCTATCCTATCCTATCCTATCCTATCCTATCCTATCCTATCCTATCCTATCCCATCCCATCCCATCCCATCCCATCCCATCCCATCCCATCCCATCCCATCCCATCCCATTCCAGATAGGAAACAGGACCAGATGAAATAATTCTACTTTATTATAAGGTTAATATAATCTTTGTAGATCCATTCTGATGCTGAAATTTCTCCTCCCCAAGCCGAGGCTTCAGATGAGCCAACCGTTGGCTACCTGGGCCAGAAAGCTCCTTCAAAGTTTTCCAAAAAATCTTCTCCATCGCTCCTGTGGGATGGAGCGATAAAGCTGTTCCGGCCATTGGTTTGGCTGTGCTTCGGAGCCACCTCCTAAATCACCAGCCCTGCTTCCTCTTGGCTGCTTGGCTTGGAGGGCTTCCCGCTGTCTTATCAGAGCAGACGAGGAAAGCTCAGTCTGACTTGGATGGGAAAAGCTCAAGATTGCCAGCAGCACCTCCCTGTGCTCAGCTCCTCTTGGAGCAGCCTAAGCCTTCATGGAGCAGGGCTTCATACTGCAGTGAAGTTGCTCATTACAGATTGTCCTGTTATGGTCCGCTAGCAGCCTCCAGAGCTGGCTGCGGAGTCGGACATTGAGGAGGCTGGGGAGAAACATGGGTCAGTCCTGGAGGCTGGGGAAGGCCCGGACGAGGGCTCTGCGTCGGAGCAGAGATGGGGCCAGGGCCATCTGGGAGTTATGTACGGACTCCGGAGCCTCCAGAGTCGGACATCAGAGGGGCAGAGGAACAGGAGGAGCCTGTTCCTAGTGCGCGCATGCGCAGAACTGCCAGACGACAAGAACAATTAAAACTAAAAGGATGGCTCAGGAGTAAGGCCTGGAGATGATTGGCCCCTCCCATAAGGCTTAAAAGAGGAGCAAAGGCAAGTGGGCACTTTGCACGAAAACAACGTTGTTAATTCTGTTCCCAGTTGGCATCTCTGTTTGAGTCTGGACTTCATGTGGCTTTGCCAAGTAGGTCTTTGGCAGAGTGTTAAGGGAGATAAAGGTTGGTGATTATCCCGAAGGACTTCTCCCGAAGGACTTTTTGCAACTAATTGGGACTCAGCTGTGAATGAAGGTAATTCACAGCTGTTGCAATAAAAGAGGTTTTGGGGACTACTCCTGTGTTTTAATGACTCAGGAAGCCTAAGTCACAACAAGTCCTCAACTTACAACCATTCCTTTAGTGACCATTCAAAGTTACAATAGCACTGAAAAAGTGACATGGTCATTTTTCTCACACTTTTGACCGTGGCGGCATTTGCATGGTCACGTATGTGTGCATGTGGATTGACCATGAGTTGCTAAAAATTCACAAGACTCCAATGATACAGCTGCTGTTAGCCTTAGTATCAGCAAAGGTTGTAAGAAAGATGACACAATTGTGAGAAAGATTACCCGGAGCTGAAGAAGCTTCTTGGATGAGAAGCAAAACATCTTCAGTGAAAAACCAGAAAGTCCAGTTGCCTCTTGGGAAAAGCATCCTTGGGACAACCAAGACCTGGATGACTGAGCATCTCCATAGACATTTAGGAATGCCCTTTGGGATGAACACCCTTCGAATAGTGCAGCAGGAGTATGAACAGATTTCCAGAAAAATTGCAGACTACAGGAACCATTCACGCTTCATTTTGAGATGCAGACAACACAGACTCATCCCCAAACAGCCTGTGTCTGTGCTCAACAGGACAGAAAACATCTGCAGAAAATGAGCTGAAGAAGCATCTCGGAAAAGTCTTCAAAGAAAAAAATCAGAAAGTTCAGTTGCCTCTTGAAAAAGCATCTTTGGGATACCCAATAATTAAGCGTCTCTGATGACTATTTGGCACAGTTGGATCCACATGTCTTCCCCTAAACTTGTGGTCCTTCTCCCTAGACAAGCATACATCACATCAGGCCTGGAGAGAATTAAAAGGGAAGGTGAATTGGAGAAGGGACAATTTGTGAATTCCAGTAAGAATTCCCTTCTCTTTCAGCTGTAAATGAAGGCCAGTTCTATCAGAGCAGAGAAGGAGTGTTTCATAGACCTACAAAGTTCAACAGAATTGTCAATGTGTTTTTCTTTTCTTTTCATGGTGCTAGTCCATGATTTGTATCAACAGTATCAACAGTAGAGACCTTCAAATTTCTAGGTTCTACCATATCGCAAGACCTAAAATGGCTAACATTAAAAACGTCATCAAAAAAACACAACAAAGAATGTTCTTTCTGCACCAACTCAGGAAGCTCAGACTGCCCAAGGAGCTGCTGATCCGGTTCTACAGAGGAATTATTGAGTCTGTCATCTGCACCTCCATAACTGTCTGGCTTGGCTCTGCAACCCAACAAACAGACACAGACTTCAGAGGATCATTATAACTGCGGGAAAAACAATGGCTACCAACCTGCCTTCCATTGAGGACCTGTATACTGCACGAATCAAAAAGAAGGCTGTGAAAATATTTACAGACGCCTCACATCCTGGACATAACCTGTTTCAACTCCTACCCTCAAATTGACGCTATAGAGCACTGCACACCAGAACAACTAGACACAAGAACAGTTTTTTCCCCAACGCCATCACTCTGCTAAACGAATAATTCCCTCAACACTTCAAACTATTCACTAAGTCTGCACTATTATTAGTCTTCTCATTGTTCCCACCAACCATCTCCTTCCACTTATGACTGTATGACTGTTAACCCAAATCTGAAAACTTCCAGATTTTCCCCACCCAAGTGAAAGTTCAAGTCCCTGCCCGGCACCCTCATGTCCATCACGTGGACAAAGTGAAGTCACCTCCCAGTCATCCGACTTCAGGTGCCAGGGCACTGCGTCCTTGACTCTCTTGAGAAAGGAATGTTATTTTGACTACATATCATCTATACTCTATGAAATCCCCCCTCCCATTTTCCCACAGAAGAAGATGTGTCAGGCCTGAAGGCCCAAACATAAAAGATGGCTTCCAGGTCTGACAACAACAAGAAAAGGGGGACGTAAAGAAGTTAATAAAAAGGGTAAATAATGCTACAGCCACACTATATGGGTTAATATAAATAGACATTAGAACTGCGAGAATCAGGTGTTCAGCAGAGTGATGGCACAAGGGAAACATACTTTCTTCCTCTTCTAGCCTTTGGGTTTACACCATTCTCTCATGGAAAACAGGATTTGCTATAACTTTTTGCACACACACGCACACGCACACACTCCTGCCTTCTGGGTCTTATGGCAAACCTGCCAGCTTTCCCCATCCGTTCCCATCCTTTGGAATTCTTTACTTGTGGGTCAAAAACAGCTCTTGGAAGAAGAATATAAGCATCCCAAAGCACATTAAGCAAATTAAATGTCTCTTCTCACAAGTAGCTTTATGGCAGACGAGGGAGCCTGTGCCCAGAATTCGGCTCTCTCAACGCAGACCTAAATGATCCCATGTGCTCTTGATCAGAAACAAATGGCAAAAGGCATGATGCCTCCTCCGCAGAGCCCTGGCAAGCCTCATGGCTGGGATGCAAACTGGGAATATCTTGGGCCCTTGGATGGAGGGCAGGAAATACATTCAGGGGACAGTTGATTGGGGCAACCATTGAAATCAGTGTTTCTCAACCTTGGCAATTTTACGATGCCTGGACTTCAACTCCCAGAATTCCCCAGCCAGTTGAGAAACACTAATTGAGACATTTCTATCTCTGCCTCATTCCAAGGGCTCCAAAACAGGCCCCCAAATTTGGCCAAAGTTTAACAGCAGACCGATGTTATGAAGCCACCTTATCTTACTTTGTGATGACAGTCACGTATTTCAAGAAGAACAAACTCTGGATGTGGCTCCATCTAACTTATCCCAAATGCATTTTTCCAAAAGGCAACTGGACATTCTTGGTTGTTTCCTTTGAAAATGTTTCACTTCTCGTCCAAGAAGCTTCTTCAGTTCTAAGGGAGTGCTAGGTCCAAAAATGTTAGAATTAAAGAAGCTTCTTGGATGAAAAGCAAAACATTTTCAAGCAAGGAAGTCCTTTCAAGCCTTTTGAAAAACACCTGTGGGACACCATGACCCGGATGATTGAGAATCTTCATAGACATCCATCCAACATCTGTTTACTCAGCAGTGGTGGGTTGCTACCAGTTCGCCCCAGTTCAAGCTAACCAGTAGCAGCGGCAGAGGGAGGCTCTGCCCACCTGCTCAGACATCATCTAATACGATCTGTGCATGCCAACCAGTAGCAAAGGTAAGTGAAACCCACCCCTGATACTCAAGCTTTCCCCCTCCATCTGTCTCTTTCACTTCCTAGAATTCCCAAGCTTCCTTTGGCAGAACATTCTTGCTGTGACCTAGGCTTCCTGAGTCATTAAAACACACGAGTAGTCCCAAAAACCTCTTTTATTGCAACAGCTGTGAATTACGTTCATTCACAGCTGAGTCCCAATTAGTTGCAAAAAGTCCTTCAGGATAATCACCAACCTTTATCTCCCTTGACACTCTGCCACAGACCTACTTGGCAAAGCCACACGGAGTCCAGAATCAAACAGAGATGCCGAGTGGGAACAGAATTAACAATGTTGCTTTCCTGAAAAGGGCCCACATTCCTTTGCTCCTCTTTTAAGCCTTATGGGAGGGGCCAATCATCTCCAGGCCTTACTCCCGAGTTGTCCCATTTGTTTTAATTGTTCTTGTCTTCTGGCAGCTCTGAGCATGCATGCATTGGAACAAGCTTTTCTTGTTTCTCTGCCTCTCTGAGGTCCGACTGGAGCAGGGGTAAAATGTAAAATGTGTTACTACTGGTTCTGTGGGCATGGCTTGGTTGGGGGGGGAGTGTAATGTGACTGGGTGGGCGTGGCCAACTTTTTTTTTTTAACTTTTCAAAGCATTTTTTCTAATGCTTTGAAAAGCCTCTGTGATCAAGCAACTTAGCTGGGACCATCAGAGACTTTTCAAAGCATTTTTTTTACCACCT
This sequence comes from Masticophis lateralis, assembly GCA_030761175.1. Classification (NCBI taxonomy): domain Eukaryota; kingdom Metazoa; phylum Chordata; class Lepidosauria; order Squamata; family Colubridae; genus Masticophis; species Masticophis lateralis. The sequence continues at coordinate 9,310,357 of JAUDYJ010000009.1, read as the reverse complement.
CTTCGGCCAAGAGGTTGCAGAAAAAAATGCTTTGAAAAGCCTCTGAGGATCCCAGCTGAGCCGCGTGATCTGCAGAGGCTTTTTTTTTTAACTTTTAAAAGCATTTTTTCATCGGAAGAGATTGTAGAAAAAATACTTGTAAAAGTAAAAAAAGCCTCTGATGATCGTGCGACTCAGCTGAGAATGTTTGGGGGGGGGGGGCGCAGGGATTTTTGCTACCTGTTCTCTGAACCACCCGCCCCCATCATTACCGGATCAGGAGATCCGGTCCGAATTGGCAGCATTTCACCCCGGCTCTGGAGGCTCCAGAGTCCACACATAACTCCCAGATAGCCCTGGCCCCATCTCTGCCTCCGACGCAGAGCCCTCGTCTGAGCCTTCCCCAGACTCCAGGAGTGGCCCATGTTCCTCTCTAGCCTCCTCACTATCCAACTCCATTGCCAGCTTCACAGGCTGCTGGCGGACCACAACAATTCTAGGATTAACCAAGAAAAAGGGAAAAAGCTGAAGTGATTCGTATGAAAAAAACAACAACTGGGGACTCCACTGTTTGTACCTGTACATGTTGACCGACATGCCAGTGTCATTCATCTCCTGCTGAAAAGAGCCAGATTGTACCACACAGATTGTATTAGCTGAGTTGTATACTTAGGCCTCCAGTCAAAAGCCTCACCAAGTCTAGCCGGCAACTGTCAGGGTTCAGATTTCAGAAAGTGCAATGAATCGGGTGTAATTCTCGCCAAAGGTGGAAGAACTTTCCATAAAACAAAGACCTTGCTGGTTGTGCCTCTTCCTTTTAAATATATCATTGGAAGCAGCTGAATAACAGAAAACCAGCAAAAGTTTGAAATGGCTCAAAGATTAGGCTGTGTATATGTGAGGTAGGTTTGCATGGGAAGCTGAGTTCCTACCTCCTGAAATTGATGCTGTGAAAAGCATCGCTTTTCCATAGTGGTTGTCAAGCCTGAATTTGATTGGAGTGTGGGATTGTTTGCATCCTTGGGCATTCTGACATGAATTCAGCTTGACACTGAATGCCACTTGACAATGGAAATCTAATTTTTGTTCTGGGAGGTACATACAATCTTATCCATTTCTTTGTTCACCACAGTTCTGAGCATTGAGCCGTGGACTCAATCCAAACACTGTTTCCTATTCTCCCGAACTAAAAGTATTTTGGGGATGAGCAAGTAAGGGAAGCGGCTCTGGAAATCTGAGTTTGGACAGCCCACCCCACACCCACCCCAGTGGCATTACCACAAAACTTTGGCCATCAACATTGTGGAGAAGCCCTTCTCTTAGGAAAAATGTTGTTATGAGCAAAGTGATGTATTCATGGATAAATGCATTCATATTTACATCTAAGAAAAAAGAGGAGAGAAATAAAGCCATCTAAATATGTGCAGTTTGCTTAAAGCAGGGGTCTACAACCTTAAACACTCAAAGAGCCATTTGGACCTGTTTCCCACAGAAAAGAAAACACCGGCAGCCACAAAACTCTTCCTGTGCCTGACTATTTCTTGAACGGCTACAAAATTAGCATATGTAGTTGAATTAAACGTTCTGTTTTCTTCTGAAACTTTTCTTTTCTTGGATTTATCCATGGTTGGCCTACCAGGGGTTGAAAAGATCAATAAATCACATATCGGTGGGTGTCGCACATTGGCTGTTGTGACACATATTCTGAGTGACAGGGAGCCACAGCAGAGGGATGGAAGAGCCACATACGACTCCAGAGCCGCAGGTTGCTGACCCCTGGCTTAAAGGAACAGGAGCTGCCTCTGTTGTAATATTATTCTATATTGTAGAGCTAAGAGGGAAAATTATCTATTTCTCATTCAGGTTCCAAAAGCTAACCTCTTCTACATTTTTGAACCAAAGTGCACACTGGAACAGATTGTCCTTTTAACATCTGTGCTCCTTTGGATTTTGCCATGCACTTTGTCAGTCAAAGTAATTATGCGTTTTAGGGGAAATGTCTGCACAAAAATGTGCACCGTCATGAAAATAATACAGAAAAAGAAGTTATTGCCTGCAAAATGCTGCACATTTAAGACAAATGGCTAACAAGTATGCCAAAATACAAATTTGTGCATAAAAAGTACAGTGGAAGGAAAAGAAGCATTGTTTTCCATTTTTAATCTCAAAATCCATATTTAAATTTTTCTTTCGGTTACATATTTAAATCCACCCTTGTTTTTTTTTTAAAATGAAACCATATATGATGGGAAAACAAACTGCTTCTTTTCCTCTTTGCTAAAAATGCAAAGCCAACAGGTTTTTGGAATAGAATAGAATAGAATAAGAATCCTTATTTAGAATAGAATAGAATAGAATAGAATAGAATAGAATGGAATGGAATGGAATGGAATGGAATGGAATGGAATAGAATAGAATAGAATAGAATAGAATAGAATAGAATAGAATAGAATAGAATAGAATAGAATAGAATAGAATAGAATAGAATAAGAATCTTTATTTAAATAAAATAGAGTAGAGTAGAGTAGGATAAGATAGGATAGGATAGGATAGGATAGGATAGGATAGGATAGGATAGGACAGGACAGGACAGAACAGAACAGAACAGAACAGAACAGAACAGAATAGAATAGAATAGAATTCTTAATTGGCCGAGTGTGATTGGACACACAAGGAATTTGTCTTGGCGCATACACTCTCGATGTACATAAAAGAAAAGATACATTCATCAAGAATCACAAGGTACAACACTTAAAGATAGTCATAGGGAAACAGTCAGTATAAATCTTAAGGATACCAGCAACAAGGTTATAGTCATTCAGTCATAAGTGGAAAGAGATGGGTGATAGGAACGATGAGAAGATGAATAGTAGTGCAGACTTAGTGAATAGTTTGACAGTGTTGAGGGAATTATGCGTTTAGCAGAGTGATGGCGTTTGGGAAAAAACTGTCCTTGTGTCTAGTTGTTCTGGTGTGCAGTGCTCTATAGCGTCGTTTTGAGAATAGGAGTTGAAACAGTTTATGTCCAGGATGCGAGGGGTCTGTAAATATTTTCACAGCCCTCTTTTTGACTCGTGCAGTATACAGGTCCTCAGTGGAAGGCAGATTGGTAGCCATTGTTTTTCCTGCAGTTTCTATTCTGATGCAGCTTTAAAAATGTTGCTTTTCTTCCCTGATTTTCTGGGGCTTTTTATTCCTGGCAAGAGAGGAGGGAGGCTGAAAGAGGCAGCAAGCTGGCAGCTCTAGGCAGATTGAGAATTTTTTTTAAAAAAAAAATCTTCCTTAGTTAGCCTAATAACCTTAATTTTTCCCATACGTAGTAAACATAGTTTCCCCAGAGACTATATCAGAAAGGCATATGAGCTGACACTGGTTCAGCAGCATCTGAACAGGTTGCTCTTAGCACAGAGCGAACGTACCTCACAGCATCGGGGGTTTTGTGAATGTATCAGTGAATGGAAATCTTGCAAGAACTTTGGACAAAGGAAAGAAACAAGTACCAAATAGGTGGAAGATGGAGAGGCAGTTTAGATGTGTGTATGTGTGGTTAAGTTGTCAGGCTAGAAACGGGGGGGGGGGGGGGGAGATTGTGAGTTCTAGTGAGCCTTAGTACAAAAGCAGCTGGGTGACCTTGGGCCAGTCCTTTCTCTCAGCCTTAGGAAGGAGGCAATGGCAAACCATTTCTGCTAAACCTTGCCAAGAAAAATGGCAGAGGCTGGTCCCTGCAGTCACCAGGATTCAGTGCAGTTTTGAAGGAGGAGGAGGAGGATGAGAAGGAGGAGGAAAAGGAGGCAGTGGAGGAGGACGAAGGAAGAGGGGGGAGGACGGCAAACTTTTATTTATGGACCGTCCCATTTCAGGTGACTCAAGGCAGTTTACAAAAGCAACAAAAAAAATAAAGATGCAGCATTTGTCATCTAACAAAATCACAATGAATTACAAAAGGAGCCCAGATCCACTTTTTTTGACAAAATCTTGTCACAATTATTTTAATATAGGGTTTTTTAAAACTTTGCAACATTAAAATAGGTGAGTTTCAGCTCTCAGATTTTTGGAACTTCAGAATTCCACACATCTTAAACTTTACAATTTGAGGGGGGAAAAGCCCACCCCTGTTTTAACGCCTATTACAAGACATCAACCTTTTTTTTTTGTTTGAAAGGGGAGGGGGATACTAAAATTGAGAATTAATTGGGCAGCGAAGCCTGCTCCTTTGAATTGAAAGAAAGACCAGCTTAAGAGGAGTTTGCTCAGGAAGAATTCATGCAAACCCCTGTAGAAATTTTATTTATTTATTTATTTGCCACCTATAGTGCTGTATCTCGCTATGGGCTACTCTAGGGGGCTTAAACAATAATAAAAAGGAAGAAAATGAAAGGAGTGTAAACAGAAGTAAAATAATAGAACAATAATATAAACAGTGAAACAGGAATGCAATAAGAATACACCAATATGATAACCCAAAAGATGGATGGGTGGAAAACAGAGAGGAAGGGAAAAAGGTGAAGTCTGCCATCAACCCAGTAGTTCAAAGTTCTCAAGTAATCCCTGGTAGGCTTACTCCCAGTTTCTGATATTATGTTCGATGCAGTGGTGAAATCCAATTTTTTTTACTACCGGTTCTGTGGGCAGGGATTGGTGGGCATGGTGTGGCTTGGTGGGCGTGGCAGGAGAAGGATACTGCAAAATCCTCATTCCCTCCCTACTCCTAGGGGAAGGATATTGCAAAATCTCCATTCCCACCCCACTCTGGGGCCAGCCAGAGGTGGCATTTGCCAGTTCTCCGAACTTCTCAAAATTTCCACTACCGGATCTCCAGAACCCGTCAAACCTGGTTACGGTTAGGAGAGGCTTTACACCAGGAGTCCCGAATCCCAAATCTACAGACCAGTACCAGTCCGCAGCCCATTAGGAATCAGTCTAGGCAAGCGAAGCTTCATCTGCTCTAGATAGGGCACTTGGGCAGCTCTGAAGCTTTGGAATACGGTTCTCACAATCCTGATGGCCATCTGGTTGGGTGTGGTGGGAGTTGCAGCCAAAAATATGGAGACCACCAGTTTTATAAGACTGGATGTACAGTAACCTGTGTGGTTTGAAGCACCTTCTTGGTGCTTGACCCTGACCCACTCCTATTCAACAGGGAAGGCAGTGTTGACTTCATAGTAGATTGATCTGTCCAGGCATTGTTGGAAACAGGATGCTGGGCTAAATGGAGGTCCAGTTGAATCTGCTCTGATGCGTTGGCAACATTTAGAGGTTCAAAGATGCGTGGGAAGAGAAGCCAATGTCCTGGTCTCACCCATAGCGGGAAGGAAGTGGCAGATGCATTGAGTTGGTCATGCCTGGCAGAGAAACATGTCTACATATGCCAAAGGTGTGGCTGGACAGATGTTTCTGTTAGCTGTTGACCTTATCATGTAAGGGATCTGATGACGGATTTATGACTTTTTTTAGAGCAGTGTCTCTCAGCATTGGACACTTGAAGAATTCTCCCAATGTATGTCTTCCATTCTTCCAGCAATGAGGAATTTTTCATAAATATATGGATTTACTCAACAATTATGGTATGTAGATTCAGCAAAATGTTACAGAGCTCAGTTTGATGAATTGAGTCACCACTTATATTCCATCTTTCATAAAATTGGGCATAACTCACTTAATGACTGCCTTGTTTTGGTCAAGGACTTCCTGTAGTTCAGAGCTATTTAGATTTCGAAGCACAGCTTTCCCATTCAGCTCTGAAACTAAACCGAGCCGTTAGCTCTACTATACCAGTACCCGCAGTTGACTTTTCTGACCCCCTCTGAGTCATCTCTGGATCATAACACTGAATTAAACCTCATTAAAGAATACTTTAACCTGTTCCTCCCAGGCTATTTTGCAAGGTGGAATAAAAGCACCTCCCTAATTCCAGGTCTGACTTCTGTACTGTGAATACAATAATAATGGGGTTTCTTTATAGGGGAGAAAAAAAATTATGTTTATTATAAAGTTGGAAGGGGGGGGGGGAAGGCCCACCTTGATAGCTAATAATCACAGCTATACTTAATCCTGGGTTGCTGACCTGATTTTAAATGAAGCAGCAATCAATTCCCATCAGAGAAATTATTCAAACCACAATGAGTGGAGTCATACATGGTACTAGCTTAAACCAGGCAAAGCATTTGAAAATATAGTGCAACTGAACTAAATTAAACTTTTCAAACTTGACAACTTTGGACTTCAAATCCCAGATTTCCCTTCTCCAGAAAAATATTCCTGCTTGAAGCTGTGAGTAGAAATGCTTGTTGTCTACCTTAAAGCCACAAATTCTGCTATTTCCTCCCCAGAAATTCAGAAACTATACGTCAGACACTCCCCATCCGAGCATCATTCTTTTATGGTAAACCAAAAATAAACAGAGGGATCAACTCTGCATGTGATGTGTGTGTATACTTGTCTATGTCATCTCTGGGATTGAAATCTTCAGCCTCTTCCTTCTGCCTTTCAAATCAGTGGACCTTTTTTGGCTGTTCATCTCCCAGCCTTGAGATACCTGGAGAATGTCAACAAAATACTTCTGTCTGCAATGAGCTGTGCATTATTCCTTTGCAGGCTCCTTTGCTGGAGAGATTCTGCATTCACTTGGCTGTATTGGATAGAGCAAAACAAACTCCAGCTTTAAAAAGAAACCAGAGATTCTTGGCTTTAAACAGAAGAACAAGCAGGCTGTCAGTCCAGACATGTTTAATTTACAAGGAAATGTCTTACTGGCTCTGGGCTTAAAATGTTATCCTTATCAAGCTGGCCCCTGAAGGAGGAAATGTTGCTTCAGTCCCTTCCCTTTCTTAATTGCCGCAATGCCGACAGACACTTCCTTCCTGTTAGAAGGGCTGCCCGGCTGTAGCAAAAGCGTTTCAAGATAAAATGTCAGGCTGAGCACAGGCTCTGGCAGTGTTGCTGTTTGAACGCCACAATCTAGAATGGGGAAAAAACAGCAAAGGCCACTGTGGCCGAAGTCACCGCCCTGGATATCCACCCTGCTCTTTGGCCCACCCAAAGTTTTCTTGTTTGGACTATTTAAAAGTCAAAGATAAGAAAGGAATAGGAAGTTGGCATCGTGCAAAGCAAGTGCTGAATCGCTCTAGAACGACCTTTAGTTCCAAAAAGACTTGAAAAGAAACTCAAAACAGTAGCCTGCAACTTCCAGCAGCTTGAAAGATGTATAGCGAGCCCCCCCCCCCAACCTGTGAGCCATGCCACTACTAGTGGGCCATGAGGGGTTTGCAGCTGGGCCATGGAAACAGCTGGTGAGCACATGTGTGCGTACACATGCGCATCCTCACTTGCACGGATACATGAGCTCCATTGGTGTGAGCGGCAGGTGCACAGGCGCGCATGTGCACACACTTGCCAGCCACTTGCACAAACCATCCCCTCCCCCCTCCCCCCTTCTGGTCCACAAAGCCAGAAACGTTGGGGAACTCTGCTGTATAGTATTTGAGGGCCAAGTTTCAAAAGTGCACAGGGACAGGGTCAAAAATTTTAGCAAAGGGTTCTCTGCCCAAAGGGTTTGCTGGGTGATCATGGGCCTGGTGGGCGTGGCCTAGTCGGCCTCCTACACCATGGTGGGGGGGTGTTTTTGCCCTCCCCAGGCTCCGGAGGCTTTTTTTGAGCCTCCGGGAGGTGAAATTTCCTCCCCGGGTTTCAGAAGCCCTCTGGAGGCCGGAAACAGGCCCATTTCCGGCCTTCCTGAACTTCCAGTAGGCCTGTTTTTCGCCTCTGCGCGTGCTCCGCACTTACCTGCATCCAAAACAGGCCGGGTGGGGAATCCTGGGAGGGGCGGGGTGGCGGGCCAGCCAGGAGTGGGATTTGGGGGTTCTCCTAATTGAACAGAATCTTAGCTAGAGGTTCTCCTGAAACCCTGCAAACCCCCAGCAGCCCACGCCTGGGTCCCTCCCCTGGAGGAGGTTCAGAGGCTGCCAAGGAAGAAATGGGTACCTGAAGTAACCTCAGGGTTAATTATCTGGAGCTCCCCAGAAGTGAGAAAGAATCTAACCCCTATTGTAAGGATAAACTGATTGATTAGTTTTTGACTTGCAACCTGTCCATCATAATAATAGCACTTCTATACCGCTTCACAGTGCTTTACAGCCCTCTCTAAGCGGTTTTACAGAGTCCGCCTACTACCCCCAACAACCTAGGTCCTCATTTTACTGACCTCGGAAGGATGGAAGGCTGAGTCAACCTTGAGCCTGGTGAGATTCGAATTGCCAAATTGCAGGCAGCCGGCAGTCAGCAGAAGTAGCCTGCAGTACTGCATTCTAACCACTGTGCCACCACGGCTCATCATGATCATAAATTGTGATGACGATAAACCTGATTTTAGAATCTTGTTGTTAAAACAAACCAGTGTTTTGCTAAGGGCGCTGTTTTGCCAAAACCTGGGTATAAAGTGCCGATTTTCAGCAAAACTGTCATAACACTGGGTCATGTGACTGCAGGACAGTGTAAATGGCTGTAAATGCTGCCATTTTTTCCCAAGTGCCCAAAGTTCAATCCCATGACTGCTGGTGTGTGTGTGTGACCATCAGAATTTAGAATTTATTTATTATTATTTATTAATTCAATTTGTATGCCACCCCTCTCCAAAGACTCAGGGTGGCTCACAATGCATTTAAAATCATTATAAAAAACATTTAAGAATTAAAAACATTAAAACTCATTCACACTATTCATGGCCGGTTCTCGTCGGATCGCAAGAGCAAGATCAACGGCCCCAGGCCTGCCGGAAAAGCCAGGTCTTCACCACTTTTCGGAAGGCCAATAGGGTAGGGATGGCCCGGACCTCAGGAGGTAACTGGTTCCAGAGAGCTGGGGCAGCCACAGAGAAGGCCCTCCCCCATGGGCCTGCCAGCTGGCATTGTTTAGCTGACGGGACCCGGAGGAGACCAACTCTGTGGGATCTTACCGGTCGTTGGGAGTTATGCAGTAGAAGGCGGTCTTGAAGATAGCCTGGCCCTGAGCCATGTAGGGCTTTAAAGGTAATAACCAACTCCTTGAATTGTGACTGGAGACCAATAGGGAGCCAGTGCAGCTCGCAGAGAATTGGTGTAATGTGGGTGTACCTAGGTGCACCCATGACAGCTCACGCGGCTGCATTCTGGACCAACTGTAGTCTCCAAACACTTTGCAAGTGTAGCCCCATGTAGAGCGTGTTGCAGTAATCTAACCGTGAGGTGACAAGGGCATGAGTGACTGTGAGGAGAGCCTCCCCATCCAAGTAGGGTCACAATTGATGCACCAGGTGAACCTGTGCAAAGGTCCCCCTAGCCACAGCTGTCAGATGTTGCTCTAATCTTAGCTGTTAGTCTAGGAGGACACCCAAATTGTGAACCTGTTCTGGGAGGGACAATTTCTCCTCCCCCAGAACCAGGTTGTAGCTCTGTTGTAGCCCCAGGGTAGCTCTGTTGTAATTTTGAAAGCTTGAGGACTACCTGCAAGTGCCATCAAGTTGTTTTCGACTGTTGTCTCATAGACAGGTTTTCTCTGTAACAATCTGTCCCTCACCTGGTCTTTCAGATGGTGCATCCTTCACTACCAGAACTGAGCCCATTCATCTTGCGGCTGATGATTCTCTTCTCTTTCCTTCCATCTTTCCCAGCATTTGGAGCAGGGGTGGGTTCTACTTACCTTTACTACCAGTTCGCAATGGGGCTGCTTCGCTCGCGCACGCGTGCACTCTTCTGTGCATCCGCAGAAGCATTCTGATGACATTGGGGTCGGTGGGCGGAGCCTCCCGCCGGTTTTACTACCGGTTCTATAGACCTGGTGTGAATGGAGTCAACTCATCACTGATTTGGAGCCTCCGCCAGAGAGCTGGGGCTTCATGTAAGAATAAATAGGTTGTTTCAGAACTGGGGCTCTCAAGATTACTGCACAAGAACTTTGGGGCAAGTATGTTTAATGCCCCCCAATTTCTTCCTTGGATCTGCTGCGAGAGTCACTAAGGGAACATCTGCATGATGTTTTTCAGGTCAACTGTATTAACGAGGCCAGCTTTGAACGTTTATAGGAATTGGAAGAATTTTAGTAATCTTACCTCACAGAATCTTTTGGAAATACATATCGTTTCCTGATGTCAGTGGTATTTGCAGACGTCTGGCTGAATTCATTCCTAAGTAATGTACATTTCCATGGGATTGTAATGAAGGGCAGATCGTGAAAGACCAAATGCTGGGGCTCCCATTCTACATGTAAGGAACAGTCCCCCGATTAACCGGAGTTTAACCCCCGCTCTCAGCTACGTCAGCTTCAACTTCTACAAGACATAACCGCGTAGTGGTGTCTGACAGAAAGGAAATTATTGAAATTTCTTTGTTTGATTGTTCTGAACTGCCCAGAGTTGTTGGCAGCACGCACATTTATTTCATCCATTAGTATGAAACTTTCCTCGTGTGAAACTTCGATAATTTAGCTGGTTAACCTTTTCTGCTTCTCTCTCTCTCTTTTTTTTTTTTCTTCACCTTGAAGGGAAGGAGTTGGCGATGAACATCAAGCTCAGCCTAATTGCTCCCAAAGAAATGGATCAGGTTGGCCTTTCACTCTTTCATCTTTCTTATGTCCCCGAGGAGCTTGGTTGAATTTCTGGCAAACCCAAAGCGCTCAATCACTGTTTATCCAGGGACCCAATTGGGTGGAAAGGGAGGGAGCTCCAGACGAAAACATCCAGTAGTTTTTGGCAAAAACGCCTTCCAGTATGTCAAACAATGAACGGATTGGAAAGGTTGCTTTTCGCTTGCAGCCAGCTCCCTCCTGCTTAACCATACCCACACAGCTTTCTTCCCCTGGGAAGTGGTGGGTGTAAGCCACCTTGGGGGAAAAGACTTCCCTTCTTTTTATTGAAATGGGCAGAGGGTGGGTCCTTTTCCTGAATCACAGGGTTTTGCAAAACAAGCTTTGAGGAGCCCAGGACAAAGGCAGCCTCCCATGGGGCTGTCGAAGGCGTGATCCAGGGGTGAAATCCAGAAGGTTCTGACAGGTTCTGGAGAACGGGCAGTGGAAATTTTGAGTAGTTTGGAGAACCAGCAAATACCACCTCTGCCTGGTCCCAGAGTGGGGTGGGAATAGAGATTTTGCAATATCCTTCCCCCAGGAGTGGAGAGGGAATGGGGATTTTGCAGTATCCTTTCCCTGCCACGCCCACCAAGCCACACCACACCTACCAAGCCACGCCCACCAGAACCGGTAGTAAAAAAAATTCGATTTGTGATCCTTTAAGAGAAGGAATGGCAGAACCGGGGGGAGGGAGTGAAAAGGGGAATCAGCCTAGAATCCCCACGTAGCTGCAAGACAATTAAGTTCAGCCACTTGAGTGCTCTTGACCCTTATCCAACTCTAAACAAGTACTGACCATTAGTTGAGAAGATTCCTGTGTGTAGGCTTTTAGCAATAAACCAGTATAATTAAACCTTAGCATATAGACCTGTTCCTCCGCACCTGTTACATCCCTTCTTACTCTGTGAGATAAGCTGGCCCACTGCTTAATAGTAGTTCTCAGGGTAAGGAAATTCCTCCTGATTTCCCGGTTGGATCTCCTTTGGATGCTGCTTCTTGTCTTGCTCTCAGGTGCTTTGGAGAATAAATCAATGCCTGCTTCCCTTTGACAGCCCATCTCGTATTGGAAGAATGCTATCATTGGGGGCTGTGCCTCGAACTGCAACAGTAGAAGCTCATCCGAAGGAGATCCAACCGGGAAATCAGGAGGAATTTTCTTACCCTGAGAACTGCTATTAAGCAGTGGACCAGCTTATCTCACAGAGTTGTGGGCGGCCCATCCCTGGAGGTTGTTCAGGAAAAGATTGGACAACCATTTGTCTGGGATGGTATTAGGACTCCTGCCTTGGGCAGAGGTGTGGACTAGAACAGGGGTCACCAACATTTAGGACCTCGGGGACCACTAAATTCATAACTTTAAATCCCACAGACTGCTAATGTGATCTGCCTAATGACCAGATGGGTGGGCGTGGCTAGCTGGTCATGTGGCTGGGTGGGCGTGGTCAACTCAATGTCACTCACATTAAGGGGTGCCTCACTGGCCTCTACTAACTCCTCCCCTCCCAGCCCCTCCTTGCCTCCCCATCCGGGCTCCTTAGGGCGTCAACAGGAAGCAGTTGTTGGAGCTAAGCAGCCACCATGAGAAAGAGTAGGCAAAAGAGCTCAGTTCAAATTGGATCTGACCGAGAAGGAGGCTCAGCAGAAACACCATACTGAGGACTAGGAGCATAGGCTTTCCAAGCAGAGGGAAAGATCTGCGGGAGTGCAAGGCCAGGTACTGGCGCCTGGAGGCTCAGCGGGCTGAGATGATCATCCAGTTCCAGGCCATGATGCAGTCCCACTGGAATGAGGCCCTCCGGCTCTGCCACCAGTGGCGTTTCCCTCCAGCCTTCGCCCAAAGCCCCACACCAGGAGGCTGAAGCAGACCCCAAGTCAGAATTTATGCCCCCACTCCAACCCACACAAAAAGACCCCGAAGGGAGAGACTCTCTGCAGCACCACAAACATTCATTGCACGTATCCAGCCCAGGGGCTGTAGTTTGAGGATCCCTGATTTAGTGCAGTATTTAAAAAATGCAAATAATTTTTCCATGGACCACCAAAATTTTCTAGTTGGTGACCGCTGGACTCCCTTCTAGCCCTATGATTCTATGAGATTTTTTACCTTTAGAGAACATGCAGAGGATGTCTTGATCATTTAGTCCTGTTTCCTTTTCACTGAAAAAGCAGCTGCCGTCAGGTCTGGCTAATCAGTAGGAAAAGAACTCCTGGGTTCTCTGCTAAGAATGTGAGAAACAAATACGAAATAATTAAATCACTTGCCCCGCTCTTTACCCTTTTCCCACCCAGTTTAAGACTCAAGCCTGCCAAGTACAACTGGCTCCTTGCTTTCTCTCTCTCTAAAGTTTAGCTCGGTTAATCTATCCATTCAGCCACGTAGTCATCCTGATGTCCAATATCAGAGGCTCAGCAGCACATGAAATATTATACAAGGCTGGCTGGAAATCAAAGAAAGCAACATAGCCTTTTCAGCCAAAATTGAAGCAAGCATGGCAGGTCTGATTAGTAATAGGAATATAGTAATAGTGCAACGAAGGCAAGAGATGTCAGAAGGTGTAAAACAGGCTGGGGGCAACTTAATCTCCACCCAGATCATTTTGGAGTGGGGATGTGGGTCTTAATTTTAAACAACTCTTGTTAATTCTATTTTAGACCGATGCTGGGGTTCTTGTGACTGCGCACCAAGTGACGGGAAGCTAAAATTTGGGAGAGAAGACCATGGCAGCTGTCCACACAGAGGAAGGAATGAAACCATCAAATATCCCTCAATCCATATTAGAATAGCAGAATAAGAGTTAGAAGCAGTGGTGAAATCCAATTTTTTTTTACTACCAGTTCTGTGGGTGTGGCTTTGTGGGCATGATGTGGCTTGGTGGGCGTGGCAGGGGAAGGATATTGCAAAATCCCCATTCCCTCCCCACTGCCAGGGGGGGGGGAAGGATACTGCAAAATCCCCATTCCCACCCCACTGCAGGGGAAGGATATTACAAAATCTCCATTCCCACCCCATTCCAGGGGAAGGATACTGCAAAATACTCTTTTAATGTTTTAATTTTTAAATGGTTTTATAATGGGTTTTTTAAAAATGTATTGTAAACCGCCCTGAGTCTTCGGAGAAAGGTGGCATATAAATTGAATTAATTAAATTAAATTAAATTAAAATCTCCATTCCCACCCCACTCCTGGGGGAAGGTATTGCAAAATCCCCATTCCCATCCCACTCTGGGGCCAGCCAGAGGTGGCATTTGCCGGTTCTCTGAACTACTCAAAATTTCCGCTACCGGTTCTCCAGAACCTGTCAGAACCTGCTGGATTTCACCCTGTCACTCCAAGGAACCTTGGAGGTCTTCTCCAACCCCCTACTCAAGCAGGAGTCCCTATACCAAAATTAGAAGGGTTATATAGTCAGCTGTCAACTTACAACGGGAATGGAGCCTGCCCATCATGGTCATAATTCATGATGATTGTAAATCAGGTCACCTACATGACTGACCTGATTTCTTGCAGCAGTCATTAGGCGAACACTATGGTTGTTAAGCGAATCAATGGTTTGCCGTGGGTGCAGTTTTGCCAAAAACGAATGTCGATTTTTGGCAAGGCCATCGTAAAACACGGTCATTTAATAACAGCTCAAAATGTGGCCAAGTTGCCAAGCTCCCAAAGTGTGGTCACATGACCACGGGGAGGGAGTAACCGTCAGAATTTTGAATCTGGGTCATAAGTACCCCCAGGAAGGTCAGTTGTAACTTTGAATAGTTGCTAAGGATCGGCTGTAAATTGAGGGTTACCTGTAAACAGAGATTAAGAATCTAGCCCTTAATATATTTTATTGAAAATCCTAGAAAAAAATATTCCTACAAAGAAAATGATGGTAAGACTCAAGATCCTTCATTTGAACCTGGGGTCTGCCGTGTGTGTGTGTGTGTGTGTGTGTGTGTGTATGTGTGTGTATGGCATAAATATATATATATATATATATATATATATATATATATATATGTATATATATATATGTATATATATATATGTATATATATATATATATATGCCATACACACACACATATATATATATATTCCCTGAGAGAATTTCCCTGATAATGGCTTCCAGCATGAGCCCAAAAGCTCCATTGGGGTCATAAGTCAAGAACCAGAAAATACCACCTTTGGCTGGCCCCAGAGTGGGATGGGAATGGAGATTTTGCAATATCCTTCCCTCAGGAGTGGGGAGGGAATGGGATTTTGCAGCATTCTTTCCTCAGGAGTGGGGAGGGAATGGAGATTTTGCAATATCCTTCCCTCAGGTGTGGGGAGGGAATGGGATTTTGCAGCATACTTCCCTCAGGAGTGGGGAGGGAATGGGATTTTGCAATATCCTTCCCTCAGGAGTGGGGAGGGAATGGGGATTTTGCAGTATCCTTCCCTCAGGAGTGGGGAGGGAATGGGATTTTGCAGCATCCTTCCCTCAGGAGTGGGGAGGAACTGGGACTTTGCAGCATCCTTCCCTCAGGAGTGGGGAGGAACTGGGACTTTGCAGCATCCTTCCCTCAGGAGTGGGGTGGGAATGGAGATTTTGCAATATCCTTCCCTCAGGAGTGGGGAGGGAATGGGATTTTGCAGCATTCTTTCCTCAGGAGTGGGGAGGGAATGGAGATTTTGCAATATCCTTCCCTCAGGTGTGGGGAGGGAATGGGATTTTGCAGCATACTTCCCTCAGGAGTGGGGAGGAACTGGGACTTTGCAGCATCCTTCCCTCAGGAGTGGGGAGGAACTGGGACTTTGCCGCATCCTTCCCTCAGGAGTGGGGAGATTTTGCAATATCCTTCCCTCAGGAGTGGGGAGGGAATGGGATTTTGCAGCAGCCTTCCCTCAGGAGTGGGGTGGGAATGGAGATTTTGCAATATTGTTCCCTCAGGAGTGGGGAGATTTTGCAATATCCTTCCCTCAGGAGTGGGGAGATTTTGCAATATCCTTCCCTCAGGAGTGGGGTGGGAATGGAGATTTTGCAATATCCTTCCCTCAGGAGTGGGGAGGGAATGGGATTTTGCAGCATCCTTCCCTTGCCACGCCCACCAAGCCACACCCACAGAACCGGTAGGGAAAAATTTTGAATTTCATCCCTGCATAGCCATCGTCCATTTTGAATATATAGTTGGAAAAAAGTCTTGAGAGTGAAAAACGTTGATACTATATGGTACAAAGCTATTACAGAATCTTGTTGTTCTGCTTGGGATACCACGAAGCCTCATTCCTCCCAGAAATGTTTGTCCAGTTTGAGCCAGAGGCATTGTTTTGGGACGGGAATGACCCTGGCTGCTGTTTAATGCCCTTCTGTTCTTCAACAGATGTGAGGTTGGCAAAGGCATCAGCTTACAATTTGGGATGTGTCTTTTGTAGGCAAAGTGGAATGCTTGATGATAAGGCAACTGTGCTTTGTGTCCCTTAGCTAGTCGGGGACGAGTTATCCAAAATCAATAAATTTCCATTGGGACGTCCCACCATTTCCCATGGATCAACTATGAAATATTTGTCCCGTTTCTTCCTCCACTGAGAACATGTCCAACCTTGATATTTTTGCTGGAATCTTTCTAGGTTGATCTTTATCCGTTTAATACCCCCATTAATCCAGAAAGCATTCCGAGCATTATTCTCACACGTTGTTTCCAGTGCAACCGGCATTAAGAATTATGGGTCATGGAGAGTTGGGTGACCCCCCAAAAATTCCTTCACGTACTTCTTTTTCAGCTCACTTTGATGGCCACGTTGCTCGCTGCTGCATTTTGAACTCTTCCATTTCATTTGAAAAATAACATATTACCCCAGGCCAGGAACTTTTAAGATAAAGATTTGTCTTGAAAACAAGTGTAAATGTATAATATCTGGTTTAAATAACTATTTAAAATAAGCACAGTATGCTAACTGTATTAAAGCTGTAAGAAAAAACCCTGTAATTGTGCTCTTGTCATATTCCATTAAAAAATTATCAAGTAAATGGAGAACAGCAAGTGAAATGAAAAACTAAAATAAGCTGAATACAGTTCCAGTTGATATTCGAGAAACCTCTAAATCATAAACAATACTGCTTATCTGTTATTTTCCTTTAATGTAATCTTATTATAACGGATGGGAATATTTGTCTAGTCTGTGAAAATGTCCGAGCCCAACTGAATTAAACAGATGCTTTTAATATATGATTGCTTTTGTAATATACACCTTCCTCAGTTTTATTTTGATAAGAGGCATCTTTTCCTTAGTAAACAATGCCTACCACTTTTATAATTTAAGCTTCTCCCAACGGTGCCCTCCAGACATGATGGGTTTTAGTACTCATAATTCATAGCCACTGAAACCTCAGAGAAGATAAAAGAGTGAGATAGTAAAATATTACTCTATCTGAATAGTACAACCTTTCCTTCTGGAAGTACTATATGCAGTATGTTAGAATGAATTATTTATAGCAAATCAATTCAGTTCAGAGGTGGGTCTCAGCAGGTTCTGACCAGTTCTGGAGAACCGGTAGTGGAAATTTTGAGTAGTTCGGAGAACCGGTAAATACCACCTCTGACTGGCCCCGCCCCTGTCTATTCTCTGCCTCCCGAGTCCCAGCTGATCAGGAGGAAATGGGGATTTTGCAGGAACCTTCCCCTGGAGTGGGGTGGGAATGGAGATTTTACAGTATCCTTCCCCTGCTTTGCCCACAAAGCCATGCCACACCCACAAAGCCACACCCACAGAACCGGTAGTAAAAAAATTTGAATCCCACCACTGGATCAGTTCATAAATCTTCAGAATAAAAAGTGGAATATTCACATCAATAACAACAAAGATATGTTATTGTTACTCTATCTATCTATCTATCTATCTATCTATCTATCTATCTATCTATCTATCTGTCTGATAGATAGATAATCTATCTGTCTATCTGTCTATCTATCTATCTATCTATCTATCCTCTATCTATCTATCTATCTATCTATCTATCTATCTATCTATCTATCTATCTATCATCTATCATCTATCTATCCTCTATATCTCTGTCTGTCTGTCTGTCTGCCTGTCTGTCTGTCTATCTTTGCATTAATTAAATTTATGTGGCCACCCATCTCATGGAAAGTGATTCTATTTTGGTGTGCCTGGATTTGCCTTTTGGGATATTACATTTGTGTGATGCTTTCGAAACATCTGGTGTTTGTTCTCTCTAAAACAAACTTACGACAGGCAGAAATTTTATTGATCTTTCATAACCTATAATACTTTCGGCATGTTATTTTCCCAGTAAATCTTGGTTCATTTGTAGCTCCTCAAGGACACAGAAACCCAGTACAGACAGTCCTCAACTTGCCATCATTCGCTTAGTGATTGTTCAAAGTTACAAGAGCACTAAAAAAAAAAAAAAAGACTTATGACCGGTTTTCAAACTTATGGCCATTGCAGCATCCTTATAGTCATGTGATCAAAATTTGGGCGCTTGGCAACTGGCATGTATTTATGACGGTTGCCCTGTCCTAACATCATGTGATCATTATTGATAATCTTCCCAGCCGTATTCTGACAAACGAAGTCAACAGGGGAAGCTTTGTTTGACCTCTGCATGGTTCATTTAACAGCTGGAGTGATTTGCATAACAACAGTGGCCAATGGGGCGCAACTCACTTAACAACTGTTTTGCTTAGCAATGGAAATTTGGGGCTCAATTGTGGTTCTAAATTGAGAATCACCTGTAGAAGATTCATTAACCAACAGGATCACAGTCCTTACTTCTCTGTCCCCTTTCCCTTCCCTCCTCATTGCTCGTTCATTTACTTTTGAATTTTGTATTTTATAATATTTAATAACTTAATAAAAATGTTTGAATCACAGTGGGAGGGAAGGATTACAGTCACGGATGCCTCCCTAATTCATTGAACTACAGGTAAACAAGCTCAAATGATAAGAGACGTCAGACGTTGTACCCTAGTAGAATAGAATAGAATTCTTTATTGGCCAAGTGTGATTGGACACACAAGGAATTTGTCTTGGTGCATATGCTCTCTAAAATGGAATAGGAATAGGAATAGGAATGGGAATGGGAATAGGAATAGGAGTAGAGTAGAGTAGAGTAGAGTAGAGTAGAGTAGAGTAGAGTAGAATAAGAATAGGAGTAGAGTAGAATAGAATAGAATAGAATAGAATAGAATAGAATAGAATAGAATAGAATAGAATAGAATAGAATAGAATAGAATAGAATAGAATAGAACAGGGATGGGGAGAGGGAGAGGGAGAGGGAGAGGGAGAGGGATAGAATAGAAGATAGGATAGAATAGAATAAGGAATAGGAATAGGAATAGGAGTAGGAGTAGAATAGAATAGAATAGAATAGAATAGAATAGAATAGAATAGAATAGAATAGAATAGAATAGAATAGAGAGGAGAGGAGAGGAGAGGAGAGGAGAGGAGAGGAGAGGAGAGGAGAGAATTTTTTATTGGCCAAGTGTGATTGGACACACAAGGAATTTGTCTTGGCGCATACGCTCTCAGTGCACATAAAAGAAAAGATACATTTGTCAAGAATCACTTAATGATAGCCATAGGGCGGTGATGGCTAACCCTTTTGCCGTCATGTGCCAAAAGCGGGGGTAATGGGGGGGATTGTGTGCACGTGTGCCGACACCCATAATTCAATGCGCCCCGTCCCCCCACACATATGCATGTGACCCTCCCCTCTCCCCCCACTTTTGGCACACGATGGCATGGTGGGCCTGGTAGGCCCATTTTTTTGCCCTCCCCAGGCTCCAGATCCTTTCTAGGAGCCTGGGGAGGGTGAAAACAGCCTTTCCCACTCCCCCGGAGACCCTCCGGAGGCCCGGAAACAGCCCATTTCCCGACTTCCGGTGGGCCCGGAAGGCCTGAAAATCAGTTGGCCAGTGCGCACATGCGTGCTGGACTGAGGTAGGGCAATGCTCGTGTGCCCACAGATATGGCTCCGTGTGCCACCTGTGGCACCTGTGCCATAGGTTCGCCATCACGGCCATAGGGAAACAGTCAATATAAATCTTAAGGATGCCAGCAACAAGGTTACAGTCATACAGTCATAAGTGGGAGGAGATGGATGATAGGAACTATGAGAAGATGAATAGTAGTGCAGACTTAGTGAATAGTTTGACAGTGTTGAGGGAATTATTTGTTTAGCAGAGTGATGGCGTTCTGGAAAAAACTGTTCCTGTGTCTAGTTTTGGTGTGCAGTGCTCTATAGCGTCGTTTTGAGGATAGGCATTGAAACAGTTTATGTCCAGGATGCGAGGGGTCTGTAGATACTTTCACAGGCCTCTTTTTGACTCGAGCAGTATACAGGTCCTCCATGGAAGGCAGGTTGGTGAGGGGATGAGACTTGCAAGTAGTAAGCTGCTCCAAGGGTCTCACAAGGCTGTCAGAAAATGTTACAGGTAGTCCTCGACTTACAGCAGTTCATTTAGTGACTGTCCAAAGTTATGACGGCTCTGAAAAAAGTGACTTATGACCATTTTTTTACAGTTACAACCTTTGTAGCATCCCTATGATTATGGGATCAAAATTCAGATGCTTGGCAATTGGTTCATATTTATAACCGTCGCTGTGTGTCTCCAAGATCACATGATCCCTTTTTGCGACCTGACAAGCAAAGTCAGTGGGGATGCCGGATTTGTTGAACAACCGGGTTACTAGCTAATCAACTGCAGTGATTCACTTAATAGCTGTGGCAGTAAAGGTCATAAAATGGGGCAAAACTCACTTAACAAATGTCTCAATCACAGCAATGTTGGGCTCCATTGTGGTCATAAGTCAAGGACTACCTGTATAAGAAGGAGGAAGAGGTATAGCAAATTCTGTTATTATAGCCAATCTCAGCAACAATGATTCTAGTCCTCTAGTGCAGCGGTCACCAACGGGTGGTCTGTGGACCACTGGTGGTCTGTGAGAAAATTTTGGTGGTCCGCAGAAAAATTATTTGCATTTTTTATATTGCACTAAATTAGGGGTCCTCAAATTAGGGCCCCTGGGCCGGATACGTTCAATGAACGTTTGTGTTGCTGCAGAGTGTCTCCCCCTTCGGGGTCTTCTTGTGGGGAGCAGAGGGGGGCAGAAACTCTGACTTGGGGTCTGCTTCAGCCTCCTGGTGCAGAGCTTTGGGTGAAGACTGGAGGGAAGTCCACTGGTGGCGACGAACCAGAGGACCTTGTTTTGACTGACCATCTCAGCACGCTGAGCCTCCAGGCACCAATACCTGGCCTTACACTCCTGCAGGTGTTCCCTCTGCTTGGAAAGCCTCCGATCCTAGTCCTCAGTGAGGTGCTTCTGCTGAGCCTCCTTCTCAGTCAGATCCAATTTGAACTGAGCAGCTGTTTTGCCAACTCTTTCTCTCGGTGGCTGCTTATCTCCAACAACTGCTTCCTGTTGGGGCCCTAAGGAGCCCAGGCAGGCAGGCGAGGAGTGGCTGGGAGGGGAGGGGTGAGTACAGGCCAGCAAGGCGCCCCTCAATGTGAGTGACATCGAGTTGGCCACACCCACCCAGTCACATGACCACCTAGCCACACCCACCCAGCCTTTCATTAGGCAGATCATATTAGTGGTCCGCGGGATTTAAAGTTATGAATTTAGTGGTCCCTGAGGTTCAAAAGGTTGGGGACCCCTGCCCTAGTGGAGGTGATTTTCTGGTCTCCAGCATGCTTGCCTTGCTTACCAGATTGAAACAAAATTCTGTATTTGCACAAGACACTCACCGAATAGACCCAAGACACTAAACCACACAAAACTGACCTGCTTTAGTATGTGATGTAAAGACAAACATTAGATTTGTAACGGACCTGACTAAGCTATTTTTAGAGGAAGCCACATAACTTCCTCTAAAAATCAAGCCACCGGGACGGCTTTTAGTAATGGAAACAGTGGGTTAGAGCTTGGGTAAATGGGTTGTGTTTGTACAGCAGGCTAAACCACAATAAACCAAGGTTAAAAAAAAATTAAAATAAATCAGTGTTAGCATATTGTGCAAATGGGTTTATAACCAACCTGGTTGAGACTGTGTGGACCTGAATCGAACTTGTCTATCAAAATGTTGCTCGTTTCTGCCTGAGATCATAAGGAAGGGGGATTTTTTTTAAAGGTTTACATTCAGCTGTAATTCAATCCCTTGCCCTCCTTTCCTCCATTTTCTTCCCTAAGACCATGTGTCTATCTACAATTAGATTGTTAATGAAAACAACCCCAGATGGTTTATTCTGCTGAACAAAGTTCTCTCCCCTTGCCCTTTTCCTTGCTGGCAACTATACTGAAGTGGGGAAAATACACTCAGAAACAGATTGCTCAGCTCCCCCATGTCATATTTGAGCCTCCCTGATGCCCCCTTCTGGCAAATTCTTGTCAAAAAAGGGAATAAACCTGGTTTTTGACAATGATCACAATGCTGAAATTTTAGCCTGATGCATGCAGATCTCCTCCTCCTCCTCCTCCTCTTTCTCTTCTTCTTCTTCTTTTTCTTCTTTTTCTTCTTCTTCGCCTCCTCCTCCTCCTCCTTCTTTTAAATTTTTATACCGCCCTTCTCCCGAAGGACTCAGGGCAGTGTACAGCTACAATAAAACAACATGAAAAACAAAATTTAAAAGCAATTTAAAAACAAATTAAATATTTTGGCCCACCCAATTAAAAACCTAAAAATTAAAACACCCAATCCGAATTCTTATTAAGCCCTTCTCCTCCTCCTCCTCCTGCTTTTCTTCCTTCCCCTTCCCCCTTCCTTCTTCCTTCTTTCTTTTTTCCCCCTCCCCTTCCCCCTCCTCCTCCTTCCTTGTCTAGATCAAACTTTAAACTGTAAGAATGAAGCCACCTTCTTGGCTTTGTCGTTGACCAAAAATAAATCATTATTGATGCATGCTTCTGATACCGATAGTAGTTGACATACCAGCAGATGGACCAGTCTTTGTGTCTGTCCACATTCACATAGGGCAGCATTGGCGAACCTTTTTGGCACTGCAACTGTCATAAATATGGGTCAGTTGCCAGCGCCCAAATTTTGATCGTGTGACCCTGGGGATGCTGCAATGGTCATAAGTGTGAAAACCGCTGATAAGTCACTTTTTTTGGTGGCATTGTAAGTTCAAACGGTCACTAAATGAAATGTTGTAAGTCAAGAATTACCTGTATTTATTTATTTATTTTATTCATTATTTATATATTATTTATTTATTATTATTATTATTTTATTATCCTTTTTATTATCTCCCTTTCCCCCCCCCCCCCGAGTTCCTTTCATACCTTCTTCTCTGGTAATGTTGTATTGCTAAGTAGAACATACAAAACCTTTGCTAGACCAATTCTTGAATACAGCTCATCTGTCTGGAACATATAATTGAACATATAATATAATTGAAAGAGTCCAGGGATATTTCACGAGAAGAATCCTCCACTCCTCTGCTCACAACAGAATCCCTTATGCCACCAGACTTGAAATTCTTGGCTTAGACAACTTAGAACTTTGCCGTCTTGGGTCCGACCTAAACGTAGTACATAAAATTATCTGCCACAGTGTCCTACCTGTCAATGACTACTTCAGCTTCAACCACAACAATACACAAGCACACAATAGATACAAACTTAAAGTGAACCGCTCCAAACTTGATTGCAGAAAATAGGACTTCAGCAACAGAGTGGTCAATGCCTGGAATGCACTACCTGACTCTGTAGTTTCATCCCCAAACCCCCCAAATTTTAACCTTAGACTGTCTACTGTTGACCTCACCCCATTCCTAAGAGGCCTGTAAGGGGCATGCATAAATGCCCACCGTCCCTGTCCTAATGTCCCCTTTTATTCGGATCCATTTCATCTATTCATAATCATATTTATACTTGTATCTGTTATCTAATACATGCTTGATGAAAATAAATAAAATAAAATAAGTAGAAAAAGAAGGGCTATATCAGGGCATCTCTGTACTAGTGCTACTTTGAAATAAAGGTGCTGAGAGTTGGTGCTTTGATGTTCTGTTGTAGCAACCTCATTTGCCCTTGCAGTGTCCCTAAAATAATAAGGCAAATAGCTCTTTTACAGCTTTGCTAGTTCTTGTGTGTTTGTCAGTTCAATCACTTCTTCACTCCTCATACTGAAGTAGAAAAACTAGTTGCCCCATCAACTAGTCAGTTTCAATTCTCCCATCCTTCAGGAACTGGCTGCACAATTATGACGGTAGGGCAATTTTTATCCTGGTGTCTCTTATTTGTGTTTATTTGTCATGTTAAATCACTGGCTTCTTCGCCTACGAAGGAACAGACCTGGTTGCCCCACAGCAATATAATTTCAGTTTTCCTCCTCTACAAGGACCACCTGACTGTGTAAATCGGATGGGGTCTGCCTCCTTGTTTTCTGGGGTTATTTCCAGCCTGAGGTCATCCCATCTGTTATTTCACATTATTTTAACTTGAGAGATGCTCAAATGGGGTGAGGTGGGAGGCAGGAGTGAAATGTAAAATGTGTTACTACCGGTTCTGTGGGCGTGGCTTGGTGGGGGGGTATAATGTGACTGGGTGGACGTGGCCAACTTTTTTTTTTTTAACTTTTCAAAGCATTTTTTCTAATGCTTTGAAAAGCTTCTGGCGATTAGGCAACTCGGCTGGGATCGTCAGAGACTTTTCAAAGCATTTTTTTTACCACCCCTTTGGCCAAGAGGTTGCAGAAAAAAATGCTTTGAAAAGCCGCTGAGGATCCTAGCTGAGCCGCGTGATCATCAGAGTTTTTTTTTAAACTTTTAAAAGCATTTTTTCGTCAGAAGAAGTTGTAGAAAAAATGCTTTTAAAAGTAAAAAAGAAAAGCTTCTGATGATCGTGCGACTCAGCTGAGCATGGTGGGGGGAGGGGGCGCAGGGATTTTTGCTACCAGTTCTCCGAACCACCTGCCCCCATCGCTATCAGATTGGGCAATCCGGTCCGAACTGGGAGCATTTCACCCCTGGTGGGAGGGTGTGCTAAGGCAGGGGTCACCAACTTTTCAGACCTCAGGGACCACTATAATTTTAAATCCCACAGACCACTAGTATGAATCTTTTTAAAAAGCTAAATAGTATTTTGTGCAATATAAAAAATTCATGAGGTCATCACAGGTGATCTGCACATGTGCAGAATCTTGCGCATGCTTGCGCTCCCATTGCAAACTGGTAGTAAAGGTAAGTAGAACCCACCCCTGAACAAAGGGCTTACTTGTGGTTTTTTTTTAAAAAAAAAAGCAATCTGCAATGAAATACAGCTACTGAATATAAAAATCGTAATAGCTGCCTTCCTTTGCAACTTCAGCTCCTAGTGGTCATTCTGGCTGGGGAATTCTGTGAATAGGATCTGGAAGGCTCCAGATTGCCAAAAACCTCTTTGGCTCTGGCGTTCCATTCAAATCCCAGCCTGGCTAGCATGATTCCTTCAATCTCCCACAGTCGCTGGCTTATTAAAGCTGATTGCCAATGGGAGCTCTTTTTTCCACGGGAAGACCCTCTTTGCTCGCTCCCACGCCATGCCCCCAACTCTCTGTGCAGGGAACTCCTCCTTCTACCCAAGACTTCCTTTTTTTCTGCCCCCAAATACAGGAGGAGGAGGGGGGGCAACCGCAGCTTTTAAGAAACGCTTCCCTCCCTTACCTCTCTGTGGAGAGACCACCAGTGCTGAGTGATTAAATGGTTGTTGTTTCTTCCATTACTCAGCTTCCTGAATTATGGGGTGTAAGGCTCCATGATTGGGACTCATTATGGCTTGAGGCAGAAGGCGTGAGGAAGATGGGGAACAAAAGGAGGTTTGAAAGTTTCCAAGGCCTTCCAGGGTTCTTTCGAAGATGCTCAGGCTGCAGCCATTTTTTACTTACTTCTGTATTTCTGCCAGATGTTTCTATTACTGAGAAATAACACAACTTCTCAATAACTTCTGGTGATAAACAAACCGAAAACCAAAGAAACAGAACAACGACAGACAACAGAAGGAAGATGGTCTACTCAGTGGAGCAGGCATCAACCCTCACAAAGAGAGCCCATAACCTACTCTGTCCCAAAGTCTGAAGACAGAGCTAGGTCTGAGTAGAATTCAGGCTGTCCAGATATCTGGGGAGAACTATTCCAGACATCGTCATCTGATGGAACTGCTTCCTAAGTCCCATCAGATGACACTGTTTAATAGATTGGAATATTAGAACACAGAATAATAATTTATTTTATTTTATTATTTTGTTAATCATATTTCTATGCCGCCCATTCTCCGAGGACTCTGGGCAGCTTACAACAATTGACAGTATACTAAATAGCATATTGCCCCCAATCTGGGTCCTCATTTTACCCACCTTGGAAGGATGGAAGGCTGAGTCAACTTTGAGCCGGTGAGATTTGATCTGCTGAACTAGCACTCAGCTGAAGTAGCTGCAGTACAGCTCTCTAACCACTGGGCCACCTTGGCTCTTAAGGTTGGAAGGGGCCTTGGAGATCTTCCGGTCCAAATCCTTGCCCATGGCAGGAGATCCTAGACCAGTGATGACGGACCTTTTTTCCCTTGGGTGCAGAAAGCACGCATATGCGCGCAACAGTGCACATGCCAACACCCATAATGCAATGCCCCCACTGCAGGCCCCGTGCATGCACGCACAACCCCCCCACTCCCCCTGCGGATGTGTGCACAACCCCCTTTTTGGTGCTAGCAGGCTTCCCTGAAGCTGCCTAGGACCAAAAACGGGGCATAGGGGGCATGTGCCATAGCCCCCATGCCCCATTTTTGGTCCCAGGAGGCTTTGGGGAGGCCTGCTAGTACCAAAACAAGGGGTGGGGTGGGCACACTGCACCCTTGCACCCCCTGTGCATGCACGCACACGTCTCCCAGTAGAAACCCGAAAATCAGCTGGCCCGGCGGGGAGACATGCAGGCATGCGTGATGGAGCTGACCTGGGCATAGGTTCATGTCCCCGCAAAGATGGCTCCGCATGCCACCTGTTCGCCATCACAGTCCTAGACCATTCCAAACAAATGCCAGTCCTTGAAAATCTCCAGTGATGGAGCACCCACAACTTCTCAAGGCAATGCCGTTCCACGGATTAATTTTTCGCACTGTCAGGAAATTCCTCCCTCATTCTAGAATGGTTCTTTCTTTCATGATCTTCCATCCATTACTTCTTGTCCTGCCCTCAGGTGCTTTGGAAAATAAATTGACTCCCTCTTCTCTGTGACAGCCCCTAAAGTACTTGGAAGTCTGCTAACATATCACACACACCCCAGACCCAGAGTAGGTCTATCAACCCTGTCTGGTTATGTATGATGGGCAGAAGTAATGGGACAACGGCAGAATTCAAATAATTAGGCACTATGTTGTTTGGGAATTAATAGATGATGTTGCACCAGTGGTGGGTTGCTCCCAGTTCGGTCTGGTTCTGTTGTGGTCCGCCAGCAATCTGTGGAGATGGCAGCGGAGTCAGACAGCGATGAGGCTGAGGAAGAACACGGGCCAGTCCTGGAGGCTGGGGAAAGCCCGGATGAGGGCTCTGCGTCGGAGGCAGAGATGGGGCCAGGGCCATCAGAGAGTGAGGTGCGGACTCCAGAGCCTGATAGTAGTGAGGCAGAGGAACAGGAGGAGCCTGTTCCTAATGCACGGATGAGAAGCGCTGCCAGAAGGCAAAAGCAGCTCAAGCAAAGAGGACAACTGGGGAGTAGGGCCAAGAGATGATTGGACCTTCCCATAAGGCTTAAAACAGATCAGCAACGGCGTTTGGGCTTTGCCGGAAAACAACATTGGTAGCTTTGTCTTCTTCTTCATCTACGTCTTGTATTTATTTTTGTATCTGTGACTTCTGGATGTTTGCCAAGAAAGGCCTTTGGCAGTTTGCCTAATTGGACCAAGGTTTGCAATAGGACTGAGGAATTTGTGTTGGGAGGAATTTGCTTTAATTTAGTTGAATGACGCTGGGAATGAAGTAATTCTCAACTGTTTGAATAAAGTTTGTTTGATTTTCCTACTACTTACTTGGGCCTGGGTCACAACAGGTTCTTGTGAACTGGTAGTAACAGCATTGGGAGGCTCCACCCACCCACCCAGACGTCATCATGATCTGTGCATGTGCAGAAGCGCGCACACGTGTTCCGATTGCAAACTGGTAGCGGAGGTAAGTAGAACCAACCTCTGTGCTGCACCCAGAAGCTTCTCAGTCATGGAATCACAAAGTAAGACCCAAAGTAAATAAACAAGGCTCACTGCAGTGTTTATTAAACAGTATGTATCAGGGAGGAAGTTGTCTTCTTCAAAAGTATAGTGAGAAACCTGTGTAGAGGAAGAGATGCACTTCTACTTATGCATTTCAGGAAGTAGGGGGAAACGATGTAGACATACATATGCATGAGTAATACATATAAGTGATGACCTCAAGTAACCTCTTGCTCTTCTGCTCTTCACAGAGAAGCGTAAGTGAAAAACAAAAGGAACATTGACTTCTTGAGATACAAGGGTTGCATCGGGAATGTTCGGATAAAAAAAAACATGCAATGGAACTGTGAGCTAGACATTGCAAGGTCACATTCTTTATGCCTCAATTTGTCTTCAACTGTTCTAGTCATCTGAAAATTAATTTCCCCTACACCAGGCGCCAGTGATGTTTAGGGAGCAGAGAAATCCCGTGGGCGTATTGTGGCATGACCATATCTGCCCACATGGTTGGATTCTTGATCAGCTGAAACTTTTGAGAGGTCTCCAAGGGTAGCCTTGGATCCAGAGGATCTGTGTGCTTATGGCCCTTTAATAGGGTATCATCAGTGTATTCAGGATACTTGACCCCATGCTTGCAGATGACCTCACTCAATTACTTCATGTACAAGCTACAAAGGAGGACCAAGAGTGACTTCCCCCCCCCCCACCCCATAACACAGGTCAAGAGTTTTTGACTCCAGTTTTCCCTTCCTATCAACATAGATTGGAATTTTGGTTACAGGGAAGGAGAATCACTATAAACATCATGTCCTTCTCCTCCCTATAGTTTGGTTCAGAACAGAGGCGGTATTCAGCCGGTTCGCACCAGTTCGTGTGAACTGTTGACATAAATTTGGCCAAGCTCACCAAACTGGGAGCAATGGCCGGCTGGCCATGCCCTGAACCAGTCCCCCAGTCGCTGCTCGCTCGCCCCTCTCACTATGTTCATTGCCGCCATGTTCTTTGCGCATGCACATCCCATTGCCTTGCAAGTCCAATAAGATGCGCATGCGTGAAGAACATGGCAGCAATGGCAGCAGCTTTTTCCGGTACTTTTTGGCAGCCTGTGGCCAGCTGCCGCAGCTGGAAAGCAGCTCTCAAAGAGGCTTCTTTGCCAGCCACTTTCCAGCAGTGGCGGCTGGCTGGGGGCTGCCAAAAGCTCCAGTCAGCTTACCTTCTGGACTCTGGAGCAGCCACTGAAGGTAAGCAGACCGAACAAAGAGGTGGTGGTGGGGGAGGAAGTGGGGTTGGGTCCGAGGCCACTAAAGGAGGAGAGACGGGTGACTGGCGAAGGGAGGGCAGGGGTAGATAGGTGGAAATTCCAAAAATTTTCCTACGTTTTCCTGTGGGCTTGGCTAGGTGGGGGGGGGGGGTCATGTGACTGAGTTGGCGTGGGCTTGAGTGACATCAAGTTGGCCACGCCCACTCAGTCACATGCCCCTCCCCCCACCTAGCTACATCCACCAAACCGGTAGCAAAATTTTTTGAAACCCACCACTGGTCCAGAAGGAGATCAAGAGGGGCCAGTACTCTTGCCTCTCTCCATCCTGGCTACTTCAGAGATCATCAACAGATACTATCAATATTATCTCAGGGCTGAAACTTGTCTTGTAAAAGGTTCCAGCTAATCCATTTCCCTCATAACGCTCTGAAGGGTCAGCGAAACCAACTTCTCAACCACCTTCCTTAGAAAAAAGGAGACCAGGGGAAAGTTATCCAGGACTGATGGGTCCCATAATGAATTCCTGAGAAGCAGCAGCATATTTTTTTCACATAAGATGGAACCTCCTTCTCAATCACAGAGGAAGACAGCATCACAGAGACCCAACCACATGCCACCTCTATAAGGTAAAGGTAAAGATTCCCCTCATACATATGTGCTAGTCGTTCCCAACTCTAGGGGGCGGTGCTCATCTCCAATTCAAAGCCAAAGAGCCAGCGCTGTCCAAAGACGTCTCTGTGGTCATGTGGCCGGCAAGACTCAATGCCAAAGGCGCACGTAATGCTGTTCCCTTCCCACCAAAGGTGGTCCTGTTTTTCTACTTGTCTTTTTTACGTGCTTTTGAACTGCTAGGTTGGCAGAAGCTGGGACAAATGACGGGAGCTCACCCCGTTAGGTGGCACTAGGGATTCAAACCGCTGAACTGCCGACCTTTCGATCGACGAGCTCAGCGTCTTAGCCGTTAAGCCACCGCGTCCCTTGCCACCTCTACAATCAATCTGAAAAGGCTAAATCTTCTAGTTTGGCTGGTTCAATAGATACAGCAGCTCCTCCTGTGGATAAATCCATCTCTTTCCTTTTTGAGTGGTTCGGAGCC
This sequence comes from Masticophis lateralis, assembly GCA_030761175.1. Lineage (NCBI taxonomy): Eukaryota > Metazoa > Chordata > Lepidosauria > Squamata > Colubridae > Masticophis > Masticophis lateralis. The sequence continues at coordinate 9,280,266 of JAUDYJ010000009.1, read as the reverse complement.
AACTGTATACTGTAAACTGAAACCAGGGCCAGCCTTTATGAGTTATTACAGTTTAAATTCCCCAGTAATCAGATGCAAAGAAACGGAAAGCGAAACCTGAAGACGATGCCAACAATTCTCAACATCAACCAAATCTCTGACACTCTAGCAAGGAGATGGAAATGTTAACAATTTCCTCCCTTCAGTTTGCAATATCAGCAATCCAGAAAACATCCATCACCCTTCAACCAAGTAAATTTAAAAAAATAATCAGAACAGCAGAAAAACCACAAGACTCATCATTATTTCTCTGTTTACTTCTCAAGAGGGGTGGGGTGGCGTATTTTCCCCACCATGTATAAATCTAAGTACCTTCTACTGAATGGGACATTTGATTATCCATCTAGATGTATTTTCTCCAACATTGTGTTCTTAAGATATTTATTTATTTGAATTTGTCAAACAAAAACGAGAACAAGAATAAAAATACAACGACCGGGACGATAGGTATGTTAGTGCACTTATGCACGCCCCCTCTACTGACCACTTAAGTATGATGTAAGGTCCACGGAAGTCAATTCGTGACTGAAACTGTAAAAATTTGTAGCTGAAACAACTGAATCAGGTAGAGCATTCCAGAATTTGACAACTCTATTATCAGCTTTGGAAGCCATATTAGGCCGGAAGCTTCCATGCTGCCACCTTCTCCTATGTGGGAAAGTAGGAGGGGGGATTTAGTAAAAGGGTTGTCTGTAGACATAATAGCATTCTTCCTGTCGGTCAAGGTCAGGCCGATCCTACATCTGGAGAAGGAGTGGTGGGAGTGCTGTCTCAAGATGGGACGGATGCTGATTGGAGCATGTGATGGACTGAGGACTGAGGGGATGGTTTTGGGGGTTTTGATTTAATGAGGGAAAACTCGGACTTCTCAGATTCGGGTTTTCCCAGGTGTGCCAGTTTACCTATTCTAGTAAATACAACTTTGAAAATGCTTGCTTCAGAGTCTTTACTTGGGTTTTTTCCTGGAATGCTGACATCTATTACAGAAATCGTATTTTTTACAGTCAAATTTAGAACGATTTACATTGAATTTAAAGCAGTTTTTAGCGCACGTATTATTGAGTTTAAAACAAAAGTTTAATTAGGAAAATTCTTGAATGCGCAGAAATGGTCAAAATGACTATGGAGTTAAAAGAGAGGTACGATTTGAACTATCACAAAGTATGGAATAAAACGTACAGTTGGCTTGAAAATAGAAACCAAAACAGGAAATGTTTAACTTAGTACTGATGAAACTTTAATTGGAGTAACTGAACAACATTAAACAAAGAGATGTACATATAAATAAATATAAATTGGTAGACAAGTACAATGAATACTACTATGTGTGTTAACATATACGTTGGTGTAACGTTATTATACTACTGTCGAAAAGTAAATAGATATGATAGAGAATCACAAAAGCAAAATAAGTATGCCAAGACAGAAAGCTGTAAAATGACCTTAGATGGTATGTTTTGTTTTGTTTTGTTTTGAAGTATTTGTGGTTGTTTTTTATGATGTTTTTAAAGACAAAACTGTTTAATAAAAACTATTTTTTAAAAAAAAAATCATTTACAGGAAAAATATTGCTATGTATAATTTTATATGCAATTCCTAGGTCTGATTGCAAGTGAAGCAGTTCTAGGTTATCCAAACTGAGAATTTTGAGCCTAGTAGCATAGGGAATTCTATTGTGTACAGAAGAGTGCAACACTTTTCTCGTGAAGTACTTCTAAACCCATTCAATTGTACTGATGTAGATATATGGTGGGGATTCCAAACAATTATGAAGACCTTGATATCTACCCAGGGGTGAAATGCTCCCGGTTTGGACCGAATCGCCCGATCCGGGTGGCGGGTGGTTCGGAGAACTGGTAACAAAAATCCCTGCCCCCCTTCCCATGTCCAGCTGAGCTGCGTTATCATCAGAGGCTTTTAAAAATTATTTTTAAAAGCATTTTTTCTACAATCTCTTCGGCCAAAAAAAATGTTTTTAAATTAAAAAAAAAGTCTCTGATGATTGCACGGCTCAGCTGGGATCGTCAGAGGCTTTTAAAAGCATTTTTCTACAACCTCTTCAGCTGAAGAGGTTGTAGGAAAAAAATGCCTGATCATCAGAGGCTTTTAAAAGCATTTTTTTACAACCTCTTATGCTGAAGAGGTTGTAGAAAAAATGGTTTTAAAAGTTTTTTTAAAAAAAAGTTGGCCATGCTCACTCAGTCACATTTACCAGCCCACCACCAAGCCCCGCCCACAGAACCAGTAGTAACAAATTTTACATTTCACCACTGTATCTACCTATCCATACTGCATGGCTTCTCAACCTTGGCAAATTTAAGATATGTAGATTTTGACTCCCAGAATTCCCCAGCATGCTGGCTGAGGAACTCTGGGAGTTGAAGTCCACATATCTTCAACTTTTCAAGGTTGAGAAATATTGCTTTACCTACTGTACACAGGTAATCCTCGATTTACAACCCAATCATTTGAAGTTACAACGGCACTGGAAAAAAGGGACTTATGACCACTGTTTGCACTTACCAACACTGCAGTATCCCTATAGTCGTATGATCAAAATTTGGGCACTTTGCAACCGGGATGCAGGTTACAATGGTTCAAACTACCCAGGGTCATGTGAATGCCATTTGTGACTTGACATAGTCATTAAGCAACTCTGGCTTCCAACAAGCAAAGTCCATAGAGGAAACCAGAGTTGCTTAAAGACCATGTAATTCATTTAACAACTACAGTGATTGGCTTAACGACCAGGACAAAACAGGTGGTAAAATTAGGTGTGACTCACTTAACAATCACCTTGTTTAGCAACAGAAATTTTGGTCTCTGTTGTAGTCATAAATTGAGGACTACCTGTAGTTGTTCAGACCATAGAAGTGGCAGTGTTATTGATGAATTCTGGGAACTGCCATGCATTTGAAAGGCTTCAATGTAGGGGGTGCGTTTGTACCCTGTTTTTCATTGTGCCCACTTTTTTAATATCTTGCAGTTCTGTGCCTTCTTAGGTTTCGATTAAATCCAGGAGATACACAGCATGAAACCCTTTCTTGGAATTTCCCCAGATTAGGAACAGCTGTGAAACAATGCCAAGACATGTAACAGATGAAAAAATACAGGTGCACCTCTTTCATTAATTTGCAAGAACGGGGGAAACTCAAGAACAAGGGTCAAAGGATCTTGCAAGCATCTGGAGAATGAAGCAAAGGAGAATCCCAAAACTTTCAGCCGTGGGTGAAAAGGTTTGTGGAAGTAGAAAATTGTATGGCTCAGAATGAGACTGGTAAAGTCTATTGTGCTTGGAATGTTCATGTTTATTTTGGGGTCACACAATAGAACCAGCCCAAATTTTACAGGCTTAGTACTTCGCAGGTCATGACAAGTCTTTGTAAATGTTGGTCTCCATCATTGAGGAGACCAGAGCTAAAGAACCTGACCACTAGGGACTCTGAGAGACACAGTCCAGCAACGGGAAAACTAAAGAGAAGAGAAGAGAAGAGAAGAGAAGAGAAGAGAAGAGAAGAGAAGAGAAGAGAAGAGAAGAGAATCAGGAACTTCAGACAAATGGTTATCCAACATCTTAAAATCTTCTTGGAGCATTCACAACTTCTGCAGGCAAGTTGTTCCACTTATTAATTGTTCTAACTGTCAGGAAATTTCTCCTTAGTTCTAAATTGCTTCTCTCCTTGATTAGTTTCCACCCATTGCTTCTTGTCCTGCCCTCGGGTGCTTTAGAGGATAGTTTGACTCCCGCTTTTGTCCTCATCAACCTCAAGTATCTTCTCAAGGAATTTTGATTGCACAGATGAACATAAGAATCCAACAAACAGAACAAATCTACAAATTGGGGTCATAGGTTGAGTACACACAACACTGTAAACCCAAGTTAGAAAACACAATTGTGTTTGAATCACATGCTCTGCTCAATCAAACCCATTTTGTCCTAATATGTAGGTCAAGTTCACCCAAAGTGCTAAGAAAATGATTTCTCTGTTTCTCAAAGATTTGTCATAACCCTCTGATAACAAATCAGTGCCATGTAATACTTGGCCTTCATCTATTTGGGGAAGACAAAAGGTAGAAGCCTTTCTTTGAGAAACTTTGTTCTTCTTCTTTCATGCCTAGATCAAACTTTAAACTGCCAGAATGAAGCTACCTTCTTGGCTTTGTCTTCACCAAAAATGTCATTATCAGTATGTGTTTTTGTTAGTAGCCAGATGGGCTGAGCTGTGTATCTCTCCACATTCACGACATGTGTTGTTATTCATTAAGAGCCTCTACTTGAGCATACTGGTTTTACATTTAGGCACTCCAATCTATTCATGGTCCTCCAAATAACATAAGGGAGCTGAGATCCTTCAGCCATATCCTCCTTCAATGTTATTCCTTGCTCAGTGGTTTCCTTCCTCCATTTTTTAAATTAAAATTTGTTCTTGTGTACCCTCAAGAATATTTGTTCTTGCCATAAAGAGAAACTTCTGTTCTTATTCATGTGGACTTGCCTGTTCTTACTCTTGGGACAAGTGTCAATGCTAGGGTTGGATATTGGCTGTAAATCCAGAAGGCTTCAATTGATTCAATACCTGTTTTAGTTCCCAGAGATATTTACCCATCCATCCATCCATCCATCCATCCATCCAAAATACCACTGAGGAAGAGGAGGAGAAAGAGAAGGGAATGAAATCCTCAGAAACAGGGAAGCCTTTCAAAGGGAGCGCTTGTTCTGGCCTAGACTTCCTTAGAAAGTATAAAGTACAATCTTAGTCCCACAAAACCTCTTTTATTTATACAACTGTAAATTACTCTCATTTACAGCCCGCAAGGCTTGATAAACAGTCTTTCAGAGGAAGGTTATCAACACCCACCTATCTCATGTGGAACGCTGCCAGAGAGCTAATTTCCAGACGCAGGGCAAGGCCAAACTTGGCACAGAATCACTTGCAAATCTTGAATCGGCCAAATGAACTAATTGCTTCCTGCAAAAGCTCACATCCCATTCACTCTTCTTTTATATCTTATGGGAAGGGCCAATCATCTCCAAGCCTTACTCCCAAGTTGACCCTGTTTTCTTAATTGTTCTTGTCGTCTGGCAGCTCTGCGCAGGTACACACTGGGAACAGGCTCCTGCTGTTCTTCTGCCTCGCTGCTGTCAGACTCCAGAGGCTGTACATAACTATCAGATGGCCTTGGCCCTCTCTCTGCCTCTGATGCAGAGCCCTTGTCTGAGTTTTCCCCAGCCCACAGGACTGGCCCAAGTTCCTCTACAACCTCCTCAATGTCCGACTCTGCTGCCAGCTCTGCAGGCCACAACAGCGCTGTTTTGCATCTCTGGTATGTTTTTAAGTCTCTTCAAGCTATTACAACCATTACCTGTTATTACTTTTAAAAAGGCTTTATTTCCCCTAGGAACCTCTCTAATAACAGAAAACCAGACAGAAAATAAATCAGGGGCAGGGAAGGGGACATGGCTCGTGATACATGCTTTGAAATACTGATTTGCTAAACTTGGCTCCCAAGTTATTGATGAACCGTCTGCCTGCTTCTGCACTGCACTTCCCAAAGGACCACTAATGCCACTTGGTCCAACTGTTGGCACCAGAAGAGGGAGGCCTTCCTTGCCAGCCTGCTTGGAGATCCAGATGATCTCAAGTGTCTGGAGGCTTCTGGATGGGGTGGGGGAACTGCTCCCACATGCAGTGGGCCTTCAGCAACCCATTTCACTGCAGGAAAGGTTGAGTGAGTCATCAAGCTAAGTGGCAGAATTCTATTAGGTGTCCTTCAGAGGCCTTGGACTATATTTCCCATTATTCCAGACAGCATGCTGCAGTAGCTAATGGGATTTGGAATTCTATACCTTTCAGGAATGATGACTCATTCTGGGAAAACTGCAGCATAGATTAGCAAAAGCAAAGGACCCCTTTCCAAGGATTTTCCCCTTTTTGGCTGCTCATCGCAGCTGCTCCTGTAAATAGAGATCCATCCAACCCAAAGACCTGATCTTGCTTTAGCTTCTTCAAGATCAGCCAAGGTTAGCCAGGTGCTTTTTTTAAAGGCCTTATTTCAAAATGGGAGAATTGCCAGGCCTGGGCTGCAAAATTCAAGTGAAGTGGTGGAAAAATGATACAAGAGTTTTCGGCATTTCTCCGTTGCCTCTTAGTGGATGTCTTGACTTTTATACGAACCAGATATGGTAGTCCTAACGAAGGGAACGAAGTTTCACCCTGCTGGGGGGGGGGGGGTACAGATTTTACAATAGGCATCTCTGCCATGTTGCAGTGTGCTTTTACACAGATATAAGGACTTCCTGGGCATTACTCTGGAAAAAGTCCACACTTATTGCATCATGGTATGGCATGCCGGCTTGACAGCCACGGATAGAAAACCAGTACAGAGCAGGGGTCTCCAACCTTGGCCACTTTAAGACTTGTGGACTTCAACTCCCAGAGTTACTGAGCCAGCTTTGCTGGCTTGAAGTCCACAAGTCTTAAAGTGGCCAAGATTGGAGACTCCCGCTAGGGAGGGTGGTGAGCACAGCACAAAACATCGTGGGCTGTCCCCTGATACCTCTAGATGAGACCACTAGGGCTCGCTGCTTCAGAAGAGTGAAGAAAATCCTCAGGGACGATTCACACCCTGGTCACCACTTCCTTACCCTCCTACCATTGGGAAGGAGATATAGAAGCAGAGCCAGCCGCACAAACAGGCTGAAGAACAGTTTTTATCAGTCAGACTCCTGAATGAGAAATAATGTTCTGTCCCCGTCACACAAACACACACACACTCAAACAGTCGGGGGTTAAATAAACTGGCAGGCAACCAATTAGTCCGATAAGACACTTGGCAGCAATCACAGCAGCTGCTTGCCAAGACCTTTATCAACTTAGAAGAAAATACACACCACAACAATTATCCAGGAATAAATCTGAAGCCAAGATGCAAAGTGACTCCAAGGGATTTGTTACTTTTGTCCGTCACAGAGTCTGAATGCTTAACTCACTCCCTTTTATAGCCTGTGGGGTGTGGTCCAGTGAGTCAGCTAATCACGGGCACGCCTTTTCTTCTGTTGCGCGCGCCTGTCTCTGTGACGCTGGCGAGGATCCAGCCAAGACTCATTACCCTCATCACTGTCCACCTGTGGCTGCGGGGACGTGCTTGGCTCTGGCCCTATCTCTTGCCCTTCGGTGTCCTCCGGAGGCATTGCCAGAGAGGAGGGTCCTGGAGAAGGAGGCCTTGCCAACTCCTCTCCCTCACTCTCAGAGTCCTCTCCTGCTGATGACACAGGCTCAGGCAATGGAGCCACAACAAATAACATCATAACTACGTAGTATGATGGACGGCGGGGCTGGCGCAATATGTAACATGTTCACACTGGTGCAATAGGACTGGGTATTTTGTTAATATGATTTATTGGCTTAGGGATTTTTCTGTCTTCACTGTGAGTTGTATTGTGTTGAGGGAGGGGGTGCACTGAGGGAGCTCCACCCATCTCATTGCACATATGTTGTGCGCTGACAATAAAGATTTGAAATTTTGACATTTTGAAATTGAAATTTAAAATGCACCAGGCCTCAGTTTTCCTTCTGTAAAATAGATGCTCTGTTAGCAGGTATCAAGCTTGTCGTTTGTGAAAAAGTTGCCTCTTTGTCCTTCCTCACTTGGAAATAGAAATGTGGTAGATTTACAGAATGTGCCTAACCCTAAATTCAAATAACAGGCTGTGACCGAGGTCTTCAAACTTGGCAGCTTTAAGATTTGTGGACTTCAACTCCCAGAATTCTCCAGCCAGACTTGTTGAAGTCCACAAGTCTTAAAGCTGCCAAGTTTGAAGACCTCTGGGCTATGATAACAGGTAGTCCTCAACTTATAACAGTTTGTTTAGTGACTGTACAAAATTCTTTAAAAAAAGAGTCTTATGACCATTTTTCACACTTAACACCATTGCGACATCCCTGTGATCATGTGATCAAAATTCAGACGCTTGGCAAGTGACTCATATTTATGACGGTGGCAGAGCCTTCTGACAAGCGAAATCAATGGGGGAGCCAGATCCACTTAACAATTGTGTTACTAGATTAATAACTGCAATGATTCACTTAACAATGGCGGAGAGAAAGATCGTAAAATGGGTCAAAACACACTTAGCAACCAATTTCGGCCTCAGTTGTGGTCATAAGTCAAGGATCACACGCTATGCCATGACCAAATCGTTCCATGGTTTAATTCCATACTTTGGCTCATGCAACATGCTGAGACACTCCCTGGGTTCCCATAACATGTGAAACCACAAACTACCAAATCCCAGCTTAACCTAATTGAGTATGTTGCAAGAATCCAGCCAGTAAGTACAGTAGGGCAGTCAGAAAAATTTGAAAATAGCACAGTATATGAAGGAAATGGATATTCTTCGGTAGGACAGTCTGGAAAAGTTGGCCTGTATTTAAACAGATGAAATGTTTTAGCAGGAGGGAGACCCAGAATTTGATCTGGGAGCTTGGAGTAGCCAGAGGGCTTGATGAGGTGTAGACAGCCCATCTTGGTAAGTAAACGGAATCTGTATGAGAACATTGGCTTGCATAGAATTACTAGCTGAAAGTAGCCTTTTTCAGTAAGTTTATCCAGGTGTATTCGAAGGTGTTCTGATTATTGAGGATGATGGGAACTATAGTCCTGCAAATTTGGACAGAGCCAAGTTAGGATAAATAGTTGTAAGTTTTAATAGAGTCCATTTGGATTTCCTTACATTCTGGCTCTGTACATCATCATTCCCACTGGCAATTGTTGATGGAGGATCTCTCTCTCTCTCTCTCTCTCTCTCTCTCTCTCTCTCTCACTCTCACTCTCACTCTCACTCCCTCTCTCCCTCTCCTCCTTCCTCTGTCTTTCTCCCCTCCCCCTCTCTCACCCACCCTCCCTCTCTCTCTCCCACTCCCTCCCTCCCTCTCTCCCTCCCTCTCTCTCTCCCACTCCCTCCCTCCCTCTCTCTCTCCCACTCCCTCCCTCCCTCTCTCTCCCACTCCCTCCCTCTCTCCATCCCTCTCTCTCACCCTCCCTCCCACTCTCTCTCTCTCTCTCTCACTCCCTTCCTCCCTCTCTCTCCCACTCCCTCTCTCTCACACACTCTCTCTCTCTCCCTCCCTCCCTCTTTTGAGGGCCAATGCTCTTACCTTTCTCGTTGCAAAATTTCAGCAGCTGTCCAGATGTGGAGCAATTTGAAGAGGTTGTCTGGAGGTCAATTCTGCACTGGAAAGGTTAAATTAACGAGCTGAAGCACCATAATTTGAAGGGGACCAAGCCAACCAGAGACTCTTTGGATGAAAAAGGTCTCTGCTCTCAGGGAGAGTTTTTTTTTTTTTTTTTAAATCAAAATGGCAGTCTTGACTGCATGCCTGAAGCTCCGTCTTCTTTTGGGGTATCTATGATGCCTGTAAAAAGGGCATAGCTACCATCAAGGTTTTTTTAATCCTCCCCTGTCTCTTTGTAGGTAGCATTGTGTGTATGCGAAGAGGCATTGAATAGAATAGAATAAGAGAGTTGGAAGGGACCTTGGAGGTCTTCTAGTCCAACCCCCTGCCTAGGCAGGAAACCCTACACCACTTCAGGCAAATGGTTATCCAACATCTTCTTAAAAACTTCCAGTGTTGGAGCATTCACAACTTCTGGAGGCAAGTTGTTCCACTGATTAATTGTTCTCATTGTCAGGAAATTTCTCCTTAGTTCTAGGTTGCTTCTCTCCTTGATTAGTTTCCACCCATTGCTTCTTGTCCTGCCCTCAGGTGCTTTGGAAAATAGCTTGACTCCCTCTTCTTTCTGGCAACCCCTGAGATATTGGAACCTTGCTATCATGTCATCCTTAGTCCTTCTTTTCATTAAACTAGATATACCCAGTTCCTGTAACCGTTCTTCATATGTTTTAGCCTCTAGTCCAGGGGTGAAATGCTCCCGCTTTGGACCAGATCGCCCTATCCGGTAGCGATGGTGATGGCTAGTTCGGAGAACCGGTAGCAAAAATCCCTCCCTCCCCCCCATGCCCAGCTAAACTGCACGATCATCAGAGGCTTTTTTTTTAACTTTTAAAAGCATTTTTTCTTCAGCCGAAAAAATGTTTTTAAAAGTAAAAAAAAAAGCCTCTGATGATCGCGCAGCTAAGCTGGGATCGTCAGAGCCTTTTAAAAGCATTTTTGAGAAAAAATGCTTTTAAAAGTTAAAAAAAAAAAGTTGGCCACGTACGCCTAGTCACATTACCCCCCACTAAACCACGCCCACAGAACTGGTAGTAACACATTTTACATTTCACCACTGCTCCAGTCCCCTAATCATCTTTGCTGCATTGGGAAGTAATCACTGGAGGACAGAAAAAGACAAAAGAAATAATTGACCCAGGCCCTCAGCCAGATTTTAGGCCTAAGGTAAGGTCTCCAATTTTTATGTTCAGCTTAATTCCTGGAGAGCTTGGACACATCTATGTAATTTTCTTGGCAAATGTGAGGGCTGGAGTTGGCAGAGCCAGAAACCAAGGACCCAAGTCTGGTCCATTACCTTAGCAAGCCACAGATGCCGCCATCCTCATGCTGGGAAATGAGAACCTTTAATTGCAATGAATGTGAGGTTAGCACTTCTGCAGTTTGGGTTTTTCTACTCATACGCTCTTAATGTGTTAAATCGGGAGAGTCTTCAATAGCGGAAAGAGCATTAACTTTATTTTTTAATTCAATTTTATGATTTCTTGTATGTTGACCACTGATATTGATATTTATGTATGTTTCCAGATTTTAAAAATGGTATGTAGTTTTTATAATAATATACTTATGTATTCAATTAGTTAAAATTAATTGAGTACGGACCAGTGGTAGGTTGCTACTGGTTCGCCCCGGATTGGGCTAACTGGTAGCGGTGGAGGTGGGAGGCTCCGCCTATCCGCCCGAACGCTTCTGCGCATGTGCAGAAGTGGCATAAGTGTGAGCGCATGCACACCTGTGAACGAACCAGTAGCAACGGGTTTTGAAATTCACCCCTTTTACGGACAGAACATTTAAATCTAATTCTAGGATGATTGTAAATGCCTTCTATTTGTTGCTCTCCTCCTCCTCCCTCCCTCCCTCTTCAACAGTATGGGAGAAAGAGTCAAGATCTGAACTTTGGATACACTATAGTTATGGTCAATTTGCAGTTGGTTGTTTTCATTATTAATAGCTTCTCTTCAATGGTGGGTTTCAAAATTGTTTACTCCTGGTTCTGTGGGTGTGGCTTGGTGGGCATGGCAGGGGAAGGATACTGTAAAATCTCCATTCCCACCTCACTCCAGGGGAAGGTTCCTGCAAAATCCCCATTTCCTCCCGATCAGCTGGGACTAGGGAGGAAGAGAATAGAAGGGGCGGGGCCACTCAGAATCTTTACTACCGGTTCTCTGAACTACTCAAAATTTCCACTACTGGTTCTCCAGAACTGGTCAGCACCTGTTGAAACCCTCCTCTGCTTCTCTTGCATCTGCTGTGAAACTCTCTTATCAAGGGCAACATGCTTGAACTAATGCTTATGACACTTCCGGTTCAAAAAGTTTGCAGAAGGAGCTTTTTGTTCTTAAATTTGAGATGTTTTTCCATTTTCACCTCCAGCTCTGGCATATGTGGTGGTCTCCCATCTGAGTAACCCAAGCTCTGACTCTACTTAGTGACTGGATCAATGTTTCTCAAACTTTAAGTTGTGTGGACTTCATCTCCCAGAGTTCCCTACCCAGCACGACTGACGGGAAGTTGAAATCCACACATCTTAAAGCTGCCAGGTTTGAGAAACTCTGTTTTAGATCTATCAAGGTCCGCTAGGTGCTGTCCTAGCTGAAGTGATGAATATTTTACCATATTGATGGGAAATGGCTGTCGTTTTTTAAAAATAGATCGTGTGCCATTGGGTCTTTTTCAACTCTTAGCAACCACATATAGATGGATGTTCTCCATGACAGTCTATCCCTAAACTACAGTAGTCCTTCAGATCTTCCAATGGTGCCCCCAATCATCATGTAATGGAGTCCACCCATCTTGCTACTGGTCGTCCTCTTCATTTTTCCTTTCACCTTTCCCAATATTACACCCTTCTTCAGAAAGCTAGATCTTCTCATAATGTGTCCAAATTGGGACAATTTGAACCTGGTCATTTGTGCCTCGAGTCAGAATTTAGTACAGATAATCCTTGACTTGCAACCAATCTCTTCACAACTGAAGTTATGACAGACCCCCAAAATGTACTTATGACCTGGTCCCAAAGTTCCAACAGCTGTCCCTGTCCCAGAGCCATGGGATTGCATTTTGGAGGTGTGGCAACTGGCTTGCTTTTATGGCTGTTTGTAGCATCCTGTAGTCACATGTCTTCAATTTATGACGTTTTTACTGAAAATTGGCAGTTCTGAATTTTGGGAAAAGCACTTCATAGTGAATAATGGGTGTGCTTAATGACTGCCCCCCCCCAAAACCCCCATAAAATTGAATCGGCCACATGATGACTCACTTTATGATCATTGTGTCTTATGACCATAGTGGAAAGCTCCATCATGGCCATAAACTGAGGACAGTATCATAAACACATGAAATTTCCAGGAAATTGAGCAGGGCATGAAAATGAGGTTCAAGACTTGAAAAGATCAAATCAGAAAAGTATGGACTTCTCGCATGTTTGATTTAGCTCTTCTCTGGGCTCTTAATTTCCCATCCCCATTTTCCCACATGGCTGGTTTGTGGTTCATTGCTGAGAAAAATGTGATTTTCCTGCCACAGAATGAGTTGCTTGGAGGTTCAAAGGCAGCTGCTGGGGAACCTGATTGATGGAGCTATCACCACCTCGTCCCTTGCTTGGGCTAAGAGTTGGCCACCTATTCGTTAGACCAGACAGGATCTTGGGATTATTCTAAGTGGGTTCCCTATGGTCAAAATCTGGAACCAGGTCTGGCCATTTTACCCAAATTGTTGGGTTATGGAAAGGCCTGTGCTCAGCAAAATGGAACAGGCCACAATTCCCGCTATTTAATGCAGAATCCTTTTTTTGGGGGGGAGCAAATCTCTCTAATGCTGGTATCTGGTTATGAAACTTGGCAACTCCTGTACTTACTCAGGGAAGCAGAGAAGGAAATGTGTTCTCAAGCCCAGAGAGGGCATGTATAGAAAATAGGTGATTCAGTTAGTCCTCAACTTAAGACCACAGTGGAGCAGGGGTGAAATGCTACCGGTTCGCTCTGGTTCGGGCGAACCAGTAGTGATAAAAACTACCAGTTCCTCAACTGGTATTTCCAATGATCAGCTGTGCTGTGCGGTTTAGTTTTGCTAGAAAGCAGCTAAATCGTGCGGCACAGCTGATCCCCCTACTGTTCTACTTACCTTCCGAAGCCTCCTATTGGCATGCACTATGCATGCTTGCACAGCGCACATTTGGTGCGCACTGTGCATGCACACACAGTACATATTTGGCGCACACTGTGCATGCATAGCCAGTAAACCGGTAGCAAACTGGTTCAGATTTCACCACGGCAGTGGAGCCCAGAATTTTGCTTGTAGGACATTACAATTATAAGTTGAGGCACCGTGCAACCATTTTTACAATGGTCTTACAGTAAGTCACTGTGATTAGGCGACCATGTAATCGCTAAGTGAATTCAACGTATCCAATGGGTGGCCCATCTTCTGATAGAAGATGGCCAAAAGAGTCATAAATCATGGTGATGTGTCCATGGGATTCTGCAACCAGTCATAAATGCAAGCCAGTTTCCAAGCCCCCAAAAATGTGATCAGCTGACAACACGGTTGATGCAGCATTTGTAACTTTGAGAATGGATTGCAAGTAGTTTTTTTTTAATCTGTCATGATTTAGAAGGGTTGTTAAACAACTGTAAGTCAAGGGCTACCTATAGTCAAAACAGTAAGGATTCTTGGTGGCATCTTAAAGACAAAGTCCACAAGGGTTATACTAGATCAATATTGTTGTGACCTAGGCCCAAGTAGTTATTACCCGACACAATCAGTCCTAAACAAACATATTTTATTAGAACAGCTGAGAATTGGTTCATTTTATGCTTAGTCCAAATTAAGTCCAAAACAAATCCTTCATAAATAGTCCTTCGGCCTTATCACCAACCTTTCTCTTTTTTGGCACCCTGCCAAAGGCTTTTCTTGGCAAAAGTTCAGAAGCAAGAGACATCAACAAGAAACAAATGTAGCAACGTTGCTTTCCTACAAAGATCCCAAGAGCCCTTGCTGCTCTCTTAAACCTTCTGGGAGGGACCAACCATTTCCTGGCCTTACTCCCGAGTTGTCATTTTTGCTTTAGCTGCTCTTACCTTCTGACACCTCTTCGCATGCGTGCACGAGGAACAGGCTCCTCCTGTTCCTCTGCCTCTCTACTGTCAGCCTCTGGAGGCTCCGGAGTCCGTGCATTGCTTCCAGATGGCCCTGGCCCCATCTCTGCCTCTGACGCAGAGCCCTCGTCCGGGCCTTCCCCAGACTCCAGGACTGGCCCATGGTCCTCCCAGGCTCATCACTGTCCGACTCCACTGCCAGCCCCACAGGCTGCTGGCGGACAACAACCAATATTTCTCAATCTCAACAACTTTAAGATTTATGGACCTCTCAGAATTCCTTAGCCAGCCTTTTAAAGTTGCTGAAAACTTTAAGCAGTGACCTAGATGGAAGTGGAGAGTTTTCTCTATGCATCTTTATATAAAGTCTGATCTTTGATCCTCAATAAGACTCAGTCCTAATATGGTTTCTTTGGTTCAACCTAAGGTGTTATCTGAACCCATCCTTGGTGATTTGTAACTCATAGATTATAGTTTCCTAGGTTATATAAACCTAGCCAGTCAGATTTCTTGACCAACCGTAATTAAGCAAGCTATGGCTTAACACAGGGGTTCTCAAACTTGGCAGCTTTAAGACTTGGGGACTTCAGCTCTCAGAATTCTCCAGCCAGCATAGCTGGCTGGAGAATTCTGGGAGTTGAAGTCCCCAAGTCTTAAAGCTGCCAAATTTTAAGACCTCTGGATTAACATGATGAATAAACTCAAGACAATGACTTTCTGAAATTAATCCAGAAAGCTTCGTCATGGAGCAGAAGACCGAATCCTGTTGTCCCAAATGCAAACCTGTCACAACCAGCACTCCATCAAAAGAGCCAGATGACACTTCCGTTCGCATGAAGACGCTTCAGAGCGGTGACACTGCATTTGGCTGTGGTCACCATCCTTTGATGCTGCAACAGAGCACAAGAAAAATTGCCCTTGAGTTGCTCGGCGTGCTGGAACCCATTGAGGATGGCCTGGAATTCACTCAGTTAATCTTCTTTGTTGCTTTTGAGCACCAGTTCTAAACTTTTGTCTCTCCTTCACACACACATGCTTGGCCCTTCTTCCAAATGAGCTCAAGGGAGCTTGTCAGGGCTGAAACCACATCAGAAAGCGATCCAGTCTGGAGCACAAGGGGCTCCACGCAGCTGAGTGCCAAGGGAGGAGACTGCAATGCTCTCTGGTTGAGGCGCGCTACTCCAGCGTTGCTGTGTGCACATAGTTGGCTGGTGTGTCTCTGTACAAATCTGTACCAGCTCGTTCTTCAATGGTTGGATGCGTCCTAGGAAAAGGTTCCTTCCTTTGCAGACTTAGCCAGTTGGAGGTTTTGCAGAGGAAAAGTTGTCCCAATGGAAACAGGATATGGAGGCTGAAAGCCAAGCAATCTAGTTAGTTGCCAAGAGGGCTTGGAAGGATGGACGTACTTAAAGATGAGGAGGTAATGAGGAACGGAATGCCAGGCTTGAGCAATTGTGAAGAAGAGAGACGAGTGGCTCTCATGTCTTGGGCAGCAGGCCTGATGGGAGCCACCATTTTAAATCTCCCCTCTTACCATTCTTTGATAAAGTTCAAAGTTAATTGCAGAGGGATAACCTTCCCCAACCTGGTGCTCTTAAATATATGGTGATTGCAATGCCCAGAATTTCTAGCAAGCAAGGCCCAAGGAATTCTGGGAATTTGCTCCCAACATATCTTGTAGGGGTCAAGTTGCAAAGATGGCCTTATGGTCATATTAATGGTTTATTGAGGGCATCTCAAGGATCTTCAAGCTGGTTCTCCAGCCTGGAATAAAGAAGGACAACCAGTTCTTCTTTTTATTATAGGTATTGTTTTATGAGGGATAATGATTTCAAGAAAGAGACCTTCTGAGAAACATCAATGTCCTTTGTCAGCATCTTCATCCACATCAATTACGGTGATTATATGGAATTATGGGAACTGGAGTCCCCCACTTCTGGATGTGCCAAGTTGGTAAAGGTATGTTTGGAAGGACCAAATTTGGTGGACCAATAATGTGCTTGTGACATGTCTAAATTGAAGAGCTGTTTCCCATTATTTCACTTGCTTGGTAAAGTTTTCAGAATGAATTTAGACAGGTTTTAGATCAGTATTTCTCAACTTTGGCAACTTTAAGATAGCTAGACTTCAATTCTCAGAATCTACCAGCCATCAAGAGGGATTCTGGGAGCTGAAAATCGCCCATCTTAAAGCTGCCAAGATTGAGAAACGTTTAGAGGGAACATCAACTGCTGTGTGCATATTGATTGTGTGCGAAGGAGAACATATTTGTGTGGTTGGTGTGCATATGGTCATATTTAGGACAAATTATAGCAATTGTACAGAAATCAATCCATTTTGGGGAACATGGATGGGGGCTCCATTGACTCCTTTCTCGCTTTGCATTTTTGAGGGTATAAATGAAATCTGATGACCCCATCAGGGAGGGCTTTGGTCTTGAAGCCACAGTAGCTAAGTCCTGGTCCTGGGAAGCCAAGCCGAGCAACAGCAGATAAAACATGCCACTGGATGATGGGTTTTGGAAGTAGAATTTCTGGCCCGAAACAAGTTCTCCCCAAGAGGCTTGAAGTTTAGTGAGGACAGTTTTCCTCACTAAATTATTAGTTTGCATTGGTTGCTTCATATCAGGCAGTGTTCTAGAATCTTAAGAATTATTGGGGATTATTTTCATTCTAAACCACAAACTAAAACAAGATGCAGCAGCACAATTGGCAAAGATCTTTGGTAGGAACTGAAGCCTGGTTCCTAACGTGTTTTGAGAATGAGCTACTATTTATTTTTATTAGATCTATAGAGCTGCCCATCTCACAGAAAGTGACTCTGGGTAGCAATCCAGGAAAAATAATAAATAAGAATAGAATAGATTTTTTTTATTGGCCAAGTGTGATTGGACACACAAGGAATTTATCTTGGTGCATACGCTCTCAGTGTACTTAAAAGAAAAGATGTGTTCATCAAGAATCATAAGATACAACACTTAATGATAGTCATAGGTTACAAATAAGCAATCAGGAAACAATATCAATATAAATCGTAAGAATACAAGGAACAAAATTACAGTCTTACAGTCATAAGTGGGAGGAGATGGTTGAAGGGAACGATGAGAAGATTAATAGTAATGCAGACTTAGTAAATAGTTTGACAGTGTTGAGGGAATTACTCGTTTAGCAGAGTGATAGTGTTTGGGGAAAAAATGTCCTTGTGTCTAGTTGTTCTGGTGTGCAGTGCTCTATAGCGTCGTTTTGAGGGTTTGAAACAGTTTACGTCCAGGCTGCGAGGGGTCTGTAAATATTTTCACAGCCCTTTTTTTGACTCGTGCAGTATACAATACAGCAGACAATCATTTCATTAAAACCATTATGTAATAATTATTGACAGGAATTAAACATTATACAATAACAGCAAAACACGGGAAAGAATAATACAATGGCAGAATAATAATACAATTTATTACATAAGACCTTAAAGTTTATGAATGTAACACAATTCAGTGCACAGATATGGATTCCTTGGTGCTTTCTGAACTTGGTCGCTTTCTTGCAGATGCTTCTTTACTCAAATATGTAGCATCCGGCATT
Organism: Masticophis lateralis; assembly: GCA_030761175.1. Classification (NCBI taxonomy): domain Eukaryota; kingdom Metazoa; phylum Chordata; class Lepidosauria; order Squamata; family Colubridae; genus Masticophis; species Masticophis lateralis. Next base: position 9,262,320 of record JAUDYJ010000009.1, on the reverse strand, counting down.
GATGATGTTCCCTAATTGGGTAATGAAATGACTGCAAGGAAAAACCTATGCCCAGAGAGCCCACAGTTCAACTCTGAGTTACAAATATTCTCTTCTATGGATACAGATTATGTCTTTCCAGTCGAGGGTCCTTTGTTAAGGGCCATATATCTTCTCTCATTGAAAGAATTCTATTGAAATTCCTAGTTTCTTCTGCTTGGATACATTGGCCAACTCCTGGTTATAATGTTTGGTTCAGGGGTGGGTTGTAAAATTTTTTGCTACTAGTTCTGTAGGTGTGGCTTATTTTTTGGGCGTGGCATGTGGGGGGATAATGGGACTGGGTGGGTGTGGCCAACTTTTTTTTTTAACTTTTAAAAGCATTTTTTTCTACAACCTTAAGAGGTTGCAGACAAAAATGCTTTTAGAAACCTCTGACGATCAGGCAACTCAGGTGGGATCGCCAGAGGCTTTTAAAGGTTTTTTTTTTTTCTACAACCTCTTCGGCTGAAGAGGTTGTAGAAAAAATGCTTTTAAAAGTAAAAAAAAAAGCCTCTGATGAGGTGGGCAGGGTAAATGAGTGGCGACCAGGCCGGGGTCCGATTCAGGGGCCTGGCCAGCCAATGTTATTACCGGTTCTCCGAATTAGTACAAATTTTTACTACCGGTTCTTGTGAACCGGTGCGAACCGGGAGCAACCCACCACTGGTTTGGTTGATTAGGTTTTTGAAAGTCCTTTTTATCTACCTGCTTAATGGAAATCTCTGTATCCTGTATCAGAAATATCACAATGATCGCCATCACCATGTGATCAAAGCTTTATTCTTTTTTTTTTTTACCTTCTCCTTTATGCTAAATTACATTCAGATGATGGTCCTTCTGACCACGGCAGGAAAGGAACAAATTAAAGAATAATTAAATCTATTTTTGAACTATCAGTGCAATAAGTTTTATCTCTTACAGGTCTAGTTATACAGTACTCTATAATAGTATTTCTCAATCTCAGCAGCTTTTAAGAGGGGTGGACTTCAATTCCCAGAATCTCCCTCTGGACACACTGCCTGGGGAATTCTGGGAGTTGAAGTCCAGCCGTCTTAAAGCTGCTGAAATTTGGGGGGGGGGGGAGGAATGCTGGTTTGTAATATAATAGCGGTGCATGGCAATGTTTGGAGTGTGTGTGTGTTGCAGTTAAGGTTGTGTTGCAGTTAAGTGTGCTGGTTACTCTCCCCCGCCCCACAACTCTTAGGTCTGTTTTAAACTCCTCTTTGAAGCCCAGCTGCATGAAATATGGCTTGCACAGAGACAATCTATTCATTGCCTTTATTTATTAGTCTTTTTAAAATATATACAGTATATGCTTGGGAATCCAAAGGAGGCTTTTGGTTCAGAGCTGCTGTGTTTGTATTCTGAGCTCCTCCAAAGCTGGAGTTAATTAGCATCAAGGTTGAAAAAGCGATTGTATGCCGCTCATTTTCTTTGTGTGCGTTGATGCTAGGGCAAGCTTTGATGCAAGGGGCCGGGGGAGCAGGATAACAGCAGCAGAAGGAAGCCTTGGGGAAAAAAATGTTCCCATCGGCTTGGAGAAAACAAAACCATCCTGATGATTGGAGTCAGCAACAAATGGGAGGGTTTGATCTTTTCCTGCCTAGGTCAACAGTCAATGCCTGGAATGCACTACCTGACTCTGTAGTTTCTTCCCCAAACTCCCCAAATTTTAACCTTAAACTGTCTACTGTTGACCTCACCCCATTCCTAAGAGGTCTGTAAGGGGCGCGCATAAGTGTACCAGCATGCCTACGGTCCCTGGCCTAATATTCCTTTTTACCTACTCTTTTCTTACTTACTTTTCTTACTTTTTCTTACTTTTATCTGTTATCTTATATATGCTTGACAAATAAATTTATGATTATGATAAATTTCCAAGCGGGTGAATCTGTTAGGATCCTGAAATACGTCTTCCAAATCCTTTTCAAATTCAGGGAAGATGATCTCATCCTGTGCTGTGCTGTGCTGTCCTAGAAATGTATTTGCCATCCATCTCGTATCCAACAATCAATTCATCCAAGAAATATTCTTTGCTATAGTCAAAGCTTCCCACCCTGATGTGCCCGATGGAGCTTTCCACAAGAGAGCTTCTAAATATTGAGACACACAGAGACTGTGCACCCTTTAATGATCAGAAATTCAACATAGGTAGTTTTTGACTTATAGCCAGGGGTGCTAATCAGCAGGTTCTGACAGGTTCTGGAGAACTGGTAGCGGGAAATTTTGAGTAATTCGGAGAACTGGCAAATAACACCTCTGGCTGGCCCCAGAGTGTGGTGGGAATGGTGATTTTACAGTATCCTTCCCCTGGAGTGGGGTGGGAATGGAGATTTTGCAGTATCTGTGCCCCAGGAGTGGGGAGGGAATGGAGATTTTGCAGTATCCTTCCCCTACAATGGGGTGGGAATGGAGAGTTTGCCGTATCCTTCCCCTGGAGTGGGGAGGGAATGGAGATTTTGTAGTATCCTTCCTCAGGAGTGGGGTGGGAATGGAGATTTTGCAGTATCCTTCCCCTGCCACACCCACCAAACCACACCCACCAAGCCACATCACGCCCACCAAGCCACACTCACGGAACCGGTAGTAAAAAAAATTTGAATTCCACCACTGCCTACAGCCATTTGTTTAGTGACAGATGAAAGCTATGATGGCACAGAAAAAAAGTGACATGATCATTTTTCACACTTACAAGCATCGCGGCATCCCCATGGTCACATGATCAAAACTCAGGCCTGAGTAACTGGCCTGAGTTTATGATGGTTGCAGGGTCATGCGATGATCTTTTGTGACCTTCCCAGCTGGCTTTCAACAAGCAGAATGAATGGGGGAGAAGCCAGATTCACTTTTTTAAAAAAAAATTTGATTTATATGCCGCCCTTCTCTGGAGACTTAGGATGGCTTACAATGCGTTAAGCAATAGCCTTCATACTTTTTTTTTTAATTTTTAAACTTTTATTAATTTAAGAAACCACAAATTACATTTATAAATACATACTTTTGTATATTTAAACAAAGTCATCTAATTGCCGCCACAAACTGGGTCCTCAATTGACCTACCTTAAAAAGGATGGAAGGCTGAGTCAACCTTGAGCCTGGGGAGATTCGAACTTACAGTAATTGGAGGCAGCTGATGTTAATCACAATGCTTTTAGTCTGCTGAGCCACCAGGCCCCTTTTGTGACCTTCCCAGCTGGCTTTCAACAAGCAGAGTCAATGGGGAAAGCCAGATTCACTTATGAATCATATTAATCATCGCTTAACAGCTGAAATGATTTGCTTGCCAAAAGGTCATAAAATCAGGTATGTCTCACTTAACAACCGCCTTGCTTAATGATGTGAATTTTAGTCTCAGTTGTGGTCGTAAGCAGGGGTGGGCTGCTGGGGGTTCGCAGGAGTTCGGGAGAACTTCTAGTTAAGATTCTGTGCATTTTGGAAAACCCCCAATTCCCATGCCCGCCCCGCCCCACCCCGCCATGCCCACCCCTCCCCTCCCTACCCACACGGCATGTTTTGGATGCAGGTAAGTGCAAGGCACACTTGGAGGCTCAGGGAGGGTGAAAAACAGACCTACCGGAAGTTTGGGAAGCCTGTTTCTGGCCTCCAGAGGGCCTCCAAAGCCTGGGGAGGCTGTTTCCCCCCTCCTGGAGGCTCAAGGAAAGCCTCCAGAGCCTGGGGAGGACAAAAATGCATGCCCCCCCACCCCGCTGTGGCACAGGAAGCTGACTAGGCCACGCCCACCATGGCCACGCCCACCCAGCAACTGGGCAGAGAACCCCTTGCTAAAATTTTTGAAGCCCACCCCTGGTCATAAGTCAAGGACTATCTGTATTGAAGTGCACAACACATGCTTGTCTTGTGCACATGCTTATCTCTTGGCATCTTGGATGGTGCAGGAGAACATGCCACCTCCGGTTGCCCCGTCCTCCCCCGTGACCTGCTTCTCAGAATCCCAACATTTTGCTAAGGTATTTCTTCTCCCCTTTTCCTGGTTCTGCCTTTACCTCTCTTTGCGTGCAAAGTAGGAAGCGGTGTGTGTATGTGTTTTTCCCCCCCAGGGGCTCCTTACCATCTGTGCAAACAAGCAGCTTGTGAATTCTCCCGGTTCACACGCGCATCCCTGGGCGAACTTCGGCTGGAAAGCAGGGCTCCCGGATCCTCTGCTGTAGTGGCTTGTTGCGGCCTTCTAAATCATCCTGGCCTCCTTCCGGGCTCCATTCAACATACAAGCTCTCACCGCAAGAAACCTGGAGGACTTCAGCTTCTGTTATTGTAGCCTATGATGGGGAGGGAAGGCTTTTTTGGCTCAGCGGAGGGAAATTATAAACGGAGAAGCACTTTTTAAAGATAGGATTCTAGTGGGGACACACGGCAGGGTAGACAGTCCAGATACATTCTTCAATACAATCAGAATAGAGCTGAAAGGAACCTTGGAGGTTACCTACTCCAGCCTCCTGCTCAAGCAGAAGATTCTATACTATAGTATTTCAGACAAGTGACCGTCCAGTCTCTTCTTAAAAACCTCCAGTGGTGAAGCACCTACAACTTCTAATAGCAAGCTGTTCCATTGATTCATTGTTCTCGCTGTTAGGAAGTTTCTCCTTAATTCCAAGTTGCTTCTCTCCAGGGGTGAAATGTTCCCAGTTCAGACCGGATCGCCCGATCTGGTAGCGATGTCGGCGGATGGTTCGGAGAACCAGTAGCAAAAATCCCTCCGGCCCACCCCCCCATACCCAGCTGAGCCACATGATCATCAGAGGCTGTTTTAAAAATTTTTTAAAAGCATTTACTACAACCTCTTCGGCTGAAAAAATGCTTTTAAAAGTAAAAAAAAAAAAAGCCTCTGATGATCACACGGCTCAGCTGGGATTGTCAGAGCCTTTTAAAAGCATTTTTTTCTGCAACTTCTTTGGCTGAAGTGGTTGTAGAAAAAATGCTTTTAAAAGTAAAAAAAAAAAAAAAGTTGGCCACACCCACCCAGTCACATTACCCCCACCCCCACCAAGCCACGGCCACAGAACCAGTAGTAACAAATTTTACATTTCACCACTGCTTGTCTCTTCGAGTAGTTTTCATCAGTTTGTCATATTTCTCACCTGCCTTCCAGTGGTGGAATTCATTTTTTTTACTACTGATTCTGTGGGCATGGCTTGGTGGGCGTGGTGTAGCTTGGTGGGCACGGCAGGGGAAGAATTCTGCAAATTTCCATTCTCACCCCATTCCAGGTAAGGATACTGCAAAATCCCCATTCCCTCCCCACTCTGGGGCCAGCCAGTGGTGGTATTTGCCGGTTCTCTGAATTGCTCAAAATTTCCGCTACCGGTTCTCCAGAACCTGTCAGAACCTGCTGGATTTCACTCCTGGTTAAAAGACTGAGAAACACTGATTTAGATGATGTAAATTCATTACTTGCAAAATGTGATAAACGGAGCCCCACCCACATTCTGCTGAATAGGACCTGGAACTTTTGGCTCAGGGTCCCACCATAGGAACCCCTTTTTTGCTGTAATGTCAAGGATCTTGCTGGATTGGACCAAAGACAGAATCTATAGGTGCCGAATGGACACTGAAAGTGTAGGCAAGGCAACATCATTAGTGCTAGTGAGGGTGAGCTTTCTCCCTGTTTATTTACTGCAGTTTCCCCCAGTGGTAGGATTCAGCCAGTTCGCACCTATTCGGGAGAACCGGTTGTTAACTTTCTAAGCAATTCAGAAAACCGGTTGTTGGAAGAAATCTTATTTTGTTTTTTTCCCCACTTTACAGGGCTAATCCTGTAAGGAAGGCAGGAAGGAAACGTTCTGGTGTTATTTCTAGCCTAATCTTTATTGCCCTGCTTACAGAAACTGCCACTCTGGTTAAACCTTATTAACATTGTAACAATGAGTGACATTGAGTTAGCCATGCCAACACGGTCACATGACCACTGAGCCACACCTACCCAGCTGGTTATTAGGGCAGAGAACTGGTTGTTAAATTATTTGAATCCCGCCACTGAGTTTCCCCCACCAGTTTTGATGTGGTATAATTTCCTCCTTATGATGCCTTGATCAGAGGAATCCTAGACATACAAACCACATTTATACCAGTAGTGCTTGATTAGCAACTGTTCACTTAACAACCACTCACATTTACAACAGCACTGAAAAAGGTGAATTTTCACACTGATGATCGTTGCAGCAGCCCCATGGTCATGTGATAAAAATTTAGACACTTAGTTAACTAGCATGTATTTATGACGTGTTTCTTTATGATTGCAGTGTCTTGGGGCCATTTGATCCCTTTTTGTGACCTTCTGATAAGCAAAGTCAATGGGGAAGCCAGATTCACTTAACAAGATATGATAAATAAACTAATAATGCGGTGATTAACTGAACAACTATAGCAAGAAAGGTCATAAAATGGGGCAAAACTCAACAACTATCTCGCTTAGCAACAAATTTTGGGTTCAATTGTGTTCATAAGTTGAGGACTACCTGTACACTATTCAAAAGGGACACTAATAGCCTAGGAAGGAAACAAAAAGACTACAACATATTCCCTCCAGGAATCCACCTTAAGATAAGGAGGGATTGACACCAGACAAACTATTAGGCAAAAAAAGAATTCTCTAATCAAGGAACCATCAAGGGATGAAATCCAGCAGGTTCTGACAGGTTCTGGAGAACCGATAGCGGAAATTTTGAGCAGTCTGGAGAACCGGCAAATACCACCTCTGGCTGGCCCCAGGAGTGGGGTGGGAATGGAGATTTTGCAATATCCTTCCCCCAGGAGTGGGGAGGGGATGGGAATTTTGCAGTATTGTTCCCCTGCAATGGGGAGGAAATGGGTGTTTTGCAGTATCCTTCCCCCTGGAGTGGGGCGGGAATGGAGATTTTGCAGTATCCCTCCCCTGCCATGCCCACCAAGCCACACCACACCCACCAAACCATGCCCATAGAACCGGTAGTAAAAAAAAAATTGGATTTCACCACTGAGAAAACTACACCACCACCAAAGCAGATGGAGATAAGTCTATAGGAGAAGCCATTGCCTTCTTGATTGAGATGAGTTGTGTCTCCTCAAATTGTCCAAACACAGAACGTGGATGAATTCACTAATCCGGTTTAAGTGTGTTCTGCAGTCCCAAACAACATTTAATAGGCTGCTTTTGTGACACGAAGCTACATTAACCCAAAGCAACAGATGTACCCTGAGCTACCCTGCCTCTCGGTGCAGAGACAACTCAAGGATGCTCAGGGGGATGGATACTTGGAAAGCCATTTAAGACCATCTCATAGGATCAAAGTCAATTATTAACAGGGAAAGTAGCTGAATTTCTCTCTGGTACCATGAAAAGCCCATTGGGAAAGTTGGAAGTGGTCCGTTTGCTGTTGCTGTTTTCAGCAACAAAGTTATTTCTTGGGGGTTTAAAAACAACCCAGATGCCTAATTTTGCTACTGGCTCCAGATGCTCATTAAGCTCCCAGCAAAGATTGCCATTAGTTCGTCCTCCATTTGGGAGAAAAATGCTTGTTTGTTTCAGATGCAGGGCCAGGTCCTGCTTTGCAGATGTTAGGCTCTGAATTGGAAATGGGAAGGCTCAGCCTGCTTTTTAAAGGAATTTTGGTCCCAGAAGCCTCAGACGTGCAAAATCTTGAAATTTCCAATCTAGGATTAAGAGCAGGAGACATCAGCCTGGGCAAGAAGCAACTGTCTTGTTTACAGGGGATTAAATTTTATTTAATTGATAGCAGTTATTTTTACATTTGGATCCACATGTATAAATTAGTGAATGCAGATGTTATTCAAACTTGTGATTCCTTCCTTCCTTCCTTCCTTCCTTCCTTCCTTCCTTCCATCCATCCATCCATCCATCCACCCACCTACATCAGAGTTATATTCCTTCACACTAGGCACTCATTTAGTGACTGCCTTATTTAGCAACTGCTTGCAGTTATGATAGTGATGAAAAAGTCATGTTGCAATCCATCCTCACTGTATAACCTTTGCAGGTACAGAGAGCAAAGGAAGATCATAAGCACAATTGAGGTTTCACCTTGGGACCGTTTCACATAATAACCAAGTTGCCAGTCCCAGTTGTAATCACTAAATAAGGACTAGCCATATTCTGAATCAAATTTGATTGGAATTTGCTTTGCTTTGAATGATCAACTAGCCATAAACACCTGGGCCCATTCAACATATTATGCTACAAAGCAAGCCTGTTGTATCAACGCAACCATTGTGTATATTGAATGTATGCATATAGTGTGTATATATTAGAGGTGGATTTCAGCAGGTTCTGACCAGTTCTGGAGAACTGGTAGCGGAAATTTTGAATAGTTCAGAGAACAAGTAGTAAAAATTCTGACTGGCCCCGCTCTCATCGATTCTCTGCCTCCCAAATCCCAGCTGATTGGGAAAAAATGGGGATTTTGCAACAACCTTCCCCTGGATTGGGGAGGGAATGGAGATTTTGCAGTAACCTTCCCCTGGAGTGGAGAGGGACTGGAGATTTTACAATATCCTTCCCCTGCCACGCCCACCAAGCCATGCCATGCCCACCAAGCCACACCCACAGAACTGGTAGTAAAAAAAATTGAAACCCATCACTGGTATATATACCATATTTTTTGGAGTATAAGTCTCACCTCATGTATTGACTACTGTAGCACTCTCTACATGGGGCTGTCCTTGAGGACCACTCGGAGGCTTTCGCTGGTACAGAATGCAGCTGCATGGGTTGTGATGGGAGGATTCCGATACTCCTATGTTACACCCTCCTGCGCAACTTGCATTGGTTGCCAGTTGCTCTCCGGGTGAGATTCAAGGTGCTGGTGATGACCTATATGGCTTAGGCCCAGGATATTTGGCGTACCACCTACAGCCAGCAACGATATCCCATCGCCCGGTTCGCGCCCATAGAGAGGATCTGCTCAGGGTGCTGTCGGCTAGACAGTGTCGGCTGGCGGCCCCCAGGGGTAGAGCCTTCTCTGTGGGCGCGCCCACCCTCTGGAATCAACTCCCCTTGGAGCTCCGCTTGGCTCCTGACCTTCGCACCTTAAAACACACATTAAAAACTTGGTTATTCAAGTTCCCCAACCTGGACTGATGGGGTTTTATGGGTTTTTAAATTTTAGTTGGTCTAATCAGATTTTAATTTTGTACTATGGCTTTGTGAATTTTATTATTGTGAGCCGCCCTGAGTCCGTTGCCAAATAAATAAATAAATAGATAGATAAATAAAATAAGTAAGACGCAGCTTAGTTTTTGGGGAGGAAAATAGGGGGGAAAAAATCTGCCTACCAGGTATTCATCTGGCTAGCATCCTTCATCTTGTCAGCTTCAGCACACTAGTTTGCTGGTTTTTATCCCCTGCTTGGCGATAAAAAACAGCTTCTAAAGCGCAGCTGATCTTTGGAGAGAGAAGCAATGAGAAAAGCAGGCAAAGCACGGAGATCGCTTCACTCGCTAGCGCCTCCTTAGGGCTGAAAAAAACTTCAAAAAAGCTATGTTTGGAGTGTAAGACGCACCCAAATTTTCAGCCTCTTTTAGGAGGGAAAAAAGCAGGGGTGAAATGTTCCCGTTTCGGACCGGATCGCCCAATGCGGTAGCGATGGCAGCGGGTGATTTGGAGAACCGGTAGCAAAAATCCCTGCGCCCCCCCCCACATGCCCAGCTGAGCCACACGATCATCAGAGGCTTTTTTTTTTAACTTTTAAAAGCATTTTTTCTACAACCTCTTCCGACGAAAAAATGCTTTTAAAAGTAAAAAAAAAAAAGCCTCTGATGATCGCGTGGCTCAGCTGGGATCGTCAGAGCCTTTTCAAAGAATTTTTTTCTGCAACCTCTTCCCCCCCCCCCAAAATGCTTTGAAAAGTCTCTGACGATCCCAGCTGAGTTGCCTGATCGTCAGAGGCTTTTCAAAGCATTAGAAAAAATGCTTTGAAAAGTTAAAAAGAAAAGTTGGCCACGCCCACTCAGTCACATTACCCCCACCTCCACCACCAAGCCACGCCCACAGAACCGGTAGTAACAAATTTTACATTTCACCCCTGGAAAAAAGTGTGTCTTATACTCTGAAAAATATGGTATGTCCTTGTTCAAATGGCAAAATGATTGGGGGAATTTGCTCCTTTTGGGGGAGGGAAGCACTGTGCGTCGCTGCTTCCTGGGGCTTGCAAATGGATTTTAGAGAAAACACAGCTTTTTCTGCATGTGAAGCACCACGCAGCAACAGGGAGAGTGTGCAGAGCAATGGATGGCCGGAAGGACTGGAATGGACAAACTCAGATGCAGAGCCTCTCTGTTCTCGAGCCAAATCCAGATTTACTGCATCCAGCTCAAGATGTTTTAAGAATGGGTGGAGAGAAGTTCCCCTGGATATGCGATTTATTTACAATGTGCCAGGGATTGAATTTATTTCCAGTCTTGCTATCTGTCAGTGGGCAAACTGGGACAGGCAAGGAAATCCTGGTGAGCTTCAGAAGCCCCCGAAAAGCTCCACGGTGAGGTGTGAGGGGTCCTTGGTGCTATCAGAGCTTGGTTGCTCTTTCTTGCAAATGTCTCATTACTCAACTAGGTAACTTCATCAGTGCTAGTAAGGAATGTCAGAGCGGCAATCAGCCCCGCTCCCATCCTGGGATAATTGCCCTCAATTTGAGTCGGATTGTGGCTTCTCCTTGTGTATACTTTGAAAAACAAGCCGGAATACATTTTCTAATTAAATTCATAATTATTGTAAAGAAAATAAAACATCTCACTATCTAAATTAATTACATTTTGGCGAACGATCCCCAGCCTGACCTCTCTGGCTGGAGAACAAAGACAAGTTTTTGAGAAGAAAAGAATGGAATGCAGACATGTGCAGTAGATACTGATAAGAACTTGGCAAGCTATGGTGAGTCTGAAAGTCCAGAAATAAAAGCTCTGCTGGTAAATACAAAAACTCAGTGACAAGGAATGAGGTTTGCTCTCACTTTATATTCTAGTGGCTTGCCCTATCCGTGTTGGTGGGGGTGATTTTAGAGATTCTTTGGTTTGGCTGTTTACTGTCAGCGTGTCAATTTGGCAGTTCCTTGATTGGGGTATTGTTTACTTCTTGATAGTCTGATGTGAATCTTGGAGTTAATCTCCCCTCATCTGTGTGCTGATTGTCACCTCAATACTGACAGGGCAAGGCACTAGAACAGGGGTCTGCAATCTTAAACACTCAAAGAGCCATTTGGACCTGTTTCCCACAGAAAAGAAAACACCGGGAGCCACAAAACCTTTCTCGTGCCTGACTATTTCTTGAGCGGCCACAAAACTAGCCTATGTAATTGAATTAAATGTTCTATTTTCTTCTGAAACTTTTCTTTCCTTGGATTTATCCATGGTTGGCCTACCGGGGGTTGAAAAGCTCAATAAATCGTATGCCGGTGGGTGTCACACATTGGTGGTTGTGACGCATATTTTGAGTGACAGAGAGCCGCAGCAGAGGGGTGAAAGAGCCACATGCGGCTCCAGAGCTGCAGGTTGCTGACCCCTGCCCTAGAATATAAACTGGAAGCAAACCTCACTTCTTACGGCACTGATGATGTTATCTAGTTGGGTAATGAACTGTCTGCCAAGAAAACAACCAAGCTCAGAGAGCACCAAGGACCCCTCATCTCAACCTTGAGTTAAAAATATTCTCCTTTAATTGTGAGGTATAATGGGATGAGGTAAGGCAGGAGGCAGTGATAAAAATGGGCCAGGACCACCTTTACTATAGCTGCTTTCTAAGACCAAGAATATTCCCCTCCACATCTTTCCCGTCTCAAAATGTCTGTGATGTTTACATTTCTGCAGCATCTAGGAAGACTTCGTAGGTTCCTTTGTTTAATAATTCATTATAATAATAATTAATAATCTGCCCTCCTCCTCCTCCTCCCACTTCCTTCCCATGAGACGTCAAAGACACATGGACTGAAATAACGTGTCTTCCCTCAGGGTGCTTTTTTCCCATGTTGCTCTTCAGGACTGGGTTGAATTAGGTAAGATTAGTCAAGCAGAGAAGAGGGATGCTTTCCAGATCACTTCACACATCTTGCTTTTAGGGGGACTCTAGGACTTCTGCTTTTCCCCTTTGTGGTTGCCAAAGCATCGCCTGAACGTGTAGAGAAGCGTTTCTCAATGTGGGCAGGCCACATGAAGAATGTGTGGACTTCAACTCCCAGAGTGCCCCAGAAGGGAATTCTGGGGCTTGAAGTCCACACATCTTCAAGCGGCCCACATTGAGAAACTCTGTTGTAGAGAATTGCTGAGGGAAAATCTCAACCCTTTTTTCCATGCCTCTTTCAACCACCAGAGATGAACTGTTAATTGGCACCCCGTAGCATAAATTTTGGAGGGACACGGTGGCTCAGTGGCGAAGACGCCGAGCTTGTCGATCGAAAGGTCGGCAGTTCAGCGGTTCGAATCCCTAGTGCCGCATAATGGGTTGAGCTCCCGTTCCTTGTCCCAGCTTCTGCAAACCTAGCAGTTGGAAAGCACGTAAAAAACAAATGCAAGTAGAAAAATAGGGACCACCTTTGATGGGAAGGTAACAGGGTTCCGTGCACCTTTGGCATTTAGTCATGCTGGCCACATGACCGTGGAGTCGTCTTCGGACAGCGCTGGCTCTTCGGCTTTGAAACGGAGATGAGCACCGCCCCTCAGAGTCAGGAATGTGCAAGGGGAACCTTTACCTTAGCATAAATTTATAATTGCCACCGGCATCTATTCAGAGGAACACTTATTTCAGTCTTTATAGGCAGTGCGTGCATGTGTGTACGAGAGATAGAAGGAGAGAGAGAAAAATAATATTTGAACACAGCTCAAATAAGCAGGTGCTTTGGTTTAACAGCGCTTAATGCATTGTAACTCCAGGTCACAGTAGGTCACACGCTGGGAATTGCGAGAGACGAAGCTTGTAATTCCTCTGCATCTGTTCTTAGAGCCACGTTTGAACCCCTGCCAGGTATTTGAGATCAATGTGATTCTGAGAATCCAGAGGGAGAGAAAGCCACATATTTAGAATCTACGCTGTGAGAGCCGGACCATCAAATAGCAACAACATGCTTTAGAAACTTAAGATCTGTAGTTTAATATTTCCCATCTCCATTTAAAAGTGGCAGGGTTGGGACTGACCCATCTTTTCTGAGATTTTAGAGTTAACAGAATAATGGAGTTGAAAGGGACTTTGGAGGTCTTCTAGTCCAACCCCTGTACCAGTGATGGCTAATCCTTTCCGGATCGAGAGTCCAAAACATGTGCGTGCACCCAAAATGCAATGTGCGTGCGCCCCCTGTGCATGCACCCTGCCCCTGCATGCCCCAGCGGTGGTATTCAGCAGGTTCTGACCAGTTCTGGAGAACTGATAGCAGAAATTTTGAGTAGTTCGGAGAACCAGTAAATGACACCTCTGACTGGCCCCACCCACATCTGCCTCCCGAGTCCCAACTGATTGGGAGGAAATGGGGGTTTTGCAGTAACCTTCCACCGGAGTGGGGTGAGAATGGGGACCTGGATACTTACGAGACTGCCTTCTCCCAGTACGCTCTCACAGAGAGGGATTCCTCAGGGTGCCGTCGGTTAAATTATGTTGACTGGCAGCCCCCAGGGGGAGAGCCTTCTCTGTGGGGGCTCCCGTCCTATGGAATAAATTGCCCCCGGAGATACGTAGGATCCCCGACCTACGTTCCTTTCGCCGTGCCCTTAAGACTCTATTATTCCAACAGGCTGGGCTGATGACTTAATTGGAATTTTAACTGGGAAATTTAATTTTGGAGTTTTTTAAAAAAGGGCCAAATTATTTAATACGTTTTAAATTGTTCTTAAACTTTATGGTATATATTGTTTTTATTACGGCTGTACACCGCCCTGAGACCTGCGGGAGAAGGGCGGTATAAAAATTTAATAAAATAAATAAATAAATAAATAGTATCCTTCCTTCCCCTGCCACACCCACCAAGCCACACCCACAGAACCGGTAGAAAAAAAATTGAATCCCACTCCTGGCATGCGCCCTACCCCTGCGCATGCACTGCAGAGACCTGACAACCAGCTGGCTGGCGGGAAGCGTGCGTGCATACGCAGTGGAGTCGAACTGGGGCAACAGCTCACGTGCCCACAGAGAGGGCGCTGTGTGCCACCTGTGGGTTAAGTTCGCTATCACGGCCCTATACCATTTCAGACAGATGTCCAATCTCTTCTTAAAAACCTCCAGTGATGGATCACCCACAATTTGTGGAGGCAAGTCATTCCCCCGATCGATTGTTCTGTCAGGAAATTCCTCCTTATTTCTTCTCTCCTTGATTAGTTTCCATCCGTTGCTTCTTGTCCTGCGTTCAGGTGCTCTGGAGAATAGGTTGACCCCGGGGGAGGGGGAGGTTCTACTTACCTTTACTACCGGTTCGCAGCAGGGCCGCGTGCACATGCGCAGAAGCATCCTGAATACATCAGTGTTGGTGAGCGGAGCCTCCTGTCGGTTTTACTACCGGTTCTATAGAACCAATCCGAACCGGGGGCAATCCACCACTGGTTGACCCCCTCCTCTTCTTTGGGGCAACCCCTTAGACCGCATGATTCACTTAACTGCAGTGATTTGCTGAACACTTGTGGCAACTAAGGGCATAAAAGCACCCCGAGGGAACACGCGTGTCTCACTTAACAACTGCCTTGCTTAGCAATGAAAAATGTTGGCGTCAGTTGTGGTCGTAAGTTGAGGAATACCTGTATAGGCAGCTTGAAGCTTCAAGCCGCACAATGACTTCCTGTGGGGATCACACTAGCTGGTGAGGTCAAAGCACAGCTCAGGCTCAGCAGACACAAGGGGAAGACAGGTTAAACCGGGTTAAACCAGAGGGAAGGGGCTGCCTTGCACACTGCTTCCTATCAGTTTCCTCTTGATTGTGCCAAGTCTCTTTCAAGCCAACATCGGACAGCTTCATTCCTGAAGAATCCGACATGTGCGCAAGCAGCAACGTGTTTGCTCCCTCCCGCTGAATCTCTCTTGTTTCATTCCGCTGTCGTTTTTTGTATGGAAAGGTCTCGCAAGAAGGGATCTTCCAATCCCTTCCTAACCAGCTGCTTTTGCAGAATGGGAGGGAAGGGGAGCTGGAAAGGAGATTCGTTACGGGGCCTTTGATTGCACAGTACCAGAAATCTTTGGCGTCTGGGGGACAATATGCAAGCTCTGTGCAGTCCAACCTTCTCTAGTCTCGAGTATCGGAGCAGCATTTCTGGAACAAATGACAAGCCATTGATGAGTTGTCCAACGGCCAATGATTGCATTGCATCAGGATTGTGTATTTGTTGACTGACTTATTTTCCTTGTTGCCTGGGGAAGCCACTCCATTAGGGACCTGGGATGAAGCCACAATAACCCTATTAAGAAGAATCTGCCAGTTAAGGTACTTATTGGCAACCAAGTGAAAAGGCCAGAGAGTTTCTTGGCTTGTTTAGAACAGAAGACGACAATCTTTCTCAGGGCACCTTTGGAATTGTTGGGAGGAAGATTAAAAAGTATCACAATTGCCACCAAAAGAGTTCCTACGGGTGAGGCATATAGTTTGTTTATTTAACAGAATAACAGAATTTGAAGGGACCTTGGAGGGCTTTTAGTCCAACCCCCTGCTTAGGGCAGGAAAGCCTATACTACTTCAGACAAATCCAACATCTTCTTAAAAACTTCTAGTGTTGGAGCATTCACAACTTCTGCAGGCAAGTTGTTCTACTGATTAATTGTTCTAACAGTCAGGAAATTTCTAGGTTGCGTCTCTCCTTGATTAGTTTCCATCCATTGCTTCTTGTTTATTTATATCCCACTTTTATCATTTTTACAAATACAGTGGTACCTCGGTACTCATCTTTAATTGGTTCCAGGAAGCATGATGAGTACCAAAGACATTTTTCCCATAAGGAATGATGTAGTGAGTCACAAGACAGCCAACATCGACAATTTCCAGCTTGTGTGTTGAGTATCGAACAAACAATGAGTACTGGGACAAATGCATTGAGTTTCAAAGTATTGATGAGTTTCAAAGCAATTGAGTACCAAAGTACCACTGAAGCTCAAGGCGGCAAACATATCCAACACACCTTCCTCTATTTTCCTCATAATACCAACTCGGTAAGGTGAGGTGGGCCAAGAGAGGGTGACTGGGCCCATGGTTACCCAGTTGCCTCTCATGCCTAAGGTGGGACTTGAACTCACAGTCTCCTGCTTACTAGCCTGGTGCCCTAACCCCTAGATCAGGTGTCAGCAACCTGTGGCTCCGGAGCCACATGCGGCTCTTTGGGCCCTCTGCTGTGGCTCCCTGTCAGGTGATCCCACCACTGGCTGGCTCCGCCCCTCATCCTCCCCGCCTAGTCGCTCCTCGCCTGGCCTGAGAAGGTAAGGGTGACGGCGGGGGATGGAGAAGCAGCAGGGGCAGAGACAGAGAGACATAGAGAGATACAGCGAGAGGGGGGTAGGGAGAGAGAGAGAGAGAGAGAGAGAGAGAGAGAGATGTCAAAAGGGTTTTGTGGTTCCCATTGTTTTTTAACAACTGGTTCTCTGCCCTAATGACCGGCTGGGTAGGCGTGGCTATGGGGTCATGTGACTGGTGGAAGTGAGTGACTTTGAGTTGGCCACACCCATCCAAGTTTTGTGGCTCCCGGTGTTTTCTGTGAGAAACGGGTCCAAATGGCTCTTTGAGTGTTTAAGGTTGCAGACCCCTGTCCTAGATCAAACTGGCTGTCTGTTCATAACTGCAAATTTGGAAGAGGCTGCAAGGACCATCTTAGTTCAGTGTTTCTCAAACTTGGCAACTTTTAAGACACATTGCTGGCTGAGGAATGTTAATGTTGCCAAGTTTGAGAAACAATGATATAGTGCAAAGCTCTGCAAGGTAGGACAAGCCTGTTAAGCCTCCCAAATGTAGGGGCTCTTCCCAGCTCTAAATCCCACATCTCAAGTCCTAAACTTCACCAAGTATCTCAACCTTCCTCCCTCCCTAAAACATTTTAAAATAGATTTATATACCAAAGCTCCTACAGATTTCCCTACAAGAACATTCCTGTAAGGGAGGTTGATCTCCCAAGCAGATTCTGTGACTGAGCAGGGTGTTGAACTTGAGTCCCCCCACTCCTAATCCAACAGGTTAGGATTAGATAAGAGATAAGCATGTCAGGGATGAAATCCAGCAGGTTCTGGAGAATCGGTAGCGGAAATTTCGAGTAGTTTGGAGAACTGGCAAATACCACCTCTGGCTGGTCCCAGAGTGGGGTGGGAATGGAGATTTTGCAATATCCTTCCTCTTGGAGGGGGGTGGAAATGGATATTTTGCAGTATCCTTCCCCTGCCATGCCCACCAAGCCACGCCCACCAAGCCATACCCACAGAACCGGTAGTAAAAAAAAATTGCATTTCACCACTTAGCATGTCTCATCTATGAGATATAAACCTAACTAATAGACAAATCTTATCTTAACCTGTAAATTTTCATGGCTAAAGGAAGAGTAGAACTCCTCCTCCTCCCTCTTCTTCCTCCTCCTCCCTCTTCATCATCCTTCTTCCTCCTCCCCTTCTTTCTCTTTTCTCCTCCTCCTTCCTCTTCCCTCTTTGTTCCTCCTCCCCCTCCTTTCTCCTCCCTCTTTCCTCTTCCTCCTCCTCTTTCTTCCTCTTCCTCTTCCTCCTCCTCCCTCTTACCTCTTCATCCTTCTTCCTCCTCCTTCTCTCTTTTTCCTTTCAGTCAATGTTGACTCCTGCCTAAATCAGTCCCTCCAGTTTCATCAGCAAGGTTTCAGGAATGGCTTGCCATTACTTCCTTCTTAGGGCTGAGACAGAGTGACTGGCCCAAAGTCACCCAGCTTGCTTCGTGCCTAAGACAGGATTTAAAAGTCTCCTGGTTTTCTAGTCTGGCGCCTCAACCGCTACACCGAATTGGCTCTATTATTTAGCTACGCTTCTGGAGTATAAAATTGTAATGTGGAAGTCCCTGGCTGCATAAAATTTGAAATGAGGATCCCGCAAATGCCCTCCATCAGATCGCCCGGGTGAAATTCATCTGCAAACCGGTTTCTCTGTCTTTTTACGCTGAGGAGGCTTAGCACATAATTTTTCGGTAATCCTCCCCTCCCGCCACTAAAATGAAAACATTGCTGCCCCCTGTGGTGATCTCAGAAACCAAAATGAGTGAAATAAAACAGTCTGAAGTTCCATGTTCTGGAATAAAAAATATATAGGCGAAGCATCTGTAGCTGACTCCCCCTCCCCCAATTCCCCCCCTCCCTCAATTTTCCCTCAATTGAAAAGGTCATAGATATTTTAACCTTGGAAAGGGTCACCATCAAAGCATAAAGGTTAACAGAAGATGCTACAGAATGTTTTTTTTTTAAAAAACATCAACACTTTAAGCTGGGTGGACTTCAATTCCCAGAATTCCCCAGCCAGCATGTTTTAAGAGGGGTAGACATCAATTCTGGGGAATTCTGGGAGTTGATGTCTACCCACCTTGATGTTGCTAAATTTGAAAATATTGTAGTAGAAGAAGAACGGAACAGATTAACAGAGCTGGAAGGGATCTTGTAGGTCATCTAGTCCAACCCTCCCCCCCACAGCAGGAGACCCTACACCCGTGATGGCAACCTATGGCACGTCTGCCACCGGTGGCACGTGGAGCCATATCTGTGGGCACGTGAGCGTTGCCCTAGCTCAGCTCTGGCGTGCGCAGCTGATTTTTGGGCCTTCTGGGCCCACCGGAAGTCAGGAAACGGCCCGTTTCTGGCTTCTGGAAAGCCTCTGAAGGGGTGGGGGTGGGGGTGTTTTCACCCTCCCCAGGCTCTTAGAAAGGCCCTGGAGCCTGGGGAGGGCTAAAAACGGGCCTTGCAGTCCCACCGGAAGTCAGGAAACGGGCCGTTTCCGGCTTCCAGAGGGCCTCTGAGTGGGTGGGTAAGTCCGTTTTTGCCCTTCCCAGACTCCTAGAAAGCCTCTGGAGCCTGGGGAGGGCGAAAACCGAGCCTACCGGCCCCACCATGCCATCGTGTGCCAAAAGCGAGGGGAACACGGGGGGTTCTGTGCGCATACGCAGGGCGCATTGAATTATGGGTGTGGGCACACGCACACACGCAACCCCCCCCCCCACGTTCCCTACGCTTTTGGCACGCGACAGCAAAAATGCCCTACACCATTTCACCAGATGGCAGTCCAGTCTCTTCTTGAAAGTTTCCAATGTTGAAGCTCCCACAACTTCTGAAGAAGGCTACTTAATGAAAGATCCAGCAAATTCAATCGGACCTTCGTAAGCTGTTTAGATTCACACGATTAAGGGGTATAAAAGTTCTCACAATCAATCCATCCATCATCAATCAATCAATCGATCCTCTCCGTGTGGAGTGGCAGTTTTAGGAGACAGTGTGCCTTGCTTTCTCATGGCGTTGGCTTATTGTAAATAGAGGATTCAGGTTTTTCAATGCAGCATTCCTCGGTGCCAAAAAGAAACACAGGAAAAAAAACCTACCCAGTGCTATTTCATCATAAAAATAAGCTTCCTTTCTGCATTTCTAGGGAAAGCTCTGTCCTCCCCCCACCCCTGCTGTTTGGCTAGAAGGAGACACCCCCTCTGGCAGCGAGTTCGAAATATGACAGTTCTTAAACCCATCTTAATGCTCCCAAAGCGCACCCATTCATCTTTTCCATCTTAGCATGCCAGGAGCAAGGTTGCTACACAAGCCTTTGTGAATTGCACATAACAAATAGAGAATGCTTCAGTCTAAGCTTCCTGCCTGCCATTTTGACTTTTGAAATGAAATCTGGCAAATGTGCCTAAGTGGGAGAAGCTATGGAAGACACGAATGCGTCTTCCACAGCTGGTGACCGGAACAGGCCACAAAAAATGAGATAGCAATCCAGAATATGGTGGTAGTGGTCACAGATTCTCACAACCTATGGGTCAAAGCAGGGGTGCTATTCAGCAGGTTCTGACAAGTTCTGGAGAACTGGTAGCGGAAATTTTGAGTAGTTTGGAGAACCGGCTGGCCCCAGAGCGGGGTGGGAATGGAGATTTTGCAGTATCCTTCCCCCAGGAGTGGGGAGGGAATGGGGATTTTGCAGTATCCTTCCCCTGGAGTGAGCAGGCAATGGGGATTTTGCAGTATCCTTCCCCTGGAGCAGGGAGGGAATGGGGACTTTGCAGTATCCTTCCCCTTCCACGCCCACCAAGCTATGCCCATAGAACCGATAGTAAAAAAATTTGAATTCCACCACTGGGTCAAAGTCCCTCTTGATCTGATGTTAGGCAACTGGGAGAAATTGAATTAACTGCCCCCCCCCTTTATCATAATCATAAGTTTATATTTGTCAATCATATATAAGATAACAGGTAAAAGTATAAACATAATTTTAATACATGAAAAGAATAAATAAAAAGGAATATTAGGACAGGGATGGTAGGCACGGTAGTGCACTTATGCACGCCCCTTACAGACCTATTAGGAATGGGGTGAGGTCAACAGTAGACAGTCTAAGGTTAAAGTTTTGGGGGTTTGGGGATGAAACCACAGAGTCAGACAGTGCATTCCAGGCATTGACCACTTTGTTACTGAAGTCGTATTTTCTGCAATTGAGTTTGCAAGCGGTTTACCTTGAGTTTGTCTCTATTATTTGCTCGTATATTGTTGTGGTTGAAGCTGAAGTAGTCATTGACAGGAAGGACATTGAGGCAGATAATTTTATGTACTATGCTTAGGTCAGACTGAAGTCGACGTAGTTGGTTGTCTAAGCCCAAAATTTGGAGTTTGGTGGCATAAGGTATTTTATTGCGGTTAGAGGAATGGAGGACTCTTTTCGTAAAATATCTCTGGACTCTCTCGATTGTATTTATGTCTGATATGCAGTGTGGGCTCCAGATAGATGAGCTGTATTCAAGAATTGGTCTAGCAAATGTTTTGTATGCTCTAGTTAATAGTACAACATTACCAGAGAAGAAGCTACGCAAGATTACATTAACAACTCTTAATGCCTTTTTGGCAATGTTGTTAGAGTGGGCTCGGGCACATAGATCTTTAGAAATGAGTACTCCAAGGTCCTTGACAGAGTGAGGGTCATCTACAAGGTCATCTCCATCTAATTTGTATTTTACGTTTTGATTTTTTTTGCCAATGTGCAAGACAGAGCATTTGATGGTTGAGATTTGAAGTTGCCACTTGGTAGACCAACCTGATGCATAGTCAAGATCTTTTTGAAGGGTAGTTGCATTGTCAGTGGTGTTTAGGGTCGTTGAGGTTAACAATTCATGATCGACGCAGGTAGTCCTTGACTTGCAACCATTCATTTAGTGACTGTTTGAAGTTATGACAGCACTGAAAAAAAGTGATTTACATAAGTCCTCGGACTTATGATTGTTGCAGCGTGCCCATGATCACATGATCAAAATTTTGGCCGCTTGGTAACTGGCATGTATTTGTTAGTTGCAGAATCCCAGGGTCACAGGACTGCCATGTGCGGTCTTCCCAGCTGGATTCGCTTGACGACCATGTGAATCACTTAACAACTGGGGCAAAAAAGTCCTAAAATCTCTTAACAATTTGTTTAACAACTGCCTTCCTTGATAACACAAGTTCCGTTCCAATTGTGCTCGTAAGTCCAGGACTCCCTGTATTCTGTGGCTGCTGGGTTGCCACAATGCAATTATAATCATTTCAGGAGTGAAATCCAGCAGGTTCTGGAGAACTGGTAGCGGAAATTTTGAGTAGTTCGGAGAACCGGTAAATACCACCTCTGGCTGGCCCCAGAGTGGGGAGGGAAAGGAGATTTTGCAATATCCTTCCCCCAGGAGTGGGGAGGGAATGGGGATTTTGCAGTATCCTTCCCCTGCCATGCCCACCAAGCCACGCCCACCAAGCCACACACCACACCCACTAAGCCACGCCCACAGAACCAGTAGTAAAAAATTTTGAATTTCATCACTGAATCCTTTCCAAGCATGTTTATGCGTGGAGCAGGGTTTTCCACTCCTTCATTTACGTTGCCTTCATAAACAGCACAAAACAAGATTGTGCTGAACCCCCAAAATGATTTTGGGTAATGAAGAGAAAAATTTGGGAAGCCTTGTGTTAGTAAAATCAGACAGAACTCATCCTCCTGATTGCGCTTTCTACCTGGACGACCTCACAGGGCTGATACCCCTGGTTCCTTACTCTCTGATCAATGTATCAACCAATTGAGTCGAGGTGGCACAGTGGTTAGAGGGCTGTACTGCAGCTACTTCAGCTGACTGCTAGTTCAACAGATCAGCAGATCAAATCTCACCAGCTCAAGGTTGACTCAGCCTTCCATCCTTCCGAGGTGGGTAAAATGAGGAGCCAGATTGTTGGGGGCAATATGCTATTTAGTATACTGTCAATTGTTGTAAGCTGCCCAGAGTCCTCAGAGAGTGGGCAGCATAGAAATATGATTAATAAAATATATAATAATAATAAATAATTACTAGTTAATAAAAAATAATTAAATCAATTAAATTAATTGGTACATTGATTTAATCAGTTTAGATGAAGGAATGGAAGAGGAAGTCATCCAATTTACAGATGACAAGCTTAATTAAATAAATCATTCAAATTAAATAATTTAATTAAAATGTATTTATTTATTGAATTAGTTAATTGCCAGTATGAACACATTTTCCAAAGCAACCAGAAGGCAAAACAAGAAACAATGGATGGAAACTAACCAAGGAGAGAAGCAACCTGGAATTAAGAAGAAACTTTCTAACAGTTAGAACAATTAATCAGTGGAATGACTTGCCTCCAGAAATTGTGGGTGCTCCAGGTTTTTAAGAAGAGGCTGGGCAGTCACTTACCTTGAATGGCATAGGGTTCCCTGCTTGAGTAGAGTTGGACTAGACGACCTCCAACTTCCCTTCCAACTCTGTTGTTCTATCAGCCTCCGCTTTTTTCTGCTTTGGCTGCCATAATAAAGGAGGGAGGGGGGGGGGGGTATCTAACCGGGCTATATATGCTAGCCAGGAAAACGAAACTGATTCTTAAGACCTATTGCTGAACCTTTAAAGCTGCTATCGGGTCAATGGCCACCGCATCCCTGATTGATGACACTGCCAGATGTGTGCTTCCATCTGACCTCTGGGAGACCTTTGGATTGGATGATTTATGGTGGACAGTGGGAGGGGATGCTTTCTATCTGTAACTTTCGCGCGTTTTGCCTTAGATCCTGCTTTCCTTTGGTTGCGTTCACTTCATTTCTAGCAAAAGTACCATACTTTATTCTTTAATGGAGTCTGGGTCATCCTTTCCTGGATGTTGAAGGAAGCTACCTGACATGTTCTATTATTCTTTTATGTTGGCTTATGTACTGGTTTCTTGTAGTCTAAACTTTGTTCTGAGGATGATGGATGGTTCAGAAATTCAAAATATAAAATATATATCCATGGACAACAAATAAAGAAGGTGGAATAAATCAGAGAAAGGGATGCGATTGTTTTAGTCAGACTTAAGACTGTTTCCTACCTCTATTTACTGGCAGAAAATGGGGCCAGCCAGGTATGTGATCCCAGGGCTAGAAGGGAAGATAGTACCTAGCATTATAGTTTGAGGACAAGGAGTCAATTGAGAGCATTTGGGCAAGAATGCAAGAAAAGGAAATAATATCACTCTAATTGAGCCTGGCATTTATGGTAAGTTGTGATAATTGTAAACAGGGGTGAAATGCTCTTGGTTCAGACCGGATTGCGCGGTCTGGTAGCAACGGCGGCGGTTCTCAGAACTGGTAGCAAAAATCCCTGCCCGCCCCCCATGCCCAACTGAGCCGCGCGGTCATCAGAAGCTTTTAAAAGCATTTTTTAACAACCTGTTCAGCCGAAGAGGTTGTAGAAAAATGGTTTTAAAAGTTTTTTTAAAAAAAGTTGGCCATGCCCACTCAGTCACATTATCCCCACCACCACCAAGCCACGCCCACAGAACCGGTAGTAACAAATTTTACGTTTCACCACTGGTTGTAAAGCGCATGATCAGACCCAGTTTTACAACTCTTTCATGGCAGCCATGAAACAACTCTATTATTCCCTGTGGGATGGTTTTTGCTGGAAACTGAAAAGTAAACTCTGGTTTCTGGCAAAATTGTAAAAAAAAATGGAGTCGTGTGATTACGGGGTACTGCAAACGGCCGGAAATCTGGGCTGGTTGCTGAACACCCAAAATAAGGTCCTGTGGAAGGTTTGAAACTGGCCGTAAGCAGCTTTTGATGGAGGGGGAAGCATTGTAACTTCAACCAGTCATTATGCGACCAGTCGTATGTTGAGGACCACCAGTAATAGAAGACTTCAGTTATCTGGACATCTGTTGAAAAGCTAGCCTGGCTCAGACTGCACGTAGTGCTAATAATTCCTTGGTAATTGGCTGATGATTTCATTTCCTAAAAGAAGGGACAAAGAGGTCAGTGTTTCCACCAGTGGTGAAATCCAATTTTTTTTACTACTGGTTCTATGGGCGTAGCTTGGCAGGGGCATGGCAGGGGTAGGATATCACAAAGTCTCCATTCCCACTCCACTCTGGGGCCAGCCAGAGGTGGTATTTGCCGGTTTTCTGCTACCGGTTCTCCAGAATCTGTCAGAACCTGCTGGATTTCACCCCTAGTTTCTACCAAGGGTATCCATGGGATGATGGTCAATTAAATCAAGATGGCAGCTCCAATTATCCAGCCAAAGCCCTCTTTTTTGTTTTAAATGCAGATGTTCAACCTATCATTGGCCCATTTATTCATATATTGCAACTTCCCTCAGGTTATTGCTGTTGAGAATCACAACACCCAGAATCCTCTCCCAACATAGTCATGGCGAGGAATTCCAAGAATGACTCTGTAGTCCGTCGGGTTGGAGAAGGAGGCTGTGACCTGTTTTTCTAGAAGTTCATTCAGCCACAATTGAACCTGCAGAAAAGCTCTGATCAGTCCCGCCCCCAAAATAATGGCACTTGGAAAAGGGATGCGATCTTCAAGAGATATCTTGGTAAAATACCCGCACTAACGAAATCGGTGACCATTAACTCAACAGAGAGCCAGGTTGTCCCTACTAAAGATGAGGCAGCCAGAGGCAGGAGACAGAACTCTTCTCAACCTTAGCAACTTTGAGGTGTGTAAACTTCAACTCCCAGAATTCCTCTGCCAGTCTGGATAATGGAGGGGGCAGTACCTGGAGAGACAGAATAGGAAGGAAAAAAAACCAGGGGTGAAATCTGGCAGGTTCTGACAGGTTCTGGAGAACCGGTAGCGGAAATTTTGAGTAGTACAGAGAACCAGCAAATAACACCTCTGGATGGTCCCAGAGTGGGGTGGGAATGGAGATTTTGCAATATCCTTCCCACAGGAATGGGGAGGGAATGGGGATTTTGCAGTATCCTTCCCCTGGAGTGGGGAGGGAATGGGGATTTTGCAGTATCCTTCCTTTGGAGTGGGGAAGGAATGGGGATTTTGCAGTATCCTTCCCCCAGGAATGGGGTGGGAATGGGAATTTTGCAGTATCCTTCCCCCAGGAGTGGGGAGGGAATGGGGATTTTGCACTATCCTCCCCCCAGGAGTGGGGCGGGAATGGGGATTTTGCAGTATCCTTCCCCCAGGAGTGGGGAGGGAATGGAGATTTTGCAGTATCCTTCTCCCAGGAGTGGGGAGGGAATGGGGATTTTGCACTATCCTTCCCCTGCCTTGCCCACCAAGCCACGCCTACCAAGCCACTCCCACAGAACCGGTATTCAGAATATTGTGGTTTACTAGAAAGAAACCACAAAATACAAAGATTTGCAAATAGAAGTGGAACGACCATGTAAAAAGAAAGCAAAGATAGTACCAATAGTAATAGATATCTTGGGTGCAATCCCAGAACAATACCACTTGAACGCCATCGGCATTGACAAAATCCCCATCAGTCAATTGCAGAAGGCTGCTTTGCTTGAAACAGCTTGGTGCCAGCGCTCCAGTGCTGTGAGGGTTACCGTTAACACACCCTCAAACAAGATTCGCCTATCCCGGGTCCTTGGAAAGACTGGATAGGTGGATTAAAAATGCCAGATCCAATCTAAATATCTGAACCGACTCTGCAACCGACCATATAATCATCATTTATTAAACTTGTATGCCGCTGCTGGGCTCTCTACCAGCCTGGGTGGCTCAGAATTACTTGGATTTTTACTCGAATGCAGTCCAGTTTTTTGGATTTTCTCGAATTTAAAATGCTGATTCAGTTCATTAGTTCAAAGACCGGAGGGACTTTGGCTGATGGCCTCTCCCTCTGGAGTCCCAGGACAAGCGCCTCGGTGGCTTTTCCTAAGCCAAAGGTCCCCAGTCATGATAATGGAGATGACAACTAGGCTCTAGAGCAGTGATTCCAAACTTCGGGCCCCACGCCCCACAAGGGGGCAATTTGATTTTTTAATGGAGGCAATTGGAACCTTGTTTAAACCAAGTTAATGGCCTTTAAGGCTTCCTCCGTGTAAGTAGGAGTCACTTTTTGAATAGTAAGAATTATATGTGAGGGGGTGGAGGGGTGCATTAGGATTTTAGAGAATCTTAGGTGGGTCATGACCTCCCAAAAGGTTGGGAACCACTGCTCTAGAGCAGCAGTCACCAACCAGTGGTCCAGGGACTGTGAAAAATTTTTGGTGGTCCGCAGAAAAATTATCTGCATTTTTTTGTATTACACCAAATACTATTTATCTTTTGTTTGACAGGTTCTGGAGAACCTGTTGTGGAAATTTTGAGTAGTTCGGAGAACTGGCAAACACCACCACTGGCTGGCCCCAGAGTGGGGTGGGAATGGAGATTTTGCAGTATCCTTCCCCCAGGAGTGGGGAGGGAATGGGGATTTTGCAGTATCCTTCCCCCAGGAGTAGAGAGGGAATGGAGATTTTGCAGTATCCTTCCCCCAGGAGTGGGGAGGGAATGGGGATTTTGCAGTATCCTTCCCACAGGAGTGGGGAGGGAATGGGGATTTTGCAGTATCCTTCCCCAAGGAGTGGGGAGGGAATGGGGATTTTGCATTATCCTTCCCCGAGGAGTGGGGAGGGAATGGGGATTTTGCAGTATCCTTCCCCCACTCCTGGGGAGGGAATGGGGATTTTGCAGTATCCTTCCCCCAGGAGTGGGGTGGGAATGGGGATTTTGCAGTATCCTTCCCCCAGGAGTGGGGTGCGAATGGGGATTTTGCATTATCCTTCCCCCAGGAGTGGGGTGGGAATGGGGATTTTGCAGTATACTTCCCCCGCCATGCCCACCAAGCCACACCACACCACACCCACCGAACCGGTAGTAAAAAATTTTGACTTTCACCACTGAATCCTTTCCAAGCATGTTTATTCGTGTAGCAGGGTTTTTCACTCCTTCATTCACCTTGCCTTCATAAACAGCACAAATCAAGATTGTGCTGAGACGCTTAGGTGGGTCACGGCCCCCCCAAAAAAGGATTGGGAACCACTGCTCTAGAGCACCAGTCTCCAACCAGTGGTCCCTGGTGGTCCGTGAAAAAAAATTGGCGGTCCGCAGAAAAATGAGTTGCATCTTTTATATTGCACCAAATACTATTTATCTTTTTTAAAAAAAATCAGGCTAGGGATTTAAAATTATGAATTTTGTGGTGCCCCAGAGGTCATCAACCCCCCCAAAGGTTGATGACCTCTGCTCTAGTGCAACCACAATCCCAATCCCAATCTCATCATAACGCGCTGATGAATAACAGGGACCCTCATCCATCACCCTGACCGCTTGCAACGCGTTATCAACAAGTAGTAGGCACTCCTGAAATCAGGACGCGGGCGTTGTTTTAAGGCTTCCCGCTACCCTCCCGCCTGAAACAGCCCCGCTCCGTCCTGCGCCACGAGGGGGGAAAAGAAAAAAAAAAAACCCCATGGCGAAGCTGGAAGGCGCTCAAGAAAGGAGCGACAGAGATTTGGGGAGAAAGGAGGGGGGGGGGTCTTATTCGCTTGCAGGCAGCCGGCCCAGCCCTCTGGAGCTGCATTGGCCGGTCCCAAAAAAAAAAAAAAAGACAGGAGGGGGAGAAAGGAAAAAAAAAAAAACCCCAGCCGAGGGCGTGAAAAGCGCCTGCTTCCCTCCTGCGCGCGCTCATTCGCAGCCCTGGCTGGCTGGCTCACCTCGCGCGCCCGCCGCTGCCTGGCTGCGCGGCCGCTTTTCCCTTCGCTTTGCCCGCCAAGGTTCCGCGGACAGCCGGTCCCGCCGCCGCCGCCGCTGCCTTCGCTCCCCCGCGGGTCTGGCAAGCCACGGCCGGGCTGGCAAAACAACGCCGCCGCCCGCTCAGCTTTTCAACCCACAGCCTTCTCGTCGCTGCGCCCCGAAGTCAGGTGCCTCCGCTTTCGGTTGCTTTCCACCGGTTGGATTCCATCATCCCCGGGGGCAGCTGGCTGAGTTCACACGCAACCCGTGTACCCAGGTCAGTTAAAGAGCCTCCTGGCTCCGCCGCATCCTGAGCCTTTTGTGGGGAAGGGGGGTGTGTGGCTTAGCTTGTGGGTAGCTCAGGGCTCAAACCGAGAAAAATGGTTAATGGGTTAAGCAGAGTAATTGAGTTGTGTGAACGCACCTTGACACACTCTTTCTCGGTCACTCACTCACGTTTCCCGCCATCAAGCTCCAGTTGTAAGGGTTGAGACTACAGCTGCATCCCTCAGCCAGCATACTGATGTAACAACATGGGACCTGTAGTCTCCATCTATCAGCTATCAGCCTAGGGGAAATCTGATTTATGCAGCCTTGAATAAGGAGCGATTTAACTTTAGCAGTGTCTTTGATGTCATCCTTCTGCATGCAAAATGCTACGTTTTGTTTTCTTTCTTCTTCCTCGGCGCCTAGAGAGGCAAGCCCAGCTTCTTTAAAAACAAAACAAAACTTCTTCCAAAGTATTGAAAACTCTTCATCTCCTTGGCTGTCACATTCTGTCAGTCCTTGTTTCCCCACAAGTGTCCCGTGGATTTGCTGCAGATTTGTAGTGTGGTGTATTGTATATTGCTATCCAGCTGAGCCAGCTTGGCATTGCTAGAACATATTAATATATTTTTTTTTTAAAAAAAAAACTAAAACTGAGGCTTCTGTCCAAAGGGAGTTTCAGAATTCACCATATGGCAATGGAATTCTGAAAGCGTGAAGTTGCTGCGTTGCAAGGTGAAAAATTTACCTGCATCCCAACGCTTCCTTTTCTTCTCCCCTTTCTTGTTAGAACGAAACTAGGATAAAATGGGATTTCTGACTGTGCTTCTGAAAATGTGGGGGGGCTTCAAAGAGTGTAGAGTGAAGTTTGCACTGTGACAAACACATTCACCCCTCTTCCAGGCGATGTCAGTTGAACCCAAGTAACACAATAACCCGACGTAGAGATACTTTGTGCAATATACAGTAGATGCTTTTCCTCTGTGCGTTTATACAACATGTTTCATAAGTCATAAGGCCAGCAAATTCCAGGGATGTTTTAATGTCTTTTTTCCTTAACGTAAGTGGTACTGAGAAAACAGACACCACCAGCCAAAAGGAAGTTCTTGCTAGACTCCGTAAAAATAAGAGGATTTTTGTGTGTGGAATTGGAGCGGGCAGATGTCCCACTGGAAGGCTTGCCTTGTTTTATATCTGCTAGCATCAGATAAACACGGATAAACACGTAACTGGGAAAACGGGTTCCCAGGTCCCCTACCGAATCAAATATTCGAGCCATCCATATGTTAAAGACAAACTGTAAACAGAGCTTGCATTACACATTGCAAAAAAAGCAGTATGAATTTGTAAAATTAGCTTGTGTGTGTGTGTGTGTGTCGAAGTGTGGATGCAGCCCTGGGGATAGCTGGTGGCCTTAGGACATGCCTGTTGTCTGTCGTTAACCCCATATCCTTGTGAGTTTTTGTACTTTGATTTTTATCTTAACTTGGACGTTTTAACTTGTTTTTAGCCTGTTTTTAATTTAGACTTTTATTTATGGCTTTGTATGGTTTGACAACGATGTAAAGTGCCCAGAGTCACTGAGGTTGGTAAAATGAAGACCCAGATTGTTGGGGGCAACATGCCGACACTGTAAAAACCGCTTAGAGAGGGCTATAAAGCACTGTGAAGCGGTATAGAAGTCTAAGTGCTCTTGCTATTAAGTGACTAAGATGGTGGTGCAGACATCTGATAAACAACGTAAATATATAAAAGCTGCTAAAGCTACATTTTTAATTCTGATGACTAGAAGCAGGAAGGAATTTCTGTTGTCTGTTGATTGGGTTGGATCCTGCCACTTTGAAGTCTACTGTTTTGTTGATTGCCAACTTGAGGCCTCTGCAGTACCCCTGGTTCAACCTGGCACATTTTTTAGGAGTGTAGACGGTTGGTATTAGAGGTTTGGTTTCATGCACCACTGAGCCGTGGTGGCGCAGTGGTTAGAATGCAGCATTGCAGGCTAACTCTGCCCACTGTCAGATATTCGATCTCGGCCGTCTCAACATGGACTCAACCTTCCATCCTTCCGAGGTTGGTAAAGTGAGGACCTAGATTGTTGGGGGCAATAGGCTGACTCTCTAAACCGCTTAGAGAGGGTTGGAAAGCAGAGGTCCCCAACTCCTGGGCTGCAGATCGGTACCCGTACATATCTGCAGCCTGTTGGGAATCAGGAGGAGTCGAGCGAGGGAAACTTCATCCGTGCATGCACAACATATAGGTTGCGTATGCAAAATCATATATACACACTGGTCGGTGGAAGACATTTTTCTTCTAAAACTGGTCTCTGGAGCCAGAAAGATTGAGGAAGACTGCAGTAAAGCACTATGAAACGGTAGTGCTATTGCTGTTGATCTATCAAGATTTGGAGGGAATAAGACTGGCCCTTTTGAAACGTTGGCATATAAAGTTGGCATCCAGATTCCCTGCTGTATACAGAGGTGGTGAAGTGAACTTTAAAACTTCTGCCTGGCACACCGATTTTTCTCTTAACTTGGGGGGGGGGGGGGAAATAATCTGACCTGTCCCACTGGAAAGGCAAATCCTGGCAGGCTAGAAATGCTTAAAAGTGGTACTTTATTTTCACCCTAAGCCATGCCAGGAGTTGGTTACCCAGATTATCTTGCCTTTTAACCTAATCTCAGCGTGTTAGAATGGGTTGGTATTTGTCATTTGGGGAAGGAAAAGCACTTTATCCGCGCTCAGCATTTTTTTCCCCCTCTCCTCCTTTATGAATGCTTCATGTATTTGAGGCTTATGTCTTGGAGCCAAAAATGTTTCAGGTACAGCCATGGCTTCAATTAAAGCTGTACTTTAGAGCATCGTGTCGGAAAAGGAGGGGGCTGGATCGTACCAGTTGGGTTGACAGCCAGACGAAATATGCACGGTCCAAGAATTGGCCTTCAGCCACACGCTAAGCCAATTTTACTCGTGGGCCTTTGTCCTGATTCAGAATTTTTTAAAAAAAATTAATTTATATGCCGCCCTTCTCCGGAGACTCAGGGCGGCTTACAATGCGTTAAGCAATAGCCTTCATACTTTTGCATATACCTTCTTAGTAGGGCTTTCGCCCCCCCCCCCAAGCCGTGTTCTTTTTTATACAAAGTCAGCTTATTGCCCCCACAATCTGGGTCCTCATTTTACCTACCTCGGAAAGATGGAAGGCTGAGTCAACCTTGAGCCTGGTGAGATTCGAACTTGCAGTAATTGCAGGGAGCTGGCAGCTAAATACTATTTAACAGCGCTTTATTTATTTATTTATTTATTTGATTTATATGCTGCCCTTCTCCGGAGACTCAGGGCGGCTTACAATGCGTTAAGCAATAGCCTTCATACTTTTGTATATACTTGCTTAATAGGGCTTTTTGGTCCCCCCCAAGCGGTGTTCTTTTTTATGCAAAGTCAGCTTATTGCCCACACAATCCAGTTCTCATTTTACCTACCTCGAAAGGATGGAAGGCTGAGTCAATCTTGAGCCTGGTGAGATTCGAACTTGCAGTAATTGCAGGCAGCTGGTGTCACTTTAGCAGCACTTAAGCTGCTGCGCTACCAAGGCTCTTGTCAACTTTCTCCTGAGTTGCTCCATTGCAGGCAATGTAGTGTTCCTTAGAGCAGGCCAATGTGAAGGAGGCCAAGTGAGAAATGATTCCTTCTTCCCAACCCGTAGTAGAGTTGAGCAGGATTGCCTGCGTTTTATTGGCTGTTACCTGCCTTTGGCGGAGGGAGGAACCGCTACTGCAAGAGGCAGGCAATGATGTGGCCATCTTGGAACAGGGACCGTTTTTGTGCCATATGCGCAGGGGTGGGATGCTGGGGGTTTGCAGGAGTCTGGGAGAACCTCTAGCTAAGATTCTGTGCAGTTCGGAGAACCCCCCAAATCCCACTCCTGGCTGGCCCCTCCCACCCCGCCCTGCCCCTCCCAGGAGTCCCCATGCGGTCTGTTTTGGATGCAGGTAAGTGCAGGGTGTGCGTGGTGGCTTGGGGAGGGCAAAAACCGGGCCTACCAGACGTTCAGAAAGGCTTGAAATGGGCCCATTTCTGGCCTCCAGAGGGCCTCTGGAGCCTGGGGAGGCCGTTTTCACCCTCCCAGAAGCTCAAGGAAAGCCTCCAGAACCCGGGGAGGGCAAAAATGCTCCCCCTGCCGCTATGGAGGAGGAGGCCGACTAGGCCACACCCACCCAGCAACCACACCCACCCATGGCCACGCCCACCCAGCAACCGGGCAGAGAACCTCTTGCTGAAATTTTTGAAGCCCTCCCCGCTTATGTGGTACATCTGGTGTGCCATAAACCAGCTTGCTGCAATCAAGAACAGTAGGAGATGCTGTCTCGTTTTTTGTGAAGTGAGATCTAAGGCTGTGCAGCGCTCTAGACTCTTATTTTTCTCTGTTTATTTAAATGGATTGATCTGGCTGTCCAACTCACACACGGTGACTCGCACATGGTGATTTGATTGCAACTTTTTAAAGCAGCACTGCCTTTCCCCAGGATAGCATGGCTGCTAAAGAATCCTGAGGGAAGACATAGCTCAGGGGTCGGCAACCTTAAACACTCAAAGAGCCACAAAGTTCCTAACCCGGAAGCCCCCCATTCAATTCTGGAGCCGACCGGAAGTCCAGTCCCACCATCATAGAGTCTCCTCCTAGCGCAGCGTCCTTTTTCCTCTACCTGTCCTAACGGAAAGCCCCATCAATTGTGGAGCCGACCAGCAACAGGGAGCCACAGCAGAGGGATGAAAGAGCCACATGCGGCTCCAGAGCTGCGGGTTGCTGACCCCTGACATAGCTACTTCCATGAGTTTCTTTCTGCATTTGCACCTCCATGCAGTTATGTTACGAACTAAACCCTAAAAAGCTGCTGAGCTGCATCAGGTATGAATCTGGAGTTGCAAATAGTAACAATGGGTTGAGGGGGGAAGAGTATTCCTGTAACTGTTCCCTTTTGGCAGGCTTCTTATTGCTACATGACAATTTTCCTGTGCTCTCCAATTCCTTATTCCTTCCTCCGCATCAACACTCAAATTTCAAAACCTGTAGAAAGAAAACACAGTGGATTTCCCCCCCAGGACTGCTTGTTCCAAAAAAAGAGAAAGATTCCAGGGAATTTGTCTGAAATTCTGGCTAGACAAGCTATCTGTTTCTCACAGCAGCCAATCAGATGCTTAGCTTCTTTTCTCCCGTTGCGACTGAAAAATCAGTTGCCTTCAGCTCTAGATGCAAAATTTCATATGCCAAAATTCACTAAAAGGTAATTCTTGATTGTGATCACAATTGGAACCAGAACTTCCATTGCCAAGTGAGATTAAGCGAGTCACACCCGATTTTAGGACCTTTTTTGCTGTCGTCATTAAGTGATTCACCCAGTCATTAAGTGAATCCTGTGGCTGTTAAAGGAATCCAAACTTCATCCAATGACTTCGCTTGTTGGAAGCTGGCTGGGAAGGTCACAAACGGTGATCGTGTGACCCCGGGATGCTGCAACCATCATACATAAGTCCTGGTTACCAATGCCCGAATTTCGATCATGTGACCAACAAGGATGCTGCAACATGAGAGGACTGATCATCAATCTCTTTTTTTTAGTGATACTCTAGTTTTGAAAGATTGCTAAACAAGTGTTTGTAAATTGAGGACTACCTGTTACAATCTTTGCCTTTTGTGAATGAGCCTGGTGGCGCAATAGACTAAGTGCTGTTAAAATAGCACTTAGTTGCCAGCTGCCTGCAATTACTGCAAGTTTGAATCTCACCAGATTCAAGGTTGACTCAGCCTTCCATCCTTTCGAGATAGGTAAAATGAGGACCTGGATTGTCGGGGCAATAAGCTGACTTTGTATAAAAAAGAAGACCGCTTGGGGGGGGGGGGGCGAAAGCCCTACTAAGCAGGTATATACAAAAGTATGAAGGCTATTGCTTAATGCATTGTAAGCCGTCCTGAGTATCCGGAGAAGGGCAGCATATAAATCGAACTAATAAATAAATAAATAACTTATGGAATAGGAGTCAGGTTAGCAATAATTGCTCTGAGTGGAAACAAATTACTATTGTTTACCAATAAAACAACTTACATGGGGGGATGGGGCATGTCAAAGAAAAAATATATGCTTTCATGAATATCTGAGACTTTCTGACATCTTTCTCCAGCCTTCTGCTCCCAACAGCCTCTGTCACCCACTTTAAACAGGCACATCTTCCAACAATGCAGCAAACACAATTGTTTTATGTTTTTCAAAAATGGTCGGGGGACACGAAGGTCCGGAGACCTTTCTGGAAATGCAGAGCACGCCAAAGGATGGAGCTTTGGTTTGCATCACAGCAAACATACTGTGTAACTATTTTTGAAGTCAAAATTATTTTGAACTTAATTTAAAAAAGATGGAGAGAGGCACAGTGAATGCCAAGAGAAATGCCCCTTGGCACTGTTTTCTTTTGATGATGATGACGAATGCATCTAATTGCTGCATTAAAAGGTTTTATATACTGTACATCCCCACACGCAAATATCAAATATATATATGATGTATAGGTAAAGGTAAAGGTTCCCCTTGCATATATGTGCTAGTCGTTCCCGACCCTAGGGGGTGGTGCTCATCTCCGTTTCAAAGCTGAAGAGCCGGCACTGTCCGAAGACGTCTCCGTGGTCCTGTGGCTGGCATGATTAAATGCCAAAGGTGCATGGAACACTGTTACCTTCCCACCAAAGGTGATCCCATTTTTTTCTACTTCCATTTTTTACCTGCTTTTGAACTGCTAGGTTGGCAGAAGCTGGGAGCTCATCCCATTACGTGGCAGCACTAGGGATTCAAACTGCTGAACTGCCGACCTTTCGATCAACAAGCTCAGCGTCTTAGCGACTAAGCCACCACAATATATATATATGTGTGTGTGTTTGTTTTCTGAGGTTTTTGCGGGTGTTTGTATGTAGGTCTTTGGTTATTCAGGTTTTCTCCTGTGTAAAATTGGAAGTGTCTTGGCGACGTTTCGACGAAGTCTTATTCATCATCTTCAGGTTGGTGTTTTCAGCTTCGTGCTTCTAGGAGCAATGTGTGATCGCAGCTGTTTCTTCCTTTTAACTGCTAGTGGGGGTGTGAAGATGACAAATGAGACTTCGTTGAAACGTTGCCAAGACACTTCCAATTTTATGCGGGAGAAAACCCGAATAACCAAAGACCTACATACATATATATCTATATATATTTCTATATATATCTTTAGCCAGGTTCTTCCTACGTAAACCAAGATTTTTATGCAGTGCTAGTTCAGTGAAATCACAATCCACTAGTTTCTAGGCTTTTTTCCCGGCAGCCAGCAAACCCTCTGTTGCCCATTGGGAGACTAAGGAGGCTAAGATAGACCTATTTTGGGCTTATAAATCAGTGGATTGTGATTTCACTGAACTAGGGCTGCATAAAAATCTTGGTTTACATAGGAATAATCTGGCTAAAGAGAAATACACATAAAACCTACGAAAAGGACAGAAAACAAATTTACCCTCCTTTACAGGGAGGATACATGGGATGAGGATGTGGCTAACTGATGAGGGCTTATAAACCCAAAATAGATCTATCTTAGAATCCTTAGTCTCCCAATGGGCAGCAGAGGGTTTGCTGGCTGCCGGAAAAAAGCCTAGAAACTAGTGGATTGTGATTTCACTGAACTAGGGCTGCATAAAAATCTTGGTTTACGTAGGAAGAACCTGGCTATACATAAAGCCTACGAAAGGGAAGGAGAACATATATCGTCAAATGAGCCATCAAGCAGTCGCATTCACAATAAACCATTTTATACCAAATACAAATTTTGATATATACACACATATACATACACACTCATATACATACTTACATACACGCACACATATATATATAACAAATATTTTTATTTATTTTTTTAAATGATTTTTTTATTATTTAACATAAACAAAGATATACGATCAATACAAAGACAAACAAAACCCCACCACCTACAAAACCCACACAACATTCCACATATACACTTTTGTCATCAACAGAATGTATAGTAAATTGTTGTACATATTAATGAAAGGCTAATATTGACTTTTGATTCATACAAAAGTATGAAGGCTATTGCTTAACGCATTGTAAGCCGCCCTGAGTCTCCGGAGAAGGGCGGCATATAAATAAATAAAAATAAATAAAAAATAAATAAGTATTTGAATCTATAAAAATATTTGCATCATTTCCGTTATTCATCTCCTACTGCTAACCTTTCACCCTAATTTCTATCATCTACCGTTATACTAATTTTCTTTTCCAGTCACTGATACCATTGGTGCCACACAAGATAATAGTCACTTTCCTCCTTATCCTGGAGTTCCATCGTCAGTCTATCCATCTCGGCATATAACAAATATTTTTAAAAGTTTTGAATAAAAACTAATTCAAACTAATACCATGTAAGGAAAGAAAAAGAGATCAAAGAGAAAGCCAAAAGTGCAGGAAAGGAAAAAAATAAATAAAGGAAACAATAAAAGAGAAAGAAAAAAGATACAAAGAAGGGGCTTTCGATATTCTTCACAGCAGTAATAAGTACAATTATATTTGAAGCTCTCTCTAAAATTACACCATGATTCCCTTCTTTCTTGTAATCTATCCCTCCTAATCATCGAAGCCATAATCATACGGGTTTTTTTCCATTTGATACAAAAATTTCATAAAGGGTTCCAGTCCATTTAAAGGGTTCTGAGCTACGAAACAGATTGTTTCTGAAAGCAATTTACGTAATGTATTTATTGCAATACTTTGTCAGATAGCAGCTGCTGTGTTAAATAAGGGAGAGGTATTTTCAAGTATTTCAAGTAAATAGTATTTTCAAGGAAAGTGACTAGGATGTAATCGACTAAAATTGCAATTGTGGGGCCTTTTGTTTTTGGCATTATAAGGACAGGATGAAGTATCACTACTCAAGATTCTAGTTCACAGAACAATATTAAAATATGCAAAATTGTACACTGATTAATAGATATTGGAGAGAAACATGCAGAAATGCTAGCCAGGAACTGGCCTAAATATTAGATGGAGCCAGTGGTGAAATTCAATTTCCTTTACTACCGGTTCTGTGGGTGTGGCTTGGTGGGCATGGTGTGGCTTGGTGGGTGTGGCTTGGTGGGCGTGGCAGGCGAAGGATGCTGCAAAATCTTCATTCCCTCTGTACTCCTGGGGGAAGGATATTGCTAAATCTCCCTTCCTACCCCAATCTGGGGCCAGCCAGAGGTAGTATTTGCTGGTTCTCCAAACTACTTAAAATTTCCGCTACCGGTTCTCCAGAACTGGTCAGAACCTGCTGGATTTCACTCCTGGATGGAGCACCTGGGAATAATGACAATAAGAAATTCAGAATCTACTTATGTCCCACAACTCTGTTCACACTATTTCTTCCAAGCTCAGTTCTTCATTGTTTCACATCTATAGATAAAATCTTATAAACTAAAGACTCTATTGTCTGCATATATACTCTACAATGTACTCTGAGAATTATTAAGGAGGAACTGTCTTCACCTTCTTTCTCTCACACATGATTTAAGTTGCTTGTTACTCTTCTACAACGTAACCCTTCCATACTGGGGATCAAACTTCTCACTACATTCCATTGCAAAGAGGGTGCTCACAACCTTCTAAGAGCTGTGGTGGCACAATGCTTAGAATGCAATATTGTAGCCTGACTCTGCCTGCTGCCCTGAGTTCGATCCTGACCAGATCAAGGTTGACTCGGCCTTCCATCCTTCCGAGGTTAGTAAAATGAGGACAATATGCAGACACTGTACACCACTCAGAGAGTGCTGTAAAGCACTATGAAGCAATTTATGAATCTAATTGCCATTGCTAAGCCAGCCCTTAACCATTATTCCAAGAGAGATGAGAAGGATCTAAATTTAGCTGGTTGTGGAAATTCAGAACCAGGTTTATAATTAACCCAGCTATATGTTGTGTGAATCAGACCAGGGGTGGGTTCTACTTACCTTTACTACCGGTTTGCAACGGGATCTGCATGCACAGATTTCCTGTGATGACATCTGGGGTGGTGGGTGGAGCTTCCCGACGATTTTACTACCAGTTCTTGCGAACTGGTCCGAACTGGGGGGCAGCCTACCACTGAATCAGACCCCTTAACCCTTGATTTCTTTGCTCTCTTTGAATAATACAAAATGAAGGAGCTATAAGGAGTCTAAAGTTACATGTAAGACAAACTCTGAACTTATTAAAAGCAGTTTTCGTTGAACAACTCATTTGTATTTATTTATTTATATTGTCGAGTACATATTAGATAATATATGTAAGTATAAGCATGAAATGAATACATAAAATGAGTACAATTAAAGGGAACATTAGGACAGGGATGGTAGGCACGCTGGTGCTCTTATGCAGGCCCCTTACAGACCTCTTAGGAATGGGATGACGTCAACAGTAGCCAGTCTTAGGTTAAAATTTTGGGGGGGCTTGGGGAAGAAACTACAGAGTCAGGTAGTGCATTCCAGGCATTGACCACTCTGTTACTGAAGTCATATTTTCTGCAATTGAGTTTGGAGCGGTTCACTTTAAGTTTGTATCTATTATTTGCTCGTGTATTATTGTGGTTGACACTGAAGTAGTCATTGACAAGTAGGACATTGTAGCAGATGATTTTATGAGTTACACTTAGTTCATACCGAAGGCGGCCTAATTCTAAATGTTCTAAACCCAGAATTTCAAGTCTGGGGGCATAAGGTATTTTGTTACGAGCGGAGGAGTGGAGGACTCTTCTTGTGAAATATTTCTGGGCACGTTCCATTGTATTAATGTCTGATATACAGTGCAGGTTCCAGACAGATGAGCTGTATTCGAGAATTGGTCTAGCAAATGTTTTGTATGTTTACATGTGAACCAAGTTACTCATCGTAACTTGGTTCACATGTAACAGTAAGCCAGAATCCCCAAACCAAATAAACCACATTATGGTTTTGTATTAGGTATAAACTAGGCCAAGAACACCCAGAAATAAAAAAAATAATGCAAGCATGTAGTGCTAAGCTTATTCAGATTTAATTTAAATCCTAATTATTAGCCAGAAGCTGTATTTCAGTCTTTTTTTTAAAAAAAAAATAGCATTCATTGCTATGGATATTGAATCAAGCTTGTGCTTGTTTGCTTGGAAATGACTTTATAAAAAGATGGTATTTAGGGTCTGGTTCACAGATTATGCTAAGCCACAAATAATGTAATTAGTTTGTTTTGATCTAACAAGACATGTGAATCTACTCATTTGGGTTTAGTATAATCTATGAAGTGATTTATTTGATAATCCAGGGTTTAATATACGTTGATTGAGTATGATGTGTAAGTACAGTGTCTTAATGTGCCAGCATTCTTTTTGCCTCTGACTGTTTTCAATATTAACACGTTGTGATTGCATTTTTTTTTGAAAAAAGGGAGAGTCCGGTTTGTGATGAATATTGCTTCCCTTGTAGGTAAAACAAAGTCAAGATTTTTCTAAAAACAAACTTAACTGGGCGGGTGGGGGGGTTGGGTTAAAAACTTTGGTCTTCCTCGGAAACTGTACAGATAGTCCTGGATTTACAACAGTTCACTTAGCAACCATTCGAAGCTACAACAGCTCCAGAGGTGGGTTTCAGCAGGTTCTGACCAGTTCTGGAGAACCGGTAGCGGAAATTTTGAGTAGTTCAGAGAACCGGCAAATACCACCTCTGGCTGGCCCCGCCCCCATCTGTTCACTGCCTCCCGAGTCCCAGCTGATGGGGAGGAAATGGGGATTCTGCAGTAACCTTTTTTTTTTTTTTTTAAATTGATTTATATGCTGCCCTTCTCCGGAGACTCAGGGCGGCTTACAATGCGTTAAGCAATAGCCTTCATACTTTTGTATATTTATACAAAGTCAGCTTATTGCCCCCACAAACTGGGTCCTCAATTTACCTACCTTAGAAAGGATGGAAGGCTGAGTCAACCTTGAGCCTGGCGAGATTCGAACTGGTGTAATTGCAGACAGCTGGATGTTAATTACGGTGCTTAGTCTGCAGAGCTAAACCAGGCTCTGCAGCTAAACCAACCTTCTCCTGGAGTGGGGAGGGAGTGGAGATTTTACAGTATCCTCCCCCTGCCATGCCCACCAAGCCACACCATGCCCACCAAGCCACATCATCCCCACCAAGCCACAGCACGCCCACCAAGCCACGCCCACAGAACCGGCAGTAAAAAAATTGAAACCCACCACTGAACAGCCTTGAAAAAAGATGGCTATTTTTCAGACTTGTGACTGTTGTAATATCCCCATGGTTGCAGGATCAAAGCTTAGATGCTTTACAACTGACTTGTATTTATGATGGTTGCAGTGCCTTGGGATCATGTGATCAGCTTCTGTGACCTTCTGACAGGCAAGGTCAATGGGGAAACCAGATTCGCTTAGCAGCTATAGTGATTCGCTTAACAACGGTGGCAAGAAAGGTGGTAAAATGTGGCAAAACTCACTTAACAAATGTTTCACTTGGCGACAGAAACGTTGGGCTCATTTGTGGTCGTACATTGAGGACGACCTGTATTTTAGGAAACCTTGTCCTCTCATTACATGGGATCTGTGTGTTTCTTATGTGTGGAGAAAAAAATGGTGGATGAGGGACATCTCGTGAGGGATCTGTTACAAGAAAGAAGACAGGTTGCCTTCTTGAAGATGGTTTCTGAAACTTTACATCTGATTGTGTGGTCAGAGCTAATTGGCAATTTGCCCTCGGCTCCAGGAAAGCTTTGAGATCTGGTTTGCTTTCATGGTGTTAGGACCTGTTATGGGGCAGGTTGTTCCTCTGAATTTGGGTCTCTCAAAACATCATTAGGAAGATCATGTAGAGCAGGGGTCTCCAACCTTGGCAACTTTAAGACTTGTGGACTTCAACTCCCAGAGTTCCTCAGCCAGCTTTGCTTTGCTAGCTGAGGAACTCTAGGAATTGAAGTCCACAAATCTTAAAGTTGCCAAGATTGGAGACCCCTGATGTAGAAGCCTATTGCCCCATGGAAAACAGTGGTGAGAAGCTCCTATCCACTTGCTGGCTGGAATATTAATTCCCTCTCTGTTCCTGCAGGGGATCAAGAGAAGGAAATAAATAGTTCTTGCTTGTTCTTTGATGAGAAGGAGAAGGAGAAGGAGAAGATGATCAGTAATTTAAGAGAAAGTGTAGCAAGGAAGATTGTTATTTATCTGTGTTTGATTAAGAAAGGGCATCAAGCAATATTCTTATTTATTTATATGTCATCCCGTCTTCTAGTTAGGAGCTCAAGGTTTAGAGCTTAACTCTACAAGATAAATCAAGCTAAGAGAGGGAGTGCCCCATGTCCCCCAGGGGAGATTAGAGTGCCTTTCCAATATCTAAACCACTGTGTTGCGCTGCCTCTCTTCTTCTATTTCTATTTGTGACATTTTGTGTTCATTAAGGTAAAGGTAAAGGATCCCCTCGCACATATGTGCTAGTCGTTCCCGTCTCTAGGGGGCGGTGCTCATCTCCGTTTCAAAGCCGAAGAGCCAGCGCTGTCCAAAGACGACATCTTCATGGTCATGTGGCCGGCATGAACAAACACCAAAGTTGCACAGAACGCTGTTAACTTCCCACCAAAGATGGTCCTTATTTTTCTACTTGCATTTTTTACGTGCTTTCAAACTGCTAGGTTAGCAGAAGCTGGGACAAGTAACAGGAGCTCACCCCATTACACGGCAGCACTAGGGATTTGAACTGCCGAACTGCTGACCTTTCATAGCCACTGAGCCACCGCGTCCCATTTTATGTTCATTACACATTGCTGA
Source organism: Masticophis lateralis (assembly GCA_030761175.1). Classification (NCBI taxonomy): domain Eukaryota; kingdom Metazoa; phylum Chordata; class Lepidosauria; order Squamata; family Colubridae; genus Masticophis; species Masticophis lateralis. Next base: position 9,220,070 of record JAUDYJ010000009.1, on the reverse strand, counting down.
AAGATAGGTTCAGCAGAGGTGTCCCATTAAAACAAAAACAAAAAAACCCAGCAACAGCTGGCTGGGGAATTCTGGGAGTTGAAGTCCACAAGTCTTAAAGGTGCCAAGTTTGGAAACCCCCTGCTCTAAAGGCTTGCCAAAGACTGTAATGCAGATAGTTGATTTGATTTGATAATGCTGATCTTCACCCTTTGGTTGGTTTCTGAGTTCCAGGGCACCCTGATTCCGGGCAGAATCTAAGTTTAGAATCACTGGTTTTAGGCCTGGCCTCTTCTTCCTCTTCCCAGGAAAGTCTTTGAGAAAAGCTGGATTGGAAAGAACGCAAACTTGCATTCCGATTGCTAGAATTTTGTGAGAGAGGAGCCCTGATGCTTACAGTTGGGACTGTGTCACATTTCGAAGGAGATGGAAGAAAGAATTCCAACTTCTTGTGACCTGGGTTTTTGGCAGAGCAAATTACTCCAGTCTGTTTTTGTCTTTCAGAGAAACCTGCCCCTGTGCATGTGCACGCATGCACACCACAGAGAGAGAGAGAGAGACACACACACACACACATACAGAGCTACTGTTATTCCTTCTTGCTGGCTCACATACCGTCTCTCTCTCTCTCTCGTTCCCTGCTTGTAGTCCCTCTAAAACAAAATAAACGCCGAATATTTGGGATCGTTTCTTTCCTGCCCGATCTCTGTTGTAAGCTGAGCTCCGGGCGGCTCCATTACAGGGAGAAAAATGTCATTCTTCTTCTGCTTGCCGGCGAATGCTTTGCACTTTTTTAGCGTGATTCATAGGTTCCGTTTGTCGGAAATCTGGTGGAGCTGGATGCTGCTCTGAGTGAGCGTATTATCTTTGGAGCAGCCTTCGGAAGTCTGCTGCCCTCCAAATGGGTTGGCATTGAAATTCCCAGGCAGGAGGCCATCGTGCAGTATTTGTCAACCTTGGCAGCTTGAAGATGTGTGGTCTTCAACTCCCAGAATTCCCATGCTGGATCAACGCTCCAGATCAGTGTTTCTCAGAAAGTTTTAAGGTGGACTTCAAGTCCCAGAATTCCTCCCGTGCTGGCTAGCGGATTCTGAGAGTTGAAGTCACAGAATGCAGAATAACAAGGGACCTTGGAAGTCTTCTCGTCCAATCTTATACCATTTCAGACAAAGTGTTGGTTGGTAAAAGCCTCCAGCAATGGAGCACTCTCAGCTTCTGAAGGCAAGGCATTCCAACTGGTTAATTGTCCTCACTGTTAGGAAGTTTCTCCTTCTAGGTCAGCGGTCATCAACTGGTGCTCCGTGGACCACTGGTGGTCTGTGAGCAAATTTTGGTGGTCCGCAGAATAATTATTTGCATTTTTTATATTGCACTAAATCAGAGGTCCTCAAACTATGCCCCCTGGGACAGATACGTGCAATGAACATTTGTGTTGCTGCAGAGTCTCCCCCTTCGGGGTCTTTTTGTGCGGGTTGGAGGGGGACAGAAATTCTGACTTGGGGTCTGCTTCAGCCTCCTGATGTGGGGCTTTGGGTGAAGGCTGGAGGGAAGTCCACTGGTGGCGACGAGCCGGAGGGCCTTGTTCCAGTGGGACTGCATCATGGCCTGGAACTGGCTGACCATCTCAGCCTGCTGAGCCTCCAGGCGCCGGTACCTGGCCTTGCACTCCTGCAGGTCTTCCCTCTGCTTGGAAAGCCTATGCTCCTAATCCTCAGTGTAGTGCTTCTCCTTCTTGGCAGATCCAATTTGAACTGAGCCAGCTGTTTTCTCATGGTGGCTGCTTAGCTCCCTGTTGGAGCCCTAAGGAGCCCAGGCAGGGAGGTGAGGAGTTGCTGGCAGGAGAAGGGTGAGTAGAGGCCAGTGAGGTGCTCCTTGATGTGATTGACATTGAGTTGGCCATCAAGTTGGCCACACCCACCCAGCCGGTCATTAGGCAGAACATATTAGTGGTCTGTGGGATTTAAAATTATGAATTAAGTGGTCCCTGAGGTCCGAAAGGTTGGGGACCCCTGTTCTAGGACACTTCTCTCCTTGATTTGTTTCCATGCATTGTTTCTTGCCTTGCCTTCTGGTGCTGTGGAAAAAATAGTTTGACTTTTAATCATCTTTTTGGTAGCCCCTCAAATATTGGAACACTGCTAGCATGTCTCCAGTAGTCCTTCTTTTCACTAGATATACCCAATTCTTGCAACTGTTCTTCATAAATTTTAGCCTCCGGCCCCCTAATCATCCTTGTGGCTCTTCTCTGCCCTCTTTTCAGTGCCTCAACATCTTTCACACATCTTCAAATTGCCAAGGATGACAAACAGTGGCCTAAGGCAGGGGTGGGTTCTACTTACCTTTACTACCAGTTCACAACGGGGCCATGCGTGCGGTCTTCTGCGCATGCGTTCCGATGACATTGGGGTTGGTGGGCGGAGCCTCCCTCCAGTTTTACTACCGGTTCTATAGAACCGGTCCGAACCTGGGACAACCCACCACTGGCTTAATGGTATGGAATGCTGTCCATCAGAGAGGTGAGAAAAATTAAGGTGAGAAAAACTGATTTCCAGGCATCCAACCTGAGCTTAGTGAATTCTGGGGGGGGGGGGGGGTTGCCTGTGTGTAACCATAGTTTATAGCTTATCACAGGGGCCTCAAATCTTGGCAACTTTAACACTTGTGGATTTCAACTCCCAGATTTCCTGGCTGAGGAATTCCGGGAGTTGAAGTCTACAAGTCTTAAAGTTGCCAAGTTTGGAGACCCCTGGCTTATCATGTGGAATGGAACTATCCACTTAGTTGACCAATGTGGATAAGATGTGGAAAGGAACATTTTTAAGGTAAGCTTGTCTCTGTGTTACTGCATGGATATGACCAGGACATTTTCATGGTTAAAGTCCAGAAGTAGTTTAATATTGGTCATTTTCTTTTTCTCTTTCCTTCCACCTTTCCCAGCATTATACTGTAAGACTTTTACAGATGATCTTGACTAAAAAATGTTTGTTAAAAAATGCTTTCAAAAGGTTCTGATGATCCCAGTTGAGTTGCCTGATCGGCAGAGATTTTTTTTCTTTTAAATGCCTCTGACGATCAGGCAACTCAGCTTGGATCGTCAGAGGCATTTAAAAGAAAAAAACCCCTTTTTTTCTTTTAAAAGCCTTTGACAATCCCAGCTGAGCCGCGCGATCATCAGAGGCTTTTTTTTTACTTTTAAAAGCATTTTTTCGGCCAGAGGTTGTAGAAAAAATACTTTTAAAAGTAAAAAAAAAGGCCTCTGATGATTGTGCGGCTCAGATGGGCATGGGGGTGGGGGGTGGGGCAGGGATTTTTGCTACCGGTTCTCCGAACCACCTGCCTCCATCACTACCAGATTGGGTGATCCAGTGTGAACCGGGAGCATTTCACCCCTGCTGCAACCGTCATAAATACATGCCAGTTACTGAAACAAAAATGATATTATATATGGTTACAGCAGCTAGATTATTGATTGGCCAATATTGGAAAAAAGACTTTATGCCTACCATAGAAGAATGGACTTTGAAGGTGGCCAGTTTTGCAGAAATGGTGAAGATATCAGCATACTTAAAAGACCGGACTCAAGAAACTTATATGTGGGAATGGAAGAAATGGATAGATTACGTGCAGAACAAATATCAAACAAGGAAGTATCAGATAGCTTTCAGTTGAATGTTATGTAGAAATTTATAGTGTAGACAGGGGTTAGAGTTGTAGGAGGGTACTATATGATACGGTATGATTTGGATTTCACCTTGGGAAGTCATGGGGGGGGAGGAGGGGAGGGTTGGAGGGGGGGGGGAAGTGGGGGGGGGAAATTTGTGTTTGTAAAACTTTTTCAATTAAAAAAAATACATGCCAGTAACCAAGCATCTGAATTTTGATCACATGACCCTGGGGTCGTAACGGTCGTAAGTGTGAAAAATGGCCATAAGTCGGTTTTTTTCAGTGCTATTGTAACTTTGAACAGTTCCTAAATGAACGGTTATAAGTCTAGAACTACCTTTAGTAACCCAATCTGGTAAAGTTTAGGGCTTTGAGATCAGCCAAGATTGACTAAACTAAAGATGTCCCAAATCCTATAGTTTTTCTGGTGGATTCTCAAGGGTAGCACTTAGAGAGGATGAGTTGCAGTAGCAAAAAAAGGAGGTTTTTTAAATATCCCAGGGTGTAATTCCTGCTCTGGAATTGACCTACATAATAACAATAATATTAATAATAACAATAATATTAATATTAATAATAACAACTTTATTATCATTGTACATGTATGCACAGTATACCCATACAACGAAATTCACTTAACACCCAAAGACCAGGTTCAACACACACAACAATCCACAAACACCCCCACCCACCCACCACAAATTCCCCACCCCTAAACCACCCAAACATCTGCACAACAGACCAAGTAATAAGGATGTTAATGTTAATGTTAATATAAAATAAGGGATGTTAATGATTGCAGCTTTCTGCCATGACCTGGTCAGATTGGAGTGTGAATCAGACAGATTCTTCTCCAGTTAGTCAATGGGAAAAGATCATTTTAAAAGTTCCAATGGGAAGGAGTGGGAGTTGGTACGGTTTAACAGAATAACAGATTTGAAAGGAACCTTGGAGGTCTTTTAGACCAGGTCCAGATCTCCAACCTTGGCAACCTTAAGACTTATGGACTTCAACTCTCAGAATTCCTCAGCCAACTTTGCTTAAAGTTGCCAAGGTTGGAGACCCCTGATCTAGACCAACCCGCTACTCAAGCAGTAAACCCTATACCATTTCAGACAAATAATTGTCCAATCTCTTCTTAAAAACCTCCAGTATTGAAGTACCCACAATTTCTGGAGGCAAACCATTCCACTGGTTGATTGTTCTCACTGTCAGGAAATTTCTCCTTCGTTCTAGGTTGATTCTCTCCTTGATTAGTTTCCACCCATTGCTTCTTGTCTTACCCTCAGGTGCTTTGGAGAATAGCTTGACCCCTAAGTGGTGTTCTTAGCGAAGGGAAGGAGAGAACTTCAAATGCTGAAAGGGTTGCTATGTAGCAGCTGGGGGGGTACGTCCACAGTCTATTATGGGCAAGAAATCCCAGCAGCTTTGCAGAGTGAGCAAATCTCAAATTTGCAAAGTGTTCCTGGTTTGAGAAAGGGGTTGGCCAATGCTGGCTGAAGGTTAGTTGACGCCTCCAGTCTATTGAATGAGCAAAAGAAAAATACTTCAAAAGAATTGTAGTTTAAACTACCTAGAGAAGAAACCCCCTCCCCACAAAAGGGAGGGGAAAAAAACCTTCTAGGAAATGGGGGAAGGAAAAACTAACCAAACCTCAAAACCCACCTAAATGTAGGTATAATTTAGGCCCAGAAATAGCAAGAGGGTCCCTTAAGATATATATTTTTTTTACCATGACATAAATAGTCTCAGGACCACAGGCATAGACATAATAAATAAACTAAAAATCCATCTTGCTTCTACTGTGGGGAAACTCTGTGGGAGGACCAATCGGGGTTTTAGTCTGCCCACCCATTCTGACTTGCATTCCTGGAGAAGCTGTTGGCTTCAGACAACTCCCAATTGGAATCCAGAAAGGCAGGGCCATCTTAAAAGCATGACAAGTCCCGGGCAAAGCAGTGTACTGGGGCCCCTACGACAACTACTCACAGGACAACTACGACAACCAACACAGTCCTAGGCTGCATAAACAGAGGCATAGAATCAAGATCACATGAAGTATTAATACCACTTTATAATGCCTTGGTAAGGCCACACTTGAAATACTGCATCCGGTTTTGGTCCCCATGATGTAAAAAAGATGTGGAGACTCTAGAAAGAATGCAGAGAAGAGCAACAAAGATGATTAGGGGCCTGGAGGCTATAACATACGAAGAACGGTTGCAGGAACTGCCAACTGAAGAATCAAATGGAAATATTAGATGGAGACTGTGGGTTCTGATCCTGCCTTAGCCATGAAAGCCAGTTAGGTGACTTGGTGCCAATCACTGAGAGACAGTGAGTTCTTGTCCTACCTTAGGTCTGATGTTCGTCCATTGTGTTCAAAGAGGACCTTGACATCTAACAGGTTCGAAGAGGACCTTGACATCTAACAGGGCTGTCCACGATGCGTCCGCAGGTGGCTGGTAAGGCCTGTACCTTAGGTCTGAAGGCCAGCTGGAGCCAGTCACTCTTTCTCAGCCCAACCCACCTCACAGGACTGTTGCCACAGGGAACATAGAGGGAAGAAGGAAGCTTCTGCTCTTGATAAACCAGTCCCTGTCTTGAAATTAGTTATGTGAACAAGGTGTGTTTAGTCTAATGAAGAGGAGGATTGGGATGGCGTCCGTCTATCTGTCTATCTGTCTATCTGTCACCTTAGCTGCCTATCTGCCTGCCTGCCTGCCTGCCTGTCTGTCTGTCTGTCTTTCTAGCTACCTATCTAATCTAGCTATCTATCAAATTTATTGGTCACCCATTTTACCACAAGGTAACTCTGGGAGGCTTACAATCATATAGCATGATAGACATGAGAGCAATCTTCCAATATTTACTTTTTATTTTTTATTTTTATTTTAGTTTATTATTCATATTTTTATGCCGCTCATTCTCTGAGGACTCTGGGTGGCTTACACAAAAGACAGTATACTAAATAGCATATTGCCCCCAAAATATAGGTCCTCATTTTACCCACCTCGGAAGGATGGAAGGCTGAATCAACCTTGAGCCGGTGAGATTTGATCCGCTGATCTGCTGAACTAGCAGTCAGCTGAAGTAGCTGCAGTACTGCACCCTAACCACTGTGCCACCTTGACTCTTAATTTGAGGGGCTGTCACAAATAAGAGGGGCCGACCTATTCTCCAAAGCACCTGATGGCAGGACAAGATGTAACAGGTAGAAGAAGATCATTAAAGAGAGACCCAACCTAGAACCAAGGAGAAATTTGCTGTGGCTAGGGGGACCTTTGCACAGGTTCGCCTGGTGCACCAATTGCAACCCTACTTGGATCAGGAGGCTCTCCTCATGGTCACTCATGCCCTTGTCACCGCACAGTTAGATTATTGCAACACGCTCTACATGGGGCTACCCTTGAAAAGTGTTTGAAGACTACAGTTGATTCAGAACACAGCCATGTGAGCTGTCGTGAGTGCACCTAGGTACGCCCACATTACATCAATTCTCCGTGAGCTGCACTGGCTCCCTATTGGTCTCCGGTCACAATTCAAGGAGTTGGTTATTACCTTTAAAGCCCTACATGGCTCAGGGCCAGGCTATCTTCAAGACCGCCTTCTACCGCATAACTCTGAACGACCGGTAAGATCCCACAGAGTTGGTCTCCTCCGGGTCCCGTCAGCTAAACAATGCCAGCTGGCAGGCCCATGGGGGAGGGCCTTCTCTGTGGCTGCCCCAGCTCTCTGGAACCAGTTACCTCCTGAGGTCTGGACCATCTCCACCCTATTGGCCTTCCGAAAAGCGGTGAAGACCTGGCTTTTCCGGCAGGCCTGGGGCCATTGATCTTGCTCTTGTGATCTGGTGAGATCCGGCCATGAATGGTGTGAATGAGTTTTAATGTTTTTAATGTTTTTAATTCTTAAATGTTTTTTATAATGATTTTGAATGCATTGTGAGCCACCCTGAGTCTTCAGAGAGGGGCGGCATACAAATTGAATAAATAAATAAATAAATAAATAATAAATAAATTTCCTGACAGTGAGAACAATCCATGGAACGGTTTCCCGCCCGAAGTTGTGTGTGTGTGTGTGTGATCCCCTTTTGCGACCTTCTGACAAGTGAAGTCAATGGGGAAGTCAGACTGACTTAACCGCCACATTATTAACTTAACCGCTGCAGCGATTCACTTAACAACTGTGGCAAGAAAAGTCATGAAACGGGGCAAAACTCGCTTTACAATGATCTTGCTTAGCAACGATGAGCTCAATAGTGGCCATACATTGAGGGCTACTTTTAACCAATCCAGAGTTGTTTAACGGTGGCATGGTTTATTACCGTACATGGCATGCCACAGGGATTTGTAGGGGCCAGTCACCCCTTCTCATGACGCAGCATTGTTTCTGTTATGACGAAAATAGGCCAAAGTGTTATGTATGTAGCCTAGAATTGTTTACAAACAAGGGAGAGATATAGAGTGAATAAAGAAGCAAACTGATAATCAGCAGAGAGGCTGCCACAGAGCTTTGGCAGATCTTTCTTGTCATAAATATTAGAAGTTTGTTGTAAAAACTGTTTGTAAAACCTCTTCCTTCTCAATCCAGACACTTTCAAAAGATCAATTCCAAAGAAGATAACGTTTGAGTTCCACGAATGCTAACTGCCTCTGGGTACCCAGGTATGTTTCTAACAGGGATCGTGGTTGATTAGGTGCCATCAAGTGGCTGTCCACTCTTGGAGACTACACTGATAGGCTTCTTCATGGTGATTTGTCCCTCACCTGAACTTTCAGGTCTTCCAATGGTTCATCCATCATCACTGTAATGATGCTGGTCATCCTTTCCTCCTCCCTCCTTCCATTAGAACCTTTTCCAATTGCTGAGTCTTCAAATAATGTGTTCAAATTACGATAATTTGAGCCTCGTGTAAGAACTTTGGGCTGATTTATTCAATAATCCTTTGGTTAATTTTCGTGGCTTCTCAGGAATCTCCTCCAATGGCAAACTTCAAAAGCCTCAACGAATTTCCTATTCTGCTTCTTCAAAGTCCAGTCTTCACTTTCACAGAATGTCACCGTTCCTAACATGCCTCTCTATAACGTTGCCTTCAAGCTGGCGAAACCAGAAGTTGAGCAGTAGTACTTTGAAAGTTTATTCTTAAGGCCTTTCGTTCCCACCATCCTACATGGCTTCTGTTTTGCTGAACTAAGATTTATGGACCAGCTATCATTAGCTGAGTTTGTACGTCCCACTGAGACTTAAACCAGAAGGGCTGTACTCGTATGTTAAGCTTAATTCAAACCAGCCAACGTTTGGGACTGCCTGTTTGTCTTGACCTATTAGCAATTTGTGACTCCCAGCAGCATTAAGTAAACTTCAGCTCTGGCGTGTTGGTGGGGATGATTTTGTCCTTGACACCGGACATGCCACATTTTATGGCAAGTGCCACCAGATGGCACCATTATCTTCCAGTTTCTTTGGTAAACAAGCAAAGTTGCAGCCTTTGTTGAGTTTGAGTTAGGCCCTCCTATGATGAAATTGTTATATGCTATAGGAAACCATTGGCCGATATTCGTCCTATTCAGATAGACCCACGGTCCCATTGGACAGAAGTCCTGAAATCCTTTGAATGGCCATATGTGGACTTATGAAGGAGAATTATTTGTAGCTCAGGTTGAAATGAAGAATCCTTGGGGTTTCTGAGCTTGGTTGTTTTCTTGACTAGCGCTGATGTTGTTGCCTGGTTTGGGTAATGAAATATCTGTAAGAAAACAATCGAACTCAAGAGGGCACCAAGGACCCCTCGTGGACTTCCAGTGCTCATACTATTGCACTCCTCAATTTAGCACCTTTACCTCAAAGGTGATAGAAGCCACAAATATTGTGAATTTTGCTCTGAGACGAATATATGACATTGGTGTGTGATTTTCAGTGCTGGTGCAAAGTACATCTGCAAGGAGGTGTTAAAGAAAATGATGGCTGAAGTCATGCAGTTGAAGCCCAACACACTTTACAACACAATGTAAAAGGGGGTGGGGGGTTGGGCTTCTTGCACAGTCCCCGTTGCCATTTATTTTTGTGTCTAGGAGCAAAAAATCAAAGAAAATGCCTTCAGTGCACAATCTTTCAAAGTTATTTCTTTGACTGGCCTTGCGTTGTCTGCTTTGTAATTTTCCCTCCATTCTTCCTAAAGAGATAGTGAAATTCATTTTAAACTGACACAACTGTTTCCTTTAAAAAAAAAACGAACACAATGGGTATGTTCTGGCACATTTGTTCTTTGAGGCTGAAGCCTGCAACAGCAAAAAGAGAGAAAAGTTCTTACGTATTTTTATGCATTTAAAAACTCATCTTCCCCCCCCCCCCCCAGCTGTGTTCTTAGCAGACACAAGGCGATTTCTCTCCATCTGTGATAAGGCCATAATATGTTTTGCCAGATTCTATCTTAGTATATGATATGACTAAGGGACACGGTGGCTAAGATGCTGAGCTTGTCGATCGAAAGGTCAGCAGTTCAGCGGTTCGAATCCCTAGTGCCATGTAACAGGGTGAGCTCCCGTTACTTGTCCCAGCTTCTGTCAACCTAGCACATAAAAAATGCAGTAGAAAAATAGAGTCCACCTTTGCTGGGAAGGGAACAGCGTTCCGTGTGCCTTTGGCGCTGAGTCATGCCGGCCACATGACCCCAGAGATGTCTTCAGACAGTGCTGGCTCTTTGTCTTTGAAATGGAGATGAGCACAGCCCCTTAGAGTCAGGAACAACTAGCACATATGTCCGAGGGGAACCTTTACTTATGATATGACTGTCACCATTATGATGTGCAAATCATAGTTTATGGATTACCATGTGTTATAGACTCAGCCAGTTATCCAGCAAGCCATCAATAAGCAAATTACAGTTTAGCATGAGGTGTGAACCAAGCCTCTCTCTTGCAACCAACGTAGCTCGTGGAACAGATGTAAGAAGCTCTGACTGAAGTGGCACTTTGCACCAGCCGGTTTAGAATATTGTAAATCTTTAGCAAGGAGGATTTTGTTACAGACTAGGAAACTCCCTTACAGATAATAGCAGGATTGGCCAGTGATAAAAGCATGGCGGAAGACAGACTTCTTCACAGTTGTGATGGTATGGGAGAAAGACCTTGAGAAATGGGGTGAAAAGATGCTGCCTTGAACAGGGGTCTCCAACCTTGGCAACTTTAAGACTTGTGAATTTCAATTCCCAGAATTCCTCAGCCAGCCTTGCAGTAATGTGGATCAACTCACCTTGTCATATTTCATGTCTGGTCTACCTGGGAAAACCAAGAATGGATGGAGAAATGTAGAGTCCCTTAATTTATGGCATGCATAAGCGCACCAATGTGCCCATCATCCCTGTCCTAATGTCCCCTTTTATTCGTATCCATTTCATGTACTAATAACCATGTTTATACCTATATCTGTTATCTAATACGTCCTTGACAAAATAAATAAATAAATAAATAAATAAATAAATAAATAAATAAATAAATAAATAAATAAATATTCTATAAAAACCTACAAAATGCAAATTCCAACTCCATCTGGTATCTAAAAGCGAGCCACTCTTTCCTTTTTTCTTCCTCAATTTTTTTAAATTTTCAAATTGCATAATAGTAAACATTTTTAACAGTACTGTGTCATGTGTCTCTTACAAGTATTTACATTTATTCCTATACATTTTTATTTCTCTGTTCTAACCAGTTATACCACTTATCCCACACCTCCTGAAATTCTGCTTCTTTCTTGCCTTTCATTTCTAACGTGAGCTTATACATCTCAGCACATTATAGTATCTTGTATATAATTATCTCATTGGCTGGTATATTTTCTAATTTCCAACATTGAGCATAGACAATTCTCGCTGCTGTTACTATGTGTAAAATAATGTACTGGTGTTGCTTCTTGATCTTTCAGTTAATCATTCCTAATAAAAAAAATTCAGCTTTAAATTCAATTTGTTCTCCTGTTATCTCCCGCAGCCATCTCCTTATCGGAACATTTGTTCCCAATATTATTTTGTTCCCAATATTATTTTGCTTTAGGGCATTGCCACCACATATGTTAAAATGTTCCATCTTTGCGTTTACACTTCCAGCACTCCGGTTTCATATTTGCATACATTTTAGCCAATCTCGTTGGTGTTAAATGCCATCTGTAAAACATTTTGTACTGATTTTCTTTGTACGCGGTTGACAATGTTAATTTATAATTTTTGCTCCATAATTTTTCCCATTCCTCTAATTTTATATTACAGCCTATATTTTGTGGCCATGCTATCATTGGACCTTTCACTATTTCTTCTTCCACTTCTACCTCTAACAGATAAGTTATATGTTCTTTCCTTAACACTGCAGATCACGCATACTGATGCTCTGTTGTTTCATGTGTTGCCGCTGTCCTTCTGCAGACATCCCGTGTAAACATGTTGTTTTTCTGTCCAACATGATTGCTTCAGACTTTCCATTGCAACTGAAATGAACTGAATCGCAGCATGTTTCAGCCTGTGTTTTTAATTTGGACTAGGCTTTTGTGTCTTTTTTCCCCTTTTTCTTTGAATAAATGAAAAGGAGGGAGCTGTATTTTCTGTCTGCCACTTTCTTTTATGCTTATTTTCTTTTTTGAAGTAAGAAATAGAGAAGAGAGGTGTTGAGAGCTCTCAAAACACCCACATAGATCCTTAAACAAGAGCCAGTTGTGGCTGGTCACCAAGATGTTGGACTAGGAGCAGAAAAAAACAAGTTCTCCTGTTTTTTGATCCTGGGCAGAAGGCAAGGACAAACCTCTTCTGAAAACTACAGGGCTATGCCAGGGGTCTTCAAACTTGGCAGCTTTAAGACTTGTGGACTTCAACTCTCAGAATTCTGGGAGTTGAAGTCCACAAGTCTTAAAGCTGCCAAGTTTGAAGACTTCTGATCTATGCAGTTGCCAAGAGTCAGGCCTGTCAAAACAAAAACATAAAAAGTCATAATTGTCCTCCTTTCTCCCAAAAACATTACCCATCTTTACTGCAACTTGCTTCCACCCACGTCGAAGCATCCATCGCAAGCCACATCACACAAATTATGACGCTGAACAGATTTATATCCTGACTTTACTTTGTACAGCGTAAGTAATGTTGTCACCTCCTATTTTCCTCATCGCAATAACTTCGTGACTTGGACTGGCCCAAAGTCACCCAACTTTTTCTTGATTTCTCTCTGATGACAAAGCCGGCTTAGTTTGTTATTAGAATTAATCACTTCCAGGCTTATGCATTTAGCAAATATGCACAACTGCATTGTCTGTAAAAGGGATTGCTATGCATTTTCGTCACACATCGTAAAAATGACAACTGCCAACTTCTTTCTGCTATAGATCGTAGCTGTGGTGGCACAGTGGTTAGAATGAAGTCTTGCAGGCTAACTCTGCCCACTGCTAGGAGTTTGATCCTCATCAGCACAAGGTTGACTCAGACTTCCATCCTTCCAAGGCCGGTAAAATGAGGACCCAGATTGTTGAGAGCAATATACTGACTCTTTACAGCCTTCATAGGGCTGTAAAGCACTATGAAGAGGTATATGAGTCTAAGAGCTGTGGCTATTTCTGTTCATATAAGCCAGGTGCCAGGGGAAACTGCTAAGTTTGGCCTTCCTAATTTTTCTGCTTCAGCATTGCTCCTTCAAACCCGTTCTTCCAAAACAGTTGGAAGCGAGTTTTCTGGCAGATCCCTTGTTTAAATAAAAACGTTGGGCTCCTAAGGACTAATTTCCTTTAAATGGTTCTTCTCAAAGTTTCGTACCATAGCCAACCCACAGTGGGGAAAGGAAAAACTCATCAAGCTCATGCTCAGGCCAGAAGCACATTTTCAGGGCTCCACATAGCACACTTAAAATGAAAATGTGGACTCCTTGAAAGGGCATTGTCCAGTGGTGGGTTTCAAATTTTTTTACTACCGGTTCTGTGGGCGTAGCTTGGTGGGCGTGGCATTGCTTGGTGGGCGTGGCTTGCTGGGTGTGGCAGGGGAAGGATACTGTAAAATCTCCAGTCCCTCCCCAATCCAGGGGAAGGTTACTGCAAAATCCCCATTTCCTCCCGATCAGCTAGGACTTGGGAGGCAGAGAAGAGATGGGGGCGGGGCCAGTCAGAATTTTTACTACCGGTCCTCCGAGCTACTCAAAATTTCCGCTACCGGTTCTCCAGAACTGGTCAGAACCCGCTGAAACCCTCCTCTATTTCCCATCCTAGCCAATCAAAGTCAGGTCTTACTGTCTTCTGATCACAGAATTTCAATTTCAAATCTTTATTGTCAGTGCACAACATATGTACAATGAGATTGGTTGAGCTCCCTCAGTGCACACACACACACACCCAACACAATACAACTCACAGTGAAGACAGAAAATCCCTAACCCAATAAAACATATTAACAAAACACCCAGTCCTATTGCACCAGTGTGAACATGTTATACATTGCGCCAGCCCTGCAGTCCATTGTACTACGTAGTTATGGTGTTATTTCTCATTCAGGAGTCTGATAGCCCATGGATAAAAACTGTTCTTCAGCCTGTTTGTGAGGCTGGCTATGCTTCTATATCTCCTTCCCAATGGTAGGAGGGTAAAGAAGTGATGACCAGGGTGAGAGTTGTCCCACCCAGAAATCCTGGAACCAGGCTTACGGTATGCTTTTCAATTTGCTTGCTTAAGTTAATACTTCAGCTTTGTTGTTGTTAGTTGCGAAGTCGTGTCCGATCCATCGCGACTCCATGGACAATGTTCCTCCAGGCCTTCCTGTCCTCTACCATCCTCTGGAGTCCATTTAAGCTCACACTGATTGCTTCAGTGATTCCATCCAGCCACCTCGTTCTCTGTCATTCCGTTCTTCTTTGCCCTCAATCTTTTCCAGCATTAGGCTCTTCTCCAGTGAGTCCTTCCTTCTCATTAGGTAGCCAAAGTATTTGAGTTTCGTCTTCAGGATCTGGCCTTCTAAAGAGCAGTCAGGGTTGATCTTCTCTAGGACTGATCGGTTGGATCGCCTTGCAGTCCAAGGGACTTGCAGGAGTCTTCTCCAGCACCAGAGTTCAAAGGCCTCCATTCTTTGGCGCTCAGCCTTCCTTATGGTCCAACTTTCACAGCCATTCATTGCAACTGGGAAAACCATAGCCTTGACTATACACACTTCTGTTGGTAGGGTGATGTCCCTGCTTTAATACTTCAGTTTACAGTCCCTTTATTTACTGGTGTGCTTATTGTCTCTGGATCCCAAAGAACCCAACTGCTTGGACCTGCCTATCACTGACTTGATATGTGGCAAAACAACGTGGCCTCACCATCTCACCAGATTGCCCAAAGTGAATGAGAAAAAGTGAAAAGCAGGTGCCTCCATTTTCCCCAGGCAACCTTGCCAGTTACTAAAATCTTTCCCCAAACTTTCCACATTCCCAACCCAGAGAGATGGGTTACGCAGTGCATCACTGCTTTTCCAATAGGGCACATGACAGCTGTTTGAGGTGGGCCAGGTCAAGAAATGAGCATGGCAAGGATTCCAGGAACACTTTTTATTGTTATAAAGTGACTTAACAAAATTGTGGAAGCTTATCTAAGTTTCTCTCTGTCCCATCTTAAACTAAGCAAACTCGAGGTAAAGTTACTCTGAGTTTCTCATTCACACTTAACTCTATTTTAGGATTGGGCAATCTCTCTTTAGCAGGTTGCTTCTTCCTTTCCTTCTTAACTGATTTATCTTACTGTCTCTAAGTTCAACTCTACATTCCTTTACACCGATATTTCTCGACCTCAGCAACTTTAAGATGTGTGGATTTCAACTCCCAGAATCACCCAGCCAGCGTGCTACACTACCCCAGTTTTAAAACTCTTTGTTGAAATCCTTGCATGGGTTCAAGTCTTTCATATTTAGCATTAAATACTCTTTGAATTTATCCAAACTTTTGACCTTGTGTGTTGGATTTTTGATTTTGTAAGTTGCCCAGAGTCATGGTACTGAGATGGAGGGTGACCGAAATGTAACAACTCAATAATTTGATATCTCTGTAGGGTTACTTCTCAAAGGTAACTGGGTAGCAAACCTAAATCTCAAAATCAGTGTTAGACCCAGTCAGTATTTGAATAGGTCACTAGAAAAAGCAGTGGTGAAACATTTCCATAGCTGTTGCAAACAACATGGATATGTCCATGAAGGTACCAGGAGTTGAGTTCAAGCTGCCAGAGATTGTGTCTTCACATGTAGCAGAAGAGAAGGCAGAGATGGAGGCAGAGTCAAGAGAGGATGCAGCCTAGAATTGTTACATGTCTACAAATGCTCCAAGTCTGTTATCTAACACCAGTTTAATGTCAACCAGGGGTGAAATCCAAAATTTTTCCCTATCAGTTCTGTGGGCGTGGCTTGGTGGGCATGGCAGGGGAAAGATATTACAAAATCTCCATTCCCACCCCACTCTGGGACTACCCAGAGGTGGTATTTGCCGGTTCTCTGAACTACTCAAAATTTCTACTACCGGTTCTCCAGAACCTGTCAGAACCTGCTGGATTTCACCCCTGATGTCGACCATTAGTTGATTAGATTCCTGTGTACAGACTTGAGCACTCAAACTTCTGAACTGGATTTTAGTGTCCGATCCTGATTCTTACGCCTGATACTATGTGTCTTATTAGACTTACTTTTGCTTCAGTTTTTTCTTAATCAGGTCCTCTTCTATTTTATTTGGGAGAGTTTGTTCTCACAAAAAACGAGATGATCACCACTCCGGCTATTGTAAGGGACAGGTGAAAAGAGACTGGCCAATTCAAAAGTAGGGACCAGGTAGCTCTTAACATAAAACAGAAAGAAGACAAATACATAGGTAAGTTTGAATATTGTTTCTTGTTATTGTTTTCCCACTTGGCTTATAAGCAAGTTAATGACATGCTCAAAAATTCTGTTGCTCTGGAGTCCTAAAGTCTTCACTTCTAGAGGCCTCTCTTGAAACTCTAGCTTAAACCCAGAGCAAAATTTAGTTTGGTGGTCTCACCCTTTAGTGCTTCCAAATTCTTGTGGTTTCCTTGCAAGTCCTGAAAATGACTGGTTCCCCCCCCCCCCACCTCCCCCCATCTTTCTCTCTGAACTCCCAGCTGCTAAAGTCAAGCATTACTTTTAAATAAAGTCTTTTTGTTCGTGCCAGCTGTTGACCCTTTCACAATCTTATCCTTTAGGAACCACACCTCTCCTTAAAATCTGGACCTGTTTGGGAATTAAGGCTCCTTAGAAGGATTAAATCTCTTTGGGGACGGGCGTGGGGAATCCAGCAGCAGACTTTCTGTCAGTAAGGAAATGATGAGAATTTGGGGATGGAGGGAGTTAGCTGTTGCATGACTGTTGAGAGTCTTTCCGTGGGACCAGTAGGTCATTTGGCGACTGCCAACCATCTTTATTTATTGCTAATTATATTTCTACTTTTTCTAATAATAGGAGTTCTCTGAGTAATTGCGAAGCAATGTGTTTCTAAAACCAAAAATAGAAAGGCAATAGAGCTAGTACAGGAAAGATACATAAACATACAAAATTTCCGGTTTCCCAAAATTAAGGAGTATTACCGTGTTGGCAAAATCATTCCGCTGCAAGATGAAAACTCCTTCATTGAATAACAGAGTAACAGAATTGGAAGAGAGACCCTAGAGGTCTTCTAGTCCAACCCTCTGCTCTATCGGGAAACCCTGAGCCATTCCAGACAAGTGGCTGTCCAGTCAATTCTTAACAACCTTCAGTGCAGTGGTGAAATTCAATTTTTTTTACTACCGGTTCTGTGGGCGTGGCTTGGTTGGGCATTGTGTGGCTTGGTGGGCGTGGCAGAAGGATACTGCAAAATCTCCATTCCCACTCCAGGGGGAAGGATACTGCAAAGTCCCCTTTCCCTCCCCACTCAGGGGCCAGCCAGAGGTGGCATTTGCCGGTTCTCCAAACTTCTCAAAATTTCTACTACCGGTTCTCCAGAACCTGTCAGAACCTGGCAGGAAATTTCTCCTTAATCCTAAATTGCTTCTCTTCTTTGAATGCTGACATGTTACGTTATGTCACCGAATGTAATGGATCATGCTATACCATGCAAGTCCAAGGTAGATGGAAGTTTTTCAACTTCTGGCCTATGGGGCGGGTGGGGGAGTGGGGGGGGGGAGGAGAGAGAGAGAGAGAGAGAGAGAGAGAGAGAGAGAGAGAGAGAGAGAGAGAGAGTGTCTCAGTGTCACCCAGGGAGTTTCCATCACTGAGTGAGCTTGGCTTTCTCCATTCCTGGTCCAGCATCTTCACCAGAACCACCTACTGGCTCTTAGAATGTGTACCGTATAGATTTACAAAGTAGTGGTTACATTTCTACTCATTTCCTTCTAAACTCCAGTAGGGCTTTTGGATGAGACCTTCTCCAAATGTTTCCTGGGATGATATATATATATTTTCTTCTGCAACCTTTTCCTTCCTTTAAAGTGGTACCATGCCATTGGGGTTGGCTGTTGCCAACTTCCCCCTGAGTTTCCCGTATTCTATAATGTTTCCACCCCAAGTCTTGGAAAAGGCTGGGGTTTAGTTTTGCTCCTAGCCCTGGCATCGCAACAGAGGGAATGTCATTTTTCCCCTAATGCCTTTCCACAGGCTCGCACTCCGGTGCCTGAATAATTGCTGCTCAGCAATTCAGAGAGGCGAATTACTTCTGCATTATTGGCAAGAAAGTTGCCTGTGTGTGTCCATGAAGTCACCGGGGGTTGAGCTTGATTCCAGAATATTTCTACTTTTCCTCTGTAACACCAAGTTGTAATTAGCTGAGTCCTTTATGAACAGCAACTGTTTAAATGTGGCCTCATGTCAAGCAAACCACACGTGAAGCCTAACAGTTAGTCACCCAGGTTAACAAGAATCTCAACAGATATAATTGCATAGCAATTAAAGTATTGAAGCGGGCAAGAGATGATGGATAGATGATTTCTCTTTTTTGTTGTTCTGATTTAGTTTTCTTTTTCTCTCGCTTTTCTCTTTCTAGATAGGTGACATGACTAGAAGTTAGGTAGGATAGAAAGAATTTATTTTTAAATAAAAGGCGGTATGATTAAAAGTCAGAATAAAAGATAAAAATAAGAGAGGGGAATATTAGTGTATACAGTTTTATATAATAAAATAAAAGCAGTAATGAGATAATATGGAATAATTGAATAATGATAGACTGTAACTTAATATAAATGTGTATTATTATTATTAGAAATACACAGTACAAGTTGATTGAATGTAATAATTATGATTAATTTTACTAGTTTTATTTGTATAAGAATGCATGATACCCAGGTTCCACACTGTTCACGCATTGAAATGTTTGTAAAAAAAAAGCTTGCCCCCCCCAAAAAAGAATCTCAACAGACTGACTACATTCTCTTCGGAAGGGCAAGATATAGCTTCAAGGATTCTGGTGGCAGTCAGCCCTGTTCTACTTCTTGTAGTAGAACTCAAAACTTGGGTCCCTCTTGATCCTCGTCTAGTTGGAAATTCCACCACATGTATTGATTTCCATTCTTTCATCTTGCCACATGAATGAATCTCCCCCTTGCATCTTCTTCTAAGATGTCTTCTATGCACAAACATCTGGTTGCTTAAAAATGCCGTTATTGGTTGGGCTACAACTTTCTGTTTAGTAAATTTCTTCAGCTAGTGCAGATATGAATCTCAAATTTATTTGTGAGTTTTCTCTGAAACACTGCTCAGGATATGATTGTGATTCACTTGTGATGATCTCTAGAGGATGGCTTTTGAACTACACAGCTGTTTGCTGATTTGTCATGGTGGTGTAGTAGTCAACAGGTTAGTATCTGGAATGAAGATTAAGTTGCTATTAGAGAACCAAGAAGCTAATCCAGGAATCAGCATGGAGCCCAGAATTGTCAAGCTCTGAAAACCAAGAGAACACAGAGTTACTTCTAAGATGTTTCTTTTATTGTTGCTCCCCTATAGACAGAAATCTTGCCAAACAATTTGCATCATTGATGATTAACTTCTAGGGAGGAGCAGCCTGAACCTTTTCCTTTCCAGCCAAACTATCTAAACTTTACTGTCTCTTGGTCCTCTGGAATCCAGCCCCTCCCTCCTTGGAATCCAGACTACATCCTAGTCTGGATTCCAAGGAGCCTTTCTAGATCCTCCCTCTCTACTTTCTAGATCCTCCCTCTCTACTTTAGTTTTTTAAAATACTGTATTAATTTTTTAAATAATGAAACCAGAAGCCGGTTCTGTGCAGCTGTAAAATAAAGCATCTTTAGCATCGTGCTGATTTGTAGACATATCTTTAGGATATTCCAACGATCCAATTTAGAGGCAGTTGCCTTTTGAGAAACAGGGTTTTGGCTGATCAGACACAATGGGGGTCTTCTGTGGAGGACATTTGGTGAATGTACTTCACCTGTTATCAAATTTCCTCCAGGTCTGGAATGTTTGAATAGCAAACTGACCATGGCATAACCCAGTGGTGGAATTCAATTTTTTTACTACTGGTTCTGTGAGCGTGGCTTGGAGGGTGTAGTGTGGCTTGGAGGGCGTGGCAGGGGAAGGATACTGCAAAATCTCCATTCCCTCCTTACTCCTGGGGGAAGGTTACTGCAAAATCCGCATTCCCTCCCCACCCCACTAACCTGCTTTCCAGCTCCATTCTTTTGTGCAGGGCAACAAAAGAAGACCCAGCCGATCAGCTGGGACTCAGGAGGCAGAGAATAGATAGAGGCAGGGGCAGTCAGAGGTGGTATTTGCTGATTCTCTGAACTACTCAAAATTTCTGCTACCAGTTCGCCAGAACTGGTCAGAACCTACTGAAACCCACCTCTGGCATAACCCATGGAGGAGTCAGCGCTGAGTAAAAGAGAGATGTTGTTACTTCTCATTTTGGGGAAGAAAGATTCACTTTGAGATACATTTTACTGGACTTTAAGAAGGTGATGAAAAGCTGGCTTTTCCAACAGCCCTTGAGGATGGATGTCTTTAGAAATGTTCTTTCTTGGAATGTGGTATTCTGTTTGAACCAAGCTTGTTTATTGTCCCTGGCACGGAGTTGTGAATTGTTTGTAACTTGTTTAATTTGTATGTATATTTTTAGCCTGATTTTACAGAATAGCATATGTGAACTGCTTACAACGGGAGCAGTGTAGAAGCCCAGTAAAATAAATAAATAGGGTAATAAATGTTGACAGAACCAATGTTGTTTGCCTATTTGGCCTTAATTCATTAGCTATCTGTAAGCCATGGTTTATGCTGTTTGTGTAAAAGGAAGGCCATTGTGATGCGTTCAGCCATAGCTTAGTGTTATTTTTGAACCAGCCTTTGATTTAGGAGGGGCCCCTTATTCACCACGGCTGAGCCAGCTTTAAATGCGGAATAGTGAGTTTAGCCACTTCAGCTGGGAAGAGGAAATAATAGCGGTTATTATTATGGAGAATCTTTAATTATCAGAACCTCATTAACTCTTCAGGCTATTTAGAAGAGCGGCTAATGCTTGAAACATCTCCCAGCAGTCACTTCCCTTCAAAAAGAGGCCTCATCTGTTGCCATGGTGTTCATTGAATTGCAAGGATGGTCGATGTGAGCATAGAAGAAGGCCGCTGGAACATGTATCTTTTTTGGGGGGGTGTTGTTTCCTGAGGCCATTGCCAGAATGTGGCCTCCTTGAGGGCTTTCCAACCATCAAGAGAAACCTCTGTTCTAACAAACCTTTGATTCTCTTTTGGATCCGGTGAAGGTTGTGATCCTACAGAGCAGATGTAATCTCGATGTTGTAGATCTGTTTTGGAACTTCATCCTGGTGGGCTTATTAGCCCGAAGGTGTTTCTTACCCCATCAGGGGGCATAAAAGATGGTAAGGAGTCTCAGAAAGCAAAGCGGTGGAATGGTAGGCTTGGACCACTGATGGATAGGAGAAGAATGGCTTATCATCGTCTCTTCTATATGGCCTGTGTGTCCAGATTGCAAGAAAGAATTGAGAAGAAGAGCTTCAAAATAAGTCCACCGAAATCTGGGGATTCCAATGGCTGCTTCTTACCCCTAATTGAAAATTTGAAGTCTCTGAGGGCTTTCATCATGCCTAGAAGGGTGAGACTTGATAAGAAGGATTATTTATTTGTCAAATTTATTGGCTTGCCCGTCTTACTTCCAGGTACCTCTCAACTCAAGGATCAAGCTTCCTTCTGCCAAGCACCATTCCAATGGGGAGAGCTCATGACAAAGAGGCCACACCAGAAGATTTGTCCAAAGGGAGCCATGGCCACAAAAGTAAATTAAATGTAAAGACAATTACCTTCAGTGAATATTGTTCACTGGCGTAGGCTGTCAGTGCCTCTTGAAACATTCTGCCTTTCAATTGATTCCCCGAAACCTAACTGTCAGGCTTTCAGGCCGTCTTCAAATAAATTGCATCTCAAACAAAGTCTTTTATAAAACAAACTTCCATTTTATTAAGCACGGCACTTTTTACACCGACTCCTAGCAGCCAGCACTGGCGTGCTGACCCAACATCCCTCCTCTTCCTTCCCCCACTCCTCTGCATTCATTGGCCACCTTCCCAATCATTCACCCCTAATCTACTGCTCCAACTCAAAGAATTTCCCCCCTGCCATCCATCTCCTAGGGGACATTATCTCCAGAGAAAATAAGTACTGTATTTTCCTGTGTATAAGACTACTTTCTAACACACAAAAATCTTCTCAAAAGTCGGAAGTCGTCTTATACGCCGGGTCTCATTCTCCTGTAACCAGGCAGACCAGCCCATAAGGCTCTGACGAGCCTTAAATGGCTCTGAGGAGGGTCGTCTTATACGCCCAGTCGTCTTATACGCCGGAAAATACGGTAGGTGAAAGGCAACCGTCCCGTTGCAGACGCCTGAGTTCTCCTTCTTATGTCAGCACTAGGATAAATGCATCTTGACGTGCTGACACTAACAGGCCGTACTCATTACTGCCCGAGAGAGCAGTAATCACATCATAAAAGTCTCCATTATACAGGTTTTTGAACTTCTGTGTTAGATACCTTAGCAAACCTGAACCAGTTGTTCTCCGTGTGTTGGAGAACTGAGGTTGCTAGAAGCTGTATTGTGAATTTTTAAAATTCTTGTAGAGCTGCAACCTTCCTGCTAAGAACAGAAGCGGGGGGGGGGGGGGACGGCGACACAAGTATGTAGTATTTGGCAGGCCACTGAAATAGGAGAATTCTGACTTTTCCTTAGGAGAATTTTCCACTACTAATATTCACTAGGATGCTTCCATACAGTGTCAGTGTTTCAGCTTGGAATTGCTGCAATCCCCACCCCACCCCTAGACTTTTGATGGGCATCCACACAATGCCACAGTTGTTCATCTTTTTCTCAAGCTTCAGGTTTCCTTCCTATTAAAAAAAAACATAAAAGGAGTGGAAATTCTGTATGATAACATTGCTGCAATTTCCTTCTTTTCTCTCCCCAAAGAGGACCATTATCTTATTACACCATAATATTTTAATGTTCATTTTTGTAGTGTACTGTAATGCAATAAATGGTTTAAACTCCACCAACGCAGTTGGATGGTGGCTTCAAATGACCGACCATGGCTTGGTTTGGAAGACAAGCAGGGCAGGCTTGTTAGGGCTTGGAGAGGAGACCACTAGCAAGTCCCAAGACTTTAAGTTAGACTGGAACACAGTAGCTGCCTGCTACTAAGTGCTCTTTTCAGAAATGTTAATCCCTTGTGAAGTTATCCTCCTAGATTTTCATGGTCTTACCAGACCCCCGGGAAGGCTCATATTTTTATAACTTAAATCACCCTCAATCTGGAATCTCCAAATGCGTGGAGGAAGTTGGCCAGGTGTCCACCTTCACAGTGGACATGCTTGGTGGGAATTATGTAATTTATATCCTAAAGATCTAAAAGTGGGTATCACATACTTTAATAACCAGTTCACCCGGAACTGAAAATGTGCAGCATGCATGTTGCACAGGGGTGGATTTTACTTACCTTTACTACCGGTTTGTAGCAGGGCCGTGCGTGCTCTTCTGCACAAGCGCAGAAGCTTCTGTGCATGCTCAGAAGCGTTTTGATGACATTGGGGTCGGTGGGCGGAGCCTCCTGCTGATTTTACTACCGGTTCTATAGAACCGGTGCGAACTGGGGGCAACCGACCACTGGTGCCGCATCGAATAACAGATGATTATATAGGACGTGATAGCACCAGGGTGAGTGGGTGGGGCCAGCTGCTGGTCAGGAGTACCGATTCGTCTGAACCGGTCCGAACCATTGCCTAAAGACATTTGTAATTCAACAAGCTGTGGAAAAATACAATTGAACCTCACCTCTATTGGCTGTAGTAGAATTTCTACAGGGATTAGGCTAGATTGGTGTTTTTCAAACTTGGCCCCTTTGTGTGGACTTCAACTCCCAGATTTCCCCCCCACCCCCCTCCCCAAATTCTGGGAGTTGAAAGTTCACCCATCTTAAAGTAGCCAATTTTGAAAAACTCTGGGCAAGATGATCTCTATGGTGCCAATGATTCTGTGATTACTTCTTACCTTTCTCCTATATTTCAGATATCCCCAACACTTTTCTTTCAGGAGATATGTAAATAAATATTATTCCTTTTATAATAAACTGCTTTTTAAACAACCCTGGTCCCTGGATAAATATTCTGGTTCTTCTAAATTGTGGGCTAGCATAAGTTGTCCAGGCCACACACATTAGCCCACCAGCTAAGTATTCTTGCCACTAGATTAATCTCCTCCTCCTCTTTTAGCCTCCCAAAATGCAAAAATTTACCCAGACCACGTGGCAGATGGCTTGGTGTCTGACTCTTATGCGTCCAGCAAAGTGCCATCTCGTAATTTTATTGCATTAATTGAACGGCCAAAAAAAAAAAAAAGAGAGAGAGGAGCTTTCAAAATTCAGCCAGATAAGAGTTATTTTTGCTAAGTATTTGCCTTCTATGCCTAGTCAAAATAAATAATAAAAAACGTAGACTTCTGTCTTTTTTCTTAGGGGAAAGAAACCCTCCACCAACCTTCTTAGCTCTAAATTTAAAATGTTGATCTGATGAGAATCAAGAAAGCCTGTCCTTTCGGCAAAATAATTATTTGGAAAGAGTGGTTTGATTAACTCCAGACTTCCACTGAATTAGAGATTAGACAGCTTTATTTATATGTCAGGAATATATTCGGCCCCCCCCCCCTCCATTTTCATGTTGCTGTTTGATTCAGAGCCTTCATTGGATCTCCTTAACAGGAGAATTTGCAATTCCTCGAGACTTGAACAAGAACGTATTGAATGCGTTGATTTCTAAAAGGTAAACTAATGCTGGTCTTGGCGGGTATCCAATCAGATCCTTCCTAACTTTCGTGACGGTCCAAGATTCTTGTTTGGGCTGCCAAGGGTGGGAAACGCAGTGAAGTGTTGATTAGCTGCATGGAAAGCTTCTGAATCAAGACCATCCTTCGGAATCCTTGGTAGGGAAATGTTGGAAAGATGGAATAGGAACGCTGGTTAAAGATACCTTGTTCTTTGCTTACCTGGCGATCGAAAGAAAAATCCAGTGACCAGGATGTTGTCATGCTAAGTTCTTTTTATAGATTTGTGGGTTTTTTATGGAAAGCAATTACTTTAGCCAGGAAACTAAAATGTCTATTTGTGTTTTCTTTGAGACGGGCCTTTGCTTGCAATACCCTGTTTCCCCGAAAATAAGACATCCCCGGATAATAAGCTTTATTTCGTGGCAAGGCCAACCTTGATTCCTTTTGTGCATCCATGTGCACTGAAATCAGGGGTGGGCTGCTGGGGGTTCTGGGCAGTTCGGAGAACCCCCAAATCCCACTCCTGGCTGGCCCTTCTCACCCCATCCCAGCCCTCCCCGGAGTCTCCATGCAGCCTGTTTTGGATGCAGGGTAAGTGCAGGGTGCGCAGGGAGGGTGAAAAACGGGCCTACCGGAAGTTCAGGAAGGCCAGAAATGGGCCCGTTTCAGGCCTCCAGAGGGCCTCTGGAGCCCGGGGAGGCCATTTTCGCCCTCCTGGAGGCTCAAGGAAAGCCTCCGGAGCACGGGGAGGGCAAAAATGCCTCCCTGCCATGGTGCAGGAGGCTGACTAGGCCACGCCCACCATGGCCACACCCACCTAGCAACCGGACAAAGAACCCCTTGCTAAAATCTTTGAAGCCCACCGCTGACTGAAAGCTACATATTTCTTGATTGTCCATCGTTGGTCAGGGAGCATGGAAGATTGCCCATTAAAGACTAAAGCATAAAGACCTTTAGAAATGAAGAGAATCGTTGCAACCTGGATGATATTTTCAATGTGAGCACAGGGAGTCCTCAAACTACAACCACAACTGAGCCCAAATTTTCTGTTGCTAAGCAAGACAGTTGCTAAGTGAGTTTTGCCCCATTTTACGATCTACTTTCTAGCCAGTTATTAAGTGGATCACTACCGTTGTTAAGTTAGCAACATGGTTGTTCAGTGAACTCTGACTTCCCCATTGACTTTGGTTGTCAGAAGGTCGCAAAAGGGGAATCACATGATCCCGGGTACTTTGTGACCGTCATAAATGCATGCTAGTTGCCAAGGGTCTGTATTTTGATCACGTGACCACCGGGATGATGCAACACTGAACAGGGTGTGTCCAGTTTTTCAGCTTTCAATTTCCAAACATTTGGGGTGCTCAAACATTGCCTTGGGGATTGTAAAAATATTTATATATATATTTTAATTTGATTTATATCCCGCCCTTCTCCGGAGACTCAGGGCGGCTTATAGTGCATTAAGCAATAGCCTTCATACTTTTGTATATTTATACAAAGTCAGCTTATTGCCCCCACAATCTGGGTCCTCATCTACCTTAGAAAGAATGGAAGGCTGTATCAACCTTGAGCCTGGTGAGATTCAAGCTTACAGTAATTGCAGACAGCTGGTCTTTAATCAAAATGCTTTTTAGTCTGCTGAGCTATCTTTGATTAAGAATAATAGAATAGAATAGAATAGAATAGAATAGAATAGAATAGAATAGAATAGAATAGAATAGAATAGAATAGAGATGGGGATGGGGATGGGGATGGGGATGGGGATGGGGATGGGGAGAGGGAGAGGGAGAGGGAGAGGGAGAGGGATAGAATAGAAGATAGGATAGAATAGAATAAGGAATAGGAATAGGAATAGGAATAGGAATAGGAATAGGATAGGATAGGATAGGATAGGATAGGATAGAATAGAATAGAATAGAATAGAATAGAATAGAATAGAATAGAATAGAATAGAACAGAACAGAGATGGGGAGAGGGAGAGGGAGAGGGAGAGGGAGAGGGAGAGGGATAGAATAGAAGATAGGATAGAATAGAATAAGGAATAGGAATAGGATTAGGAATAGGAATAGGAATAGGATAGGATAGAATAGAATAGAATAGAATAGAATAGAATAGAATAGAATAGAATAGAATAGAATAGAATAGAATAGAATAGAATAGAACAGAGATGGGGATGGGGATGTGGATGTGGATAGGGATAGGGATAGAAGATAGGATAGAATAGAATAGGGAATAGGAATAGGAATAGGAATAGGATAGGATAGAATAGAATAGAAATAGAATAGAATTAGAATAGAATAGAATAGAATAGAATAGAATAGAATAGAATAGAATAGAATAGAATAGAATAGAATAGAATAGAATGGAACAGAACAGAGATGGGGATGGGGATGGGGATGTGGATGTGGATGTGGATAGGGATAGGGATAGGGATAGGGATAGGGATAGGGATAGGGATAGGGATGGAATAGAAGATAGGATAGAATAGAATAAGGAATAGGGAATAGGGAATAGGAATAGGAATAGGATAGGATAGGATAGGATAGGGAGTTGGAAGGGATCTTGGAGGTTATCTAGTCTAACCCCCTGCTTAGGCAGGAAACTTAGATGTGCTTGGTAAATAACTACGTACATAAATATCGTACATTTTTAACATTTTGTTTTGCTTCATTCAACAGTCGTGTGAAAAACAGTCATAAGTTACTTTTTTCAGTGCCGTTGTAACTTCACATAGTCATTAAAGAAATGTTTGTAAGTGGAAGATTCTCTGTATATCATCATACCTAATTCCGTCACTTGTGAACATTTCAGTTTTGCCTAGATGTTGATTTTAGTACTGGAATTTGGATGGTCTGAAGGACCAGATTAAAAGCAGATTATCATGGAGAAAAATCTAGCTGTGTGGTCACTAAAAGTTGATTCCGACACTTTTTAATCATTGCTATTGAGAAATAGCTGGGCAGTAGAAAATGTTTTGATTTGCCTCCTGCCGCCTCTGATTTATTGCTTTAAATAATTTTTATTCCAAGTTTTGAAACTAATAATAAGAACTAATTCGATCTAAAATACAACAGAGAAAATGAAAAGGGAAGATAGAAAGAAGAGGCTAAAAGCACAACGAGGAAAAAGAAGAAACGGGGAAAAAAAAAAGAAAAAGATATAAAGAAGGGCTTTTGATATTCTTTGGGACAGTTAGGTAACATCTTCAGCAGAGTTTAGGGCTGTGATGGCAAACCTATGGCATGCGTGTCACCTGTGGCATATTTTCGGGCACGCGACCCATTGCCCTAGTTCAGCTCCAGCGTACATGTGCATGCTGGTCAGCTGATTTTCAGCTGGCTCCGCCCACACCTCTCTTCTTAGGAGTCTTCACACAGCCTGTTTAGGGTGCCAGGTAAGTACAGGGCTCCCACGAAGACTCTGGGAGGGCATTTTCAGCCTTCGAACGGTCTCCGGGGTGGGGAGGGTGGGGGAGGCCATTTTTGCCCTCCCCAGGCTCCAGGAAAGCTTCTGGAACTTGGGGAAGGCGATAAATGGGCCTCCCTGGCCCACAGGAAGTCAGGAAACAAGGCCATTTCCGGCCTCCGGCCTCCATCACAAGACCCTCACTTGTCACACCCACCCCTGAAATCCTTATAAACAGCACACTGACACGGACACTCCTCAACTCCACTGAAGATGTTACCTAGCTTGGTAATGAAATGTTTGGAAACCAACCCACAAGCTCAGAGAACGAACCTTCGCCCTCATCCTACACCTGAACTACTCGCCACTATTGCAGAACAAAAATTGGTTTGCGTTCCACCAACGCTTATCCTTACCAGAGCTGTAGATGTTGCTGTTGCATAATTTAATCAACCAAGTGGCTCTTTATGCCTTTGGTTGTTGATGCTGCATTTACCAAGGAAAGTGTAAGAGCTGATGTTGGTGAGCATTTATCATTTATATCTATCTATCTATCTATCATCTATCTATCTATCTATCTATCTAATAGCCACTCACGCTGTAATCACGAACTCTCCAGAACCATAAAGCCTACAGACTTGAAATTTGCCACATATGTTCCTCTTGGCTTCTGGGTACTCACTAAGAAAGGGTTTTTCGAAATGACCATCAGAGCGTTAGTATTTCCTATATTATGATTAACACGCTCTGATGCTAAGGAGTTCTACTCCCCCTCCCCATCTGAAAAGAAAACTATTCCAAATGCAAAACACAAGCAGAGGAGAGGAGTTTCACTTTCAGTTTTACTTTCACAGCAGGAAGCAGCTTTAATACAGAACATTTGAGCTAAGCCATGGCCAGGCTCTTTCCTGTCTCCTTCTTGCTCACACAGCAAACACTATTTCACTTTCCAAACAGCCCTCTGATGCTAAGGAGTTCTACTCCCCCTCCCCATTTGAAAAGAAATCTGTTCCATGCTCTAGGATAGGGGAGGCATCTGTCGGGCAAGGCTGAGGGAGAGAAGGGGACAGGATAGGGGAGGCTCCTGTGGGGCAAGGCTGAGGGAGAGAAGGGGACAGGATAGGGGAGGCTCCTGTGGGGCAAGGCTGAGGGAGAGAAGGGGATAGGATAGGGGAAGCTTCTGTGGGGCAAGGGTGAGGGAGAGAAGGGGAGAGGAGAGGCCGATTGTAACTACTCATTAATTTTCAAGCTGTAAGTGTCGATTTATCACGCCTGATCACATAGTTTCGTAGCGAAGTTGGTATATGCGTGTATCTTGCTGTCTAAACTTTTGATGGTTTCTCTGGAAGGGCTTCCCCGGAGTCATTCTAGTGCATGGCGGTTTGGCAAGGCTTCCTCTATTTTTGTCACAGGAATGAGCCTTCATGGGTATCTTGGCTGCACAACTGTTAATCGAACCATGGTGTGTCTGCTGTGTGGCCCTTCAAGCATGCCTCTCTCTGTGGGAAAACAATGGCTGGAATGTCACAAGCTCTGCCGATGCACCGAGCCAAAGGGATCTTCAAAAAGTGTTGATTTGGCTGGCCTACAAAACAGCGGGAAACTCTTTAATTCGCAACGCCTTTGTCAACTAAGATGACCACTTTTGGGCCAGACTCCAATTTGAGGCCATCCTGTGTGTGGGCTGGATGAGAGCCATCAGGCTCTGAAGTGGTTCCACTGGATGACTTTCGGTCACGGCGTGTGTACATCGGTTGGATCAACCTGAGTCTACTCTCTCTAAGGATATGGAATTAGAGCTTGTGTTCAGTCGTCTTCTCAAGTTCTTCCCGTCTCAACTCTGTCTTGTTTTTGTTAGAGTGTTGGGGAAGATTAGCTGGAGGACTGTGTATAGTCCTGAATTTAGAAAGGCATTGCCAGATAGATATGGCCAAGGTAAAAGAGATAATGTGTCATTCAGCAGCTCTGCAGTAGTCTATAAAAGGTAAAGGTTCCACTCGCACATATGGGCTAGTCGTTCCTGACTCTAGGAGGCAGTGCTCATCTCCGTTTCAAAGCCGAAGAGCCAGCGCTGTCCGAAGACGTCTCCGTGGTCATGTGGCCGGCATGACTCAACGCAAAGGCACACGGAACGCTGTTCCCTTCCCACCAAAGGTGGTCCCTGTTTTTCTACTTGCATTTTTTAACATGCTTTCAAATTGCTTCGTTGGCAGAAGCTGGGAGAAGGAACGGAAGCTCACCCCCTTATGCGGCACTAGGGATTTGAACCACTGAATTTAGCTAGGTCATGGTTGTCCCATGGTTGCTTCCAAAAAGCAAGTGGACCTCCTTGATTTTTTTTTTCCTTGAAAGACACTCTTTTGAAGACAGCAAAGTTCACGTTCTGGACAGAAAGAAGCATTGGTTTGAGAGAGGGATCGAAGAGGCCATTTGTGTTAAAATTGAACAACCCTCTCTCAATAGAGGAAGAGGGATATGACACCCTCTATCTCCTCTCTACAACACAGTCCTTTCAGCAATCCCAAGAGGGTTTCACTCTGATTCAGGTGACTCTGAGGATACAGATAACTCCCAAGTGTCTAACTCTCAGAGTGCTAAGGATGAGATGACTTTAAAATAATATACCACATTTTTTGGATTATAAGACGCTCCAGACTGTAAGACGCACATTAGGTTTAGAGAAGGAAAACAAGAAAAAAAAATCTGCCTCTATCTCCACCACCCATTCACTGCTGCCGCTACCTGTTCGCTGCTGCCCTTTCGCTGCTGCGGCCTGTTTGCCATAGCCTGTTCTCTATGGCCCGTTCGCCGCAACCTGTTCGCTGCGGCCCATCTGACGAATATCACAATAGCACATTATTCGTGGTGTGGTCCCTGATACTAACTAAAAGGAGCAATCATAACAGAAGCAGATAATAGGGTTATGAAAAGGTGCCCTCTAAATGTAAATGCCTGGAGCTACCTCTATGTGTGTTTGGTGGCCATATCAATTTATTTAATAATAAGAGAATTGACGTATTCAGAATTAATTGTCCTGATTGCTGTAACTCCTGCTCAACAGTCTTGAAATTATAAAGAACACAGTGTTAGTGTAAATTTCTCATCCCTGGGGAACAACCCTGAATCAGCTTCTGGAAAATAGTCCTTACTTTCAGTTAGAGAGAAATTAATTGTGGGTGGGAATATGAAGATTTGATCGAAATGATATCTCGAGTCAATTTGGCGGTTGGGTGCAGATGTAATTTCCCACCAGATTGATTCACAAATTCAGTTTGAGTCAATTGAATGACTTAAGTGATTTGCACATCCATAGTTAATAATTAATAGTGTTCTCTGAAACATACGACTATAAATATTAATGGTGTTAAAATATTGATGAAACTGTATTAACCTTGCTCTGAAGCTTTTCTTCATGATTATTCCAGAGTTTTATGCAGATGTTGTTCGGCTGTTCTGTTATGGAACATATTTGAAGCCAACTTAAGTCTTGCAGAAATTGCTGGCGTACGATTTAATACATAATATTATAGTTAGCATTATTGTTAATAATAATAGGGTATGAAAAGGGATGGATGAAAGCAATTAGACTGGGCTCTATTGCTGAAGTCAGGACGGGTGAATTTGTCATTCCCAGCCTTCCAATTTTCTGTTTATAAATTCTCTTTCCTTTGTAATTTCCGTGTTTTTGAAAATTTCCATTCACATTCTACATATTATATATACCTTCCTCCAAATAAATGCATTATAATATGCATTCAGTATCATCTCTTATATGCAGTCTTCCCTATTATTTGGCACTAATGCACAATTGAAAAAGAATTGAATCTTGATTGTGGATGATAGTAACAATCTCGTTTTGCACTCAAATGCACACAAATCCACAACTCTCTATGATGAAATGGGAAACTTTCTGTTCTAAATCTTGAACAGACCTCTAGCGAGAGTGGAGAGGGGAAATGTAGCAGCTTTTGGAGCTGTGGTGGCGCAGTGGTTAGAATGCAGTACTGCAGTACCGCAGGCTAACTGCTCACTCCAGGAGTTCGATTCTGACGGGCTCAAGGTTGACTCCGCCTTCCACCCTTCCGAAGTCGGTAAAATGAGGGCCCAGATTGTTGGGGGCAATCTTCTGATTCTGTAAAAACCTCTTAGAGAGGGCTGTAATGTACTGTGAAGCGGTATATAAGTCTAAGTGCTATTGCTATTTTGTGCCTTCTACCACCAGATTCAGCCTCTGTCCTCAGGGGTGAAATCCAGCAGGTTCTGACAGGTTCTGGAGAACCGGTAGCGGACATTTTGAGTAGTTTGGAGAACCGGCAAATACCACCTCTGGCTGGCCTCAGAGGAGTGGGAATGGAGATTTTGCAATATCCTTCCCCTGCCATGCCCATCAAGCCATGCCCACAGAACCGGTAGTAAAAATATTTGGATTTCACTACTGCTGTAAGGTATCTAAATATGAGGTCATACAGAGATTCCAAACCTCACTCTCTCCAGAGGATTGGTGAAATCATTTCTAATTTTCTGTCCCAAAACTACCTGAAATACTGTAGATTTCCAAGCCATTGTGTTATGGCCAGTTGGCCGCTAGCTCCTTCAATAGCTGAATCAGATGAGGAGGTGGCGTGGGAGTCAGGGCCAGCATCAAGGCAAACTGAGAGCTCCGAGGGGGAAGAGGGAAAAGAGCTGTCAGTGATAGAGACAGAGGCGGAGCCTGGGCCGGCCATCAGCCCTCAGATGGAGAGTCAAGAGCTCCCAGGTCTGGAGGTGGCTGATGAGGAAGAGGAGGAACAGCTGGGTCCAGTGTCTGATGCATGGATGCGCAGAAGGCAGAGGAGAGGAGAGCAGTGGAAATCTATGGGCCGATCCTTGGGTCAGAAGATCCACTGCTGCTAGCGAAGCCCCACCCTAGCTCTGGGGATAAAAGGCAGGGGGCGAAGATGAATAGGTGTGGCAGACAAATGAATAGGCCAGCAGAAGACAGAACTGAAGACTGTCCACTGTGTTTGGAAATACAAGTAGTCCTCAATTTACAACAGTTTATTTAGTGAACAGGGTGAATAAAAATCAATGATTTTAAAAATTTAAATCCGATTTTAATAAAAATGCTTTTGGAGTAAACATCTATCTAAAGGTAGTTTTCTATTTAATATACATTAATAATTCAGTTTATGCAGCATGAAATGGAGTTTAGTTAGGTGGCATACGGCTGTATATTCTGCAGTATTTACATTTTTGGTAAACTCATTCAAAGAATCCGAGCTCTGCAAAGCTGAGATAACATGCCCTGCATTGATGCCTTCACACAATTTCACAGCAGAGATGACAGTTGCTCTTTAAAAATTATGATTTAAATCGAGTTGATTTAAATCAAGCCTTTTTACTAGTTTAGAATAGAACAGAATAACAGCGTTGGAAGGGACCTTGGAGGTCTTCTAGTCTGACCCCTTGCTTAGGCAGGAAACCCTACACCACTTCAGAAAAATGGTTATCCAACGTCTTCTTAAAAATTTCCAGTGTTGGAGCATTCACAACTTCTGGGGGCAAGTTGTTCCACTGATGATTGATTGATTGATTGATTCGATTTATATGCAGCCCTTTCTCCGGAGACTCAGGGCAGCTTACAATGCATTAAGCAATAGCCTTCATACTTTTGTATATACCTGCTTAGTAGGGCTTTTGCCCCCCCCCCCACAAGTGGTGTTCTTTTTTATACAAAGTCAGTTTATTGCCCCCACAATCTGGATCCTCATTTTACCTACCTCGGAAGCTTGGAAGGCTGAGTCAACCTTGAGCCTGGTGAGATTTGAACTCGCAGTAATTTCAGGCAGCTGGCAGCTAAGTGCTACTTAACAACACTTTAGTCCGCTGCACCACCAAAGCTCCTTAATTAATTGTTCTAACTGTCAGGAAATTTCTCCTTAGTTCTAAGTTGCTTCTCTCCTTGATTAGTTTCCACCCATTGCTTCTTGTTCTACCCTCAGGTGCTTTGAAGAGTAGTTTGACTCCCTCTTCTTTGGGGCAGCCCCTGAGATATTGGAACACTGCTATCATGTCTCCCCTAGTCTTTCTTTTCATTAAACTAGACCAGTAATGACTAACCTTTTTGCCATCATGTGCCAAAAGTGGGGGGAGCGCGGTGGGGTCACATGCATGCATGTCCACATCCATCATTTTATGCACCTCGCCCCCCCGTGCTTCCCTCACTTTTGTCACATGATGGCACAGTAGGCCCGTTTTTTGTTCTCCCCAGGCTCCAAAGCCTTTCTAGGATCCTGGGGAGGACAAAAATGGCCTTCCCCACCCCCACAGAGGCTCTCCGGAGGCCGGAAACAGTGTCTTTCCTGACTTCTGGTGGGCCCAGAAGGCCCCAAAATCAGCTGGCTGGCACACGCTTGTCTGCCGGAGCTGAGCTCAAGTGCCCACCGATATGGCTCCGCCTGCCACCTGTGGCACCTGTGCCATAGGTTTGCCATCACGGAACTAGACCTACCCAGTTCCTGCAATCGTTCTTCATATGTTTTAGCCTCCAGTCCCCTAATATTCTTGGTTGCTCTTCTCTGCACTCTTTCTAGTGATATGAATCATGATTTAAATCGACCTGATTTATTTATTTATTTATTTATTAGATTTCTATACCGCCCTTCTCCTAGCGGACTCAGGGCGGTGAACAGCCAATTAAAAAACCAATACACAAACATTAAAAACATACTAAAACCAATATAAATTAGGCTGAGAGTATAAAACCAAATAAAACTCTAAAAAATTTAAAATTTAAAAATATTTAAAAAATAGAAGGGATCAGGCAAGTCCGGCAAGTTGAAAGAGATGAGTCTTCAGAGCCCGACGAAAAGTCCGGAGGTCAGCAATTGTTCTCAGTTCTGGAGGAAGATCATTCCAGAGGGTAGGGGCTGCCACAGAGAAGGCCCTCCCCCTGGGGGTCGCCAGCCGGCATTGTCTGGCTGACGGCACCCTGAGGAGGCCCTCTCTGTGGGAGCGAACCAGCCGGTGGGAGGCAATTGGTGGCAGAAGGCGGTCCCGTAAGTACCCTTTTAAATTAAATTTAATAATTTAAATTTAAATCAAACCCACCCTGTTAGTGACTGAAGTTAAACAGCACCGAACAAAGTGACTTATGACCACTTTTCACACTTACAACCATTGCAGCATCCCCACATGAACAACGTTCGGACACTTGGCAACTGACTTGCATTTATGATGGTTGTAGTGTCCAGGGGTCATGCGATCCACCTTTTCCAATCTTTGCTGAGAAGCAAAGTCAATGAGGAAGCCAGATTCCCTTAACAACCGTGTTACTAACTTAACTACTGCAGCGATTCACTTAACAACTGGGGCAAGAAAGGTTTTAAAATGAGGCAACATTTGCTTACCAGCTGTCTCACTTAGCAACAGAAATGTTGGGCTCAATTGTGGTTGTAAATCGAGGTCTACCTGTACTCAGAAAGGTTGATCTAAGTTTGATCTAGGACAGGGATGACAAACCTTTTGGGCAATGAGTGCCCAAACTGGAACACACATGCATGGCTAGCTGGTCTTCGTGCACGCCAGAGCACCGGAAACCCCAAGATCAGCTGGCTGGCAACTGCATGCCTGTTTCTGGGGCCGTTTCCAGTCCGTTTTTTGAGCGATTTTTAGGCCGTTTTCCTGTGCTCCGGCGCCCACAAAGACCGGCTGTCTGGCAAGCCAGAAACCAGAAGAGCAGCTGCTGATGGCACGTGTGACCACAGAGAGGGCTCTGCGTGCCACTTCTGGCACTCGTGCCATACGTTCGCCATCACGGATCTAGGATACTTCTCTGGGTGACTGCAGTTTTTAAAATCCATGCCATGCAGCACATACCTCTCCGTCTTCAAATCCTCAGTGGCGTGCATGGAATTGGGATCAGGTTTGCTTATTAAGCCCTCTAAAGTTTGGAACATGTGGAATTAATACCTTGCAATTGAAAATCCTCTCGGGTCCCCCCCCCCCACTTCTTTCTGCGAGTCGAGAAAATGCTGCTTAATGATTTTTTTGGTGAGGCTCGAATTTTCCTTGCCTTCTCTCAGTGTGCCTTGTGTCCTTCTTTTGCGCAGGCTAGACGTTGGGGTGCACTCAAGCTTCGGTGCCTGAGGTTCTCTTCTCCTCCTCCAAAGTTAATGGTCTGTCATTTCTTTTTACTAGAAAATGAAAAGTCCAACGCTTCCTCCTTTGCCAGACCTAAGCATAATTTCTTTCACACATGGAGCATTTTGGTATTAGGTTGTATTTTCCCTCTCTGTGCATAGTATTACATCCTGTCTGCTTAGGTCTCTTGTCCTCGTAGACTCTGCCCCCCCACCCTCTGGCTCGCCTGGACATAACACTGCACAAAAGATTTCACAGTGCGGACTTCTTTTTTCACAAATCTTTCTACAGTGCCCAGCTGTATTAAAGCACTTTGCAATGATGTTCTTGTTAGTTGCAAAGTCGTGTCCGACCCATCGCAACTCCATGGACAACATTCCTCCAGGCCTTCCTGTCATCTACCATCCTCTGGAGTCCATTTACGCTCACGCCGACTGCTTCAGTGATGCCATCCAGCCACCTCGTTCTCTGCCGTCCCCTTCTTCTTTTGCCCTCAATCATTCCCAGCATTAGGCTCTTCTCCAGGGAGTCCTTCCTTCTCATTAGGTGGCCAAAATATTTGAGTTTCCTCTTCAGGATCTGGCCTTCCAAAGAGCAGTCAGGGTTGATCTCCTCTAGGACTGACCAGTTTGATCGCCTTGCAGTCCAAGGGACTCACAGGAGTCTTCTCCAGCACCAGAGTTCAAAGGCCTCCATTCTTTGGTGCTCAGCCTTTCTTATGGTCCTACTTTTACAGCCATCCATTGCAACTGGGAAAACCATAGCCTTAACACTTTTGTTGGCAGGGTGATGTCTCTGCTTTTTAATAAGCTATCTAGATTTTCCATAGCTTTCGTCCCCAGGATCAAGCGTCTTTTAATTTTTTGGCTGCAGTCCCCACCTGCGGTGATCTTGGAGCCCAGGAAAATAAAATCTGTCACTACCTCCATTTCTTCCCCATCTATTTGGCAGGAATTGAGAGGGCCGGATGCCATGATTTTAGTTCTCTTAATGTTGCATTTCAATTACAATGATGGGTAAGAAGTAAAAGGTAAAGATTTCCCTGTCCAGTCGTGTCCAATTTAGGGCACAATGCTCATCTCTGTTTCTTGGCCAAGGGAGCCAAGAAGACAATTTTCATAGTCATGTGGCCAGCATGGCTATACGCCAAAGGAGCACACAATGGTATTACTTTCCCACTGAAGTGGTCCCTATTAATCTACTCGCATTTGCTTCAGGGGTGGGTTCTACTTACCTTTCCTACCGGTTCGCAGTGGGGCATGCGCAAAAGCATTTTGATGACATTGGGGTCGGTGGCCAGAGCCTCCCGCCGGTTTTACTACCGGTTCTATAGAACCAGTGTGAACCGGGGGCAACCCACCACTGATTTGCTTGCTTTCAAACTGCTAGGTGGGCAGGAACAGGAGCAAGGAACGGGAGCTCACCCATTGCGTGGAGGTCGGGTCTTGCACCTGGGCTATTAGCTCTCCAGTTGACAAGCTCAGTGTCTTTAACAGCTGGGCCATTGCACTCCAGTTAAGAAGTGGAATACAGGATTTAAGAAGTGTCAGAGCAACCCCTTGCATTCCAACGAGGATGATACATGGATATTGACTATGTCCAAACAGCTGTGTTGTTGACTGAAGAACGTCAACTTCTCCAGGTATCTAGAGAAGGTAGCTTTTTATATGGCAAAAGCACTTGTGTTGGAATCTGGCACTGAGTTATTAGAAGGGGAATAAAGAGAAACATCGGCCTTCAACCACTGCTAGGCAGAAAGTGGCCCAGGACGGATCCTCCCTAATTTCTTCTCAACATTTATCAGACAGTTATGCAGAGCATGCTTTAGTCAGGCAAGATTTTGTCTGCGGGCGAAGATGCAATAAAGAGCTGAGCTTTTACAGGTTTTCTTTTTGGTTACCCGTGCCTGATAGCACTGCATAAATTGTAGAACCACTTGATGGGTGGATATCATACAGAGAGAAGAGGGTAGGGTTGCTAGACTACAATTTCTCTGGCATTACCCATGGTGGCTGGGATCAGCAGATCAGAATGTTTGGGAGGCCATATAGCTTCCTAGACTACTGTACTCTCATCCTTCTACATGTACTGTGGATTGAACATTATAAAAACTGAGAGCATAGAAGCCAATATTGTCTCACTTTTTGTCTCTCAGGTTGCCCAATGCAGAGTTTTCAAAACATGTAATTCATCCATTAAAAAGGGGAAAACCCAAAATCTTAAATCAAGAAGCAAAGCTTCAATGATTAAAAAACATCCTTCTTTCCCCCATCTCCTCCCTCCTTCCTTCCATATTTATCTATGTCTTGCTTACATAATGGACTTTCCACCTTCACCTTCTCAATGCAGTTACTAGTGGCAGGTATGTATTTACGTTCTCTACATTTCTCCTCTGAGAATCTCTTGGCATGAGCAAAGGTATTGTATCAGGGGTGAAATGCTCCCGGTTTGGACCGGATCGCCCGATCTGGTAGCGATGGAGGTGGGTGGTTTGGAGAACTGGTAGCAAAAATCCCTGCTCCAACCCATACCCAGCTGAGCTGCACAATCATCAAAGGCTTTTTTTTTTTTACTTTTAAAAGCATTTTTTTACAACCCCTTTGGCTGAAAAAATGCTTTTAAAAGTAAAAAAAAATAAGCCTCTGATGATCGTGCAGCTCAGCTGGGATCCTCAAAGGCTTTTAAAAGCATTTTTTCTACAACCTCTTCAGAGATTGTAGAAAAAAATGCTTTAAAAACTTCTGAGGATCCCAGCTGAGTTGCCTGATTGGCAGAGGCATTTAAAAGAAAAAAAGCCTCTGCCGATCAGGCAACTCAGCTGGGATCCTCAGAGCCTTTTGAAAGCATTTTTTTACAACCTCTTCGCCGAACCTCTTCAACGAACCTCTTCGTTGAAAAAAATGGTTTTAAAAGTAAAAAAAAAAAAATGGCCATGCCC
The DNA here is from genome assembly GCA_030761175.1 of Masticophis lateralis. Taxonomy (NCBI): domain Eukaryota; kingdom Metazoa; phylum Chordata; class Lepidosauria; order Squamata; family Colubridae; genus Masticophis; species Masticophis lateralis. The sequence continues at coordinate 9,180,662 of JAUDYJ010000009.1, read as the reverse complement.
ACCCAGTCACATTACACCCCCCCCCCACCACCACCAAGCCATGCCCACAGAACCGGTAGTAACAAATTTTAGATTTCACCACTGTATTGTATGGTGGGATATGATCATATTCTGAGTAGTGTCTTTATTTCTTGACTGTATTCACATATCAAATCCAGGTGTGGTTTGTTTGTTTGTTTATTCAACTTACATGGCTGCCCATCTCAAGTGCGTGACTGGACAGCTTGCAATGTCACACACACACACACACACACACACCCCAATGCTAAAATAAAACAAGAAATAAAACACACAGCAGCCAGACATCATTAAAAAAGCCCTTAACATAGCCAAGAAACTTTGCTTGCTGTTTGCCTTGAGGTGTGGTGTGCGTACCAAGCCAAAAACCATAATGATTTGTAAACCATGTTTAATGGCAGCGTGTATTTTGCAAACCCAGCCGATTTTTGTTTTTTCAGAAAACAGCAATTAAGCAAGGTGATTCTTTATGATGTATGAACCTTATGCTTCTTAGCTGCTGTCACCATAACCTTATGACTTATCTGGTCATCCAGTTTGTTCGCTTCAGTTTGTAGTTTGAGAAATGGCATTAAAAACAAACAAACCAGAATAAACTCCAAAGTAGAAAAGCTTTTCTACCAGAAAATAAGACATTTCACCCAAAGGTGATATAAAGCTCTACACGGCAGAGGACTTGGTTAATTGAGGCCCCCCTATAGTCTCATATGGTATCTGCCTGGCCAATTTGTTCCTACAGGATTAGTGAACTCCTGGTTCCATCAGTTAAACACTATTATCTTTCAGGACCCTTCTCTGTAGCAAAATCTACCCTCTGGAATGAGGATTCTCCTAAGATCCAGATGCCTCTCGCTCTGCTGTTGTATAGAAGAGTTGTGAAGACCAGACTCTTCACCAGGTCTTTGGTGACGGACAGAGGTGGGTTTCAGCAGGTTCTGACCAGTTCTGGAGAACCTGTAGCGGAAATTTTGAGTAGTTCAGAGAACTGGTAGTAAACATTCTGACTGGTCCCGCCCCCATTTATCCTCTGCCTCCCAAGTCCCAGCTGATCAGGAGGAAATGGGGATTTTGCAGTAACCTTCCCCTGGAGTGGGATGGGAATGGAGATTTTACAGTATGCTTCCGCTGTCACGCCCACCAGGCCATGCCATGCCCACCAAGCCGCACCCAGAGAACCGGTAGTAAACATTTTTGAAACCTATCACTGGAGAAGGAGAGTGAGAAACCCCCCTCATCACGCTTGCCATCTTTGCTTTCTTTTCCTTTTTACATTTTATGGTAATTAATGTGTTTGTTGTGAGCTATCCAGAATCACTGCAAGTCAGGAGGAGGCATACAAATTTAATTAGACCCATGTCCCTCCTGGCTTGTGAAAGCTTCCTTAGGAAGGAGGAGACCTTCCTAGTCTTTCCTAGTCAGCAACCTTAAACACTCAAAGAGCCACAAAAGTCCTAACTGGAAGCCCCCGTTCAATTCTAGACGAGTGGAAGTCCGGTTCCCCCACCATAGAGTTTCCTCCTAGCACAGCATCCTTTTTCCTCTACCTGTCCTAACTGAAAACCCTATCAATTGTAGAGCCGACCAGCAACAGGGAGCTGCAGCAGAGGGATGAAAGAGCCACATGCGGCTCCAGAGCTGCGAGTTGCTGATCCCTGGGTTAGAAAGATGGATACCAATGTGCCCTTTTTCATCGTGCAGGTGAAAAAGATCTCTGACAGCTGAGTCCCCAATAGATTGACATTAATAGCTGGTAGATGTCTTCCATTTTAAACTAATGGAAGTGGAAAATTATGAAAAAGGAAGGTATTCTGAAGTCTTGATTTGTTCAAAGAGCTGGAATGCGCCGAACACATGGGAAGATATTTCTGTCCTTTACTTCCTGACTTTAACAAACCTCCAACTAGGGTGGTCTGTGGGAAAGTGAGGGGGGTTGAGTAGGGGAGGACAAGCCATTCACTGTTGCTTTAGCCTAGGAATCTGTGTTTATTTGGGCACCTTCTGCAACTTTCAAGTGTTTCTTCTGAGGGCATTCTGTGACTTGGAAACATTAAAAAGAGAGAGGTCATCTTAAGAGGAAGGAATGGAGAAGGTGATGGATGGAGCTTGAAATATTGTTGAAACAGCTTTTGAGTGTCTTCTCTATAATCATTGCCAATGTTCAACCATATTTCAGGAATAAATCCTCAAGAAAGAAGAATAGGTAGGTTTTGGAACACCTTCCATATTTCAGGCAGGGAGTCTGCTCTCATTTGGCTTAGAAACTGTTGAGTATTGAAGACCTCCTCATGGATCTTCCTCAAGAAGGAATTCCCTGGCAGTGAGAACAGTTAATCAGTGGAACAGCTTGCCTCCTGAAGTTGTGGGGGCTCAACTGGTGGAGATTTTTGAGAAAAGATTGGACAGCCTTTGTCTGAAAACCAGCTCCAACTGGTCCAGAATGCAGCTGCGCGGGTGATATTGGGAGTGACATGGCGCTCACATGTGACACCACTCCTACGCGAGCTGCACTGGCTTCCAGTGGTCTTCCGGGTGCGCTTCAAGGTGTTGGTTCTTACCTTCAAACTCCTCCATGGCTTAGGACCTGGGTATCTACGAGACCACCTTCTGCAACCGATAACCTCCCACCAACCAGCATGCTCCCACAGGGTAGGCCTTCTCAGGGTGCCATCACTAAAGCAATGCCGACTAGTGGTTCCCAGAGAAAGAGCCTTTTCTGTTGGGGCACCTACCCTTTGGAACAGGTTACCCCCAGGGATACGAATGATCCCAGATCTTCGTACTTTCCGTCGTTCTCTTAAGACCTTTCTTTTTCACCAAGCCGGTCTGGCATAAATCTTTTCTAATTTTTTAAATCTTTATGCTGAAAATTCTTAACGGTTGAGCCAAACTGGCTTAATTATTTATATTCACATTCTATATGTATGTCATTTTAACTGTTCACCGCCCTGAGTCCTTCAGGAGAAGGGCGGTATAGAAATTGAATAAATAAATAAATAAATAAATAAATAAAATGGCATGAAGACTTCTTCTTGGGCAGAGAATTGGCCTAAAAGACCACCAAAGTCTCTTCCAGGTCTATGATTCTATGTTTCTATGATCTGTGTTCAAAAATAGCTGCTTGGGTCTTAGTCTGAGGTTGAGGGGCATCATTTAGAGAACTTGAGTCCATTGCTTTGCCAATGACTTTATCAGCTTTCAGTGTTTTGGAAAGTTCTTCAAATTCCTCAAATATTTCATATAATCCAGTAAACGTATTGATAACAGCAGCTAGATTTCTTTGGAGGACAATATTGGCTACTCTAGCATAGGTAAACAAGCTAACTGTTATTTGACTTCTCAATGAGCCAGGACCAGGTGGAGCATTGAATTTGACTAAAGGCTTCTCAACCAGCACTATGGAAAGTGATGGGGCTTCAAAATGGGGGAAATGCCAAATATTCTAACCCTGGAGCTATCCTTCCTCCATTGAGATATAGGTTTTTTTTAATTTGATTTATATGCCGCCCTTCTCTGGAGACTCAGGGCGGCTTACAATGCGTTAAGCAATAGCCTTCATACTTTTGTATATTTATACAAAGTCAGCTTATTGCCCCCACAAACTGGGTCCTCAATTTACCCACCTTAGAAAGGATGGAAGGCTGAGTCGACCTTGAGCCTGGCTAGGATTGAACTCGCGGTAATTGCAGACAGCTGGATGTTAAATACTGCCTTAGTAGGAGGCATTAGCCTCCTACGCCAGTCAGGCTCCTAGTTAGGGTTATCATTGCTTCCGTTGGCTTCTGAGTGAACTTTTTCAGGTTTCTAGCACCTAGCAATCACCATAATCATGTCTTCGTTGTCTTTTGCCTTGTTCATCTCATGCCCCTTCTCCTCATGACTTTTTTTGGTCTTCTTCTGTATGATGTTGTCTTCACCTTATCCCCAGCTCACAAATGACCTGTGATTCCTTTCTTGTACCGGTGTTAAAACAGTAAGTTTTCCTTTTCCTGACATCATCCAAGGGCATGGATGTGTTTAAATCTATTAGGCGGTCACCTATTACTGTGGAAGGAAGTCTAGGGACTGGAGTGGCTGAGAACAGAGGAAAGAGAAGCAGGTTTGGGATCAACAATGGGGTCAAAAAATGTCAGGCCAGACTGTTCTCTCCTGACTCCAGGATGGGTGGAGAGCATTTCAACTCAACAATGGGAAGTGCCCTTAGATTTTTTTTTTTTTTTTAAAAATGGTTCCTTCAACTCATACAGTTGGGTTCCTGCATAGACTTTTCCTTCATCAAGGATGTTTTCCTTCCAGCCTCACATCACTGTACCTGGCAGTAGCAGGTACCTCACACACATTCTCCACAAGCAAAGCTGCCTTGGTAACTTAACGTCTTGATTTTCTGGAGGACCTCTAAGTGGGTCTATGAATACATACAAAAATGTTGGGGTTTAACCAGTGGTGAAATCCAAATTTTTTTACTACCGGTTCTGTGGGTGTAACTTGGTAGGTGTGGTGTGGCTTGGTGGGCGTGGCTTGGTGGGTGTGGCAGGGGAAGGAAACTGCAAAATTCCCATTCCCTTCCCACTTCAGGGGAAGGATATTGCAAAATCCCCATTCCCACCCCACTCCTGGGGGAAGGATATTGCAAAATCTCCATTCCCACCCCACTCCTGGGGGAAGGATATTGGAAAATCTCCATTCTCACCCCACTCTGGGGCCAGCCAGAGGTGGTATTTGCCAGTTCTCCAAACTACTCAAAATTTCCACTACCAGTTCTCCAGAACCTGTCAGAACCTGTTGGATTTCACCCCTGGGTTTAACCAAACCACTTTGGGTCAACAGTAATTGAAGGTTTTTCCTTCCACTTTGTAGAATTGGTACTTTGGGAAGGGCATAAGCCGGAGACATCTTTTGGTTTCCAAAACTCTGAATATATCCAAGACTATAATGGAAAAATCTCTTGTTGAAGTCTATATAGAAGTTGGTTTCTTGATCTTGTCTAGCTTTGTGGGCCATGACACAGTTATCTCCAAGCTATTTCAAGATATCTGCAGCTTTCTTCATTTTTGAATGACATTATGGAGGATGGGAGGCGGGAAAGGTAAGGAATTGGGAGCAGGGTGAAATAAGATTTGCCATCAATGGAAAAAGGGATTGAAAAGACCAACATTGCTGCAGTTACAGATGCAAACTGGCTAAGTCACCAATAAACTGACCGAGTCAGCAATAAATTGACTCTATTCATGAACACAGCCAACATTGTAAAATTGAGCAGGTTCCAGGCCATCAACAGGAGTGTGTGTGTCAAAATTGCAAGACGGAGTCATGGTGGAAGCCCTTCTCCTTTGGTAGTCAAGGAGCTTCTATCACAATGCTGTGCCTGAGCAGGAGGTGGAGGAGGAGAAGGAGATGGGTGTGAAAGAATGTGGCAGCTTTTACATATCTGTTTGAAATCAGAAAGAATGATATTTCCTGTAATTAGGAGGAGGAGAAGGAGAGATAGACACAGTGGTGGGATTCAACCAGTACAGACCGGTTCGGGTGAGCCGTTAGTTAAATTGCTGGCTGGCCCCGCCCCTTTCTGCCCTGCTCCTTCCAGAAATCCCCACGCATCCCATTTTGGCTCCCAGATAAGTGCAGGGAGGCCTCCTAGACCCAAAATGGGGCTCGGGGCCAGCGCCTCCTTCCCCACAGCCTGTTTTCACTCCCAGGAGGCTTCAGGGAGGCCTCCTAGGCCCAAAAAGGTGTGCGGGGGACAGCATGTTCCCCCCACCCCACATGACCCGTTTTGGCTCCCAGTGGGGTGCAGGAGGCCGAGTGCTACTGCCTGTCACACACCCCGGCCACGCCACCAAGCCACGCCCACAGAACCGGTAGTAAACAATTTTGAATCCCACCACTGGATAGACAATTGAGGTTTCTCATCTTCTAGCCTGCATGAACAATAAATAGTCCTTGAAATCTACAAGTTGGAGACTGTTGGAATAGTTGTCCGTTTAATTCAATGTGTTTTGTCAACAGTGACTTACAACATATTTTACTGGCTGGACCTTTGTTCTTCCTGGCAAGGCTGACCATATGTTTAAGCAAGAATGGTTCTCAACATGTACAATATATCATAGAGCATGGCAAATATTCAGTAATTACTTACAGTCTGGCTTCTGAGGGGGCGAAATGTCTACAAATATTGCAAATAAGCCGATTTGCTTTAAAAAAAAGGAGTAACCTAATAGTCCTTTTCTTTATTTCTTTATTTCTTTTCTTTATTTTATTTTATTTTTCTACTTTTGGGGTATTTCCCATTAAATATGCTAAGTTTATCTTCCCCCCCTTTCATTAACATATATCTATAACAATACAGTAGAGCTCTTTATATGAAGTAAGCAGTTTAAGATCAAAACCTTTACTATACAACAAATATTTTGATGTGAGTCATAGTGATTCTTTTCTCAATGTTATACTCAGCTTTAAATGAAAAATTTGATATTTGTAATACAGAACAGACATCCTAAACTGAAACTAATATTGATAGAATAGTTTCTCCTCTTCTGTATTGTCAATAATCTATCTAAAGAATAGAATGTTAATAATCTTTGATATAAAGAGTGATATTTTTTTATCTTTTATATATGTATAACATGATATAAACATTACTGTATTGAATCAATGCAGTAGATCGAGATTTAAAATAATATAATTTTAAAAAGGGTGGAAGAGGTTGACCATGGCCTCCTTTGATGGCTTTGCAATACAATTGTTTTATCCCCTAGGACTTTTAGGAACCCGGTGGCTCAGTGGCTAAAACGCTGAGCTTGTTGATTGAAAGGTTGGCAGTTCAGCGGTTCAAATCCCTAGTGCCGTGTAACGGGGTGAGCTCCCGTTCCTTGTCCCAGCTTCTGCCAACCTAGCAGTTTGAAAGCAGTAAAAAAAAAATGCAGGTAGAAAAATAGGGACCACCTTTGGTGGGAAGGTAACAGTGTTCCGTGCGCCTTTGGCGTTGAATCATGCTGGCCACATGACCACCGAGACGTCTTTGGACAGCGCTGGCTCTTTGGCTTTGAAATGGAGATGAGCACAATCCCCTAGAATCGGGAACGACTAGCACATATGTGCGAGGGGAACCTTTACCTTACCTTACTAGGACTTTCTGGGGGGAGTAATTTAATTTGACTTGTGCTTCTGTTGCCTGGTGTTTTTTAATTGTTTTATGTGTTTATTGGAATTGTATTGCCCTGTGTTACGTTGGGCCTCTGTGGAGAGCTGTTTGGTGAAGCCAAGGTATTAAAAAAATCAAATAAAATGAAATGCCACTGGCTGTCTCACAGGAATTAAAGTCAACAGTAACTAAGCAAAAGGACAAAGCTGTACTTAAAAAAAAAAAAGAACAAAAGAGAAGAGAAAGGACAGCCGTTGCAAGTGGCAATTGAATTTATAAAAGTTTCTTTTTAAAAAACAAGCAAGAGAATCTGTTTAGGCGGCGTTTTGCTCACTCCAACCTAATCCTGTCCAATTTTTTGAATGTTCAGGGGTTATAAATTACACTGGGTTTGATTAAGCACTTGAAAATGAAAAATCAGCAGGTTTTTGCCCTTAGAGGACCCTGGATAGTGGCTCGTTTGAAAAAGAGTTTGCCAAAGCATCTTTTGAACAAGAACAAAAAAAAAAAAAAAAAAAAAAAGAGAGAGAGAGAGAAAGAGAGAGAGAGAGAGAGAGAGAGATCTTGCTGTACTTGGTAAATAGTTCCGCACCCTTTTTCTAATTGTGGTCCTGGAGGAGAAATAGACCTTTGAAAACATTTCTTAGAAGCGGGTGCAGGTGGCAGTGGCAGAATTTGGAGGGAAGGGAATTGTGCATCCAAAAGCAATGATGGTTGTCTATTGCTTCTCAGCAAAGAGAGAGAACTGGAGGAGCTTCTTGGATAAGAAGTGGAACGTCTTCGAGGAAAAACAAAGGAAGTCCAGTTGCCTTTTGAAAAAGCACCTTTGGGACAATCTTGATGGATGGCTAAACACAAATCCCCTTAATTCTGTTCCTTTTACCATGCAGGGACATTGTCTACAAATGTTGCCTCGGTCTATCCTTCTTATAATCCAACGAAACCACTTGCTTCCCAAATTGGCAGCTAATGTACATTTTGCTAATTAGCTCATTTTAAATTAATTTCAGAAGTAGGTTGCAGTTTGCCTTAGTCATTTATTCCTGTTCCATGGCTTTCCAGGTTTCTCAAACATCTCCAGATGCCCATGGTTGAAGCTGAGGGATCCTTAAAAAGCCTGCTTATTTCGTTTCCTCTCAGGCTCCAAAAACTGAGAAAGACACATTGAGATTCTTCTATGCAGATTCCTTTATTGTTCCTCACCCATGGACAGAAATCTTGTCAAACTAAAAGTAGACTACTTGCCTCATCAGACATATACTCTGGAACTATTAGAATAGAATAACAGAGTTGGAAGAGACCTTGGAGGTCTTCTAATCCAACTTCTTGCTTAGGCAGGAAACCCTACACCATTTCAGACAAATATATATAATATAGGGCAGTGATGGCTAACCTTTTTGCCATCGTGTGCCAAAGTGGTGGAGGGTGCAGGAGGGTCGCTCATGCGTGTGCCCACTCCCACAATTCTATGCGACACCCCCCCCTCCAGGCTCCAGAGTCTTTCTAGGAGGCTGGGGAGGATGAAAACGGCCTTCCCCACCCCACTGAAGACCCCCTGGAGCCCGGAAAAGGCCTATTTGCCATCTTCCAGTCCCACTGGAATGCCCATTTTTCACTGTCCCCAGGCTCCAGAGGCTTTCTAGGATGCTGGGGAAGACAAAAATGGCCTTCCCCCTGTCTCCTGGAGGCAGGAAATAGCATTTTTCCTGACTTCCGGTGGGCCCAAAAGGCCCGAAAATCAGCTGGCTGGTATGCGCATGCACGACAGAGCTGAGCTCGCGTGCCCATTGATATGGCTCCGCGTGCCATCTGTGGCACACGTGCCATAGGTTCGCCATCATGGATATAGGGTTTTTAACTATGGGCCTAATTGATTTAATTGGATTTTAATACTGTTTTAAATTTTGTATTTCTGTATTTTATTTGCTGGCTGTCCACCACCCCAAGTCCTTCAGGAGAGGGGTGGTATATAAATATAATAAACATAAACATCCAACATCTTCTTAAAAACTTCCAGTGTTGGGACATTCACAACTTCTGCAGGCAAGTCGTTCCACTTATTAATTGTTCTGTCAGGAATTTTCTTCTTAGTTCTAAGTTGCTTCTCTCCTTGATTAGTTTCCACCCGTTGCTTCTTGTCCTGCCCTCAGGTGCTTTGAAGAATAGCTTGACTCCCTTTTCTTTGTGGCAACCCCTGAGATATTGGAAGACTGCTATCATGTCTCCCCTGGTCCTTCTTTTCGTAAGACTAGACATACCCAGTTCCTGCAACCGTTCTTTATATGTTTTAACCTCCAGTCCCCTAATCCTCTTTGTTGCTCTTCTCTGCACTCTTTCTAGAGTCTCCACATGTTTTTTATATCGTAGGGACCAAAACTGAATGCAGTATTCCAAGTTGGCCTATTAGGGACCACACTAACTATTAGGGAGGAGCCATCTCCACCTTCTTTCTCTTACACAAAGTATCTGAAGTAAGTTGTCTCTTGTTCCTCTGGAAAGCAGCCCCTCCCTCCTGGGAATGCAGACAACATTCCATCACATTTCCTCTGTTCTAAGGTTGAAAATCTTTGGTCCTTTAGGGATTGTTAGACTATGATTCCATTCACCCCTGATCATTGCTTGAGCTTGATGGAAGCTTGAGTCTGGTAACAGATTCAAGCAGAGTCTGATAACTTAAAAAAAAACACCCCATCTTTGCAGTATCATTTTGTGTCCTTCTTACCATGCATTAAAAATATGGTAACATGGGACTTTCCAATCTAAGGATGAGTGGCTGTTCCCCACGATACCACTTAATTGACTTTTCAGTTTGCTCCATCCTGCATTCCACCTTCCCCATTCAATTTTCCTCACCCATGAAAATTAAAAAAAAAAAACATTCTTGCAGGAACTGTATGTTATGATGACATTGAGATGGCCTCTTCGCTTTGCTCTGTTTATCAGCACACAGGAACTCCTGCCTAAAGCAGAAGTGGAAGGAAGAGGAAATTGTTGCAAACTCACACATCCTTGTGGGAAAAATTGTGGGATCGCAAAAAAAAAGGGGGCCCTAATTCTAAATGCATGCTTGGAAGCTTTGCTGCACCTTTGGCAAGTGGCCATTTCATTTCCCTGTAGCTCCCCAAGGTGTTCAGGGCTACGGATTGACCTGGGTGGGAGACAAAGCCCCACCTTCTGTGCTAACAACTGCTCTCCAGGATTGGCACTCAGAGCTGCACATGGTCTTTTTCTAGTGCCTTTCCTTCCTGGCAGGTTGGCACATGGGTGGGGATGGCAAGGGAAGGAAGGGAAGGGAAGGGAGGCCTCCAAGCGTCTGACAGACAAGGGGCCCTTTGTAAGTGGAGCTGGTGAATCGGCTCAGTGCTGTGGTTTCCTTCTCTGGGATGATCCAATCTGTTATTCCACCAAAACAGCTTCTTGTAAAAGGCTCCCTGAGGATGGCTGCGGCTGAAGGTCTTGAGATGTTTTGTCTTGGTTTCAGATTAGCCAACTGACTTGGAATTTTGCTACCCACTTCCACGTCTGGACAAATTATTGAAATTGTACGGAGAGAGAGAGAGGCTGGGGAGGAAATCACTGTGCCTCACCTACCTTCCATGCTGCAGCTTTGGTTGGGAGCAGAAGGGCCTTGTGCAGAAGATCAAAATCGTGATGAGGGCCTGGGTTTCCCTGGGTGGTCAGTGCCATTTGCTAATATAAACCAGATTTTTCAGAACTGCCCTAATGTCTCTGATGGAGGTACCGTGTTTCCCCAAAAATAAGACCCTGTCTTATATATTTTTGAACCCTGAAATAAGTGCTTGGCCTTATTTTCAGGGAGGTCTTATAATTTTGGGGCGCGTGAAGCAAGACGGGGCTCCTCTTGCTGTCTTACCTGATTTCCAGCTCTGTCTCCATAACCCTAACCAGAGGAAATGTCAGGGACCGGCTGTGCATGCATTTACATATTTTTGGGGAGGGCTTATTTTAGTACATGCCCTCAAAAGCCCGATTGGGCTTATTATCAGGGGATGTCTTGTTTTTGAGGAAACGGGGTATTTGCAAATTTTTCAGGCCCTGAGCTGCCCCCCACCCCCACCCCAATATGATCCAAATCTTGCAAAATTCTATAATCTTGATTTGAGTCTTTTCATTCCAGGAAGGCCCAAAACTCATGTGAGAAAATCAACAACATTGCATTTTGTTTTTATTTTCCCAGTTGGGAGTTGAATGGTCTGCTATTAGCATCAGTCATGTCACAATCTCTTCTCTAGGGTCCATTAGAGAAGATGTTGCTACCTACCACACAAGGAAACAATTATTCCAGCGTGCAACAGGACACTTGAAGAGTGTCCAAGGTTGTCTCTCTCTCCGGGGTCTCCATAATTCTTACAGCAGCAAAAAGCTGGGTTTTATCCAGAGGTGGGTTTCAGCAGGTTCTGACCAGTTCTGGAGAACCAGTACCAGAAATTTCAAAGAAATCGGCAAATACCACCTCTGACTGGCCCCGCCCCCATCTATTCTCTGCCTCCTGAGTCCCAGCTGATTGGGAGGAAATGGGGATTTTCCAGTAACCTTCCCATGGAGTGGGGAGGGAATGGAGATTTTACAGCAGGGGTCTCCAACCTTGGTAACTTTAAGCCTGGCAGACTTCAACTCCCAGAATTCCCCAGCCAGCAAAGCTGTAAGGACCGCCTCTCCTTCCAACTTAAGAAAATAAAAACTCTTGAAACAAGAGTATTTCAAAAGGAACCTTTTGTTAAGCAGAAGTGGCAGCAATGGATTCAAAGCAACGTCTGATTACTCTTAGGCAAGACACGCAGGATTAAAGCAGTAGGGACTGGGGAATTCTGGGAGTTGAAGTCCACCAGGCTTAAAGTTGCCAAGGCTGGAGACCCCTGTTTTACAGTATTCTTCCCCTGCCACGCCCACCAAGCCACGCCACACCCACCAAGTCACGCCCACATGCCCGCTTTGCTGGCTGGGGAATTCTGGGAGTTGAAGTCCGCCAGGCTTAAAAGTTGCCAAGGTTGGAGACTCCTGTTTTACAGTATCCTTCCCCTGCCACGCCCACCAAGCCACACCATGCTACACCCACCAAGCCACACCCATAGAACCGGTAGTAAAAAAATTTGAACCCCACCACTGGTTTTATCATCACGTTTTACCCAGAAGTGTAAAAGAGAGCAAATTCCTGAAGGAAGGCCCAAGAGGTGATCCATCAAAATTATTCTCTTCTCTTGTGGTCTGCCAGATGCTTGGCAATCTTCTTCCTTTCTTTCTGTGTTCCCAGAGCAGCAGTAAAACAAAGGAAATTGCTTTGTTAATGAGAAATGAGTGCAGGTCAACGATGGAGCACCTGCTTTTCAGACAGAAGATCTCAAGTTCAAGTTTTGTCACGGTTAAGAGAGCTGAAGACAATGTCTGTCTGTGGGGTTTTTTTTTTTCCTTCCCCCTTTCTCTTGAGTTCCAGCTTTTAACTGCTTCATTCCTGCCTGGAAATGAAATGGCTTCAAGAATCTCTTTCATGTTTCAACATGTCCTCCACTTTGGCCATATTAATGAGCTGGCGTTCTATCCAAATAAACCCCAAGGTGCTTCTTCTGTCCATTTATAGTCTGTTCTTCATGGTTTATCCAAAGTTCTCATTAAACAAATTACGTCAAATATGTCCCAAAGGTGATTTTTCAGGAGGCAACTGGGCTTTCTGATTTTCTTTTGAAGATGTTTTGCTTCTCATCCCAGAAGCTTCTTCAGCTCTGACAGGATAGTGGGGAACGGAAGGATTTATATTCCTTGCAGACCATTTGCAAGGAAGCTGATCATTTGCATTCTTTTTAGAGAGTCGTTGTTAGGATATGATTTGGGCCTAACGGTTGTCCAGGCAATATATGTGTTCTGTGACTTTAGTCTGCTAGTTTTCTGCTAGTTGTTACACAACAACAATATCCTTAACAGTCGTTGAGGCCACTTGGAAGTTTGTCTGTGTCCTCGGGGTCTCCTGAGTGGTGCTCCTGGTTCCTATAGTCTGCAATTTTTCCTCTGGATATCCATTCCTACTCCCACACCATTCCAAGGGTGTTCATCCCGAATTGTAGCTAAAAGTCTGTAGCGATTTTCTAGGTACAGATCATCACAGAAAAAAAAATCCATCTATGAGGTTCCTACGTGTCAACAATGGTTTGCTGACACATAATCCATCATGTAACCTATAATAACGTAACAGTAATTCTCCCTTCATTGGCAGCGACAAAGAAGCCCAAAATATTGGGAGCAGCCCAGATCAAAGTAGCACAGTGTCTGGGTTGTAAGGCTGTCTACATGCTGGAGAGGTAGGAAAGTGGAGCTGTGGTTGTTTTCAGTCTGGTTTTTTGCAATAAATAAATAAATAAATAAATGTGCACATGTCCAGACTCTTGTTCCTTTGTTTCTGTGTATTTGATGTCACTCTTTTGGAAAGAGACACCCGTTGTTTTCTACCCAACAATTCTTTGCGGAAAGCTGAGATTACGTTTCCCTCTTCCTCTCTGTCCTCACTTCAGCATCACATTCGCTTTCAACATCAGACTATGGAAACGGAGTTAGAAGGGATTTCAGAATTTTTCTCTGGTCAAATTTAGATTGCCAGATTTTATCAGAGAGCTTGATTTTAATCCCCTCTAGTCAGTTTCAGCGCCTAATAAACACCCCCCCCCCAATTTTCCGCCCCATAAAAATAGCAAACCCTTCCCTTTAGCCGCCTTCCAAAAGCAAAATGAAAATACCACAACCCTGAAAAAAAAATTGCGCTGACTAGCAGAAGAAGTCACAGCTACCCGAAAGCATTATTATAAATGCAGCCAGGCGTGCAAAGGGCATCGATTGTGGAGAGCAGATAGCATTAAGAGGACCTATCGGAGCACGGACTGTATGTTACATGGACTATGTGTTACTTCGAGATAGTAAACACGCACATGTTCTTTTTGTTCAGTTGTGTCTGACTCTTTGTGACCTCATGGACTGCAACACACCAGGTCCTCCCGTCCTCCACTGTCTCCTGGAATCTACCCAAATTCATGGTCATTGTGTTGATGACCATATCTAACCATCTGATCCTCTCCTGTTCCCTTTTCCTTTTGCCTTCCATCTTTCCCAACATCAGAGTCTTTTCCAATGAGTCCTCTCTTTCCATTTGCTGGCCAAAGAATTTGAGCTTCAATATCTGCCCTTCAGTCAGACTTGATTTCCTTTAGGATTGACTGCTTTGACCTCCTTGAGGTCCAAAGAATTCTCAAGAGTCTTTTTCAGCACCATGACTTGAAAGCATCAATACCTCGGTGGTGAGCCTTCCTTATAGTCCAACTCTCACAGCCATACATGACTACTGGGAAGAGTATAGCTTTGATTATATAGACCTTTGTTGGCAAGGTGATGTCTCTGGTTTTTAATATGCTGCCTAGAAACATGCACATGTGGACCACATATATTGTGCTCTTATAGCTGATGTTCTACATATGCATGGGAGGCCCAGTTTGTTTGCAAAATAGCTGTGCTTGACAAGAAGTAAACGAGAGAGAAAGAAAGAAGGAAAGAAAGAAAGAACAAAGGAAGGAAGGAAGAAAGAAAGAAAAGAGAGAGAGAGAGAGAAAGAAGGAAAGAAGGAAACAAACAAACAAAGAACAAAGGAAGGAAGGAAGAGAGGAAGGAAGAGAAAGAAAGAAAGAAAGAAAGAAAGGAGAGAAGAGGGAGAAAGAAAGAAGGAAAGAAACAAAGAAACAAAGAACGAAGGAAGGAAGGAAGAAAGAAAAGAGAGAGAGAGAAAGAAAGAAAGAAAGATTTGATTTAGATTTATAGATTTATTGGATTTATATACCGCCCTACTCCCGAAGGACTCAGGAAAGAAAGAAAGAAAGAGTAAGATGATTAAAGGTTAAAGGCCTGGAGACTAAAACATATGAAGAACGGTTGCAGGATTTGGGTTTGACTAGTCTAGAGAAAAGAAGGACTGGGTTGGGGGACGACAAATACATGATAACAGTATTCTAGTATTTGCCACAAAGAGGAGTGGGTCAACATATTTTCCAAGCACCAGAGGGCAGGACAAGAAACAATGGTTGGAAACTAATCAAAGAGAGAAGCAACCTGGAATGAAGGAGAAACTTCCTAAGAGTGAGGACAATTAACCGGTGGAACAGCTTGCCACCAGAAGTTGCGGGTGCTTCATCACTGGAGGTTTTTAAGAAGAGACGGGACAGTCACCTGTCTGAAATGATATAGGGTCTCCTCCTTGAGTAAGGGGTTGGACTAGAAGCCCTCCAAGGTCCCTTCCAGCTCTATTTTGATTGGAAGGAAGGAAGGATTGATTGATTGATTATTAACTGGCAATCGATGGTGTTGGAGAAGACACCTGAGAATACAATGGATAGCAAAGCAAACAAAATGATGGGACATCTAACAAATCTACCCAGAGCACAAAATGATCAGGCCCAATTTATCCTACATTGTGCAAAGACCCAGCTTTCTGGAGAAAGGTGGAAGGAAAGAGAAGAAGGGGAGGACCAGCAGGAAGATGGATGGACAGGGTTGCTGTGGTGATGGGGACACCATTGGCAGACC
The DNA here is from genome assembly GCA_030761175.1 of Masticophis lateralis. NCBI lineage: Eukaryota > Metazoa > Chordata > Lepidosauria > Squamata > Colubridae > Masticophis > Masticophis lateralis. Next base: position 9,164,932 of record JAUDYJ010000009.1, on the reverse strand, counting down.
TAAAGAATCAAGTTGGGGACAGTTCATCCTGAAGACGTTCCACCTGTGTGGTCAGTTGGAGCCGAAAAGCACTTCATGGCACATAATCAATTACAGGCTATCCTCGACTGACAACCATTTGGTGTTAACTGATTGTTTGAAGTTACAATGGCATTGAAAAAAAGTGACTTATGATTGGTTTTCATACTGTTGCAACATCTACATGATGGCAACTGGCTTGTATTTATGACAGTTGCAATGTCCGGGATCACTTAATCACCATTTGTAACCTTCCAAGTCGGCTTCTGACAAGCAAAGTCAATGGGGGAAGCCAAATTCGCTTAGGGACTGCACGATTTCACTTAACAATTACACCGATTTGCTTAACAATGGCCAAAAGGTCATTAAAATGGAGCAAATTTATTTAACAACTGCCTTGCTTAGCAACAAAAACTTTGGACCTGATTGTGGTTGTAAGTCATGGACTATCCATATTTATTTTATTGATACTCATTTTAGCAATAAAAACTTAGACATGGTGCATAAGGAGCAGCTGGCTGTGTAGAATTATTTACCCCGTTGGCTAAAATGCCCATGTAATAAAATATATGATGCAAAATTGAGCTGGAGAGATAATGTGTGTTAAATAAAGTGCCCTTGCTAACTGTGTTGCAGAGAGCATCTTCGGTGGGCATAATCCGTAGCAATCCCTCTCCTGAGCAATAATTTTTCCTTCCGTGGCATCTTTAATGTTTTAAAAGTGATGGTTTGTTTTTAAGCCAGCTTTAATGAGGTGATGGCACCATTTTTGCTTCTTTCCCCGATACAGCTGAATTTCCCTTTCGTTAGGTAAACATTGCAATAAGATGGAACTAAGATGCTGACTCCCTTAAAATCTCTATGCAGGGACTATGGTGAGGAAAATAAACAAAATTTGCATTCCATGTTTCTTTCCTGAATGCAAAAGTGAAGAAAAGGCAGTGGTGGGTTTCAAAATTTTTTACTACTGGTGTGGCTTGATGGGCATGGCTTGATGGGCATGGCAGGGGAAGGATACTGTAAAATCTCCATTCCCACCTCACTCCAGGGGAAGGATACTGTAAAATCCCCATTCCCTCCCCAATCCAGGGGGAAGGTTACTGCAAAATCTCCATTTCCTCCCTTATCAGCTGGGATTCGGGAGGCAGAGAATAGATGGGGATGGGGCCAGTCAGAATTTTTACCACCGGTTCTCCGAACTACTCAAAATTTCCGCTATCGGTTCTCCAGAACTGGTCAGAACCTGCTGAAACCCACCTCTGAGAAAAGGACATTTAAAGGGGGAGGGAATACCCAATAGAATCGCCCAATAACAAAGAGAAGGGGTGACATGATAGCAGTCTTCCCATACTTGACAGGCTTTGCAGAGAAGAGGGGTCAACCCAAATTACCTGAAGGAAGGATAAAAAGAAACAAATGGAAGCTTACGAAGGAGAGAACCAACCTAGAACTAAGGAGAAATTTCCTGTCAGAACAATGAATCAGTGGAACGGCTTGCCTCAGGAAGTTGTGGGTGCAACAAGTCTGAAGGACAGAACCTTTGGGTTTCCCCCAAATGAACCCTAACATCGTAACCTCATATCTACACAAGGAAATTAGGAGTGGGGAGAGGAGTTGGCAGCACCTGGAAGAGTTTAGCCAGACTGGCTGAGTTCACACAGAATGCCAAGCCAAGATTTTAAACTATGATTTGGGTGGAATAAGCCATAATCCTAGTTCATAATAGGAGATTTGTGCCTCACCTAAGCAAAAGCTAAGAATCCGTATTATGGCGCTGTGCAAAATATTTAAACTAGGATTGGAGCAAGATGTCAGTTTTCATTAGTTCCCCGCCCCCCCCCCCCCCCCCCCCTAAATTCCTTGCTTCTGGAAATCTGTCGAGTTTAGTTTCCCAGTCCAGTTTTTGTTTTTGTTCTGTACTTGAATTTGTACGTATTTTGGTCACATATCTGCAAGCATGTGTTTTGGTTTACAAGTTCGCCTCACAAAGCCAGTCTGTGCAAACCATTTCCTCTTAATATAATACATTTCTGTATGTCATTTTCCTCAATGGCTGCTTTTTTGCACAAACCTTGTCCTTAAAAGGCATTGCAAAATTCAGAAAACCAGCAACGCTGGATCAAGAAATATGCATTTATGCATGTATTGGGTGGAGGGTTTGAATGTGTGTGTGTGTGTGTGTGTGTGTATATGTGTGTGTATTGCTGCCTCTCCTGGATCAGGCATTGTCGTTTTCTCTCCTGATCAGGTGAAGGAACTTCAAGAAGCTCCTGTAAATATTGAGGGTGTTCATCAGAGGTGGGTTTCAGCAGGTTCTGACCAGTTCTGGAGAACTGATAGCGGAAATTTTGAGTAGTTCGGAGAACAGATAGCAAAAATTCTGACTGGCCCTGCCCTCATCTCTTCTCTACCTCCCAAATCCCAGATGATTGGGAGGAAATGGGGAATTTGCAGTAACCTTCTCCTGGAGTGGGGTGGGAATGGAGATTTTACAGTAAGGGTCTCCAGCCTTGGCAACTTTAAGCCTGATAGACATCAACTCCCAGAATTCTTTAACCCACCAGGCTTAAAGTTGCCAAGGTTGGAGACCCCTGTTTTACAGTATCCTTTCCTCTGCCACACCCACCAAGCCACACCCACCAAGCCATTCAGGGTGTGTGTGTGTTCTACTTACCTTTACTACTGGTTCACAATGGGAGTGTGTGCATGCTTCTGCACATGCGCAGATCATTAGTTATGATGCCCAGGCAGTTGGGCGGAGCCTCCCACCGCTTTTACTACTAAAGAACCGGAAAGAAACAGGAGCAACCCACCACTGAAGCCATGCCATGCCACGCCCACTATGCCACACCCACCAAGCCACACCCACAGAACCAGTAGTAAAAAAAAAATGAATCCTACCACTGGGGAGGAGAATTGTTTTGGTACCTAAAGCAGAAGGAATTTGGTAGCTCCTTTTCAGATGAACACACTGTATGAAAAAGCATAAGATTTTATGATCTTCAGGAGGCTTCTGGTGGCCTATGACAGGGGAGGCACACACTTTTTCAGTCCTTTTGGTGTCGGGCTTTTAAGAAAGGTGGGGAACTCAGTGAAAAGACCCCAATGTTGGGAAAGATTGATGACAAAAAGAGAAAGGTGTGGCAGACGATGAAATTATTAGATAGCGTCATCGCCACAGTGAACACGAATTTGGGCAAACTCCAAGAGGCAATGGAGGACAGGAGAAGGAGCTGGTGTGCTGTGGGTCTCAAAGAGTCAATCACAACTTCGCGACTGAATAACAAGGACAGGGAAAGAAGTAGATTTCCCGGGATGCCAACTTCTTCTACGTCCTCTTTTTTATTTCTCTGCCTCATGCCAGGAATCGGCGAACATTAAACAATCAAAACTCAATGGCCGTATTGGTGATGTAACTTCTGGGTGGTTTGGTGGTTTTATGGTTAGAAGCAAAAACCATTTAATTCCTAAAGCAGTGATGGTTAACCTTTTTGGTGCTGAGTGCCCAAAGCGCGCACACGTGAAGGCACACACACATGCCAGAACCCCCAAAATGCATTGCAAACACCCCACCCTGCGCATGTGCCCCGCCCCTTCATGCCCGTTTTGGGCCTGGAAAGCCTCCTGCACCAACCTGGAAGCCAAAACTAGGGGTGTGGGGGCTGCATGAGGCCCCCTGCACCCTGTTTTGGGCCTGAAAAGCCTCCTGCACCAATCTGCACCCCTCGATGCATGCGCCTCATGCCCCCATGCATGCATGTACATCCCCCATGTGTCCCACCCCTCGCTTATGTGTGGCAGAGACCCGAAGACCAGTTGGCTGGTAGGAGGTGCGTGCGCATGCGTGGTGGAGCTGGGCTGATGTGAGGGCTGGCGTGCCCGCAGAGAGGGGACTGCACATGTGCCATAGATATGTCATGACAGTCCTAGAGACTTCTACCGCCCCTTTCTCATCCTTGTTTTCAAACTACCTGAAAGAATTGTGCTGCTCCGAATTACTCAGGATTTCTTTCTTTCTTTCTTTCTTTCTTTCTTTCTTTCTTTCTTTCTTTCTTTCTTTCTTTCTTTCTTTCTTTCTTTCTTTCTTTCTTTCTTTCCTATTGAATTTTGACAGATCGGTGTCAAGAGGAGCTACGTGTGACCTGTGGACTGACCGTCCCTAACATGTTGGTTCAGAAATGCACTTTTCAAATAGTTTGCCTTCACGAGCCAGTGACAGATTTCTCCCCGTGGCTAGTGTGAATCCGAGCATTGCCAATCGATTTGCCTCTGAAACGCCTCCACATTACTCAGGGGAATTGCCAAATGTGGGCTTGCATCAACAAGCCTTTGTATTTAACGGCACACGTTTCCATTTTAAGCTTGAATGCTGCAGAGAAGCCTAAGCGCCAATGGCTGTCTTTATTCTATCACACTTTCTCACACCTTGCGCATAAAGCTTGCTGGCAACCATTTTGGCTGGACCCGGGCTCTGGGTTCTTCCTGCCTGGAAGTCAAATAAAGCCGAACAATATTTAGAAGTTTTAAAAAATAAGAGGCGTGTTTCCCCTGTTGGGTACCAAAGAGTCGGAGGTCTTTTCTTGAAGGTGTCTATGGAGACTCTCAGTCATCCAGGTCATGGTTGTCTCAAAGGCAGGAGTGGGCTTCAGAGCTTTTAGCAACGGGTTCGCTGCCCCCTTGCTGGGTGGGCGTGGCCATGTGGGCGTGGCCTAGCTGGCCACCTGCACCACAGCGGGGGAGGGGCGTTTTTGGCCTTCCTCAGGCTCCAGAGGTTTTTGTCGAGCCTCTGGGAGGGCAAAACCTGCTTCCCCAAGGATCTGGAGGCCCTCTGGAGGCCAGAAACAGGCCCATTTCTGGACTTCCGGAATATCCGCTACGCCTGTTTTCTGCCCTCCCAAGACCCTTGCGCTTACCTGGAATGATGAATGGGCCGTGTGGGGACTCCTGGGAGGGGAGGGGTGGGGTGCGGTGAGTGTGGCCAGGCGGGGATGCCATTTGGGAGTTTGCCAAACCCCGGCGATCCTTGGGTAGAGGATTGCCCAAACCCTGCTGAACCCCCAGGAGCCCACCACTGCCCAAAGGTGCTTTTTTCAAGAGGCAACTGGACTTTCTGGTTTTTCTCTGAAGACGTTTCGCTTCTCATCCAAGAAGTTTCTTCAGCTCTTTTTTCTTGAAGGCTCTGAGTGTTCCAAAAAATAAAAAAACCCTCCGTACTGAAGAGAAGAAGGGTTGACGTTTAGAACATGAAAAGGCACAAATGGCTGAGTGGGGAACTCGTCATGGGTTGGGCAGCATAGTTCCGGTTTCGTGGCTTCTTTCATCCATTTCTTTCTGTTACGTCTGCAGGAAGTCCTCGGCTTCCAACCATTCATTTAATGACCATTCAAACTTGCCCTCCCGCACTCTGTTTTTGGAGTGCTTGGACCACCCCAGGCACCCCTGACAGGAGTGACATCGAGCTGGCCATGCCCACCCTGGCCCCCTGAGGACAAACACCACCCTGATGCGGCCCTCAATGAAATCGAGTTTGACACCCCTGATGTAGAGCAGTTTTTCACAACCTTGGCAAGTTTAAAAATGGGTGGACTTCAGAGTTCTGGGGATTGAAATCCACCCATCTTAAAGTTGCTGAGGGTGAGAAACCCTGCTCTGGAGCAATATGTGAAGCAGAGAGGAACCAGTGGAGTTTTTGGCCAGCTGTTACAGACAAGCATTTTGTCTACAAGGAGGGGAGATGAAAGATTATTGACAGATTCCCTTTCCCAATGGTTTCATTTATATGTGTGTGTGTGTGTGTGTGTCCACTATGTAGTAGGTATGTGTATATCTGTATATCCTGTAAACAAGATGGAAGTGGCTTTATACAGAATAGGCACAGCCAATGAGAAGGCATGAAAACAGATGACATTGTTTGATAGAAAGCACCCAATGAATATCCTCTTGACTGGATCCAGGAGAATAGGTGGTCCCACAAATAGCACGACTCAATGCCATGTAGGGCTACAGAGTGACAACTACGCATTCAATCATACCTGTAAGCCGATTGAGTGCAAGGCTGTTATATGCACATAACAAGAAATGCCCAAAGCTACCGGTGCTGCTGCAGTTTCCCAGTACTATTCAAAGGCAGCCCCATGTACAGCGCATTACAGTCATCCAAATGGGAAGTGACTATGGTATGAGTCACCACGAGCAAAGGCTCCTGGTCCAGGAAAGGTCACAATTTAGCTTTCTCTCTGAATCATAGACAATGTACCTCTGTCCGTCTGTGCATCCATCTGTCTGTCCGTCCGTCCGTCCATCCATCTTTCTATCTGTCCGTCCATCCATCTTTCTGTCCGTCCGTCCGTCCGTCCATCCATTCATCTGTCCATCCATCTATCCATCCTTCGGTCTGTCCATCCATCCAGCCAGCCAGCCAGCCAGCTGTCCATCCATCCATCCATCCATCCATCCATCCATCCATCCATCCATCCATCCACCCACCCACCCACCTATCCGTCCGTCCATCCATCTGTCTATCCTTCCATCTGTCCAACCATCCAGCCATCCATCCAGCCATCTATCCAGCCAGTCAGCCAGCTGTCCGTCCATCCGTCCATCCATCCATCCATCCATCCATCCATCCATCCATCCATCCATCCATCCATCCATCCATCCATCCACCTAGCTATCTAGTTATTTAGCTATTTAACTACAGTATCTAGCTATCGATCTTCCATCCAGTGATTAGGAGTCGAAAACAACTTGATGGCACATAATTAATCAATTGTCTCTGAGATCCTTGCATTTCTCTGAGTGTGGCTGTTCCAATTTCAATTTATTTTCCTTGCAAAGATCCTGCCAGGCATGTGCGACTCCCTGCCTTTTTCTTACCCAACTGTAAAACGCAGATAATGGCTTTTGACTCAAAGGATGAGCCCAATATTTCTTTTCCTAAGAATGCAAAGGGTTCCTCCCCGCCCACCCAAATGAAATTTCCCAAGTGTGCACCATGCTAGTCAGGGCAAACAAACTATCAAGGCTTACGAATACACCCAACCTCTCCTGGAGATTGCATCCCAGTCTACGGCTTCAGTTTCCCAGGCCAAACCATCTGAAATTCAGTAGGATAGGAACGGAAGCCAATTCTGACATCCCCGAAACAAGACACAGATTAGGTTTCAGCCCAGACGACAAGGGGGAAAAGGAGGCTGATCTTTGGCATGTTTTATTGAAACCTAATTAAGTTATTGGCATTCCCACAGACATAGTATTTGCTGCAAACCGAGGCGTTGAGCCAAAGACACTGGTAACCAAAGAGAAACTGAGAAGGGAAAGAATTCCAGTTTATATCTTTTCTAAACTGTCTCCACATGCTTTTTTTTTAAAAAAGAAAAGGGTAGTGGTGGGGGGTGTTTGGCAGGACATTTTATTTTTACCACAGTCCTGGCCCAGCCGAGCGAGAGATCGTTAAAAGGGCAATGAGATATTAACATTGTGAGGTGTTTTTCACTTCTTTTGGCCCAGCTTTGTCCGGGTGGTGAGCTTTCTTCACAACCTTGTGATGTCCTGGCTTCTGGGCTAGGCAGCCAGAAGTGATGCTTGTTGAACTGTCTTCAACAAGCATCACTTCTGGCTGCCTGGCCAGAAGTTGTTATGGAGGGAGGCAAGGAAACCTGAAGAGGAGTTGAAACACGAAGTTATCAAAAAGCTGAGTCTGGTTTGAAGGACCCGGTCTCATTCTTTGCTCTTTCTTCTGAAGTACCCTAAATCTGCCATGGGATGCAATTTCAGGGCAATGAATTAATAGGGTTGGATTTGTTTATTTCTTAAATTTATAGTCTTGGATCAACAGGACTAAGAGGATCCAGTGAATTTCATGGTGGAATTAGGGTTTCTGGGATCTGTTGAGGCCTAAACGCAGCACGGGATAACCTCTCTGTTGTAGTGTTTCTCAAACTTGCCAACTTTAGGATCCATGAATTTCAACTTCCAGAATTCCTCAGCCAGCTATGATGTCTACACATCTTAAAAGTTGCCGAGGTTGAAAGCACTGATCTGTTGGGTCTTTTTTGAGCACCTAGTAACCGAATGCGCCTCTTTGCTGTAAGGCTGTAGAAATTCTCAGTCATTCAGGTCAGTGGTGGGGTTCGGCCCGGTTCTGCCGAGCCGGTAGCAGTGACAATATGACGTCACTGAATCGGTTCGGCCATCCCCACCCGCCCCCCTACCACCCGCCCCCCTACCACCCGCATTATTCTTACCTTTTATTTGGCCCCATCCCCAATCTATTGCTGCCTCCTGAGTCCCAGCTGATGGCTAGAGGGAAAAAAACTGTTTAAACTCTTGCCTTGGGGCTTCCAAGGCCGCCCTACAGCTGATCAGTGTTAAAAGAAAACAAATGAGTAGACCGGTGCCTGCAAAAATACATGAGTAGATCAGTGCCTGCAAAAATAAATGGGTAGACCGGTACAGTTAACTGCAAGCAGTTAAAAGCCTGGTAGACCAGTACCTCTGCTAAATCCTAAAGAATTGTCACATGACCATCAAGCCACGCCCACAGAACCAGTAGTAAAAAAATTTAGAACCCACCCCTCCCATCCCACCCATCCAGGTCATGGTTGTCTCAAAGGTGCTTTTTCAGGAGGCAACGGGACTTTCTTGTTTTTTCTTTGAAGACTCTGCCAGGAATATAAATCCTTCCATTCCCCACTATCCTGTCAGAGCTGAAGAAGCTTCTTGGATGAGGAGCGAAACATCTTCAAAGAAAAAACAAGAAAGTCAAGTTGCCTTCTGAAAAATCACCTTTGGGCCATATTTGATGTAATTTGTTTAATGAGAACTTTGGATAAACCATGAAGAACACACTATAAATGGACAGCTGACGTTGAGAAAAAACAAGGTAGAATAACAAATAACATGGAGACGCCTAGTGAGTCCTGTGGACTGTGAGAAGAACCAAGTGATTGGTTTTGGGCAAAGTAAGGATCAGCAGCTTCATGTGATGCAATCCCAGCAAGGATAAACTCACAGTTTGGCACATGACACAAATAGATGGTAAAGTCAAGGAAAGCTAATGGGCAAGGGGGATGAACAGAACGGTGAAAGTTTTGGGACGATGCTGAAAGAGATGTTGGATTTCCCATTAGGATATTAAGACAGAAGGCATTTGTCCATGTGGTCTCCAGGAGTTGGGACTGATTCAAGGACACTTAACTAATTACCGCAACATGTAGTAATTCCATGCATCCAGGAAGTAGCTCAGCAAAGCTTGTAAAATTAGGCTGACCAGAAACATTGAAGCACTGTGGTAAAAAGGTAAAGGAGTCCCTGCAGATTTTACTTCGTTAGTCATTGCTGACTCTAGGGGGCAATGCTCATCTCTGTTTCAAGGCCATTGAGTCAGCTCTGTCCAATGACATTTCCGTGGTCATGTGGCCAGCACATCATCACGAAATGCTGTTACCTTCCCATTGAAGTAATACCTATTTATCTGCTTGCATTTGCAATGGTTCGAACAGCTAGGCTGATAGGAGCTGGGGTGAGGACATGCACTTATCCCATCACATGGAGCTTATCCCATCACATGGGTCTCGAACCTGGGTTGCTGGCTTTCCAGCAGACAAGCCCAGTGTCTTAACCACTGAGCCACCATGCACCCTGAAGCACTGAGAGCAGGAACAACAGCAAAAACAAAAAAGACAAATGACAAAGTATAAATTCTTGCAAATGGGAGTGAAATGACTGTGGCAAAAGAAAGCAAAGAGTAATAGGCACCTTGGGTTCCAGTGCAAAACATCTGGAGTACTACTTGAATACCATCAGCATTGACAAAATCACCATCAGTCAACTGCAGAAGGCAGCTACTCAGAACAGCTTAAATCTTGCGATGAGATCTTTAGCACCATTAAAAAAAAGCAAAAAACATCTGCCTATCCCTTGATAGGTGGGGAAAAAAATGCCAAATAATAAATTTTTGCCACAATTGTTAAGCGAATGACTGAGTCAAGTTGAATTGAATCACACGGTCATTAAATACTTGTTGGAAGCTTGTTGAGAAAGTCACAAATGTTGAATGGTTGCAACCATCGTGAAAGCATGCCGGTTGCCAAACTTATAAATTTTGATCATGTAATCGTGACGGTCATAAAAGCGAGGACTGATTGTAAATCAGTTTTTGGTGCTATTGTGACATCTTTAGAAGCTGAACAAATGGTTGTAACTCAAGGACTACCTATACTTGCCGTCTGTGCTCTTACTGTTAGTAGTTGTTGTACGTGCTGTAAAAATACGAGACTACGTGCCATCACAACTGCATTTAAATTTTGTTCCATTGTGTTATTATGGACAAATATTTCAATCTGCTAAAAACCTTTCCGTTTAAAGTTTCAGCATAAATCTTTTCCCATGCTTGGAAAAAATGAAACACGGGGGAAGTAAAACTTAATCTTGTGATATAAAAGAGGTTATCCCTAATTGAAGATGTCTAAGGCCCAAAGTTCCAGCAAAGTTCAATCTTATTTTTCAACTTCTGTGCAATTATATTTGGCCAGTCAGTTTCAGTTATAACTGATATCGTTTTGGGCAAGCACAACCAAAACAGAGTGCTTTCTGGACTGGTCCTGTTGGCGATCCATGCTAATCGTAACGAATCCTTAGGCAGTTCATAGCATCTTCTCAATCTTGGCTGGTCTCAGAAGCTGATCTCAACTTGAGGGCATCTTATGATCTTGTATTACTGTTCAGTTTGGAAGTGTTACTGTGATGACCCGGGACAAGGCATGAAGGTCACACAGCCAGCCGAGAGTTCAAACCAGGGGTGAAATGCTCCTGGTTCGGACCGGATCACCCGATCCGGTAGCGATGGCGGCGGATGGTTTGGAGAACCGATAGCAAAAATCCCTGCGCCCCCTCCCCCCACCATACTCAGCTGAGTCACATGATCATCAGAGGCTTTTTTTTTACTTTTAAAAGCATTTTTTCTACAACCTCTTCTGACGAAAAAATGCTTTTAAAAGTAAAAAAAAAAAGCCTCTGATGATCGTGCGGTTCAGCTGGGATCCTCAGAGGCTTTTCAAAGCATTTTTTCCTGAAACCTCTTGGCCGAAGAGGTGGTAAAAAAAATATTTTGAAAAGTCTCTGACGATCCCAGCTGAGTTGCCTGATCAGCAGAGGCATTTTTTAAAAAACCTCTCTGACAATCCCAGCTGAGTTGCCTGATTGTCAGAGGCTTTTCAAAGCATTAGAAAAAATGCTTTGAAAAGTTAAAAAAAAAAAGTTGGCCACGCCCACCCAGTCACATTACCTCCCCCGCAAGCCACGCCCACAGAACCAGTAGTAACAAATTTTACATTTCACCCTGGTTCAAACTCCCCTTTAATGCTCCAAATGTCCCCTCAAATGCTCCCATGATCTTGGCAAGTCCCAGAGCAAAGCACACACACACATATACTGCAGCCTCTGGATGTGCCCAGTCCAGCAAAACAAAGGAACAAACAATGAGTCCACAAAGTCAGGAAGAAGGCACTGAGTCCACAAGTAAGGAAGAAGCAAGCAGTCCTACAAACTCCAAATGTCACACCAAACTCTACTAATTCAGCATTTGTTCCTAACAAATGCCCCTTCCCACAGCGTCTCCTTAAATCTCAGTCCCCAAGTGTTCCTTGTGAAGACGGGCGGGGCGTTCTCCCAATTTGTCAGGTCAGCCTGAACTGTTCCCACCTTCTCTCCACTCTCCGTGCTCGGCGATCAGGAGGGGGACATCCTTGGTTATCATCTGAGCTCTGTCGCTCCTCGTGTCCACTGCTTGCCCTCTCTCTGTCATCCTGCTCCTGTTCCTCCCTGCTATCAAGTGGTCCTAATCCTGAGGGGCCCTGGGGTGCCTTGGCCTGCTCCTCCCCACATTCCTCCAAAGCCGACAAAGTCCCCCCTCGATTTCCGTTGGCTCTAGCTTTGGCTCGTCCCTCCTCTGCAGATTCATGACGGGGGCATGACAGTTACTGTGTTGGAGAGGAACAGCGGGAGCCTGTTCCCAGTGCACACATACACAGAGCTGCCAGATGGCATGAACAGTTAAAAAGGGACAACTCAGCAGTAGGGCTGTGAGATGATTGGCCCCACCCATAAGACTTAAAAGAGGAGCAAAGGCATGTGGGCCTTTGCAGGAAGCAATGTTGTTAATTCTGTGCCGTTTAAAGTCTGAAGCTCTGTTCGATTCTGGACTCACAGAATGTGAGAAATTTTCTGAGAGTGAGAACAATCAACAAGCAACAAGGAACAGAAGTTGCCTTCAGAAGTTGTGGGAGCTTCATCATTGGAGGCTTTCAAGAAGAGACTGGATTGCCATTTGTCAGAAATGGTGTAGGGTCTCCTGCTTGGTTGGTTGGGGGGTTGGATTAGAAGACCTACATGATCCCTTCCAACTCTATTAATCTGTTAATCTGCTAAACTGATCTGAGTTTGCCAAGCGCCTGAATTTTTATCACATAACCACAGGGGAATACTATGATAGTCATAAGGAGGACCAGTCCCCCTTTTTGCTGCTTTTGTAACTTTGAACAGTCTCTGTTGGCTGTAAGTCGAAGACTGTCCTCACTCCTTGTTGAGTGTTCTGTAAAATCTTGCTTTTTCTTTTTCTTTTGCATTCAGGAGAGCCAGATGCTTTGAGTGCTGTCGTCCATTTCTTTCCCTGGACTTATATTGTTAGGCAGGCTACCATATATCACAGTAGGGACATTTCAGAGGCAGTTTTAACAAATCAGAAGCAAAGAGCGCTGGAGACTTTATTGATTTCAAAGATTTTGTAGAGCTGCTCATCTCACAGCAGTCACTTTGGGCAGGGTGCCAAAAAAAAATCAAACTGCCGTAACAATACAGAGCCTGGTGGCGCAGCAGCTTAAGTGGTGTTAAAGTGACACCAGCTGCCTGCAATTATTGCAAGTTCGAATCTCACCAGGCTCAAGGTTGACTCAGCCTTCCATCCTTTCGAGGTAGGTAAAATGAGGACCCAGATTGTGGGGGCAGTAAGCTGACTTTGTATAAAAAAGAACACCACTTGGGGGGGGGGCAAAAGCCCTACTAAGCAGGTATATACAAAAGTATGAAGGCTATTGCTTAACGCATTGTAAGCCGACCTAAGTCTCCGGAGAAGGGTGGCATATAAATTAAATTTTTTTAAAAAAATACAAACTCTGCTGTCCCAGTTAAACAGTAACACTCCCCCCCCCCCAAAAAACAAGCCACATCATTAACTGAGCTCACAAACTTTCTAGCCTAAATGCCTAGGCCAGGGGTCTCCAATCTTGGCAATTTTAAGACTTGTGTACTTCAACTCCTGGAATTCCTCAGCCAGCAAAGGGGACATAGCGTGTTTGCCATTTTCTTTTTTAAAGTGACAAATAGCAAGGCTTTAGAAGGGAGATGCTCAATTTTTCTTAACTTGAGGCCTCCCCAATTATTCTTTTGACACCAGATTCTGCCTTTTAAAATCCTTCCAAAACTGCAAAACAGCTTCTCTTAAACAGGCTGAAATTAACAGAATAACAGAGTTGGAAGGGAACTTGTAGATCATCTAGTCCAACCCCCCCACCCAAGCAGGAGACCTCACACCTGTGATGGCGAACCTATGGCATGCGTGCCACAGGTGGCACCCGGAGCCATATCGGTGGGCACGTGACCTCAGCTCCAATGCGCATGTGTGTGCTGGCCAGCTAATTTTTGGACCTTCTGGGCCCACCAGAAGTCAGGAAACAGGCTGTTTCCGGCCTCCGGAGGGTGTCCACGGGGGTGGGGAAGGCCTTTTTTGCCCTCCCCAGACTCCTAGAAAGGCTCTGGAGCCTGGGGAGAGCAAAAAATGGGGCTACCAGGTCCACTTTGCCATCGTGTGCCAAAAGCAGGGGGAGCGAGGGGGGGTCACACAAGCATGCATGGGGGGCAGGGCGCATAGAATTATGGGTATGGGCACATGCGTGTGTGACCCCCCCCATGCTCCCCCTGCTTTTGGCACGCGATGGCAAAAAGGTTAGCCATCACTGCCCTACACCATTTCTGACAGATGGCTGTCCAGTCCCTTCTTCTTTTTTTTGAATTTTATAAACAAACATACAGTACATAATCAGTCATTCAGGGCTTCATCTGAGTACATCTTTTGTGACTTCTTCTTGTTCTCCAGTGTTAATCATTTCATAATATCATCATTTCATTTATTATAACATTTCTTACATTTCTCTTAATACATTTATCTCGTCTCTCCTCTTTCTTCTTCCCACATTTCATTACAACATTACCCTATATATATATATATTTCTTCTCTAGCCAATGGTAAAATTGTCTCCATATCTTAAAATATTCAGATTCCTCTCTTTCTTTGATTGTCAATCTATTCATTTCTGCACAATCCAATATTTTCTTAATTACGTCACCCTCTGAACTGTCCCTTTGGGTATCCTACCAGAGAAATTTAGTAAAGAAAATATATATTTGATTATTCACATAATAACTGCAGCGAGGATAAGTATTTGCGCAAAGATGGGAAAGCACAGTCTCTTCTTGAAAGCCTCCAGTGATGAAGCTCTCACAACTTCTGAAAGCAACTTCTGTTGATTGTTCTCACTGTCAGAAAATTCCTCCTTATTTCTAGGTTGAATCTCTCCTTGATGAGTTTCCATCCACTGTTCCTTGTCTGGCCTTCAGGTTCTTTGGAAAATAGCTTGACCTCCCTCCTCTCTGTGGCAGCCCCACAAATATTGGAACACTGCCATCATGTCTCCCCATGCTCTGCCCCATGGCTTGCAGGGTGAGGCACAGGCGGTGGTGGGATGCTGCTGGTTTAACAACTGGTTTGGTGATTGTGTGCTTTGCAGTTTGCGCGAACTGGTCCAAACCAGTAGACTCCAACCCCTGGGCACAGGGCGAAGGGGCTGAAGGACTAAATGTATCCAAAACTTGTGCTTTCTTCCTCCAAGTTGTCTAAGAATCTTTTCCTCTTAAATTGACTTACGTAAATCTGTTCTGAATTGATAACATAGGCATCCTTGCAGATTTTACTCTGCTAGTTGTTGCCGATTGTTTGGGGTGGTGCTTATCTCCGTTTCAAGGCCGTTGAGCCAGTGCTATCTCATGACATTTCCGCAGCTGCAATTGAGCGCTGTTACCTTCCCACGAAGTGGTGCCTATTTACCTATTCGCGTTTGCATGCTTTTGAACTGGTAGGAGCTGGGGCAGGAACGGGAACTCCTTCTGTCACGCAGACTTGGATCTCAAACCTGGGCTGCCAACAAGCCCAGCATCTAATCGCTGAGCCACTGTACCACATACCAAAAAATAATAAGTAGTTCATTTTTGCAATCTTTCTCTCCTTTGGTTGGCTATTTTACTATTTTACATGGCTAATTGCTCCCACTAGCCCTCTTTATACTGGATATATCTGTGTGATTATGCCTGATTTGCTATTATATGAGCATTTCTGTGCATATGCTGACATACCAGCCATGAATATTTATTAATAGAAGAATCTGAATCTACGCTGTGTCCGTTGGGATTTATTGGGTTCTTGGTGTTCTCTGAGCTTCGTTGTTTTCTTGCAAATGTTCATTACAAGTCTAGGGGGAACATAATCAACCTGTTGTGGTCTGCCAGCAGACTGTGGAGCTGGCAGCAGAATCGGACAGTGAGGAGGCTGGGGAGGACCATGGGCCAGTTCTGGAGTCTGGGGAAGGCTCAGACGAGGACTCTGCATTGGAGGCAGAGAAAGAGCCATCTGGGAGGTACGTGCTGCTTCCAGAGCCTCCAGAGTCGGACCTCAGCGAAGCAGAGGAACAGGGGGAGCCTGGGGGATTCAATTCATGCGCACAGCTGCCAGAAGGCAAGAATAGTTAAAACAAAAGGGACGACTCAGGAGTAGGGCTGGGAGATGATAAGACTTAAGACTTAAGACCTCCCATAAGACTTAAAAGAGGAGCAAAGGCACGTGGGCCTTTGCAGGAAGCACCGTTTGTTCATTCGGTTCAGCCTAAAGCCTGAAGCTCTGTTTGATTCTGGACTCTATGTGGCGTTGCCAATTAGGTCTTTGGCAGCATGTCAAGGGAGATAAAGGTGGGTAATTACCCTGAAGGACTATTTATAACTAATTGGGACTCATCTGTGAATGAACAGAATTCACAGCTGTTGCAATAAAAGAGGTTTTTGGGACTACTCGTGTGTTTAAATGACTCAGGAAGCCTGAATCACAACACTACCCAACGAAGCTAAGCAACTGCTGTTGGAAAGAGATTTATTCCCAGATAATATAAAGAAGCAAAATAAACATCTTCCACTGAAGGAAGGTCCAATTCCATTTCCTTCCTCTTCTCCAATAGTTTATCCTGAACATGGGTAGTTCATTTAGGTTAGCTTTGAATGTCGTGGTGGCAGACAGTTGATTTCCATCTACTCTATTTTACAGGGAAAGGAATTGTCTTCACTTCAAGGTCATTTCCTTGTTGTAAATATAGTACTGTATTTTAACCTTCCAACAAATTCCCATCGTTGTTTTTTTTCTAAGCATGAACAGATTTTCCTAATGTGGAAAAGTTGAAATAATCTAAAAATGTCTTTTCATTGGTTGAAACAGCCCATATTTAAGAGCCCAGTTTTTCTCTACACTTACTGCCACTTGTTTGAATGTTTTCATCATTAACCGTGTTTCCCTGAAAATAAGACCCTGTCTTAGATTTTTTTGAACCACAAAATAAGTGCTCGGCCTTATTTTCGGGGAGGTCTTATTATTTTGGGGTGCATGGAGCAAGATGGGACTTCTCTTGCCATCTTACTTGATTTCCAGCTCTGCATTTAAATATTTTCTGGAAGGGTTTATTTTCGAGGGGAAGCTTATTTTAGTGCATGCGCTCAAGAGCTCAATTGGGCTTATTATCAGAGGATGTCTTATTTTCGGGGAAATAGGGTAGATGCACAGTTGGATGAAGTAGACATTCTTTGACTTGGTAAAGAAATTGCACTTTCAGAAATGTTGCAGTCTTCTGAAGAAATTTGGTAGCAAATTTTCTAATGTATATTCTCATTTAGCCCTTGGGCGATTAGTATCAGAGTTTGGCTAAAAGCATGGTGATAGTTTCTGAGTTGATGTATGATGGTTGCATCATTAAAGAATTAACAGCAATCCATGGCTCTGTCTTGGGTTTTTACTGGATGGTATCTCAAAAGCCCAAAGAAGAAGAAAAAACGGTGAAGTCCTTAATCCTCTCTAAGCTTGGTTGATGAACTGATGATGTTACCAAGTTAGGTAGTTGAACGTCTGCAAGAAAACTACTAAACTCACAGAGCACCAAGGACCTCACAGTGCAACCCTGAGCTATAAATATTCTCTTCTATTGGTAAGATGGAAAAATACAATGGAATGATTCTATTTTTATCTCAGTGTTTTAGAACCTGCAAACTCTAATAGCCACGAGAAGACTATGGCCTCTGGGAATCTGGAATCTTTTAAGAAAGATTAAGTTGTGCTGTTTAATTGCAGAACAAATTGGGAGTGTGGTCATGAGATATTTCTGCTTTGAATGGTGAGTAGGAGATTAGCACGGCTGAGACTTTCAAGCTGCATATCGATGTTAAATGTGGGAGTGGTATCACCTGTAGGTACCATAAATCACCAGAAACATGCAAAACAAACGGGGCTAAAGAATTGAGAATCAGATGTGATTAGTTCTTGCACGCAAGGAGTCCTAACCCCCATGGCATTGTATGGGCAATGACTGGGGTTGGATGGGAGGATTCTTTCATTAAAGCAGGAGTTTGGGGGAAAACATCTCCCAATTATAAAACTTCAATTTGTACTGATATGGCAACCTGGTGGTAGGCAGACCACACAGCAGAATCATAGTTCTCTGCAGATGGTTGCAGTTAGCACAGGCGTGAATTTGCAAAGAGATAGTCTCCATGATGAAAGATGAGGTTATGCTGATGCTAGACTGGATTGTAAAATGGGAGATTTCCCAGGAAGCACATGTATGTTCCTTGATGGAGGAGAGATGATGGATATAAAAGCATAGAAGAGAAATCCAAAGCCCTTGACTTCTCCTGATGCTTCTCTTCAGGAATGGGGTAGAGAACCTGTAATCTTGAAGCCTAATTTCAGCATTGAACTGAGGGATGCAGTTCTGCAAAAGGCTTTGTCGTACCATAAAGTCCTTCTTTGAAATAACGGTTCTCTGTCTGTAAGAGTTCCTACAACAAAAGAACCAATTTACAGACCAGAAAGTACCGTATTTTTCGGTCTATAAGACGCCCTTCTCCCACCCCCCAAAAGTGGGTGGAAATGTCTGTGTGTCTTATAGAGCTAATGCTGCCAAAGCCATGCCCACTCGCTGGCCCCCATCCTTTGTCCGTTTTTAGCCTCTGTTGCCCCAATTTTTGCCTCCGCATGCCCCATTTTCAGCCTCCATACACCCAGTTTTCGGCCTCCGCGTGCCCCGTTTTTAGCCCATTCCAGGTGGTGGGAATCGCCACTGCCGATCACTGCTGATTGTGGTGTCGGCAAATGACAGTGATCAGCGGTGATAGTCCTGTTTTCATCCCACCACCTGGAATGGGCTGAAAACGGGACGCGCAGAGGCTGAAAATGGGGATGCGGTGATAGGCAGCAACGGCGGCGATGAGCAGCGGCGATCCCCACAGCCTGGAACAGCTGTTCAGCGGTATTCTGGAAGGCTGATCCAACCACCAATCAGCTGCTTCTGCTAAATCACACTGCGATACTGTGCTGAAGCTGACCAGGCTGTTTGCTGTTTGCTGCAAGGACTCTAGCCAGATGAATACTGCCGGGAGGCAGAGGCAGATTTTTTTTATTTTCTTCCCCAAAAGCTAGGTGTGTCTTATGGTCCAGAGCATCTTATAGTGCAAAAAATACAGTACTTGTGTTAACGAAAAATAATGTAAAGTATTACTTATGGAAAAAAATAAGGAAAAAAGAATATCTATGAGTACGCATTAGCCATACAGATAGTCCTCATTTAATGATTGGTCACTTAGAATCTTGTCGAAGTCAATATGGACCACCAAAAATGGTATTTGCAACCCAGTTGTAAAATCCCAACAGCTGCACGCATACACACAAACACACATTGTGGTCACATTCAATCTGAATTGGTAACCAGATCTCATTTACAGCTGTTTGCAGCATCCAGTGGTCGCCTGACCATGATTTTTAGCATTTTTTGGCTATTTCCTGGATACAATTGAATTTTTTAATGACCAACACATTTGCCTAACGAGAGAAGCATTTGCTTCATGACTGCAATGTTCACTTAATGACACTATTAAAAAGGTCGTAAAATTGAAAATAGTCACATGATGACCTGCTTAACATTTGATTTATGGCTGGATTCCAGGCTTAGTTCCTGTTGTAAGGAACACCTGTACAGTAGATTATTCAAATTTCTGTTGATATTATATTGTGCAAATTCATTGTTTATATAGTCAATTTGCTTAGTTTTTAATAGACAAAAGCTTATAGTCAATTCAGCATATAGAGCGGGGGTGATATCCAGCGGGTTCTGACAGGTTCTGGAGAACCGGTAGCAGAAACTTTGACCAATTCGGAGAATCGGTAGCGGAAATTTTGAGTAGTTGGGAGAACAGGCAAATACCACCTCTAGCTGGCCCCAGAGTGGGATGGGAATAGGGATTTTGCAGTATCCTTCCCCCAGGAGTGAGGGTGGGAATGGGGATTTTGCAGTATCCTTCCCCTGAAGTGGGGAGAGAATGGAAATTTTGCAATATCCTTCCCCCAGGAGTGGGGGTGGGAATGGGGATTTTGCAGTATCCTTCCCCTGGAGCGGGAAGGAAATGGGGATTTTGCAGTATCCTTCCCCTGCCATGCCCACCAAGCCACCACCACCAAGCCACACCACACCACGCCCACCAAGCCACGCCCACAGAACCGGTTGTAAAAAAATTTGGACTGCACCACTGATATAGAGTGATTATGAAGAACGAAGTTGAAAATCTTCGAATTTTAAGACTCCACGTTTATCCTTTCAGTATAAAGAGATTGGCGTTCTGTTTTCAAATCTAGATTTCCCCACATTGCTAATGAAACAGAATTATAAAATCTGAAAATGAAAATTCCAAGCTAGGAAATTATGTGGCATCCATGCCAGACTTCTGAATCCCGACTGGCATCTTTTGCTAGTGAACAGTGTTCTACATAGGTAATAATGATATTGTCGGACCGTTGGGCTGAGAATACTGATTCTCATGGTATGAGAAACATTTTTTTACATTATTTTATTTTGTCAAGCATGTATTAGATAACAGATGTAAGTATAGACATGATTATAAATAGATGAAATGGATATGAATAAAAGGGTACATACTGTAGGATGTCTGCAACACCCAAATAGTCCTCAATTTACAACAATTCATTTGCAACAATGGCAACTTTTTGAAGTTGCAATGGTATTGAAAAAGTGACTTATGACATTTTTCACACTTACGACCGTTACAGCATCCCCATGATCAACATTTGGATGCTTGGCAATCGGCGTGTATTTATGACAGTTGCAATGTCTTGAGGTCACGTGATCACCTTTTGGGATCTGAACGCTGATCTGCCTATCACCTTCTGATAGGCAAAGTCAATGGGGAAGCCTGATTCACTCAACAGCCAGGTGACTAACTTAACAACTGCAACTTAACAGATGTGGCAAGAAAGGTTGTACAATGGGCCAAAACTCTCCGAGTTACTGTCTTGCTTAGCCACGGAAATTTTGAGCTCCGTTGTGGTCATAAGTGGAGGACTTACCTGTATGGGAAAACATGTTAAAATGGTGGCCATGATGGTACCATCATTGAGGCTTTAATGGTAGCCATGATGGTACCATCAATGAGACAGATGCAGTGCTGAAATCCTGCCGGTTCTGTCTGGCTTGTGCAAACTGGTAGCACCGGAGGCACGTGGTTCAGCAAACCGATAGTGGCGGCAGCGCGAGGCTCCGCCCAACAACCCGGACATCGTTACTTCTTGGTTTTAACCAGGAAGTAATCCGTTTTTTGATCCTCTGCGCATGCGCACTTCCAAACCGGTATGGAAGGTAAGTAGATTTCACTCCTGGACAGATGGTACCATCAGTATCACCATCTGAAAAAATTGCTGAGTTCCTCATAACCCATCTTTACCTCTTCCAGATGACACCAATTTCTGGGGCAGCGTCTGGTTGTGGTCAATCCATTAGCTGCATTCTCTTCTACACAAACATTTCTTTCCCAACCTTGGCATTTATCTGGTTTCTCTGAAACCTGATTTTATTTTACTAATTCACAGCTGGTGTTCAGGGTCTTCCTAAGAAAGTGATCTCAACCTTCAGTCATTTTCAGAAAGTTTCCCCTTACTCCTTTATTTAAACAGCAAGACAATTTCCTAAGCTTAACGCCAGAGTTAGCAGGAGCTCAGTTAGCGCAGAGTGTACATAGTGGCTTTTTCACCAACCGTAGGCTGGCTCCATTCATAACTGCTCTAGCAGCAATGTTTTTGCACACAATGATGCTTCCTGCAGAGGAAGGCCTGTGGAAAACTAAACACCAGGAACAAAAATCCATATTAATTTTTTAGGAAAGATCTGTCCACTGAATATTGGTTTCTTCTGGCACTGTCTCTCCAGACTTTCTCAGAAAATCCATGTGGATTTTCCATTCCAACACCAACTCCTATACAGGTGCTAAAATATTTGAACTCTGGCTCAATTGAATGTTCCATCTTTTTTTAAAAAATAAAAATTGCTGAAAAGATAACCCCAAAGGTAATTAAATATAACTATGTTGCTAAAAATAATAAACCTTGAAACAGATGGGTATAAATCCTCTCAGTCTTGTTAATTTTATTTATTTGCTATTCAGTCATAGACCAAAAGTTAACATACAACTCAAAACAAGTAACTTAACAAAGGCTAAACTTACTTGAGGGGAGGAAAAAATCAGACTACATAAACCAGTTTCTGAGTCAAAAACTGTTTTACTTCTGTATGGATTATTTCTAATACTTTCTAACAGAGGAGCAGGATGTACCATATTTTGGAAATTTTGTAAGAGGTTTTTTCTCTTAATGGGAAAAAAACCAGGGGTGGGCTTCAAAAATTTTAGCAAGGAGTTCTCTGCCCGGTTGCTGGGGGGCGTGGCCATGGTGGGCGTGGCCTACTCAGCCTCCTGCACCACATGGAGGGCATTTTTGCCCTCCCCAGGCTCTGGAGGCTTTCCTTGAGCCTCCAGGAGGACAAAAACGGCCTCCCCAGGCTCCGGAGGCCCTCAGGAGGCCGGAAATGGGCCTGTTTCCGGCCTTCCTGAACTTCCGGTAGGCCCATTTTTCGCCCTTCCCAAGCCTCCTCATGCACCCTGCACTTATCTGCATCCAAAATGGCTTGCATGGGGACTTCTGGGAGGGGTGGGGCAGGGTGGGCAGTGCCAGCTAGGAGTGGGATTTGGGGGTTCTCCAAACTGCCCAGAATCTTAGCTAGAGGTTCTCCTGAACCCCTGCAAACCCCCAGCAGCAAAACCCTCTGACTGGGGCCACAGCCACCCAAGCCTCTCCTAATAAAGGGAGAAATTAGTTTTACATGTCATGTAAGGTACACATAACATATAGCTACCACAGCCTCTACCTCTGATTACATATGTAAGTATTGTGAGGAAAGACATCAACTGATATTCTACATGGAACAGAGGTGGTATTGTAAAAATATTGTCATGCCCCAAGAACCAGAAATCCACATGGAATTACTTCTGAGCAATGAAAGAGTTGAATATTTGCAGCTCAGAGTTGAAATGAGGAGTCCTTGGTATTCTCTGAGCCCCAAGAACTGAGCTCAAGAGAGCATCAAGGACTCCTTACTTCTGAGCAATTTTGTTTATTGTTCCTCAGCCATAGAGAGAAATCTCTCCAAACTAAAGCAATTACTTGCATCATTAGAGATATAGTCTGAGAATGTCTAGGGAGGAGCCACCTTAACTCTCTTTCTCCCAACCAAACCAAATAAGATTGGTTGCCTCTTTACCCTCAGGAATCCAGTTCCTCCCTCCTGGGAATCCAGATTACATTCCATCACATTATTTAGGGATGGCGTAAACCAGCCCTCCGCCTCAAGTTCTTACAGTGGTGATAAACTTTACATCTTTCATTTTGTAAATCTAAATCAGGGCTGCATTATTGTGTATTCCTCCACTCTTGCAACTGGTTGAAAAATGCACGGCATAATCTATGATGCCAATGGTGGAATTAATTTTTTTTTTACTACTGGTTCTGTGGGCATGGCTTGGTGGGCATGGCGTGGCTTGGTGGGTGTGGCAGGGGAAGCATACTGTAAAATCTCCATTCCTTCCCCACTCCAGAGGAAGGTTACTGCAAAATCCCCATTTCCTTCCAATCACCTGGACTCGAGAGGCAGAGAATAGATGGGGACAGGGCCAGTCAGAGGTGGTATTTACCGGTTCTTTGAATTACTCAAAATTTCCACTACCGGTTCTCCACAACTGGTCAGAACCTGCTGCATACCACCTCTGCACAATGCCCTGTTAGCAGAGTTCTAATCTGTAATGAAAATAGGGATTGGTTCTCACTGTAGATTTGAAGAGCAATGGTTGTTAGATTCCCCCAGCTTTGGTTTCCTCTCCAACTGGTGTCACCTGCTGGTAGGAAGAATCATCACTTCAGTTGATTCTTAAGTTGGAGATGGAAGACATTTGGCTGAGTGCCATGGGTGATAGTTGCAAATGAAGAGGTGTTCCATCTCAGGTTACTTCTCAGTGCTGATCTCCCAGTCTTCTGGAAGCTAAGTGCCTGGAAGAACAGAAGATCTGGTCTATCAGTGGATAGCTTCTTCCATCTACCCAGGCAAAGCAGAAGTGAGGTCAAAACCTGCTCCAATTTTGCCTGATCAAACTCACAGTTTCAAAGCAAGGCTCAAAGCCCAGGGCAAATTTTGAGAGGGCTCTCACCCTGCTTGCACAAGGCTGGTCTGGTTTGCCTTGGGGGTGGAGGGGGTGACCTTCAGTTGGAGAACCCCAAAGTTCCATGCTGAGGTGAGCAGCTTGTGTGTTGCCTTAAAGCCCTGTCTGGCAGGGATGCTGCAGAGTCACTAAATTACAGTTGTGCAGTTTTCCGCTTTTTCAAACATAATTTTCAGTAAAACAAGTGCATTAATAAAAACTGAAAATTGGATTTCCTGCCTTTCTAGCATGGGTGAATCAGTGACTGCGCTTTTGTCAGCTTTGGGTAGCTGAACTTAGAAATACAAAAGTTGTCTGTGTTTATTAAAACACTGAGTTACAGTGCTTTAACTCAGGGGCTTTCAAACTTCTAAAAACAGAACAGAGTAACAGACTTACAAGGGACCTTAGACGTGTTCTAGTCCAACCCCTTAATCAAGTAGGACAGCCTATACCAGGGGTCCCCAAACTTGGCAGTTTTAAGATTTGTAGGCTTCAATTTCCAGAATTCTCCAGCCAGCGTAGCTCTGGGAGTTGAAGTCCACAAGTCTTAAAGCTGCAAGTTTGAAGACCGCTGCCCTATAACCATTTCAGACAAATAGCTGTCCAGTCTCTCTTTAAAAGCCTCCAGTGATGGAGCATCCCCAACTTCTGAAGGCAAGCGGTTCCATCAGTTTATTGTTCTCACTGTGAGGAAATTTCTCCTGACAGTTCTAGGATCTCTCTGGGTTAATGTGAATCCATTGCTTCTTGTCTTGCTCTATGGTACTTTGGAGAATAAGTCAACCCACTCTTCTTTGTAGAAGCCCCTCAAATATTGGAACACTGCTATCATTTCACCTCAGTCCTTCTTTTCACTGGACAAAATCAATTCCTCAACCGTTCTTCAAATGTCTTCGCCTCCACTTCCTGTTGTGACCAAGGCCCAAGCAGTGATTACCAAACAGTCCTCAACAATCTTATTTTATTAAAACAGCTGAGAATTAATTCATTCTCAGCTTAGTCCAAAACAAAATTCTTAAAAACCAGTTCGTCGGCCTTATCACCAACCTTTGATGGTTTTTGGCAACCGGCCAAAGGCTTTTCTTGGCAAACCCCCCACAAAGTTCAAGAGACACTGACAAGAAGCACTGGAATCAACGTTGCTTTTCTACAAAGAACCCAAAGGCTCGTTTCTGTTCTTTTAAGCCTTATGGGAGTGGCCAATCATCTTCTGGCCTTACTCCTGAGCTGTCCTTTTTTCTTCAGCTGCTCTTGCCTTCTGGCAGCTCTTCACATGCATGCACTAGGAACGGCTCCTCCTGTTCCTCTGCCTCTCTGCTATCCGCCTCTGGAGGCTCCAGAGTCCACGCATCGCTCCCAGATGGCCCTGGCCCCATCTTTGCCTCCAACGCAGAGCCCTCATCCGAGCCTTCCCCTGACTCCAGGACTGGCCCATGTTCCTCCCCAGCCTCCTCACTGTCCGACTCCACTGCCAGCTTCACAGGCTACTGGTGGACCACAACAATTCCCTAAACATCTTGGTTGCTCTTCTCTGCAGTCTTTCCAGAGTCTCAACAATTTTTTTTTAATTGTGATGACCAAAACTGGATGCAATATTCCAAGTGTGGTGTTAGCAAGGCGATATAAAGCAGTACTAACCTGTTGGCTTAAATAAAAATGTCAGAATCTCTTTATCAACAGGCCAGGCTCTAGTAGTGATAGAGAGGCAGTTGCATTTGAGCAAACTTTTTTTTTTTTGATTTGTTTCTCTTACCAAACTCCATTGAATTCTTTCAAAGCACAGTTTGAAGGGTCCAGCTCTAGCATGTAATCAGGCTTCTGTATATTATCTTCATTTCCCTTTGGGCCAGTCCATGACCTGGTTGAGTGAGACCTTCATTTGTCTGTTTTGCTAGGAAATATTTGATCCGCCTCCCCCCCACCCCACCCCACTGGCCGCTCTGAGTCCCATCTGTTGCTTTTGTTCAAATGTCCCGTGGCGTTTTGAACTTTATTAGACACGTGTCTGGAATCTATTCTAAGCGTACGGAAAGAATTACATCCTATCCTCAGTATGTTCACAGACTGTTCAGTTTTTGACTGTCGAAAGGTCTGTCAAGTTTCCGCTGTAGCTCCTGTGTTTTCAAGGAATGTAGCTATTTTTTCACTCATTTATGTTTGCAAGTTTGCTATTTATATCTGATACCAAGCGTTTGACTTGAGTTGATATCTATTCGCAGCTAGAATTCTTCCCCTTAATTATAAAGTGAGCGATATGAAGGGCGGTGGGGCATAAGAAGACTGCCAAAGAGATCTCCGTCCAAAATTATGGTTTTTCTTTTTGGTGAATCTTAAAACTCAGACTTGGGTTTGGAGAGCGGTTCTTTGAAGAGCTGTTGTGTAAGAGCAGAAGTTTTCCAAGCTCCGTCTTAAGCATCGAAAAAAAACTGGGTTGTATGGTTGCCAGTGAATCATTCTTGTCTGGAAAGGCTCCCACCGTCTCTCCTATAGGAACTGCGTATTATTTAACTTGCTTGTATAAGTAGCACCAAACCATTAATCAAATCCTGAAAAATTCTCTACGGATTCAGCGTTGGGCTTCCAGGTTTTCCTGGAACCCCGTTTCACGAATAGTAGGGTTTGCCACTGCTTTTGGCTCACTTTTAGGTAGAAAGAAATTGAAGGCCGGATTCATAGAACATGCTTAACCAAATCAGTTAAACCCGGGGTCTGCCTTCGAATAATAAGCCGAATGTGATCAGATTCAATCTTGGTTAGGTCAAAGATCCCGTTTGCGTTGTTTGGCGAGGGGGTTGTAAGAATCCATACCTGTTGTAGGGTGCAAACCTAGAGCATGATTTAATTGATGAGCCAGTTTAAACCTATTGCCTTGAAGGTACCATTGTGTATTCATTCTGTTTAGGCCAATAAGTGTCATACAAATGGAAGTGTCATAACAGATGGAAGCCATATGTTCAGATTCTCAAACTAAAAAGTCTTGGAGTCATTTTGCTCTTTGTCCACCAAATTAAAAGCACTGGCTTGGGTCACACACTGTATTAAAGTCTCTGTGTTTATGGTTGTTTTGTTGGTAAACAACAGTTGGTTGCATTCACAAAATAGGTTTAATCAAAAGGTGCATAAGTAGAGATTGAGACCCCGTGGCTCATGTGTCCTCCATTGTACAAGTAGTCCTCAACTTACACACTTAGGATCCAAATTTATGTTGCTAAGCAAGGCAGTTGTTAAGTGAGTCACACCTAATTTTACGACCTTTTTTTTGGCCACGGTCATTAAGTAAATCACTGCACTTCTTAAGGGTATCCTATGGCTATTAAGCCAATCCAGCTTCTCCCATTGCCTTGGTCTGTCAGAAGCTTGTTGGCAAGGCCTCAAATGGCGATCACGTGACCTCAGGATGCTGCAACTTTTTGGAAATACATGCCAGTTGCCAAGCACCCAAATTTTGAATCACATGACCCTGCAGATGCTGCAATGGTCATACATGGGAGGACTTTAAGTCACTTTTTTCAGTAACGTAACTCCAAATGGTCACTAAATGAATGGTTGTAAGTCGAGGACTACCTGTAATGGACGGAGTATATATATATAAAAATAGGGAACCAGGTTCAGGGCAGTCTTTTCAAGTCCATCTTTCAGGTAGTGATGGCCTTCCAGGTGCAGCAAAGCTGGCATTGGGATGCTTCAGGGATTTCAGGAAAGCTGCCAGTGTAAGCAAAGGGATGGATGTGGGACGTGGAGATGCTTCCGTGGGCCCCTGATGAAGGACCCCATTGGGAAAGGAGCGAAAAAGTCAAGAAAAAAAAGAAAAATGTTAGAGAGGAGAGAACCCTGGGCTGGATTTTTTTAAAAAAGAGGTTAATGAAGAAAACAAGGGGAAAAAATGGGTCACATGCTTTAAACCCACAAAATCCTTATTTAAATCTAGGCTTGTCAATCATCCTTAAAGGGCAAAACAAGGGCAGGAAAAGGGGAGCAGCTGAGCTTATTCGAGAGGGTGGAGTCTCTCTACTAATGGGATTTTATTTATTTGTATGGAAGGTTCGTGTTTTCTATTCTCCTGCAAAAGGCCACTCATCCTTTGGGTTGGGAGGCGGAGGAAGAGAAGTGGTCCAGCTCTGAAGGTGCGTGTCTCTTCATTATGTCCTTTGTTTGCTTGCTTGCTCGCTCTCCAGAACCAAAACTTTTCAGCAGTTGCAAACAGGGAACCCCGATTAAGACTTGCTAGCAGTGATTCTGAATAACGGGAGAAGCTTGGGGTGCTGCTTTGGGCAATAGGGCATGGCGTCTTGTTTCAAATGCATTATTAACGTAACATTCCACAAAATGTTCTTTTTTCTGGGCTGAGCAAAAAAGCCTGCCTAGTCTTGGGTCCTCTGGATAAATTTGCAAGGAGAACTTCTGGCCAGCCTGTTTAGTTAAGGATAGGTTGAGAAAGACAGCCTGCACACAAAATAGTAACCCAGGTTAGGCATGATTAAGAATTATTAGGGCTTGATGCCTTTACACCTGGTTACCATCCTAACCCAAAATACCATGGATTAGTTTACTAAGACAAGGTTTGCTTCTGAAGAAGTAGTTGTAAGGAATGGATTGCTTGATATTTTGCACTACTAATGGCTGGAGGTAAAAAAATTGGTCTGTACTTATCTGTAAATGGTCAACACGGTTCTCCTACTAAGAGTATCACTTTCTGATTTGAGCATGGTTGAAGACATAGATGACTGGAGGGAGCAATGGGGAGATTATATGGATTATCATATGACAGCACTGGGCAAATGATGTCAATTTGCACCCTGAGATTATGACATGTGTCTTGTCTCTTCCCTGGATATGAAAGGTTGAGGAATATAGATAAGACATGCAAGTGACATCCTTGTGATGTTACACTGACCATCTTGCAGATTTTGACTTCCCCTGGGGATACTGTTGGATATGTTTATTGATATTTCCATTTGTAGATAAATCCCATTAATCTATAAATATGATTCCCAATTATGCATTTATGCTCCTGGGTTTTTCTACCTTGTTACTTTAACTTCAATAGAATTCAAGAACCCAAAGATTTCTAAGGGAGCATTTAGATCATTGACTCTGTTTCTTGTTCATCTGGCACATGTTTGTCTCATTTCCCAATTGTAGTATTGTTACTTAAGTGGGATAGGGTGGGAAGCCAAATGCTTGGAGCCATATATAACAACAAATGAATCAAGGGAACCATACCGGGAATGCTTTGGGGTAGATATGGTCAAGATGGCCTCAGGAAACCTGGTTAGATTTTGACATTAAGTTCTGACACATAAGAGATCTGGGAGGATGAGACCCACCTTAGAAATAAGCTGGAGGTTCTTAAGCTGCTTGAATATTTAAATCTATCACGCCTCATTTGTGAAAGGAAAGTCATATAGCAGAGACAATGGAAAATAAGAGATTTTGTCTGCAGGGCAGGGATGGAAATTAGAAGGTTTAGGACACTGAAGTGTCTTGTTTTTGTGCATTGGCGTGTGCTTTGTCTTATTGGCTAGTTACCCTAAATAAACTTACTGTTGGTAGTGCATGAAGTCAAAGTAATTGGATGAAATCCAATAGACTTGATAAGTAAATAAAAAGGAATGGGTACATAGATGTCAGGGATTGGAATGATATGGGGGAAAGATTATGAGAGAAGGGACAAAGAGATGCTACCTGGTCAGATAAGAAGGCTTAGTCTGCAGCTGGATACTGGGTCAGGCAAGAGGCTCAGGCTGAACACTCCCTAATTTCTCAGGCTGTAAAAGTGACAGCGGAAGAATTGTACTTTCAGATTTGCAAAATTCTGTTAACGTAGCTTTTACATAAAGTATAATTAATGTATCTGGTTGCGTTTCCTCCCTGATCTACTTGGTAAGGCCAACATTAATTTTGCAAGTCTGAAAGTGTGCGGACTGGGGAATTCTGGGAGTTGAAGTCCACCCATCTTAAAGTTGACAAGGTTGAAAACTGTGGTGTGGTTATCTCACAGGGTGGTTGCTGTTGGGGGAGGGGGGAGGAGGAGGCAGTATATATATTTGAACTCTGGTATAAATGGGAAGGAAGGAATGGGAAAAGCTTGGGAAGAATATTCATGAACAAAGGATCCTAGGAGAGAATTAGCATGTCACTCCAGCCCTGAAGAGGTAATAGGAGAGTAGAAGGATACATATTTTGACAGCGATCCATCTGGGGTTTTGAAGACTTATTATTGCATGCAGAGAAAGAGGGAATGCCATGAGGCTGCAAAGTCATGCCCATGTCAACATCTGTCTGGCCATGGTCCATTCACATGGAACCTTAAATCCAAATGAAGGAAACCACTTTCCCATGGGCTTTCTTGCAAAGAAATGGAGAAATGCTATAGGCAAGACATCATTGAACAAGGTCCTACCCTAGAAGCATCCTCCAGGCAGGGTTTGCTCAGCAGTTGCAGGGTCTGGCAGAGTTGAGGATGATGTGCTCCACTTGCTTGTTAACCCCCCTTCTCTTAAAAACTGTTTTAGATTGAAACAATTTTGTCTTCCTTCCTCCCTCGATGTCAGCTTTACACAGTAAACCTTGATATATGGCCACAATTGAGCAATAGCACTTAGACATATACGGCTTCACAATAGTTTACAACCCTCTCTAAGCGGTTTACCGTGTCAGCATATTGCCCCCAACAATCTGGGTCCTCATTTTACCAACTTCAGTAGCAGAGATGGTATTCAGCATGTTCTGACCAGTTCTGGAGAACCAGTAGTGGAAATTTTGTGTAGTTCGGAGAACCAGTAAATACCACCTCTGACTGGCCCCACCCCCATCTATTCTCTGCCTCCTAAGTCCCAGTTGATCGGAAGGAAATGGGGATTTTGCAGTATCCTTCCCCTGGAGTGGGGTGGGAATGGAGATTTTGCAGTATCCTTCCCCTGCTACGCCCACCAAGCCACACCATGCCCACCAAGCCATGCCCACAGAACTGGTAGTAAAAAAATGTGGATTTCGCCACTGAAGCAAACTGTCATAAGTCAAGGAGTACCACTAATAACAGTGTCCCATCTCATTCCCTCTCCTTCTGGCCCTGCAATTGCTAAGGACTAGGGCACAATTTTTTTGGGACACCTCGCTGGCAGGTAATTTTAGCCTTTTCCACCCTGCCCTGGTACTCTTTCTTCCTTAGCTGAGGGAAATTCCTTGGCCGCTCCCTTCCCTTTCATTGCCGAAATGCAGTTTAATGTAAACCTAGCTCTGAGGCAGCTTTTTCTCATTTTTAAACTATTTCATATCAATAGCTGGCCTAACATTTGTTTTTTTTGAATCTGGGTTGGAGAACTGGTCTACATTTCTCAGGATATCTCTTTAGGAATCTTGGCAGAGCCGAAGCTGTATCTTTTGAAAAGGCTGTAAATGTAAAACAGAAGGGAGATATTAAAAGAAGCATAAACAAGTTTCTTTCCCTTTTTCTCCTTACTCCCTGTCACCACCACCTTAACTTTAGAAATAGGAAAAGAACAAAGGATTTCCCCTCCCCGACCACCTTCTTTTGAGTTTGCAGGGCTGAGAGAAGAGGAGTGAAGTGAAACGTATCAAGGTGGATAGTTTAGCAGGAAAAGCTGTAATGGAAAAAAAAAAGAATTTCCCCCTCTTTTAACCCTGGAAAACTAACTTTCTTCCTTTCTCTCTCCCTCTTCCCTTTTCCTTCAGCCTGTCTTAAAAGCAAAACCCTTGGCATGTCACAAAATCACACACCCCCTCCCTTTAATGTGCCCATGGATGGGTCCTGCCATGCTTCAGGCAGGAGAAAAGTCCATTTGGACCAAAGGGGGGGGGCAGAGAAGAAAAGCATCCCTACAGGTTTGAATGCCAAGCTCCATTGTCCCACAATAAATTTCATATGGAATTTATTTTCAGAACTATCGTATCTTTTTCCAAAGTCCATGGGACGGAGTTCATGAATGTATTTATATTTGTAGAGATGGCAGACTTCGGAAAGAATGGGGTGGGGGGTGGGGGGAGTCATTTACTGTAAATCCTAAATAAGAAAACTAGGTAGCTGGCCTCTATCCCTTCTTTGGAACATTTTGTCTATATTATTAACTTGATTGCAAGATGCAAAACAGTGATTGCTTGTATATTACTTTTTTTTTTTTTTTTAAAGAAGATTATAAGGGTGAGGAAGCCAGAATTTTGCATGCATTTTTTCATTTACTGGGGCGATTTTTCAAGGTCCAAGTCTATTCTACAGCTGTTAAGATTTCCTGGGGGTTTAATCCAAGTCGTAACCAGGTCTGGCTTGGTTTGGCTTTTCCAAATCAGCCAAGGTCAGCCTGGTATGGTCCCTAGATGAGTGGCATCAATACTTCTGAATGATCCTGTACATCATATGCGATATACATAATTTGTAGGGTTTGTTGATCACGTAGCCCTAGATAAAGTCACATGAAGGCGCTACCGTTGGGTTGATTTTATTTAGAATGATTGATTTCAAAAGGTAACTAGTAAAAGAAATGCATGTCCTTTGAAAGCCAACTGATGCAGAGGTGGGTTTTGACCCGTTCTGGAGAACCGGTAGCGAAAATTTTGAGTAGTTCAGAGAACTGGTAGTAAAAATTCTGACTGGCCCCGGCCCCATCTATTCTCTGCCTCCCAAATCCCAGTTGATCGGGAGGAAATGGGGATTTTGCAGTAACCTTCCCCTGGATTGGGGAGGGAATGGAGTTTTTATAGTATTTTTATTTATTTATTTATTTATTTATTTATTTATTTATTTATTTATTTATTTATTTATTTATTTATTTATTTAATGTATTTATATGCCACCCTTCTCCAGAAGGACTCAGGGCGGCGAACACAAGTTTTTTTTTAATTTTATTTTTTTTTAATTAGACTTATATGCCACCCTTCTCCAGAGACTCAGGGCGGCTTACAATGCGTTAAGCAATAGCCTTCATACTTTTGTATATTTTTTATACAAAGTCAGCTTATTGCCCTCACAAACTGGGTCCTCAATTCACCTACCTTAGAAAGGATGGAAGGCTGAGTCAACCTTGAGCCTCGAACCTTGCAATAATTGCAGACAGCTGAATCTTAATAACAGGCTATTAGCCTGCTGAGCTATCTGAGACTGTTAAAAACATGTACAACAAAATCCCATTTTAAACCAAATAACTAATTAACAATAAATAATAAAATCCAGAATCAGAGTCAGCCTATTTTCTTGAACAGCCAAATCTTCAGGTCCTGACGGAAAGAGTGGAGATCAGGAGCTATCTGGAGCTCAGTAGGCAACTCATTCCAGAGGGTGGGAGCACCCACGGAGAACACCCCACCGCTGGGCACTGCCAGACAACATTGGCTCGCCGTCGGAACCCTAAGGAGAGAGTATCCTTCCCCTGCCACGCACCAAGCCATGCCCACCAAGCCATGCCACACTCACCAAGCCACACCCACAGAACCTGTAGTAAAAATTTTGAAACCCACCACTGAACTGATGGAATTTAATTTTTGTAGTTTCTACCAAAACAGAAAGATACTTTGGTGTGTAGTGGTTAAGGCACCAGGCTAGAAAGTGGGAGACGGTAAATTCTAGTTCTGTCTTAAGCATAAAGCGAAATGGGTGTCCTTGGGCCAATCATTCTCTCTCAGCCCTAGGAAACAAGCAATGGCAAACCACTTCTGAAATATTGCTAAGAAAACTGCAGGGACTTGTCTAGGCAGTTCCCAGGAGTCAACTCTGACTTGAAGACACCAAAACAAAGCTGAAGATCCCAACCCTCTCTCCCTCCTTCCCCTCCCCCTCTCTCTTTCCCATTGTAGACAGCTCATTCTAGAAACCATGATTCATTGCATGTTCCAGCCCAGGGCTAGAGATGCATGTCCAGTTTTCCCACCACAAAACCCACTTCTCCTTGCCTTTCCAAGAGGATTTCTTGAAATTGGAAGTGGGTACAACCTTGTGTGCAGTTTTTGGCTTGTTGTCAAAAGCTCTAGGCAAGAAACCAGTTCAAACTTTTAACAAGAGCCATCTGCCCCTTCTTCAGAGTTGGCAAGGCAAGGAGAGAAGGAGAATGAGGAGCAGGGCGAAAGAGAAGGATAAAAACGACACACAGAAGTTGTGAGAACGAGAGTGGAATCAGGGCTCCTGAAAAGCTGCAGAGCCTGAGCTGTCTACAGTTCATTTAAGAAGCCAAAAATGACCCGGTTTGTACATAACACTAAGCCTTAAGGAGTAGCTCCACACACAGAAGGTCAAATTTCCATTGAATCAAACTTGATTGCTGGTGCATTTCAGAGATGTGACTATACAGCTTTCCAGTATGGAAGTGGTTGACCATAGCCTTATCCTGGAATTTTTGGGGGGGAAGGGTGGAGAAACCTGTCCCCAGTTCTATCATCAATATCCTAACCAGGATCAGCCATGCCTATGTCCTTCAAGATCACTTCAGTTCTGCCTCTTTCGTGACTCAAGTCAAGAGGAAGCATGCCAGAAAAAGACTACAGGGGATAATCCACTCCCACATCGTTTCCAAGAAAATGACACAAATGTCACATCTAAAAGCCCACACATCACATAAAATGGGATATATGGGTTGTGTCAAACCAACCACAGAAGAGCACAGAGTGAGAAAAGTGGTGGCTCATCATGACCTTTGGCTCAGAAGCTCCAAACATTGATGCCAGTTAAGAGACTCTGAAATTGAACATTAATCTGTCTGGAGGACATCATGTCTTTCTGAAATTGACGTAGCTCAGTTGTGGGCAAGGTTTTGAATCTCTGTGTACTAAAGGAACAACTTACCATGTTCAATTGTGGCTTCTTCTATAGTCCAGAATTTGCATAGAATTAAAAAAATATTATTGGATAGGATCGTGATGGCGAACCTATAGCACGAACCTATGGAGTCATATCTGTGGGCACGCAACCGTTGCCCTAGCTCAGCTCCAGCATGCATGCGCACCTCGGCCAGCTGATTTTCGGGTCTTCCAAACCCACTGGAAGTTGGGAAACAGGCCGCTTCCAGCCTCTGGAGGGCCTCCGGGTGGGGGGAGGAGGCTGTTTTCGCCCTCCCCAGGCTCCAAGAAACCCTCTGGAGCCTGGGGAGAGCAAAAAACAGGTCTCCGGTAACCTTTTTGCCATCGCGTGCCAAAAGTGGAGGGGAGCGCAGCGGGAGTCATGCATGCATGCGCAGGGGGGCGTGGTGTGTGGGGCATTGAATTGTGGATGTGGGCACGCATGTGCGCAATCCCCCCCTGCACTCCCCCTGCTTTTGGCACGCGATGGCAAAAAGGTTAGCCATCACTGGGATAGGAGATTCCGACATAATTTCCCCAAGAGTTAGAAGGGACCTTGGAGATCTCCCCACAAGCAGGAGGCCAGTGGAATAGGCAGTATAACCAACCCTTCGTTTTCTCTCTAGCTCCTTTTTCCCCCCACCCTCCAAAATTATTCTGTTACCTTTTTTTTTCTTTGGTGATGAAAACCTTCTCCTCCTTTTACTCTGAATATCCTGTTTTCAATAACTGGCCCAACAGTTGGATTCCTTGGTGTTAATTCTTTCATTGTTTGATAGTCCATTCATCTGCCAGTAAAAATAGAATTGCTAGTAAAGTCTCTTGCGTGTCCTGTAATAAAAGCTCAGCTTGACCCCATTGACTTAAAAAGGAGCAAAGGGCTTGAATCCATCACAGCATGACTCTTACTAGGATACTACTGGTTCAGGGGTGAAATCCAGCAGATTCTGACAGGTTCTGGAGAACTGGTAGCGGACATTTTGAGTAGTTCTGAGAACCAGCATTTACCATCTCTGGCTGGCTCCAGAGTGGGTGGGAATGGAGATTTTGCATTCCCATTCCCCCTGGAGTGGGGTGGGAATGGAGTTTTTGCAGTATCCTTCCCCCTGGAGTGGGGTGGGAATGGAGTTTTTGCAGTATCCTTCCCCCTGGAGTGGGGTGGGAATGGAGATTTTGCAGTATCCTTCCCCTTCCCCCTGCAGTGGGGTGGAAATGGAGATTTTGCAGTATCCTTCCCCTGCCACGCCCACCAAGCCGTGCCCACAGAACCGGTAGGAAAAAAAATTGGATTTCACCACTGTACTGGTTGTATTGTTAGTAGACTAAGATTTCGTTTTATCACTCACTGGTGAAATCTTACTCTCTTAAACATTTACATTTGAATCAATTGCCTTTTTTTTTTTTTTGGCTTTTCATTGCTGCTTATCCCCTCTGATTATCAATTATTTTCATTCTGAACATACATTTTCATGCACTGAATGAATAGAATTTAGGCTGTTACAAATTGTAGAATTTTATAATCCAGATCAATCTGGATCTCCCTCTGTAAATCTTCTACCTATTGATTCTTGTTCTACTTTCAGCAACTATAATGAATACATCCATAACATCTTCCTGTTACAGTCTTTCAAGTATCTGAAAACAACTATTTTCTCTGTTCACAGTCTTCCCTTCTCTTCCCATAATTTATTGTTATTTAATTTGTATTCGTATTATGTTATTATTGAATTAAACTCTAAACCTTTGCACATTTTCCCCCATTGTTTTCTGATTTTTCACATTAATTTGCTTCCTCTTGCTTCTGAATTCTTTCATTTTTTCCCCACCATCCCCACTCAATGACTTTATGTTGTCCCACTGCTGTGGAAAGGACCTTAGAAAGGTTTAATTTGAATTATGATATATATGGCTAAGGTTGTAGAAAAACAGAACAACCATTTCTGAAGGTGTTTTCACAGAAAAGGTTTAAATTAATTTGGATTAAGTCCATCCATTTATATCAATGAGAAGACAGATTGGTATAGTTAGGTCCACCTTACATGGCATTGAGACACAAGGAGATTTATAGGGGTGTTTTACTTTGGCAACTTTAAGACCTGTCGATTTCAACTCCCAGAATTCCCCAGCCAGCCATGCTGGGAGTTGAAGTCCACATGCCTCAAAGTTGCCAGGTTGGACACCCCTACTTTAGTTGGTTTGGGTTTAGCATGAGAGTGGTCACACAATACCACACCAGCTGCACGGAACCCTCCTTATACTACCTCAAGGTTGTTGTGTCAGATTTCTTAGTTTAACAGTATAATTTCATCTATTTTCCAGGTGTTAGATAGAACAGTGTTTCTCAACCATCTCAACTTTTAGCCTTGTGGACCTCAACTCCCAGAATTCATGACTGACTAGGGCAGGGATCTGCAACCTTAAGTACTCAAAGAGCCATTTGGACCCATTTCCCACAGAAAAGAAAACACCGGGAGCCACAAAACCTGAGTGAGTGTGGCCAACTTGATGTCACTCACTTCCACCAATCACATGACCACTCCCTAGCTACACCTACCCAGCCGGTCATTAGGGCAGAGAACCATTGGGAATCACAAAATCCTTTTGACATATCTCTCTCTGCCCTCCCTCCCTCCCCCCTCTCTCTCCCTCTCTCTCTGTATCTCTCTCTCTCTCTCTTTCTCTCTCTGTCTCTGCCCTGGCCACTTCTCCATCCCCCGTTGTCACCCTTACTTTCTCAGGCCAGGTGGGGAGTGACTGGGAGGGGAGGGCGAGGGGCAGGGCCAGCCAGTGGTGGCATCACCTGACAGGGAGCCACAGCAGAGGGCCCAAAGAGACGCATGTGGCTCCGGAGCCTCAGGTTGCTGACCCCTGGACTAGGGAATTCTGGGAGTTGAAGTCCACTCACCTTAAAGTTGTCAAGGTTGAGAAACAATGGGGTAGACTCATATGGGAGCATTTTCTCTTGGGAGGGGTGTCTCTCCTTCCCATCCATATCTATAGTCCCCTGACTAACCAAACAATCTGAATATTTTTGGTCAATATGATAAATGTTACATCGTTGGATGACATCTTAGACTAGTGTTTCTCAAACCCGGCAACTTTAAGACATGTGGACTTCAACTCCCAGCATGCTGGCTGGGGAATTCTGGGAGTTGACATCCGCATGTTTTAAAGTTGCCAAGGTTGAGAAGCACTGTCTTAGACTGTTAAGAACCCAGTGGTGAAATCAATTTTTTTTTACTACCAGTTCTGTGGGTGTGACTTGGTGGGTATGGCTTAGTTTGGTGGGCATGGCAGGGGAAGGATACTGCAAAATCTCCATTCCCACCCCACTCCAGGGGGAAGGATACTGCAAAATCCTCTCCCTCCCCACTCCTGAGGGAAGGATGTTGCAAAATCTCCATTCCCACCCTACTCTGGGGCCAACCAGAGGTGGTATTTGCCAGTTCTCCGAACTGCTCAAAATTTCCTCTATTGGTTCTCCAGAACCTGCTGGATTTCACCCCTGGTTGTACCACCTAGTCCCCAAATATTGCTTATCTCTGGTGTAGTGTGATGTGTGGATCTAATCTAGGACATCATGCTACATTGGCAAAACATTTCATTTTGAATAATATTGAGCTTAGAACTTTGTGGTATGTTACATTTCCAGTGTAAACCTGCAGTTTGGATTATGAAAAGGGCCATTTGAAAGATTGCTTTAAAATAGTCAGTGGACCGTTTCACAATCAAAACGTGGGCTGATATAGGAGATGACCAGGCTGAGCCTGAGGGAGGGATAAGTGCATCACCAGTTTGGAGTCTCTTCGTGTTCCCAAGAAACCAGCTCCCTTGATTTCTGTTGATTCTTATCTACTGCCAACTTGTTTTGACCGTTAATAATTCTGATTCTTGAAGATAGAGAACATGGAATAAACTAGTTCTCATTTGAAAAACCCTGCTTTCCTGATTTCTTGCACCTGATTTCTTGCTGATTCTCTGATTTCCTGACCCTGATTCCCTGATTTCTTGCTGCAGTTAGGATGAGACATTTACAAGATTTTGAACTTGATACAAGATGAGCTTGAAATGGAATGCAATTTTTTTTTTTAAAAAAAAATTGATTTATATGCCGCCCTTCTCCGGAGACTCAGGGCGGCTTACAGTGCGTTTGTGGAACTTTACGCTAGATGCTAAAATGTAACATTCCCAAGAACAAAATAACACACCAGATACATCCATGGTTTGTTAAGTAAAGCATAATTAGGTCGTTTTTTTCAGAACATGCTTAGTTACATATAAGTAAATATTTGGGTTACATCAGTAAGCAGATCCCTCTTTAGTGTGCTAAGAATGAACTGCCTCAAACTTTGGTTTATGAGCCCATCATGACATTGAACTGTAAACAGGAGTTTAGATCAGAAAGTTACTGTATGTTTTGGGTTTGTATTAAATTGAATTTATCATGTCTAGAGAGCATTCCATTGTAATCGATATAAATGGTGGTTCTTATGTGACAAGCTCGCTTCATATGGTTAGAGAGTTTCAAAGAATCCGTAGCTGAATATAATTCAAGGTTGCTGAGATTGGACAACATGGTGAGTTAATGTGCCCCAAATCTCATCCTAATGACCTTATTCGGAAGAATGATCCCAAAGATTGAGGTTGCTCATTCTCAACACACCAAACCGGGGGTCGTCAAACTTGGCAGCTTTAAGACTTGTGGACTTCAACTCCCAGAGTCCATAGCTGGCTGGAGAATTCTGGGAGTTGAAGTCCACAAGTCTTAAAGCTGCCAAGTTTGAAGACCACTGCACTAAACTATGGTTTAATGGGATTTCCAAGTTGGGCATTGCCCTTCTGTTCCATTTTCCATCCAGAAATGCTAGAAATATATTTTGGACTACCATGTGTGGAAACTCTTTCATTAGATCTTGCAATGAACTCAGAAGTTTGTGGTTTTGAAGAAAAAGAGAAAAAAAAAACAGCAGTCATTCCAAAAAGTTTGATCATGAGTTATTCACATAATTGGAATTGTCAGTCACAAATCATATGTTAACCAGGAAAGCTAAAGAAGATTGTTGGATGTCCTGCCACATGTAAATGATTAAAATTATGGACAAAATGGTTGGGCTTCAGTCTTCTGCATGGAATCCAATGAAATTTGGCAGAAAGGTGTGCCAAGGCCAAAATAGATATATTGGCAGCAAGTCAGATCATTGCTGCATCCATACCAAGCCCATGGTGGTTTTGGAGGGATCCTAATACAGGGGTTACAATCCCCCAGGCCATGGTCTACTACCAGCTGTGGCCTATTCACAGCCTGGCCATGGGCTGGTGCACACGCATAATAGGTCAGTGCACATGTGCATGTATGCACATCTTGACTTCTGGTTGAGCTGCATGTGTACCAGCCTGCAGCCTGGTTGCAAATAGGCCAGGACTCGGTAGTGGACCATTGCTCGGGGTTTGGGAACCTCTGTATTAGGATGCCTCCAGATAATTTATGGGATCCCACAGTACTGGTAGTCCTCAATTGACAACCATTCATTTATTGAACATTCAAGAGTTACAGCAGCACTGGAAAAAGTGGGGTTTTTTACATTTTCGACCATTGCAGCATCCCCGTGGCCATGGGATCAAAATTTGACTGCTTAGCAACTGCTTGTATTTATGATGGTTGCACTGTCCCAGAGTCATGTGATCACTGTATAAAGAACGGTTGCTGGAATTGTGTAGGTCTAATTTAATGAAGGAGGGACATGGTGGCTCAGTGGCTAAGAAGCCGAACTTGTCGATTGAAAGATCGGCAGTTCAGTGGTTTGAATCCCTAGTGCCACGTAACGGGGTGAGCTCCCTTTCCTTGTCCCAGCTTCTGCCAACCTAGCAGTTCGAAAGCACATAAAAAACGCAAGTAGATAAATAGGGACCACCTTTGGTGGGAAGGGAACAGCATTCTGTGCACCTTTGGTGTTGAGTCATGCCGGCCACATGACCACGGAGACGTCTTTGGACAGCGCTGACTCTTCGGCTTTAAAACGGAGATGAGCACTGCCCCCTAGAGTCAGGAACGACTAGCATATAGGTGCAAGGGGAACCTTTACCTTTATCTTAATTTAATGAAAAGAAAACTAGGGGTGACATGATAGCAATCTTCCTATATTTGAGCGGTTGCCACAAGGAAGAGGGGGTCCAGCTATTCTCCAAAGCACCTGAAGGCAGGACAAGAAACAACAGATGGAAAGGAGAGAAGAAACGTAGAACTAAGGAGGAATTTCCTGACAGTGAGAACGATTAATCAGCAGAATGACTTGCTTCCAGAAGTTGTGGGTACTCCATATCTAATCTTCACAGCCGGCATCCAACATACAAAGTCAATAGGGAAAGACGAATTCATTCAACAACTGCATGATTCACTTAATAACTTCAATGATTCGCTTAGCAACTGTGGCCAAAAAAAAAAAAAGGTCACAAAATGGAGTAAAACTCATTTAACAATTGCTTTGCCTTGCAATGAAAATTTGGGGCTCAGTTGTGGTCATAAGTTGCAGACTTTCCCTGTAATGTACTATGCCAGTGGTGTAGGAGTGTAGCTTCTGTATTTTGACAATGCAGGGAAAAAAAATACATTAGAGGAGGCTACAACACCAGGAAGACGGAATTAAAAGGTTCGCCTGATACGCCAGTTGCAGCCCTTTCTAGATCGGGACTCCCTACGCACAGTCACTCAGGCACTTGTCACCTCTCGCCTGGACTACTGCAATGCTCTCTACATGGGGCTCCCCTTGGGGTGCACCCGGAGGCTCCAACTGGTACAGAATGCGGCCGCGCGGGGGATTATGGGAGCGTCGGGGCGCTCCCAAGTGACACCTCTCCTGCGCGAGCTGCATTGGTTGCCGGTGGAGTTCCGGGTGCGTTTCAAGGTGTTGGTAATCACCTTTAAAGCGCTCCATGGCTTAGGACCAGGGTACTTACGGGACCGCCTTCTGCCGCCAATTGCCTCCCACTGGCCGGTTCGCTCCCACAGAGAGGGCCTCCTCAGGGTGCCGTCAGCCAGACAATGCCGGCTGGCGACCCCCAGGGGGAGAGCCTTCTCTGTGGCAGCCCCTACCCTCTGGAATGATCTTCCTCCAGAATTGAGAATTATCTCCGACCTCCGGACGTTTCATCGGGCCCTAAAAACTCATCTTTTTCAACTTGCCGGCTTAGCCTGATCCCTGCTGAATTTTTAGATTTTTAAAATTTTTAATGTTTGTAGAGTTGCTGCATTTTAATATTTATTTTGTTTTAATTCTCAGCCAAACGTATATGTGTTTTAAAATTTTTAACTTTTATGTATTGAATTTTTTTACTCGGCTGTTCACCGCCCTGAGTCCGTAAGGAGAAGGGTGGTATATAAATCTAATTAATAAATAAATAATAAATTAATAAATAATAAATAAAAGCTCTACTCCATCCATGCTACGGCTACTTCTTGAACACCGGAGTACCTCCACTCTGCTAACCAGCAGAGTATTTTTCTTCAGGTCCTTCAGCCAAGTCAAACTATTTTTTGGAGATATTTTGAACTCCTTGTTCATCTGAATCCAGGTGGCCAAGCTCCAGTGAAACTTACCCAGCCTTTGGTTCTTGCTCCTTACTTGTTTTTTTAACTCCTCTATTTTACAGACTGGGAACTGCAAATATTTTAGCTGAATGTCCCAAGCATAATGTTTGGAAGAATGTATCCTGAACACCCACTCTAAAAACACTGTCCTTCGCTCAGAAATGTTGACAGAAAATCCTAACAAAGTCAAGGGAGAAATACAATTATGGGTTGGTTTTTTTTTTAAAAAAAATAAAATATCCAGTATCAAAGAGGACTTTAAAATGCAGCTGGAAGAGGGCCAGCATGCCCAGGTCCACCCATTCCTTCACTGGAACCATTGTCCTAGTTTTTGTTGGCATAAATTGTGGGTTTGGAACAAGTTAGGGAAACAACCCCTGGCATACAAGTCTTGGGTTCTCATCTGTGGCTGCTATCACAACCACTTTAACTCTACTCTACTCCACTCCACTCCACTCCACTCCACTCCACTCCACTCCACTCTACCCTACCCTATCCTACCCAACCCGTATCTTATGATTCTTGATGAATGTATCTTTTCTTTTATGTATGCTGAGAGCTTATGCACCAAGACAAATTCCTTGTGTGTCCAATCACACTTGGCCAATAAAAAATTCTATTCTATTCTATTCTATTCTATTCTATTCTATTCTATTCTATTCTATTCTATTCTATTCTATTCTATTCTATTCTATTCTATTCTATGCTATGCTATGCTATGCTATGCTATGCTATGCTATGCTATGCTATGCCATGCCATGCCATGCCATGCCATGCCATTCCATGCCATTCCATTCCGCCCAGAGTCCCTTGGGAGTTGGGCAGCATAGAAATGTGATAAATTAAATTAATTAAATTATTCTACTCTACTCTACTCTACCCTACCCTACCCTACCCTACTTGTACCCTATTCTACTCTAATCTACTCTACTCTACTCTACTCCAGTCCAGTCCAGTCCAGACTTCAGTCCAGTCCACAATTCACTCCACTCCACTCCACTCCACTCCATATTATCTTTTTACTTTACTTTAGGCTTGACTTTACACATTTTTTTTTTTGGCCAATGGACTCTGGGCAGTTTTTTCTGTTATTCCCATTCTAGTCTTAGAGTTCTGCCTTACCATGAAGTTTTATCAAACCCAGTAACATTTCTGCATTTTAAAAAATGCTATACTATTTAGCAACTGGAATAAAAAGAATGTAAAATTAAAAAATGAGGATCCTCTTCCTTCACAATATCAAATAGAGATAACAAAAGGACAATCACACAGTACCTCCCTGTTCCCATTCTCTCTTTTTTCGAGCTCCATGTAATATACGCCCCTTCATACGGTGAGGGTGGAATGAAAGTTTTTAAAATACTAATTTAGGAGAAATCCCTAAACCTGCATTTAATTTTTTTCTCGTAACTATTTTAGCAGCCACTGAAATAGGGGCAAAGAAGAGACAGATGAATGCTCCAGAAATTAGCAACCTAGGGGTGTTATCTCGCCAATTGTTGAGAAATTCTCAGCCAGCCAAGGAAGAAGGATCAAGCGGGGAATTAGCCTTGAGTCACTGCGCAACAGCAAGAGACCTAGGAGCAGGGGTGAAATGCTCCCTGTTTGGACCGGATCGCCTGATC
The DNA here is from genome assembly GCA_030761175.1 of Masticophis lateralis. Taxonomy (NCBI): domain Eukaryota; kingdom Metazoa; phylum Chordata; class Lepidosauria; order Squamata; family Colubridae; genus Masticophis; species Masticophis lateralis. Next base: position 9,120,967 of record JAUDYJ010000009.1, on the reverse strand, counting down.
TGGTAGCGATGGCGGCAAGTGGTTCGGAGAACCAGTAGCAAAAATCCCTGCCCCCCCCATGCTTAGCTGAGTTGCACAATCATCAGAGGCTTTTTTTTTTTACTTTTAAAAGTATTTTTTCTACAACCTCTTCTGACGAAAAAATGCTTTTAAAAGTAAAAAAAAAAAAGCCTCTGATGATCGTGCGGTTCAACTGGGATCCTCAGAGGCTTTTCAAAGCATTAGAGAATATGCTCTGAAAAGTTAAAAAAAAAAGTTGGCCACGCCCACCCAGTCACATTTATTTATTATTATTTATTAATTCAATTTGTATGCCGCCCCTCTCCGAAGACTCAGGGCGGCTCACAATGCATTTAAAATCATTATAAAAAACATTTACGAATTAAAAACATTAAAAACATTAAAACTCATTCACAACATTCATGGCTGGATCTCGCCGGATCGGAAGAGCGAGATCAATGGCCCCAGGCCTACCGGAAGAGCCAAGTCTTCACCGCTTTTCGGAAGGCCAATAGGGTGGGGATGGTCTGGACCTCAGGAGGTAACTGGTTCCAGAGAGCTGGGGCAGCCACAGAGAAGGCCCTCCCCCGCAGGCCCGCCAGCCGGCGTTGTTTAGCTGACGGGACCCAGAGGAGACCAACTCTGTGGGATTTTACCGGTTGTTGGGAGTTACATTACCCCTCACCACCAAGCCATGCCACAGAACCGGTAGTAACACATTTTACATTTCATCCCTGCCTAGGAGAGTCTCTCTCTCCCCCTCTCTCTTTCCCACCTCCCTCCCTCCCTCCCTCTCACACACACACCAGCTCCATGGAACCTTATCTGTTTGTTCCCAAGGGAAGGCAAGCAGTATGGGGAGATTCTTGTACTATAGGTAGAACAAAAGAAAGTAGTTGACTTCATATGTGGATCTGGTTGCCTGCACTTGACACAAGTTCAATTCAGTCCAGTGGAAGAGAACTGGTTATTAAATGCTCACTTACTTACATAGTCATAAGAGAAAACCACATATTTCCTAATCAGGAAAAGATGGTTCGCATTTCACAAGAGTTCAGACATGCATAAGAAGCCAGGCACCTACAAGATTATGTTCTCCATTTTGTCCAGACATAGTGGGAGAATGGGAGTTTACTCAGTGGTGAAATCCAAATTTTTTTACTACCAGTTCTGTGGGTGTAGCTTTGTGGGCGTGGCTTTGTGGGCGTGGCAGTGGAAGGATACTGCAAAATCTCCATTCCCACCCCACTCTGGGGCCAGCCAGAGGTGGTATTTGCCAGTTCTCCAAACTGCTCAAAATTTCCGCTACCGGTTCTCCAGAACCTGTCAGGACCTGCTGGATTTCACCCCTGAATTTACTGTAACTCTTAATTAAGCAACAGGAACTTCCCACCTAATGAAGAATTTAACTGCTCTTGATTCCCTTTTCAATAGAAACCGATGCACATAATTGTGGTTTACGGAGGAAAGTTTATCAGACTGTTATGTTTTTATATATCTATTTCATTCCCCTAAAAATTTGGGAGGAAATTTCAGCCATGAACCACAAATATGCATATCAATTTCTACATCAAACCAGTTCTAAGTCAAACTGTGGCTACTGAATTTAGGAATGCAGCTGTTGCTTCTTAAGAAATACAGCTTGAAAATTCCTTGAATTATCTAACAGTATACCGTATCAGCAATATTAAGCAGGTGAGGGTGATTAAATAAGAGAAAAACTCTTAAGTACTCATTCACCATCCACACTGAAAAAGGATATGAAGCTATTTCTCTTTATGTTCCCGGTTCTCCAAGTAAAGCCACAAGGACCAAATTTTCTAACCTTTTATTATCAAGAAATTCCATCCAACTCAAAATGAATTGTTTATATGGAAGATTGCAACCCCCCCACTCCTTTTTATGTTCCAAAACCACTGCATTTCTTCAGCGTTTCAACTTCAGTTAGTTAAACTGTATTATTTAGAGCAGGTTTCTGAATCTTGACATCAAAGTGATGAGACAGCTCTGTCTTATTTGAAGTTTTTAATGGTCTGTAGCATCTTTTTGACTGTTATTAAATTTGTAATTAAACAGGCAGAATCAGAATCGGAATAGAGCGGGAAGGGACCTTGGAGGTCTTCTACTCCAACCCCCAGCTCAGCAGGAGATCCTATACCATTTCAGACAGTTGGCTGCCCAATCTTTTCTTAAAAACCTCCAGTGATGCAGCACCCACAACTTCTGGTGGCAAGCAGTTCCACTGGTTAATTGTCCTCACTGTTAGGAAGTTTCTCCTTAATTCCAGGTTGCTTCTCTCCTTGATTAGTTTCCACCCAGAAGCATTTGTGAGCTCAAGCCTTTTAATCAGATGTCTTATTCTGAAAAGATGCTACCAAATTCCTTTTATTTTATTTTTATTTTTATTTTTATCTTTATTTTTATCTTTATTTTTATTTCCTTCCTTCCTTCCTTCCTTCCTTCCTTCCTTCCTTCCTTCCTTCCTTCTTCCTTCCTTCCTTCCTTCCTTCCTTCCTCCCTCCCTCCCTCCCACTTTCTTTCTTTCTTTCTTTCTTTCTTTCTTTCTTTCTTTCTTTCTTTCTTTCTTTCTTTCTTTTCTTTCTTCCTTTCTTTCTTCCTTCCTTCCTTCCTTCTCCTTCTTCCTTCCTTCCTCCCTCCCTCCCTCCCTCCCTCCCTCCCTCCCTCCCTCCTTCCTTCCTTCCTTCCTTCCTTCCTTCCTTCCTTCTTTCCCTTGATGTTCAGTCAAGCTAAGTCATGACCAGTGGTGGAATCCAAATTTTTTTACTACCAGTTCTGTGGGTGTGGCTTGGTGGGCGTAGTGTGATTTGGTGGGCGTGGCTTGGTGGGTGTGGCAGGGGAAGGATACTGCAAAATCTCCATTCCCTCCCCACTCCTTGGGGAAGGATATTGCAAAATCTCCATTCCCACCCCACTGTGGGGCCACCCAGAGGTGGTATTTGCCGTTTCTCTGAGCTACACAAAATTTCTGCTAGTGGTTCTCCAAACTGCTCAAAATTTCTGCTAGTGGTTCTCCAGAACCTGTCAGAACCTGCTGGATTTCACCCCTGGTGATGACCCCATGGATCACAGCACACGAGGCCACACACCCTGAGTCCCACTGTTTATTGCTTTGATGACCCTATCTAACCATCTGATCCTCTGCTGTCCCCTTCTCCTTTTGCCTTCCATCTTTCCCAACATCAGGGGTTTTTCCCAATGAGTCCTCTCTTCCCATTTGCTGGCCAAAATATTTGAGCTTCAACTTCAGTGTCTGTCCTTCCAAAGGACAGTTGGGGTTGACTTCCTTTAAGACTGACCAATTTGATCTCCTTGAAATCCAAGGGACTCTTGAGTCTTCTCCATCATCACAATTTGAAAGCATCAATTCTTCAGCACACAGCCTTCCTTATGCTTTTTTTTTGTTTTGCTTATTTTAGGCAAAAACAGCTCTCCCCTTGCTAGTCTACAGTTTGAAATGTTAGTGGTTCGTGGCATTCCAAAGTTTGAAAGGCTGCCTTATGGGTGGTGTTGAAACCCAATTTTTTCATCTTTGTTGAAATAACATGGCATCCTGATGATTAACTTCTTGAGATTTCTCATTGTAAAGGGTGAACACAACCAATTATTGTCAGAAGCAACCGAGGCGTAACTTAAATAACACCCCAGTAGAAACTAAGATCTTACTGAAAAGGGACTGAAGGAAGTGGGTAAGGTTAGCATTGACAGAGATCTGCTGAGAACTGGTGGAATGGTTTGCCAAACGGCTGTGTAAAGAGTCTATCAATGCATGGGAAGGATGAGAGAAGAGACCTACAGGTTTGACTTACTGTGATGGAAAGAGAAACTTCATACCGGTACTGGCAATAAAGCCTTACTTGGTTTAATTCTTGCTACCTATAGCTTCTTCTCCCACCAAACTATGTCTGTAAGGCTTCCACTGAGGTGAAGATTCAGAACTAAGAACTAAGCCCAGTAGCTTATGTTGGAGGTGAGGCAGGGGTGAAATCCAGCAGGTTCTGACAGGTTCTGGAGAACCGGTAGTGGAAATTTTGAGCAGTTTGGAGAACTGGCAAATACCACCTCTGGCTGGCCTCAGAGAGGGGTAGGAATGGAGATTTTGCAATATCCTTCCCCCAGGAGTTGGGTGGAATGGGGATTGTGCAGTATCCTTCCCCTGGAGTGGGATGGGAATGGGGATTTTGCAGTATCCTTCCCCCAGGAGTGGGGTGGAAATGGGGATTTTGCAGTATCATTTCCCTGGAGTAGGGTGGGAATTGAGATTTTGCAGTATCCTTACTCTGCTGTGCCCACCAAGCCACGCCCACGAAGCTACACCCACAGAACTGGTAGTAAATAAAAATTAATTTCACCACTTGGGTGAGGTTAACAATGGACAGTCTAAGGCTAAAGTTTTTATGGTTCAGAGAAGAAACCAGAGAGTGCAGTAGTACATTCCAGGCACTGACCATGTTAAGTAACTATTGTAAATATTAACTATTTTAAATAATTAAATATTCATTAATATTTACACATTAACCAAGTAAAGCTCCTGTGATAATATCCTGCCAAAATTTGGTTGTGGGAACCTCACAGCGTTGATTAAGGGTATTTCCACTCTATCCCTCTCTTTTTTTCTTAACCCCTTGAAAACAGTTTGAAGATGATCCAGGATTGTCTTTTACTTTGCTGACTTCCTGGTGAATAAGGAAAAAAAGTTTGTTCTCTAGCCCATCGCTGCTGTAAACCCTGAAGGAACAAAACTTCCATTACTCAAAAATAAAATGGAGAACAATTATTTTCTCTCTCCCAATCAGAAGTGGGATTCAGCAGGTTCTGACCAGTTCTGGAGGCACCGGTAGCAGAAATGTTGAGTAGTTCGGAGAACTGGTAGTAAAAATTCTGACTGGCCCCGCCCCCATCTCTTCTCTGCCTCCCAAGTCCCAGCTGATCAGGAGGAAATGGGGATTTTGCAGTAACCTTCCCCTGCCATGCCCACCAAGCTACGCTCACCAAACCATGCCACACCCACCAAGCCACACCCACAGAACTGGTAGTAAAAATTTTTGAAACCCACCACTGCTCCCAATCTACCTTCTCACTTTATCTTGTATGTGCACCTGGTGTCTAAATCCAAAAATCTGCAGTCCCCGTGAGCTCCTGCATTTGAGTGAAGCATCAATATTTGAGGGGCTGCCACAGAGAGGAGGGGGTCAATGTTCTGACCCAGCCTTAGCAAAAACAAGAAACAGACTCCTTGTCCTCCGTTGTTCACCTCTCCTAGCTGCTCTCTGCATATGTGCATCTGGAACAGGCCCCAGCTGTTCTTCCTCCTCACTCATCTCAGCCTCCAAAGGCAGCTGCCTCTCCAGTGGCTGGGAAATGTCGGGCAGCCCTGGCTCGATCTCTGCTTCCGACGCAGAGCATCCATCAGAGCCTTCCCCAGATTCTAGAACTGGCCCAAGTTCCTCCCCAACCTCCTCATCGTCCGACTCTGCCACCAGCTCTGCCGGCAGCTGGCGGCCACAACAGTCAAGCTATTTTCCAAAGCATCTGAAGGCCAGACAAGGAATAATGAATGGAAGCTGACCAAGGAGAAATTCAGCCTGGAAATAAGGAGAAATTTTCTGTTCAGTGAGAACGATCAACCAATGGAAAGGAAGTTGCCTTTGGAAGTTGTGGCAGCTTCATCACTGGAGGCTTTCAAGAAGAGACTGGATTGCCATTTATCAGAAATGGTGTAGGGCCTTCTGCTTGGATTAGATGACCTACAAGGTCCCTTCCAACTCTTCTTAATCCGTTAAATCTGAAAACCTCCAGCGATGGATGTCCCAAAGGTGCTTTTTTTAAGGAGGCACCTGGACTCTACAGACCTCCAGCGATGGAGCACCCATATTTTCTGGAGGCAACCCGTTCCACTGCTTAATTGTTCTCACTGTCAGGAAATTTCTTCTTAGTTCTAGGTTGATTCTCTCCTTGATTAGTTTCTATCCATTGCTTCTTGTTTTGCCTTGTGGTGCTTTGGAAGATAGGTTGACCCCGTCTTCTTTATGGCAGCCCCTCAAATATTGGAACACTCTTATAATGTCACCCCTACTTCTTCTTTTTATTAGACTAGGCATATCCAGTTCCTGTATCCATTCATCCTAAGTTTCAGCTTCCAGTCCCTGAATCATCTTTATTGCTCTTCTCTGCGCTCTTTCCAGAGTTTTGCTGAATATAGCATTGAGGTTAGATCACTGCAGAGAATAACACGTTTGAAGTTCAAGAAAAAGTTGCACGGGGTGAAGAAGTTCATCTTTAGCCACAATTCACCTCCCAAAGTGGTGGTTAGGTTCTCTCTAATGGTAGGGTTAGAGTTTTTTAGAAGCCAAAAGGATTGGTGCTTGACTTTTACAGCAAGATTTGGGTTAAGGCAGATTCTTCTGTCCCTACTAAAGCTGTGTATTTCTTGGGGGGTTATACAGACGATTGCTCAGCATACAAAACTCTGCTCTCTTAACACTTTGCCCCTGTTCCTCAGGTTTATTTATTTATTTATTAGTTCAATTTATATGCCTCCCTTCTCCGGAGACTCAGGGTGGCTTACAATGGGTTAAGCAATAGCCTTCATACTTTTGTATATACCTGCTTAGTAGGGCTTTTTGGGGCCCCCCCAAGCCGTGTTCTTTTTTATACAAAGTCAGTTTATTGCCCCCACAATCTGGGTCCTCATTTTCCTACCTCAGAAGGATGGAAGGCTGAGTCAACCTTGACTCTTGGTTCTGCCTTGTGAAGTTGATCCATGTTTTGCCTAATGGTAGGGCTGGCCTTGTTCACATCAGTTGGTTTTGAAGGTTACATTGAACTTCAGCTGGTTTCCAAATGTGTAATTTGGTCTAAAGAGGGCTGGTTGATCTCAGCTTCCACTTGAACGAAATGCACAGATTTGCTAAATTTATGGTTAGCAGGGGACAGGCTGTCTGCAGAAGGATCAATAAATGAATTGCTGCTGCTCATCCACTGGGAAAACATAGCTACCAGCTGAGCAAAACTGGGGAGAACCCATCCATTTAGCTCAGAAGTTTGGAGAAGTTTGTTAGAAAGAGTGGAGCAGAAAACTCTCCCCCGATTGTCTTCTACTGAACCATTAGCACTACTCAAGTGACCCTGAAGACACAGATATACCTCCTCAGAAAGGATGCAAATGACCAGCTGTCTGCAAGGAATATAAATCCTTCCATCCCCACCATCCAGTCAGACCGGAAGAAGCTTCTTGGATGAGAAGTGAAACATCTTCAAAGAAAAAACCAAAAACCAAAACAAGAACAACCAGTTGCCTCCTGAAAAAGCATCTTTGGGACAACCATAACCTGGATGACTGAGAATCTCTGCAGACTTTCTTCTCCTGAAAGTATGTTTTGTGACACCATACTCACTCTTGCAATAATTTCCTGAAAGCACCTATGGCAGTGATGGCTAACCTTTTTGCCATCGTGTGCCAAAAGCAGAGGGAGCATGGGGGGTTGCACGCAAGCATGCCCACACCCATAATTCAATGCTCCTTGCACCCCACCCCCACACATATGTGAGCGACCCCTCCACACTCTCCCTGCTTTTGGCACGTGACGGCAAAAAGGTTACCGGTGGGCCCGGTAGGCCTGTTTTTCACCCTCCCCAGGCTCCAGAGGCTTTCTTAGAGCCTGGGGAGTGCGAAAATGGCTTTCCCCAGCCCCCCAGGGGCCCTCCAGAGGGCGGAAACGGCCCATTTCCCAACTTCCGGTGGGCTCGAAAAATCAGCTAGCTGGTGCATGCGTGCACGCTGGGGTTGAGCTAGGACAATGCTGGTGTGCCCACAGATATGGCTCTGCATGCCACCTATGGCACGGTTCACCATCACGGACCTATGGCATGCTCTCAAAATGGCAAACCGGCCATTCATAGGAAGATCTGCAAACTGGGGTAGAAATATTTAGTAAATAACATGAATTAATTGCATAGCCATGACGTTTTACAGATGAAGTTCATGTTCTTGGATCTTCCAGGAAAACCAGGTCCAATTTATTGGTAAAAAATCTATATCCTTCAAGTATCCAGTTTCAGTTACCAGCTTTTGGAAAAGATTCCTATCAGAAAATTTGCAGTCATAATGTCAGTTGATAGGGAGTAGCTTTCTCCAGTTTAATGTCTTCCAGTTGTGGTGGAAGGGATTGCTAGGGGATTTGGGTAATAAATTGCTGGAGAATATTGGGAATTGCAATCCTAACACAGCTGTAGGGTCACCAGTTTGTCTTCCTATAACATTATTTAGTATAAGGCTGTGTCAATGTTCTAAGTTACATTCTTGGGAGCTTCCCAAATACCTCTCTCCAACCCCTGGGGGAACAGGAATGCTGACCTAGAAGGACTGTTGGCTTCATCCATTCTCAAAACTCTTCTTCTGCCTTTGAAATCTTACTCGTTATTATCTGCTAAAGAGCCATCACCATCTTCCTCCCCTCCCCACCAAATGGAAGAGATGTTGCTGAGAGTGGAAACTTCCTTCCTCCCTCCCTCCCTCTCAACCATTCAACCCTTCCTCCCTCCCTCCCTCCCTCCTCACTATTCGTCTTTTCCTTCCTCCCTCCCTCTCCACCATTCATCCTTCCTCCCTCCCTGTCCATGATTCATCTTTTCCTTCCTTCCTTCCTCCCTCCCTTCCTCCCTCTCAACCATTCATCCCTTCCTCCTCACTATTCATCTTTTCCTCCCTCCCTCCCTTCCTCTCCACCATTCATCCCTTCCTTCCTCCCTCCCTCTCTACGATTCATCTTTTCCTTCCTTCCTCCCTCCCTCCTTCACTCTACACCATTCCTTCCTTCCCTCCCTCTCCACCATTCATCCCTTCCTCTCTCCCTCCCTCTCCACGATTCATCTTTTCCTTCCTTCCTCCCTCCCTCCTTCACTCTACACCATTCCTTCCTTCCTTCCCTCTCTCCCTCCCTTCCCCACCATTTGATCGGGACCAGGATCCAAGTGACAGCATCCTCCTGGACTCTTCTAGCATGCCTTCTAGACCACGGTTTGAGACATGGAGCCGGCCAAAGGAGATGTACTGAATTGTTGTGGTTAGCAAATAGGCCTGCTGTCGGCAGACTGCACCGTGCATTGCCATGAATAGCTGAGTTTGTAATGCCATCTCCAGCCATCAGGAGCTGAGCCAGGGGCTAAGATCCCACTGTGGAAAGCTCAGTCAGGGGAATACAGGAGACACAGTTGCAAATGGCTCCCTGTTGTTCTTCCAGAAGGGTTTCATGGAGGAGGATTCCTTTTCTAACCTTACCCTCCTACAAGTCAGACAGGCTTGTATTGCACTCAACGTAACTCCCTTCCAAGTAATTGTGTTCAGAGTCAGATTTTTACATTTTCCAGCGTGGCTGGATTATAACACGTTTCATATTTTATGTGCAGAGTCAGTGGCTGGCCGTCTTTATAAATGGGCTAATGAGGAGGAAAACTGAACCCTTGTTGGGGACAGTCCTAATTTCTTTTGGGAACCCTCCCTTATAAATTGCTGTCTCTATTTGGGTTTTGGGTGATTTCTGAGAAGGGGTGTGGTTGCATTCTAAAATGTTGTTGGTATTTGTGGATGAGTTTCTTTCCTCTCTCTTTCAAAATAATTAATGACAGCCTGGTATGTTGATCCGGTCTGCTATCTTCTGTTGTTGTTTTTGAACGATGGTAAAAACCGTCCAACCGAGACAAAATAGGAGGATGTGAATGTCACAGGCCACTCTGCTTATGTCCTGCTGGGCTTCATTTTGACCAGGAAAATCCACATTTTTTTCCTCTTCCTTGGTCACTACGAAGACAAGAACCCGCCAGAAGTTGTTATCTAATGGCAATTGTTATTGAAATAATTATTAAATACATAAATTCTGTATATATGCAATAGACTTAACCTAATTGTTGAATCTGCATGATTTGCTAAACCATAAATGAACCAAATGGGATGGGTTCACAAAGGGGTGGTTACTACTTACCTTTACTACCAGTTCGCAACGGGGCTGCGCACACACTTCTGTGCATGCACAGAAGCATTTTGATGACGTTGGGGTTGGTGGGCGGAGCCTCCCGCTGATTTTACTACCGGTTCTATAGAACCGGGGGCAACCCACCACTGGGTTCACACAGACACCAAGAAGCTTACCAAGATCAAAACTAACCAAGTGTATCACATTATGCAAACATAGCCTCTAGGTCAACTCAATTTCATTGTGGGCTGCATCAGGGCTGTGGTTGACCTTGGGAGGGGCTGGGGGTGTGGTTGACTGGGTGGGTGTGGGGTGGCTAATTAGGGGTGTGTGGCCAATCGGGTGGATGCGGCTAGTTTGACGCCACTCCCCAAACTGCTGGCCTGATCTTTCCTCTTCACATTGGGTAGATGGGCTGAAGCCACGCTAGCCTGATCTTTCCTCTTCTCATTGAATAGACCAAGGCAGACCCTGGGCCGGATCTGACCATATCATGGGCTGGACCCTGACTTACAATCAAATGTGTACTCCTCTAAAATCATTGTGCATCTTTCTCAGTGTTTCTCAACCTTGCCAACTTGAAGAGGTATGGAATTCTGGGGGTTGAAGTCCACACCTCTCCAAGTTGCCAAGGTTGAGAAACACTGATCTATCCAACACTGAAACATTAGAAGCTTCCAATTTACATTATAAACTGACAACATGTCTTCATGGCATTAGAATGGAGGAGATTAGTGATTTATGGCACACAAAATCCCTGTTCATAGGAGCCTTGGCATTCTGTTAAGTGAATTGTGCGGTTGTTAAGGGAAATCCAGCCTCGACTTTGCTGATTGGAGGCCAGCTGGAAAGTTCACCAATGGCAATCACACGAGTCTCAGCCGTCATAAATACATTCCAATACCAACAACACCCCAACAACAATCACGTGACTGTAGGGCTGCTGTGACAGTCAGTTCAAGGATCGGTTGCAAGTCACATTTTTCAGCGCTGTCATAACTCTGAATGGTCATAAATTGAGGATTAGTCCAAGGCATCTAGAGATCTCTAGGTTGGGTGGTGGTGGGGCTTCTTGAAAAGACGCTGGTCTCAAATGGCCATGTAGGTCAACAATCAGTTCCTAAGCATTGTTACTCAGACATAAGAATAGAGCTGGAACGAACCTTGGAAATCTTCTAATCCAGTGATGGCTAACCTTTTTGGTGTCGCGTGCCAAAAGTGGGGGTCGCACATGGGGGGGGGTCACGCATGTGTGCCCACACCCATAATTCAATGCCCCCCGTGCCCCCGCGCATGTGCACACGACCTTCCCCCGCTTTTGGCACACTACACCAAAAAGGTTAGCGGTGGGCCCAGTAGGCCGGTTTTTCAGCCTCCCCAGACTCCAGAGGCTTTCTTGGAGCCTGGGGAGGGCGAAAAGGGCCTTTCCCACTTCCTCAGAGGCCGGAAACAGCCCATTTTCCGACTTCTGTGGGACTAGAAGGCCCGAAAATCAGCTGGTCTGCGCGCGGATGTGCACTGGAGCTCGGCTAAGGCAACGTTTGCATGCCCACAGATATGGCTCCGTGTGCCACAGGTTCGTCATCACAGTTCTAATCCAACTCCGTGCTCAAGCAGGAGACTCTATGCCATTTCAGACAAGTGGCTATCCAGTCTCTTCTTAAAAATCTCCAGTGACGGAGCTCCCACAACTTCTGAAGTCAAGTTCCCTTCCACTGGTTAATCATTCTCACTGTTAGGGAAATTCTCCTTAACTCCAGGTTGCTCCTCTCTCCTTGACTAGTTTCCATCCATTGTTCCTTGTATTGCCTTCTGATGTTTTGGAAAATAAGTTGATCTCTAAGGGACCTTCCAATTCTATTCCTCTTTATGGCAGCCCCGCAAATTCTGGAATACTGCAGCTATCATGTCACCATCTAGTCCAGGGATGGCTAACCTGTTTGCTGTCGCGTGCCAAAAGTGGGGAGAGCGGGGGGGGGGTCGCGGGTGCGTGTGCCCACATCCATAATTCAGTGCGCCCCACCCTCCTGTGCATGCACACGTGACCCCCCCACATTCCTCCTGCTTTTAGCACGTGATGGCCCAATGGGCCCAGTAGGCCTGTTTTTCCCTCTCCCCAAGCTCCAGAGGCTTTCTAGGAGCCTGGGGAGGGCAAAAACAGCCTTCCCCATCCCCCCACTCAGAGGCCTTCCGGAGGCCGGAAACAACCAGTTTCCCAACTTCCGGTGGGACCGGAAGGCCTGAAAATCAGGTGGCTGGTGTGCGCATGCATGCTGGAACTAAGTTAGGGCAACACTTCCGTGCCCACCAATATGGCACGGAACCTGTGGCACCGGTACCATAGGTTCGCCATCACGGATCTCGTCTTTCTTTTCTCTAGACTAGCCATTCCCATTTCCTGCAACCATTCTTCATACATTTTAGTCTCCAGGCCTTTTAATCGTGCTTTTCTTTTCCCTCCCCCTTCCCTCCCAAATTCTCTCATACTGTTATGCTGCACATAACCCTGCAATAATTCTTCTTCCTTTCTCTTCCATGGTCTACTGTACATCCAGAACAACATCCCACGGCGGCCCTAGAGCAATTCTAACAGGATCAATAATCTTTTCCTATACACAAAATGAGTTTGACATTCAGAGAAGCTTAATGTCAGGTTAGTCTTTTGATTTCTCTCTCTCTCATGGTCTATTAATCTTTTGGAGCAATACCAGGCTATCTTTTGCTGCTTTGCACACCGACCTTTGGCTTCAGATCTGGTAAGCTATTAAATCAGCCCCAGGGCAGCATTACAGATGCATTGGAGTACCCGTCTTGCCTTGAACCACGAGACTCACATTTTGCATCCTTCCCTTTGCAGGGAAGAAATCTTTCTCTCTCTTCTACTTCTCCTGTTGTTGCAATGACATGGAACTGTTAGACATTAAAGCCTGCCACCTTGTGGCTGGTTGTTTGAGGGAACTTCGGCAATCCTCATTTAACCTTGAAAGTGATTTGCAAAACTGAGATTGAAGTGATTGCAGTTATTTTTTGCAGACTATAAAAATGTGCAAATGTTTTTTCTCATATATAGGCCTCTGTCCAGACCAAACACTTTCATCCTTTAAGTTTTTTTCCCCTCCCTCTAGTATATTTTTCTGGCTTGTCTACTATATGCTTCTATGTTGGGGAAGATTGAGCTATGCTTTTTAAATTGCCTGATTTGGATTGTTTTTTGATTCTTTACAATTATAAGGATTAAAAAAAAACAGAATTGTCATTTTGAATTTCTTTTCAGACTTTCCTTTAAAAAAAAACTCCTCACCCACCCTGAACACAGATGCACAGGGCAGGGTTGAATTCCAGCAGGTTCTGGAGAACCTGTAGCAGAAATTTTGAGTAGTTCAGAGACCCGGCAAATACCACCTCTCGCTGGCCCCAGAGTGGGAAGGGAATGGGAATTTTGCAATATCCTTCTCTTGGAGTGGGGTGGGAATGGAGATTTTGCAATATCCTTCCCCTGCCACACCCACCAAGCCACACCACGCCCACCAAGCCAGCCCACAGAACCAGTAGTAAAAAAATTTAGATTTCATTTACAGCTGAGGAGCACAAGGTGTTCCTCAGCTGTACACTTGGCTATTTTATCTTTGGCTGCTAGGATTTTCTGTCCCATTTCCCCACAGTTGTCTTAATTTAGCCGTTCTCCTCTATCAGTATGCGGCCTTCCCCGATCTTCCGGATGTGCCTTCCAGATGAATTGGATTTCAACTTCTATCAGCCCTAGAACATCGTTTTTCAAACTTGGCAACTTAAAGATGCCAGCTGGGGAATTCTGGGAGTTGAAGTCCATACATTGTAGAGTTGCCAAGCTTGAAAAAAAAAAAAACACCACTCCAGGCTATGAAGTTATGGATTTTATAGCATCTGGACAACAGCAGTTTGGAGGAAAGCAGGCATTAATTTGCTTTTCCCTTGACCTTGGCTTTCTCCAGTTTCATCGTCATCCTTCTTAGTTTGGCTCTCCAAAATAACTCCTACATTATTTTACTGTAATGATTTATTAGTTAGGCTTATGCTTTCTTGTTTGGGTTCAGCCTCAAATCCGCTATCAATAATCACTGCTCAGGTAATGCCCAAGTTACAATGGCCTCAGAAAAAGTGATTTACAACCCATCCTCGAAGTTACAACAGTTGTGCCATCCCTGTGGTCCAGAGGTGGGTTTCAGCAGGTTCTGACCAGTTCTGGAGCACCAGTAGCGGATATTTTGAATAGTTCAGAGAACTGGTAAATACCACCTTTGACTGGCCCCGCCCCCATCTATTCTCTGTCTCCCAAGTCCCAGGTGATTGGGAGGAAGTGGGGATTTTGCAGTATCCTTCCCCTGCTATACCCAACAAGACACACCCAACAAGCCATGCTACACCCACTAAGCCACAACTACAGAACCGATAGTAAAAAATTTTGAAACCCACCACTCATGTGTTCATAGTCCAGGCACTTGGATGCCTGGCTCACCTTTATGAAAGTTGCAGCATTTTGCAGCCAAATGACACTGATTTTCCACCTGGCTTCCAACAAGCAATGGGAAAAACTCGATTCCTTTACCAGCAGTACAGTTCACTTAACAACCACTGTGATTCATTTAAGGACTGCAGTAAAAATGATTGTAAAATTGGGTAGAATCAGTGGTGGGTTCTTCCCGGTTTGGCCCGGTTCTCCCGAGCCGGTAGCGGTGACGATATGATGTCACCAAACCGGTTCTGCCCCCCTGCCCCCCCGCACCCCACCCCCCCACCCATCCGCATTATTCTTACCTTTTATTTGGCCCCACCCCCAATCTATTGCTGCCTCCTGAATCCCAGCTGATGGCTAGAGGGAAAAAAACTCTTGCCGCAGGGCTTCAAAGAGCCGCCCTACAGCTGATCAGTTAAAAGAAAACAAATGAGTAGACCGGTGCCTGCAAAAATACATGAGTACATCAGTGCCTGCAAAAATAAATGGGTAGACTGGTACAGCTCTGCAAGCAGTTAAAAGCCTGGTAGACCAGTACCACTGCTAAATTCTAAATAATTGCCACATGACCATCAAGCCACGCCCACAAAATAAGCCACACCCAGAGAACTGGTAGTAAAAAAATTTAGAATCCACCCCTGGGTAGAATGTTATGCTTTAGAAAGGTGTGACCTGTCATAGTAATTTTAAAGCTTTGCAGCATCTTTTCTGAGATTCTACATGGAAGTATTGATAGCAAATGAGGTATCACTATGCCTAAAAATTGTTTTTTTTCTGTGTGTGTGTGTGTGTGTGTGTTAGTTTATTTTTAATCCAACTGCTGACTGGAACTGAGCAGCTCTGTAATTTATCCTCTCAAGCCACAAATGTTTGCATATTACCTTTTAAAGATAAAAAGAGAGGGGATTTTTTTTTCCACATTAGCTTTTCTTTTCTTTCTTTTCTTTCCTAAAAAGCAAAGTTTGATTTTGCTTATCTCTTGTGAGATTGGGTTTTTCTCCCAAAAGGGGAAGGAAGAACTAAACATCTAGTCATTATGCTTCTATGCTATATAGCTGGGAAGTGGAACAACTGAAATTATTGCACTTTAAAAAAAAATCTTTATTTACATTTTCGGTTAAAAACAACAGAAGAAAAAACAAGACATCATACAAAAAAACATAAACAGAGAAAACCCATAAACCCATAAACCACCCACACAAAACATAAAACAAATGTATCTTTATGCATTAATCTGATAGTTTAGTATTCTGAATTATGTATTTATAATGTAGTCCAGAGAAGACAGAACATCTTACATATCTTTATACATTAGTCCAGTCCATTCAACCTCGTTATTTTTATACAGTACATCCTTAATAGTATATGTAATTTCTCATCTAGCTTAATTTATATTTTTCCTTTTCTCTACCCATCTATAGAACTTTTCCCACGATAGAAACGATTGTGTTTGGTCTTTGTCTTTTAATTTTTTAGTCCATTTATCCACCTCAGCACAATCCAAAATCTTCTGAATGATAGCTTCCTCTGGTGGGATATTTTGGTTTTTCCAAAATTGTGCGTACGTCAATCTCGCCGCTATGATCACATGTAAAGCAAGATACCATACATCCCTTTCCATGTTCTCTGGCCTGGAGCCGAGTAGGCATGTCTTTGGGCGCCAATCAATCTTTAAATTTAAAATCTCATTTAACCATTTTTAAACTTTTCCCCAAAATTCCATTGCTTTTGGGCATGTCCACCATTGATGGTAATATGTGCCCCGTTCATTCCTACATTTCCAGCATTCTGCAGCTTGTCCCTTAAACTTTCTGGCTAGTCTATCCGGAGGAAGGTGCCACCTGTTTATCACCTTATATATATTTTCTTTATATGCTGTGGATACTACTAATTTCATATTATCCCATCATATCACCATTATTGCACTTTTGTGCATGTTTACCATTTAGTTGCCAGAAAGATGGCACTCGGTGTTGTCCTCTGTTACAATGGGATTAGGAGACCAGATAAAATGCCCCCTGGAAGATAAGTGGCGGCAATAGGAAGCCATGGCAAAAGGAAGATACTCAAAGGACCTCTGGGTTTATGAATTTCAGGTTTCCAGACTCTGGCCTCAACTATCACTGTAGTATTGATGTTGTGACCTCAGCTTCCCGAGTCATTAAAACACACGAGTAGTCCAGTGGTGGGTTCTAACCGTCTTTACTACTGGTTCTCTTCGTGCGCGCGCTTCTGTGGCAAGAAAGGTTAAAAATGGTCAACTCAACACTTAAAAAATATCTCACTTAGCAACAGAAATTTTGGGCTCGTATGTTGAGGACTACCTGTATTATTTAATTAATTTATTTTATTATTAAAATTTATATGCCGCCCTTCTCCCATAGGACTTGGGGCGGCTCACACAATAAAAACAAGAACAGTGATGATAACAATACAATATTAAAATCCAATCCAAAAATTCCAATCCCCAAATTAAAACCCCATAATCGGTCAGGGAATCTGATGAAAAAGCCATGTCTTAAGGCCGATGCGGAATGTGTGGAGATTGGGAGCCATCCGGAGCTTGGTGGGTAACCCATTCCAGAGGGTCGGTGTGGCCACAGAGAACACCCTCTTCCTGGGAGCTGACAGCCGACATTGTCTAGCCGACGGCACCTGGAGGAGGGCAGTTCTATGAGAACGCACAGGATGGTGGGAGGCCGGTAGGAGGTGGTCCTGCAAGTACCTCAGGCCCATGCCATGTATAGCTAATGCCTCACTAGACATAGGGTTACTATGGTTCCAACATATCTGGAGCAGTGGTGGAATTCAATTTTTTTTACTACCGGTTCTCTGGGCGTGGCTTGGTAGGTATGACTTGGTGGGCGTGGCATGGTTTGGTGGGCATGGCTTGGTGGGCGTGGCAAGGGAAGGATACTGCAAAATCCCCATTCCTCCCCACTCCTGGGGAAGGATATTGCAAAAACTCCATTCCCACCCCATTCTGGGGCCAGCCAGAGTGGTATTTGCTGGTTCTCCAAACTACTCAAAATTTCCGCTACCAGTTCTCCAGAACCTGTCAGAACCTGCTGAATAGCTCCCCAGATCTGAAGGTACTAAGATGGGAGAGATTTCAACTCAAACCATTTGTCCATCATTGCCTACATTGACCTGCAGTGTAGGGTTGTATCAAACCACAACTGTAAAATGTAAGATAGAAAAACAATAAGCATCACCACACAAAGAAAGGATGAGGTTTCTCATGTTGAGTCACCAAAATGGGGCCAGGATCCTCTTGTTTGAAATGGTAGAAGATTGCAATGGTAGACGATTCAGTAGATGGGTGAACTTTGTTCCTTGTAAATCTGAACAGTCATTCATCACGAGATGGAGAAATTCAGCTTGCTTTCTGCCACTCAGCTATGAAAATTGCCAATCACCATGTTCTCCCCAATTTAAGAAACTCATAAAAATGAATTGGCCTGGGAGAGAAGGTGGGAAGCCAGTTTATGACCAGTTACTAATTGGAAACGGCTGTTTACCAGCAATAAAACACTGTTTGCAAACAAATTTAAAGACCCAAACCTTGTTAGCCAAGGATTATGAATCTTTCTGTTTGGACCTTGATCTGTGTTAGGAAGAATGGTAGTGTTAATATGTAAAACGTGAATCAGAGAGACTCAAGTTCCAAGTCCCCATGTGATCATTATTGGGCGAACTGGGAATTAAATCATGGCAACTGGACTCAACTGAAGAAACTGTTTGAAATAAGCAGCAAAACATTTCAAATAAAAAAGAAAAGTAGTCCAGCTGCCATGATACAGATTCCAGACAACTCTACCTGGATGACTGAGACTCTTCACTGACATTATTGGTGAAGTTGGGCTCGCTCTCAGCCCAACCCACCTTGCAGTGTTGCTGTTATTGTGGTGTGTGTGTGTGTGTGTGTGTGTGTGTGTGGAGTAAACCTCTGAGTAAGCTGCCTTGAACCCCTAAAGCAGTAATTTTCAACCTTGGCTATTTAAAAGCTGTGGACTTCAACACCCTGAGTTGCTTTGCATAACTTGCAAAGATATGATCTCCCATCCTGACCAGAGGTGGGTTTCAGCAGGTTCTGACCAGTTCTGGAGAACCGGTAGCGGAAATTTTGAGTAGTTTGGAGAACCGGTAAATACCATCTCTGACTGGCCCCACCCCCATCTATTCTCTGCCTCCCGAGTCCCAGCTGATTGGGAGGAAATGGGGATTTTGCAATAAGCTTCCCTTGGAATAGGGGGCAAACGGAGATTTTACAGTATCCTTCCCCTGCCATGCCCACCATGCCATGCCCACCAACCAATGCTACACCCACTAAGCCAAGCCACGCCCATAGAACAGATAATAAAAAAAATTGTATCCCACCACTGATCCTGACCTACATCTCAAGAAGACTGTGAGATTAAAAGGATAAATCAGGGACCTTGGTCCACCACCTTGAATTTCTGGAAGAAAAAGAGTCTGCATGCGATGAAATGGGCACATGCAAGTAATCCTCAATTTACGACCATTCGTTCAGTGACTGAAGAAGTTATGAGCACTGAAGTAAGCGATCACTTTTTCTTCAAATCCAGCAAAGAATAAAGTGCTAACATCAAGCTGGGCTGGCAGGTGGCTGGCAGTATAGTATCTAGAACAGACCCAATTCGGTCCACCTTTTAATACAATGTTTCTCAACCTTGGTAAGTTGAAGATGCTGGATGGAGAATTCTGGGAGTTGAAGTCCACACATCTTCAAGTTGCCAAGGTTGCTTTTGATGAATAACACCAACATAATTCAGCTCATGTCTGTGCTCTTGCTCCAAGTATAACATGACCCATTAAATGCCTTCCATTGAGGACCTGTATATTGCACAAGTCAAAAAGAGGGCTGTGAAAATATTTACACACCCCTCGCATCCTGGACATAAACTGTTTCCACCCTTACCCTCAAAACGACGCTATAAAGCACTGCACACCAGAACAACGAAACACAAGGACAGTTTTTTCCCAAACGCCATCACTCTGCTAAACAAATAATTCCCTCAACACTGTCAAACTAGCTACTAAGGCTGCACTACTATTCATCTTCTCATCGTTTCCACCACCCATCTCCTCCCACTTATGACTGTATGACTGTAACCTTGTTGCTGGTATCCTTACGATTTATATTGACTGTTTCCCTATGACTATCATTAAGTGTTGTACCTTATGATTCTTGATGAACGTATCTTTTCTTTTATGTACACTGAGAGCGTATGCACCAAGACAAATTCCTTGTGTGTCCAATCACACTTGGCCAATAAAGAATTCTATTCTATTCTATCCTATCCTATCCTATCCTATCCTATCCTATCCTATCCTATCCTATCCTATCCTATCCTATCCTATCCTATCCTACCCTACCGTACCCTACTCTACTCTACTCTTATTCTATTCTATTCTATTCTATTCTATTCTATTCTATTCTATTCTATTCTATTCTATTCTATTCTATTCTATTCTATTCTATTCTATTCTACTCTACTCTACTCTACTCTACTCTACTCTACTCTACTCTTATTCTATTCTATTCTATTCTATTCTATTCTATTCTATTCTATTCTATTCTATTCTATTCTATTCTACTCTACTCTACTCTACTCTACTCTACTCTACTCTACTCTACTCTACTCTACTCTACTCCTCTACTCTACTCTACTCTACTCTTGAAAAATAACTCATTTTGTGGGTTGTTGGTTGATTGTTGATTGCTCCAGGCTTTGTTGGTTGTTGGCTGTCTTAGTTGTTCAGATCAAAGGGTCCCTGTCCGGGCTGAGGTTGGAAGTGCAGATGCATTTCCTCGTATCACAAAAGATTATAGCTAAACAAGGTTAAGTAGCCAATCAAATAACATCCTGGGAAGAGAAGAACCCTCCTTAGGGGAGGGAAGAAAGTGGGGAGGAAAAAAGCAGAGAGAATAAAATGGATTGGGGGCTACAGCAACAAAGAATCTTTATGGGGAAAAAAAAGAGCTTTCATAAAAGGAACCATCCGAGAAAATACCTGTGGTTTGGCATGCATTGTTGGTTTGGCCAAAATATGTACCTGGCAGCTTTGCCCCCTGATTAATGCTACCCTCTGGTATTTCAATGGATCTTGAAATTATGGGTGGGTGAAGGGTGTCCACAGAAGAGCAGAAGGGCTTGTCAAGTCTTCAAAAGCAAGAAACCCTGAAAGAGGGAGGAAGGTTAAAAAAAGGAAGAGGAGCGGCGGTGATGTTTTTCAAAAAGCTTGCAAAATTTGATCTTGGGAAGCAAAAGTGCTTGGAAATGGCCTTTGACAAAGTCCCATCCAGCCAAACTCTCTTTGATCTCGTTTCTTTCGGCTAACAGGTAGCTTGCTAGTGTGAACTTTTTGACACACCTTAATGCCGGCATGCCAAGCTCCCCCATTCTGGGGAAATGCCTACCGGTTTATTAAGGGGCGCACCCTTTCCTGGCCTTTTGAAGCCACATTGATCAACTCCACATTTGTCCTGCTCCAGTTTTCTTCCGACATTCTCCGAAACATTTGTCTCTAGGTTGGCTTTCCAACAGCATTACAAAAACAACCCTTTTGCCAAAGCAGAGTTGAGTAGATCAAAGCCCTATGCAATGAGTTCAGCTCTTCTACATGCTAAATGATTTTTTAAAAATATGCATTGAGTCACTTACCTCTTTTTTTAAAATAACAACAACAACAACAACAAATGACTGCAATTCATAAGACTTGAAAGAGAAAAATCACTGTTCATTAAAAGCAGACCCAAACAATGCTCAAGGAGCTTATAATCGGAAGCATATTTACTAGGGACCAATCCTAATTGAAACACAGGGTAGTAAACAATGCTTTTATTGTAAAGACGACAAATCAGCAGCCGGCCTTTATTTCATGTGATTATTTTACCTTGGTGGCTAAATTATTTGGCTGTCTTTCAAAGTAATGCAACTCCAATCATGGGATTGAGGAGTGGCACAATTCCCAGGGATCATTCTCCACTTACAGCTCACTATGTGCAAATATGCCTTGGAAATACTCATCTGGCCGGGAGGATTTTTATCAGGTTTGCCTGATTCGCCAGTTGCGTCCCTTTCTGGATCGGGACTCCTTACACACGGTCACTCATGCCCTCGTCACCTCTCGCCTGGACTATTGTAACGCTCTCTACATGGGGCTCCCCTTGAGGAGCACCCGGAGGCTCCAACTGGCGCAGAGTGCAGCTGCGCGGGTGGTAATGGGAACGACATGGCTTTCCCATGTAACTCCTCTCCTGTGTGAACTGCACTGGCTCCCGGTGGTCTTCCGGTGCGCTTCAAGGTTTTGGTTACCACCTTTAAAGCGTTCCATGGCTTAGGATCTGGCTATTTACGGGACCGCCTGCTGCCACCAATAGCCTCCCACCGACCAGTACGCTCTCATAGAGAGGGGCTCCTCCGGGTGCCGTCGGCCAAACAGTGTAGGCTGGCGACCCCCAGGGGGAGGGCCTTCTCTGTGGGGGCACCTACTATGTGGAATGAGCTCCCCCTGGAGATACGGAGGATCCCGGATCTCCGTGCTTTCCGCCATGCCCTCAAGACCTTTTTATTCCATCAGGCCGGCCTGGCCTAACTAAACTAAGCTAAACTAACTAAAGGCTCTGCCCACCCGCCCAGATGCTTCTGTGCATGCGCAGAAGCATCACACATGAGCGCGTTCCCACGAGCGAACTGGTAGCGACAGGTTTTGAAACCCACTACTGTGCCGTGGCCTGGTACCAGTTCAAGGACTGAGAGTTGGGGCACCCTTAGGGCTGAAATGCTCCCAGTTCAGTCTGATTTGCCTGAACCTGTAGTAAAAAAGGCTACTGGTTCGCCGAACCGGTAGTAAAAAATGTAAAAAAAAAAAAAATAGTTCTGATGATCAGGTGAGCGACGCTCAATCGTCGGAACTTTTTTTTTTAGCTGATCATCGGAGCCTTTTTAAAAAGTTTTAAAAACATTTTTTTTATGACCTACTCGGGTGAATAGATTGTAAAAAATTGTTTTGAAAAGGTAAAAAAAGGCTCTGAAGATCGTGCACCACAGCTGATCACACCCCTCTGCATGCTGTTCTACTTACCCTCCTTTTGGCATGCACTGCGCACGGGGGCGCCTCACATTTGCTGCGTGGCGCGCATGCGCAGCCAGTGAACTGGTAGGAAACCGGTTCAGATTTCACCACTGGGCACCCTGGTCGAGAGCAGTGCCTTTTAATCTCAACAACTGTAAGAAGTGTGGACTTCAACTCCCAGAATTCCTTAGCTAGCAGGAATGGCTAAGGAATAAAGGAATGGCGAAGGAATGAAGAGTCTACACCTCTTACAGTTGCTAGGATGAGAAACACTGCTATAGGACACTGCGATGAAAACTTCATCTGTTCTTTATGTGTGTCATATGTGACACACCATCATGGCCATCTTCTTGACTTTGCTGACAATGATGTCCTCGTATGTGAGAATAACCTTGGGAAACAGGAGGAAGAGCCACAGCTGGGGAGCTGTTGGATAAGAGCCCAGAAAAGAGAGTCTTCCAACATGGTCCTCCCTAGTTTCTTAAGTTTAAAGATGATGGAGGAGAAATGTATTTCAGACTTGCAAAAGTTAGTGAGTTTAGTTTATTGATTAGCCCAGGGATGTCAAACCCGCTTGCACAGGCCGTATCACAGGGGTGCTATTCAGCAGGTTCTGACAGGTTCTGGAGAACCGGTAGCAGAAATTTTGAGTAGTTTGGAGAACCGGCAAATACCACCTCTGGCTAGCCCCAGAATGGGGTGGGAATGGAGATTTTGCAATATCCTTCCCCTGGAGTGGGGAGGGAATGGGGATTTTGCAGTATCCTTCCCCTGGAGTGGGGAGAGAATGGGGATTTTGCAGTATTATTCCATTGGAATGGGGTGGGAATGGAGATTTTGCAATATCCTTCCCTTGCCACACCCACCAAGCCACACCACGGCCACCAAGTAATGCCCACAGAACTGGTAGTAAAACAAATTGAATTCCACCACTGCCATATTGTAATGTATTGCAATGTGTTTTTCCTTTATGGAGCCAGGCTGTGTGTGGCCATATCAAAATTACTTGCAACAGTGATATCAGTCTGGTAAGGTTGTCTTCAGGTTGTAGCACAATCTGAAATGCTAACTCTACTTTATCGTAAGGTTACATTAACAAACTCTTACAAGTGGACTGGACTGTGGTGGAATGAAGCCTGGATTTCCAGGAAGGAGGGGCTGCATTCCAGAGAGCAAAATCTGGCCAGGAGGAAAAGTTATAAACATTCCTCCCTAGGGATCCTCAGAGTATATCTATAGTGATGTAAATAGTTGCTTTAATTTGATAAGATTTCTGTCTATCGGTGAGGAACACCAAAGGAAACTACTCAGAGGTAATTCCACGTGTCTTTTTTGGTTCCTGGGGTGCCTGACATCAGCATGCATAACATAATGGAAATAAATTGGTGCTTAATTTCCCGGCATAGACGGGAAGGGGCAAAAGATGCAGGGCAATTCACCAATGGGGAGGCTGCGTTAACTAGAGCCTGGTAGCACAGTGGACTAAGTGCTGTTAAAGTAGCACTTAGTTGCCAGCTACCTGCAATTACTGCAAGTTCAAATCTCACCAGGCTCAAGGTTGACTCAGCCTTCCATCCTTCCGAGGTAGGTAAAATGAGGACCCAGATTGTGGGGGCAATAAGATGACTTTGTATAAAAAAGAACACCACAAGGGGGGGGTGGAGGGGCAAAAGCCCTACTTAGCAGGTATATACAAAAGTATGAAGGCTATTGCTTAATGCATTATAAGCCGCCCTGAGTCTCTGGAGAAGGGCGGCATATAAATCAAATAAATAAATAAATAATAAACTATATTCTGAGTTTTATGTTGATGAAGTTTCTCAGTCATCCAGGTAGAGATGCCTGGAAGTTGAGTCATGGCAACTGAGCTTGTTTTCTTTTTTGGTTTGCAATGTTTCGCTATTTATCTGAGTAGCTGCTTCGGTTTGAGCGCTATGGAGGAAGAAGTTCAAATCTGAAAGGGATTTCCTAATTCAGCTTTATTTTCAGCAGGTTAATATATGGGAGACAGTAGTGGTGGGATACAAGTAATTTAACAACCGGGTTCTCTGCCCTAATGATTTCTTCCAACAACCAGTTTGCCAAACTACTCAGAAAGTTAACAACCGGTTCTCCCGAAGTGGTGCGAACTGGCTGAATCCCACCACTGGGAGACAGGCAGCTTAAAACTGTAGTGTGGAAGAACAAAAATGGTGATATATACAACGGGCTTTCCCCAGTCTGGACATTTGCCAGTATTGTGGGTTTCCACTGCTAAAATTCTCAGTAATGGTGATGTTAGCTGGGGGATTCTGAAGTTCACACATCTGTATCAGTAGTGGATTTCAAATCCTGGGGCTATCGATTTGCTGTTGGGAGCATGTGGACACGTGCATTTGCTTTGTGAGCGCATAGTGCTTCTGTGCATGCGCAGAGCATTTTTGACGACGTCTGGGCGGGTGGACAGAGCCTCCCGTTGCCATCGCTACAGATTCGCCCAAACAGGGGTGAACCAGTAGCAACCCACCCAGTGGTGAAATGTAAAATTTGTTACTACTGGTTCTGTGGGAGTGGCTTGGTGTGGGGGGTAATGTGACTGAGTGGGCGTGGCCAAATGTTTTTGGGTTTTTTTTTTACGTTTAAAAACATTTTTTCTTCGCCCAAAGAGATTATTAAAAAATGTTTTTTAAAGCCTCTGACGATCCCAGCTAACTTGCCTGATCTGCAGAGGCTTTTCTTTTCTTTTTTTTTAAAGCCTCTGACGATCCCAGCTGACTTGCCTGATCTGCAGAGGCTTTTCTTTTCTTTTTTTTTTAAAGCCTCTGACGATCCCAGCTGACTTGCCTGATCTGCAGAGGCTTTGTTTTTTACTTTTAAAAGCATTTTTTTGGCCGAAGAGGTTGTCGAAAAAATGCTTTTAAAAGTAAAATAAAAAGCCCCTGATGATTGCGCGGCTCAGCTGGGCATGGGGGTGGAGAGGGATTTTTCCTACCGATTCTCCGAACTACCCGCTGCCATCGCTACTGGATCAGGCGATCTGGTCCGAACCAGGAGCATTTCACCCCTGAACCCAGCCCTGATCTGTATGGTACAATTGCACTCAGGGAAAGCTGGAAAAGAATCTGTTTAAGAGCCTCAACATGCATGAAAACATATTTGTACCTTGTTTTTTTTCCTCTAAAGCATCTCACATAAGAGACTTTGTGGAAATTGAAGATTTGAGGGGTACATTTAGACTGGTTTTTAACAATCTGTAAAAAATAAGATATCATTCTCTGATCCTAAAAGCGATTTTTTGCAGGATTGCTTAGAAATAATTCAGGCTCACCATAAATAACCAACTATAATGCTACCTGAAATGATCTGTTAAATTACAGCAGCTTTCAAGCTGCCAGGAAAATTTTCCCCTAAAAGCTTTGACCTAAATTGAATCTATGCAGGCTAAACCAGAAATAATGCAGGAAAATATTTGGTGTTATTTTTTTCCCCTTTCATCTTCTCATCTGGTTCCCCACCCACCCACCCCTTGACATATATTCGCTGATTTTTCAGCCATCCTTCCTATTTTTAAAGTTGAGCATAACAATTTGCAACTTGCAGTTTGTAGATTTTAAGATAAGGATTCTGGTTAGGTTAAATGGGCAACTTAATAATATAACATTCCTGCTTGAAATGTAGAGCTTTGAATTTGTGTACAAAAGAATATCAGTATTCTTTGACTTACAATCATTCGTTTAGTGAATGCTCAAAGTTACAACAGCACTTAAAAATGGGATTTACAACCAGTCCTCGCACTTACAACCATCACAGCATCCCCACGGTTACATGATTAAAATTTGGGTGCTTGGCCATGTAATTATAGCAGGTACAGCATCCCGGGGTCACATGATCCCTTCCCAGCTAGATTCCAACAAGCTAGGCCAATGGAGGAAGCAGATTGGCTTAACAGCTACATGATTCACTTAAACAGTGATTTCATTTAAACATGGGGGAAACGGTTGTAAAATCAGACATGAGTCACTTAACAACCAAGTTGTTTAGCAGTGGAAATTCTGATCCCGATTGTGCTCTTAAATCAAAGATTACCTGTCTACGGAGATTCTCAATCATCCAGGTCATGGTTATCCCAAAGGTGCTTTTTCAAGAGGCAACTGGACTGTCTTGGTTTTCTTTAAAGACATTTCGCTTCTGAAGAAGCTTCTTGGATGAGAAGAGAAACGTCTTCAAAGAAAAACTAGGAAGTCCAGGTGCCTCTTGAAAAAGCACCTTTGGGTCAAGGATTACCTGTTTTAAGAATGTCCTTGCTGGATCAGGCCAAAGCTCACATTGGCCAATCAGATGTCTCAGGTGCAGAGGTGGGTTTCAGCAGATTCTGACCAGTTCTGGAGAACCGGTAGTGGAAATTTTGAGTCGTTCTGAGAACCGGTAGTGGAAAGTTTGAGTAGTTCAGAGAACCAGTAGTGGAAATTTTGAGTAGTTCTGAGAACTGGTAGTGGAAATTTTGAGTAGTTCTGAGAACCGGTAGTGGAAATTTCGAGTAATTCTGGAGAACTGGTAGTGGAAATTTTGAGTAGTTCTGAGAACTGGTAAATACCACCTCTGACTTACCCCACCCCCATTTATTCTCTGACTCCTGAGTCCCAGCTGACCCAGAGGAAATGGAGATTTTGCAGGAACCTTCCCCTGCCACGGCCACCAAGCCACACCCACCAAGCCACGCCACCAAGCCACGCCCACAGAACAGGTAGTAAAAACAGTTTGAATCCCATCAATGCTCTGGTGCCACTCATAAGAAGATGGTGGAGACATATTCTCTTCCCTAAAACTGGCAAGCATTTGGAGGCCTCCAGCCCATAACCCAGATTTAATGCTAACTCTTCAAGACCACAAGTCCTTGAAATTGCCCATCGTGAATTTATTCAATTCCTGGTTACATTCATGTGGACATTCAGGGTGTCAAGGCACATGCAATATACTCTTGCTGTTTGTTTGGTTTTGCTTCATGTGTTTCATAATCTCAATCATGGCTGGTAAATTATAGGCTTTGGAAGGAGTGGACAAACGCTTTAGTGTCCAGTGGCCACTCGTTAAACTCTTTTGCGGTACCAAGGGCAAAGTGGGCGAGACCACAAATGGAGCAGGATTTGGGTATTCCATGTTTTTCTTGGACCGGGGAGCACTTCGTGTTTTTGGAAAACATATTACAACCTATGCTAGGGCTCTACCATGCTGTTTTTGTGTAGTTCCTAGCTCAAAGTGATGGAACTTTGCGCTACCAAATCTTTAGCAGGTCTGATCAGAGAGATTTTCCATAGCGCAGCCAAAATGATTGTGGGTATACACAGCCTCACCCTGGTTTTATTCACTTCATGCAGCAAGAACCAGCTGGTTTCCTGTGTGGTGGTGCCCTTGAAAGCCAATTCAGAACCTTCTTAAACCACTTTCTGAAGATATTCAAAAAGATATCTGGTGTTTTGTTTTTTTTTTGTCTTTCCCCAAAACGCTTAAGGGTTGTAATCTGAGGAAACTTCTAAGGGAGCTTTGCTTTTGTTTTTAAAAAGCTTCCACTACAGTCCCAGAATTTTCTGGAGGGGAAGAATAACTGTTAAATTGGATAAATTTGTAAACTAGATCTAGTCAAATCAAATCAAATCTTTATTATCCCTCTTATTTTTAGGATCCCTCCTATTTTTAAATATTTTAAATTTTAAATTACTTTAAATTATTTAAATTTTTAGAGTTTTAAATGTTTTATTTGATATATTTTCAGCCTAAATTTATATGGACTTTTAGTACATTTTAACTCACTGTATTGTTATTGGTTTTAAATTGGCTGTTCACCGCCCTGAGTCCGGAAGGAGAAGGGCGGTATAGAAATTCGATTAATAAATAAATAAAATAAATTATTGGGATAGACCGACACAAGGAGGGTGGAGTCCAGTCAATTAAAAAGCACAGATGATGCATACATTTTAAAATGTAATGCTAGAAGATACATTAAATATAAAATAAAAGTATATATAAAATCAAGTCTAAAAGAATTTTAAAGGAGGGGAGCATAAAAGTGATTATGGAAGACTCCTTTTTTTATGACCCCGTAATTCTTTAATTCAGGGTAGAGCAACTGGGTGGAGCTGAGCATTTACTGGCTGAATGCCCTTCCTGATGCCACACAGAGTTGGCAGCAGATATTTTTTTTCTTTGCACCCTAGGAGAGAAACATCTGCCGCTACCTAGGATTGAACTCTCAATCTTTCAAGTGAGAGGTGAGCGTCTTCACCACTGGGCCACCGTTTATATGGAAGACTATATCTGTCAAATTACAGAGCACTCTAGTGTGGGGAACACTAGAAAATAAGTCTAGTTTATGGCACAGGTCATCATCCAACAAATTTTAAGTGTGCTGCCCCAAACCTGGCAATCTTATATGTTGTAGGAGGGTTAGTATCTACAAGGAACAGGGAGGTTTAGGAATGCCCTGTGCAATCTGGGCATTTTTTAAAAAAATTTGATTTATATGCCGCCCTTCTCCAGAGACTCAGGGCGGCTTACAATGCATTAAGCAATAGCCTTCATACTTTTGTATATTTATACAAAGTCAACTTATTGCCCCCACAAACCGGGTCCTCAATTTACCTACCTTAGAAAGGATGGAAGGCTGAGTCAACCTTGAGCCTGGTGAGATTCAAACTTATAGTAATTGCAGACAGCTGGTGTTAATCACAATGCTTTTAGTCTGCTGAGCTATCCAGGCTCCTGGATTTATGCATTAATGGTAAGATGAGGCTACTACGATCATCACTGTAATATAGGGACTGGCGGTATTTAGGTACTTCAAGCTTAGTTAAGTATGCTGGGGGAAGGATAGTCCCTCTTGGTTTCCCTGGCAATAAAGGTTTATTTATTTATTTATAAAACTTATTGGCTGCCCATCTTATCATAGAGTAACTCTGGGTGGTTTACAATCATAAAAATATGTCTATATATATACAATTAAAACATAATTAAAATCAAAAATTAAAACCTAAGGACATATGGGAAACAAGATCAGGGACGTGGCTAGCTCCAACTGGCGCTCTGTGTTGGCGACACACTGTTTAATGAGTGCTTTGGCCCTGATCATACCCCATGCTGAGAAGAAGACCTGGAGAGAAGCCCAAGGATGAGATTTTAGTTGCCACTGCATTTTTCCATGTGGATTGAAAGTCATCACTCATATTTAATGGGGCAAGGCCAAGGGAATAAAAGAGAGTCTGAGCCAATAGTTGAGTATGGTCATCCAAGCTCCAGCCTCCACTTTCATGAGGCCCATCTCTTGTCACAGGATGGCATCAGAGACACGATTTGAGACCTGAAGGCCTTATCTTAGACATTTGGATTAAACAAGTTTTAATGGTGCAAAATTGGAGAAGAGCCCCAGCTGGACAACATAAAGAAGTTGTGCTGTTGACTTGGTTTCAAATAATTTGAGTGCTGCAGGGATATAGCGCCCGCCTCTTGTCTTAAGAAATGTAAGGATGGCATAGGAGCTCCTTTGTGCATTTTCAGCAACATAGTCCCCACAAGTTTTCTTACTGCCAACAGAATGAAGGAGACGCCTCTCAGGCTTTTGAAAGAGGAGACCTGCTCCGTCTTGTTTCTATCTATGCTGCAGGAGTAGATAGATTATAGTTATAGATAGATTAGATAGGTAGATGATAGATAGATGGTAGGTAGGTAGGTAGGTAGGTAGAGATAGATAGATAGATAGATAGATAGATAGATAGGTTAGATAGGTAGTTGGTAGGTAGGTAGATAGATGGTAGGTAGGTAGATAGTAAGTAGGTAGGTAGATAGATGGTAGATTAGAGATGGATGGATGGTAGGTAGGTAGGTAGGTAGGTAGGTAGGTAGATAGATAGATAGACAGACAGACAGACAGACAGACAGACAGACAGACAGACAGATAGATAGATAGATGAAATATATACATACTGTAGGTTTTTCATGACTCAATCCAATTCTTTTGCTTTAGGAATCTAAAATATGAACTCTCCCCTGTAGTGAGCCGATTATAATTCTTGCAATCCATCACGCTTGGAATACAAAACTCCCAAATGTCTACAGAGAACTTGTGTTTAGCAGTAGCCAGCATCCAGAGGGGAGAAGAACACACTGGGATGGGGATGGAATGGAGAGATAATATTCACTCCAAAGAGGGAGGGAAAATAAGGTCCTTTTATGCCAAAATTAATAAAGAGAGATGGCCTGTCTCTGAAACACTTAAGGAGGAAGGTTTCCTCCTGCACATTCCTGTCTGATTTGTATCCTACACAAAATATCTATTGTCCAAGCAAGAAGGTGGAGCCATCTAAGAAGTTGAAGGCAACCCAAAAATTAGGTGGAAGTGAATTGGTGAAAGATGGGTATTAGGCTTGAGCAATCTGCCTGTCCCTTTTACTTCAAGCATCAGGAGCCACATTGTCTGCAGAACAGGTAGGATAAGAAGCCATGGATGGAAACTAATCAAGGGGAGAAGAAATCTAGAACCAAGGACAAATTTCCTGGCAGTGAGAACAATTAATCAGAGGAACAGCTTGCCTTCAGAAGTTGTGGGTGCTTTAACAGTGGAGGTTTTCAAGAAGAGCTTGAATAGCCATTTGTCTGAAAAGGTAAAGGGTTTCCTGTTTGAGCAGGGGTTGGACTAAAGGATCTCCAAGGTTGGTTCCAACTCTTATTATTCTGTTATTCTGCTCCAGTTTTTAACACAAAAGCGATGCCTTCCATCATGTGAAGATCTGGCTACTTAACTTGCAGTCTGATGTCTTCTCCACATATGGGGGTGGAGAAGTGGCCAAAGGAAGGGGTGCGGTTGCTCTTCTGGTTCATAGAAGATTAACCTTTCAAGCAATTTTTTATATTTTTGGCAGTGAAATTAAACTTTTAGCACTTTTAAGTAATATATAACAAATTATTTTTTAAAAAGGTAGAATAATTCAAAACATAAGCAGTAAAAAGGGTTGTGAAAAATTAAAAAAAATACTAGTATAATTTTATACTAAGAATGTAACGCATAAATAAAACAAAAGCTAAACCGAGTAAAAAAAATCAAAAAGACAAAGAAAACTCCAAAAAGTTGAGGTGTGATGTTAATGTCTTATTCTACTATATTGAAGGGAGTCATAAGTCAGTCCCTTTTCTTTCGCTTCCCCCTTTTCTTTCCCCGATTTTTCTCTTCCCTTTTTCCTTCCTTATTTTCCCTATTATTTACTTTTGTCTTTTCTTTGTATGCTACATTATTAACTAGTTAAAAAAAAGTAAAAACAAAAACAAAACAAAATATATCCAAAATGGATAAATTACCCATCTCAAAGAACCCATTCTTAATGTCTGGAATTATGTATCGTTTTTCCAGTTTCTCTTCTATGCCTGTTACAATCATAATTCCTCAAACAAATTCCAGAGTTGGGGATATAACTCAACATTATGTTAGCATCTTTTAGGGACTTCACCATGAAACTATTTATGTCCCTTTAAATACTGTTCCAAAAATATACCCATCCGTTATATGGACCCTCAAATGTTTAACACTTAAACCAGTGGTGAGTTTCAATTTTTTTTACTACCGGTTCTGTAGGTGTGGCTTGGTGGGTGTGGTGTGGCTTGGTGGGTGTGGCAGGGGAAGGCTATTATAAAATCTCCATTGCCAACCCACTCCAGAGGAAGGATACTGGAAAATCCCCATTTCCTCCTGATCATCTGGGAATTGGGAGGCAGAGAATGGATGGGGGCGGGGCCAGTCAGAATTTTTACTACTGGTTCTCCGAAGTACTCCAAATTTCTGCTACCGGTTCTCCAGAACTGGTCAGAACCTGCTGAATCCCACCTCTGCTTACAACTAAGAAAATGTGGAAAGAGGAATGTTCCTCTTTCTGAAGATATTTTTGGGGAGAGTCAAAAGTCTTGGCTGCAGCTCCTCCCAAGGGTCTACCAAATGCTAATGATTAATTTATCAGGAAAGAAGACAATATGCACAGTCGTTGAATTAATTAAGATTTTTGAATCATATAGATGAATAATTAAATAATTGTACATAATTATATTCCCCACTATTACAATGATTTCATATCAATATGTAATTGGGATTAAATGAAGTTACATTCCCTCCTGATCCTGTTACTTTTTGGCTAACTGCACTAGTATGAGAAGTCTACTTTTAAAAAAAACTCATGGGGACGTTTACTGTAGTCAAAATACATTTTTGGATGATTTACTTGTAAGTATAAAATCCGTCAGTACCAATTTAACATTTTTAAGAATTTACAGCCACCGGTTGATGTGGGTTTTCAAACTTTGGGGGAAAATCAAGAACATTTGCAGTTTATGGGATAACAGATCATCGGAATGGGCTGATGCGGGTTTGCAGGGGTTCGGGAGAATCTCTAGCTAAGATTCTGTGCAGTTCGGACAACCTCCAAATCCAACTCCGGGCTGGCCCCGCCCCGCCCACCCTGCCCCACCCCTCCCAGAAGTCCCCATGCAGCCCATTTTGGTTGCAGGTCAGTGTAAGGTGCATGTGGAGGCTTGGGGAGGGCGAAAAATGGGCCTACCAGAAGTTTGGGAAGGCTGTAAATGGGCCTGTTTTTGGTCTCCAGAGGGCTTCCGGAGCCTAGGGAGGCTGTTTTCGCCCTCCCGGAGGCTCAAGGAAAGCCTCCGGAGCCCACGGAGGACAACCCCGCCCCCCGCTGTGGTGCAGAAGGCCAGCTAGGCCACGCCCACCATGGCAAAACCCACCCAGCAACAGAAAGTCCAGTTGTGTTTTGAAAAAGCCCTATTGGGACAACCATGACCTGGATGACTGAGAATCTCAATCTCAATAGACCAGTGTTTCTCAACCTTGGAAGCTTGAAGATGGGTGGACTTCAACTCCCAGAAACCCCCAGCCAGCGGCGCTCTGGCTGGCCCCAGGGTGGGGTGGGAATGGAGATTTTGCAAAATCCTTCCCCCCAGGAGTGGGGGAATGGGGATTTTGCAGTATCCTTTCCTTGGAGTGAGATGGGAATGGAGATTTTGCAATATCCTTCCCTTGCCACTCCCACCAAGCCATGCCCACTGAGCCATGCCCACAGAACTGGTGGAATTTGGATTTCACTACAGATCAGAGGGTATAAGGAACTTCATGGGCCTCGAGATCGTGCATGCCCTGGGAGAAAATGCTGTAGGATCAAATCTTCCACGGTGGAGTTTTAGCAAGAAGAAAAGGTTTTGTTCTTCTTCTTGTAACAGTAGTTGAGGATCTGATAGCCAGACACGTGCTTGTTTCTGGATATGAGTTCTTCTCTGCAGTCCATAATACCAGGTGTGCCTGCCAAAACTTCAATGTTCCACAGAGGTTCCAGGTCAAGGAATTGGTTAGCACATTCCCCTTTCACAGGAATACGCTGGGTTTGGTCTTGTAAGACTGTTGCCTAGTTACTCTGTGTGGTACCAGCCAAAACCACAGAAACTTTAATGTACTGTGGCATTTTCTGGAAAGTTTTGACTTAAACATTGCTGAGAGTTCGTCTTTGAAAATGCCACGAGCAACGGAAAGAGGGGAGAAAAGGAATTATTCAAAACTGAGATGGTTTCCAGAATCACTAAGAGAGCAAGGAGTATCTTGTGTCTTCTCTTTGGACATTTGTGATACAATTGATGTGGAAATTGGGGTATTTGTTTGTTTGTTAAATTTATATGCTTCTCATCTCACTACCCAAAGTGACTCCAATTTAGATCTTCTTGTCGATAATAAAAGCATCTGGTATCCTTTAGATGTTGGTCAATCAGTGCTATGACTCAGTGGTGAAATTCAAATTTTTTTACTACCGGTTCTGTGGGCGTGGCTTGGTGGGTTTGATGTGGCTTGGTGGGCGTGGCAGGGGAAGGATACTGCAAAATCTCCATTCCCACCCCACTCCAGGGGAAGGATACTGCAAAATCCCCATTACCACCCCACTCCCAGAGGTGGTATTTGCCGATTCTCTGAAATACTCAAAATTTCCGCTACCAGTTCTCCAGAACCTGCTGGATTTCACCCCTGCTATGACTGCTGGCAAATGTGGGCTAAATTTTTTCCTGGCTGGGAATCATGGGAGCTTTAGTTCAAGTGCAATCTGTTGGTTAGAGAAAACTGCTGTGTTGATGAAAATGATGGATGCTATTGCTAGGAAGAATTGTCAGAATTGTTGCTGGTCCACCCAACAGAATTAATAGCAAGAAAGAAAGAACAGACTGTTTCAGTTGTTCCAGCAAATTTTTTAGTAGTTTTCTCATACTATTGAAATTGTCCAAAAAGTGACAAGATGAGGAGGGAATGTAACTTCACTTAATTTCAATAAAATATAAATGTGAAATAATTGTAATCGTGGCCGATATAATTATGTATAATTAATACAATAGGGACACGGTGACTCAGTGGCTAAGACACTGAGCTTGTCGATCGAAAGGTCGGCAGTTCAGCGGTTCGAATCTCTAGTGCCACGTAACGGGGTGAGCTCCCGTGACTTGTCCCAGCTTCTGCCAACCTAGCAGTTCAAAAGCACGTAAACAATGCAAGTAGAAAAATAGGGACCACCTTTGGTGGGAAGGGAACAGCGTTCTATGCGCCTTTGGCGTTGAGTCATGGCGGCCACATGACCACGGAGATGTCTTTGGACAGCGCTGGCTCTTCGGCTTTGAAACGGAGATGAGCACCAGCCCCTAGAGTCAGGAACGACTAGCACATATGTGTGAGGGGAACCTTTACCTTTTAATTAATACAATGTCTTTGAATGTTTGTTCTTCTGCTGGCCTATTCATAATTAGCATTTGGTAGATCCTTGGGAGGAACCTGGAAGCTGCAGCCGAGACTTGTGAGGGCCCCATTTAGCCCTGGGGTCTCGAGGTAGACCCCTTTAGAGCAGGGTCTCCAGTCTTGTCAACCTTAAACCTGGAGGACTTCAACTCCCAGAATTCCCCAGCCAGCTGCCTGGGGAATTCTGGGAGTTGAAGTCCTCCAGGCTTAAAATTGCCAAGGTTGGAGACCCTGCTCTACACTAGACTATTTTGGAAATCTTCTCCCATGCTGATTCCCATGATGTGTCTTCCTTGCTTCTTTACCTGGAGAGGCTTCCCACTTCATCACAAGTGATGGTGTATAATGGTATGTGGGAAGGACCTTGAGAGACAGGAAGAAAAATTGTAAACTAAGCAATCTTCGTAGGGGGGCGGGGGCAGGGCAGCACAAAGGATGGATTTTGGATGGGACCCTCCCTAGTTTTCTAGAGTGTAAAAGAAAAGGAAAAATACTTTCAGATTTGCAAGAGTTTGTTAATGTAAGCTTACTGTTGGTTGTGCATCTTGTCTGGACTCTCTTGCATCAATCTTGCAAGCCTGAACATATTTTCCCCTCCTTTCTTTTTAGTCTCTGGAAAACCAAGGTGGGAAACACTTCTCATATCTCCTTACCTATATCTATAGTAACATATACAGGTAGTCCTCGATTTATGACCCTAATTGAGCCCAAAATTTTATTTTGTTAAGTGGGACATTGGTGAAGTGAGTTTTGCCCCATTTTACGACCTTTTCTTGCCATAGTTCTCAAGTGAATCACAGCAGCTAACTGTGTTAGTAACTTGGTTGTTAAGTGGCTTCACTGTCAACTTTGCTCGTCAAAAGGTCGTAAAAGGGGATCACGTGATCTTGGGAACACAGCAGCAGTCGTAAGTATGAACCAGGTGCCAAGCATCCGAATTTTGATCACGTAAACATGGGGATGCTTCCTAAGTGTGAAAAATCATCGTAAAGTGACTTACTTTTCTCAGTGCTGCTGTAACTTTGAACAGTCACTAAGTGGACTGTTGTAAGTTGGGGACTACCTGTAGTTTCATATCTAAATGTACTTCTTACTCCTTCCTGGACCCTGGCTCAAGGAAGTAACATGACCATTTGACCATGTTATTATTTGGCAGTACAAATTATTTGGCATTACAAGGCAATGGTCTTATTTGACCATTGCCTTGGTCATGCTTCTTCCTTCTGTCCTTCAAGGCCATTTGCTCTGTCTACTACAAGAACCTCTTATTTACTTTCACATTTGAGGCATCCTTGGTGCGCTCTGAGCTTGGTTGTTTTCTTGCAGACATTTTATTATTCAAACCAGGTAACATCATCAGTGCTAGAAGGGAATGGAGTTTGTGGAGTGGCGGAGTGGGAGAAGAGGAGAAGGAGGACTGTACCAGCACCAGCACTGATCATGTTACCTAGTTGAGTCATGAAACTCCTGCAAGAAAACAGCCAAGCTCAGAGAGCGTCAAGGACCCGACAGTTCAACCCTGAGCTACAAATATTCTCCTTTATTGCCACGCTTGCTCAAATTCTAGCCACTTTACACTCCTTTTGATGTCTCCATTTCTCTCTCCTTTCTTTCTTTTTCACACAGCCTGCCAGAAAATGTCAGAGTCTACTTGGTTGGAGAGAACAGCAGGAAATTAGACTAAGGATTCGTGTGCCTCCTGATTGTGTCTCCTCTGCTTCTGCTCCTCAAATCAGAACTGCTGAGTGTTTCAAGTAACAAGTAAGTAGGTTTGCTGTACTCCTGTGAGTTTGCTGACACTACAACCAGTGTCTGTTACAAGTTGTTTTATTTATTTATTTGTTAGATTTATATGCCGCCCTTCTCCGGAGACTCAGGGCGGCTTACAATGTGTTATGCCTTCATACTTTTGTATATACCTGCTTAGTAGGGCTTTTTGGTCCCCCCTGAACGGTATTCTATTTTATACAAAGTCATCTTATTGCCCCCACAATCCGGGTCCTCATTTTACCTACCTCGGAAGGATGGAAGGCTGAGTCAACCTTGAGCCTGGTGAGATTTGAACTCGCAGTAATTGCAGGCAGCTGGCAGCTAAGTGCTACTTTAACAGCACTTAGTCAGGCCACTGCGCCACCAGGCTCTTGTTTTCACAGCTGCCAGACAGGAAATTCGCCCAGTTAAGAGAATTTCTTTTAAGAGATTCAAGGCCATCAGATAGTGTCAGATACTTCTGAGTCTTCCAAAGCAACAAATTCATACATTGGGGCAGTAAGATTTGGTGAAAAAGAAGTCACTTATCTACAATGGTGGCCAAAATTGTGGAAACCTTTTGGGAAAAGTGTGTTTTTGAGGTTTGATGGCTAATAACACCACTTTTTTTTTTTGGAATTTCAAGATAATTCTATGCCACTGCTGGAATGGCCTGGGAATAGCCCAGACTTTAACCCAACTGAAAATCTATGGAGCCAACCAGGGGTGAAATCTAAAATTTCTTATTATCGGTTCTGTGGGTGTAGCTTGATGTGGGGTGGGGGGGAATGTGACTGGGTGGGCATGGCCATTTTTATTTTATTTTTTTACTTTTAAAACCATTTTTTCTACAACCTCTTTGGCTAAGAGGTTGTAAAAAAATGTTTTCAAAAGGCTCTGACGATCCCAGCTGAGTTCCCCGATGTCTACATCCATATAACTGGGTTAGCAGTAGAACAGAAATGGATTGCTATGGTTTTATTTTGGGTTTTGTTTGTAATTTCCCCCGATTGCCGAATAGCCTGGTCCGATGCAGCCATTTGCTGAGGCCAAATAGCATATATTCCCATTTGTTTCTTTGTTTGCTCGTTCATTCACTCACTCACTCACTCATTCATTCATTCAAATAAGTTTTTCAGTTTCATGATTTTTTTTTTGCACTGGAAGTTTTCAGAAAAAACATGTTCTCATCATACACTAAATAATAAACAATAACAGCAGTCATTGTGGCAGAGTGATGATGGGGCTGGATTAGGAGCAGAGAGTCCCAGATTCCAGTCTCCCTCCCTGCCCACCAGCCATGGGAGCTCCCAGGGTGATTTTGAGCCAAACTCTCTTTTCTCAGCCAACGTTTCCTCAGGGGATTATAGTGGTGGAGAAAAATAGGAGGACGGAACGCTATGGAGGCCCTCCTGAACACCTGAGAAAGCAACTGCCATATTTTCTCTTCTACTCTTCAGTGACTTAACTTCCCAGGGCTGAATAAATGGTGTTCCCCTTTTAAGAAGAAGATAATTGAAGGAGTGTCAGTCCTGGAAGCCATCTTTTTACTTTGGATCAGGGGTCTCCAATCTTGGCAACTTTAAGACTTCTGGACTTCAACTCCCAGCTTTGCTGGCTGAGGAATTCTGGGAGTTGAAGTCCACAAGTCTTAAAGTTGCCAAGATTGGAAACCCCTGCTTTGGATCTTCAGGGCTGCCACATTTAGTGCTGTGGGAAACTGGGAGGGGGGATTGTATGGAGTTAGGGAGATATCTAGCCATAATAACATTCTTTTCTCTGAGAGTCAAGGACATCCTGCCCTGCACCTGGAGTGGTGTGACTGGGAGGCATCTCCAGTTGAGACGATGCTTTGATTGGACCATGTGATGGACTTGTGAGTGTTGGGCAGGGACTTGAACTTTTCTTTGGGTGGGGAAAACCTGGAAGCTTTCAGATTCGGGTTTTCCCAGATGGTGCCAATATGACATCTCTAATAAAATGGAACTTTGAGGAACTTCTAGCCTCGGAGTCTTCTTTCGTTGGGGGGGTGTTACTTGGCACCCTGATGAGGAGATCATTTTTCACAGCTCCAGGGACATAAAATGAACAGGGTTCTCCTTCTGGGGAGTGTGGCAGGTATATTAAGTGCTGGAAGAGCACAGTGAACTGATGTTCTTCCTAGCTGATCCAAGGAGATCCATGCTCCAAATAGTTATCTTGGTAAGCCTTCCAGAGGACCTTCAGATATAGTGTGCACACCGTAAAGATGTCGATCTGAACCACTTTTCATGGCAGAAGTGTCTTTGTATAATATACAACAAGTATCTTCCTTGCCCCTCCCCTCTCCCTCCCCCTTTTACCTTTTCTTCTCTTCTTCCCATTACCCATGCCCATTCCCTTCCCTGTCCTCCTCACCCTGTCCTGACCCTCTCAATCTCCCCCTCCCTCTCAGCCTGCCCCCAACCCTCACCCTTTCACCCTCACTCTCACCCTAATCATCTCACCCTCACCCTCATCCCCATCCTAAACCTAACCCAAATTCAAACCCTCACTTACCCCTTTTAAAAGAGCTGAGGTCTCACCAGGCTCAAGGTTGACTCAGCCTTCCATCCTTCTGAGGTGGGTAAAATGAGGACCCAGATTGTGGAGGGCAAGAGGCTGACTCTGTAAACCGCTTAGAGAGGGCTGTAAAAGCACTGTAAAGCGGTATATAAGTCTAAGTGCTATTGCTATTAAGAGTTGGCTACAAAAAGAGGGGAGCTTCCCCAGAATCCAGGAGCCCTACTGGAAAGCAGTTTACCTCTAGGAAGGCATCTTCACTCTGACGACTGATAACTGACAGCAACTGGCATTTTAGCCTTCAGGGATGAAGTCACAAAGCCATGAGATTTTTTTCCAAGGAGATGACTCACCTCTCTTATCCACCTATCAAAGGTCACCTGCTCCTCCACCTTTCTGACCTACATCCATGCCACACAAAGGTCTCTAGGAAACTACCAAGGCAATTACTAAAGCTGCCTATTTGTCATTTTTGGCATGGAAGACATAGCTCTTTCGATGTGGATCGCCTCTTGTTATAGAAGCTGCACTGAGCGCTTCAGCATGGCTGAGCAGCTTAATAGCTTGCTGTTTTGCTTTCTAAAGTCGGGGTGAGAAGCAGACTTGACTGTGTTTAGGATAGCCCTTGAAATAGATTTGCCCCATTGAAATCAACAGGACTTCTGAGTCTAACTGATCTCATTGGTTTTAGTGGCACAACATCGACAAACTTTGAATCCAGCCCATGGTCTGAAAAGACCAATAAATTTTAAACCCAAATTATCCAGCCCGTCCCATTTAAACCCATTGCAATATACATTGTGCATTGTTTTCTATTTGAGAAAGGGAAAAAAAAACATTCTGGATTTATTACTTTCTCAGAATACTGCATCCAGTTTTGATTACTATGTTATAAAAAAAGATGCTGAGGCTCTAGAGCAGTGTTTCTCAACCTTGGTAGCTTGAAGATGGGTGGACCTCAACTCCCAGAATCCCCCAGCCAGCGCTGCTGGCTGGGGGATTCTGGGAGTTGAAGTCCACCCATCTTCAAGCTACCAAGGTTGAGAAACACTGCTCTAGAAAGAGTGCAGAATAGAGGAGAGGGTTGGGTTGATGACCTCTAGAGCAGGGGTATCAAACCCAAGGCCCATGGGCCAAATCTGGCCCATGGAGTGCTTAAGTCAGGCCAATGGGGTCACTCTGGAAATAGCAAGGGACCAGCCTGCAGTACCCCTGGAAGCCAATCCCCCCCCGTGCCCCATTTTGGCTGGCAGGGTACTGCAGGAGATCATCCAGGCTGGAAATGGGGCATGGGGGACCCCCATGAGGGCCCCCCTGTGCCCCATTTGGGCCGGAAGGGTGCTGCAGGAGGTGTCCGTCCTGTCTCCAAACCCACCCATCCCAGGCTGGTCCATGGAGGAGAACTACAATGCTGATCCGGCCCTCGAAGAAATCCAGTTTGACACCCCTGAATCTTCCATCAGGAGTCCCAGATAAGTTCCACCTCCAACAACGAGACTGTTTGAAGAGTCCTCTATTCAACCAAACTTGTATCTAGTTCAATTGATCGAGTTGAAAGACCCAGCGCAGGGGTTTGCCATGTTGCTAAGCGGTGGAAGTAGCAATACTCCTTGTGCATCTCACAAGCTTGGAACCCATCCAGTTTTTAATCAGGCTAAGCTCAAGATAGAATTGCTGGTTGTCG
Organism: Masticophis lateralis; assembly: GCA_030761175.1. Taxonomy (NCBI): domain Eukaryota; kingdom Metazoa; phylum Chordata; class Lepidosauria; order Squamata; family Colubridae; genus Masticophis; species Masticophis lateralis. The sequence goes on along the minus strand of JAUDYJ010000009.1, from coordinate 9,079,619 downwards.
TCCTTCTTTGTTCTGAGCCTTGAGAACTGTGGTTTGGAGCATTTTCCTCCAGGGCAAATGGTTTCAGGTGAGTGCAATTATCCAGGTACAAGGTCATGGAGGGATCAGAGTTTCGTGCTTTCATGCTCAACCATGGAGAAAACTAGCTGGCTCTCAGTCAGATTCTTCTTTCTCAGCTTAAGAATGACATCACAAGACAGTAGCAGGGATCAAAATAAGAGCAGGAGAAATTATATGAAACAAGGGCTTTTTGTTACCTTGACAGTGATGAAGACATGAAGAATAGTCATGCCTAATTTTTTTTTTTTAATTTGATTTATATGCCGCCCTTCTCCGGAGACTCAGGGCGACTTACAATGCGTTAAGCAATAGCCTTCATACTTTTGTTTATTTATTCAAAGTCAGCTTATTGCCCCCACAAACTGGGACCTCATTTTACCTACCTTAGAAAGGATGGAAGGCTGAGTCAACCTTTAGCCTGGTGAAATTTGAACTTACAGTAATTGCAGACAGCTGGTGTTAATCACAATGCTTTTAGTCTGCTGAGCTATCCAGGCCCTTATAATTAGTTAATGATGGGAAGAAACAGTCTAGTGACACAAAGCTACTTGCTTTTCCTATACTGCCTCCTTCCCTTCTTACTGAAAAGAGACCTGTAATATGATCTTGTTGCCTTTGGTGTTTCTCCATGCCACCCAGGAGTGAAATGTTCCCGGTTCGGACTGGATCACCTGATCCGGTAGCAATGGCAGTGGGTGGTTCGGAGAACCGGTAGCAAAAATTCCTCCTCCCCTCCCCCATGCCCAGCTGAGCCATGCGATCATCAGAGGCTTTTTTTTTTACTTGTAAAAGCATTTTTTCTAAAACCTCTTCGGCCGGAACTGCCGACCTTTCGATCGACAAGCTCAGCATCTTCATCCCTGAGCCACCGCGTCCCCAACCTATGCTTATCCATGCTGAAATTACAATTTTAAATTGAGTTAACTGGCAATTTATAAATTGTCCTCAATTTACAGCTATAATGGAACCTACCTGCCCATTACAGTTAAAAACCATCATGTGACTGACCTGATTTTATGACTTTTCTTGCAACAGTCGTTAAGTGAATTGCCACAATTGTTAAGCAAACCCATTGTTTGCCATGGGCTGTTTTTGCCAAAAATTAGAAGTAAATGCCAATTTTCAGCAAAAAAATAAATAAATCATGCTCATGGGACTGCGGGATGCTGCAAATGCCCATAAATGAGGGCAAGTTGCTGAGCATCTAAAATGCAGTCACGTGGACATGGGGGAGGGGGGCGGGCATTGGAAATTTGGAACAGGCTCACAAATATCTTTTGGGAGATCCATCGTAACTTGCAACAGTCACTATGCAACCAGTTGTAAATGGAAGCTTACCTGTAAAGCTCTCTTTGAAGGGGATGGAGTCAAAGAATAGAAAACCTGGTCCAAAGGAGATAAAAGAATTACTGTATTTTTCAGAGTATAAGACGCGCAAGTTTTTCCCCCCTAAAAGAGGCTGAAAATTTGGGTGCGTCTTATATTCCGAATGTAGCTTTTTCGAAGCTTTTTTTCAGCCCTAACGAGGCGCTAGCGAGTGAAGCAAAGTGATCTCCCTGCTTAGCTCCGACTCTCAGCTCTCCTTTAGAAACTTTTTTTCAACCCTAACTAGGAGCGATCTTCCCCATGCTTTGCCTGCTTTTCTCATTGCTGCTTCCTCTCAGCTGTGCCTTAGAAGCTGTTTTTTATCCCCAAGCAGGGGATAGAAAACCAGCAAACTAACGTGCTGAAGCTGACCAGACTATGGACGCTAGCCAGATGAATACCTGGTAGGCAGATATTTTTTTTCTATTTTGTGGCTCTGATGGCTTCATAAGTACCGTACTTTTTAGAATATAAGACACACCTTTCCCCCCCCCAAAAAAGAGGGTGAAAATCTGGGTGCATCTTCTACGCCGAATGTAGCCCTGCCCAGCTTCTCAAATGGAGGCTTCAGAGGCTGAAAAAAGCTTCAGAAAAGAAGCCCCAGAAAAGAAGCCCCCAAACAGAGCTTCAGAGGCTTTTTTTCTGAAGCTCTGTTTCGGAGGCTTTCAGAGGAAAAAGTTTTTTTCTGAAACAGAGTTTCAGGAGTTTCAGAGGCAGAAAAAAAGCAAAAAAAAAAAAAAAAAGCAAGGCACGGAGCTCACAATCAAGGAACCTGTTGCTACAATTCACCTCTGGGAACAGCTGATTGGGGGGTATTCCGGGAGGCCAATCCACCTGCTAGTCAGCTTTTTTCTTATTTTCCTCCCCAAAAACTAAGCTGCATTTTATACTCCGGTGTGTCTTATATTCTGAAAAATATGGTAGTTGCATTGGAGGTTTTGTTCTATTTGGAGCTCTCCAAGGTGCTGAAGGCCGGCATCCCTTGAACCCCACAGGTCAAGAAAAATGACCCACGGTGGATCCGAGTTCACACACACGCAAACAACAATCCCAGATGACTGCTACTACTGCCTCTTACAGAGTCATAGAGTTGGAGGGAAGGGTCCAAGAGTTAGAGGTCATCTAGTCCAGTCAGTGCAACAACGGAGCATCTCTGACTGATTACCGGCCAGCCTATGCTTTAAAGACCGCTAGCAAAAGGATACTTTGTGTGTACAGGTAGTCCTCAACTTACAGGAGTTCCTTTAGTGACCATTCGAAGTTACAACGGCATTGAAGGAAAAGTGACTGATGACCATTTTTCACACTTATGACCGTTGCCCTATCCTCATGGTCACATAATTTACATTCAGATGCTTGACAATTGGTTCATACTTATGACTGTTGCAATATCCCAGGTTTTTTCTGCTCGAAACTGGAAAGTAAGTGCTGGTTTCCCCCCCCCCCCCCCAAAAAATTTGTAAATCATAATCATGGAATCATGATTATGATCCATGATTACACCGCCCTGAGTCCCTTGGGAGAAAAGCAGTATAAAAATCTAAATAGTAAATAAATAATAAATAAATGGGACCCTGCAAACAGATGTAGATAGGGGCCAGTGGCTGATTGCCCAAAATGCCATCATTTTTCGTATTGAAATGTGCTGAATATACACTTATACAAGATACTGACCTGATTGCAGGATTCAGGATTGCAAGATTTTCCCCAATGGGCTCAAATACCTTCCCCCTCTAAGCATCCTATTCTGGAATGGCATGTAGCTCCCCAAAATCTTGGGCCAGACCCCTGAGATCTCCAAAAATTTATTTACAAAATTGTAGTTTTCATTGGCAGGTGTGGGGAGTGGGGATGATTGAATTCCTGATTGGAGAGTGGATACGTGAATTGCATTTAATATGAATACTATTGAATGAACAGTTGAATGTGAATACCTGTGAAACAGTGGTGAAATCCTACCGGTTCGCACCGGTTCGGGCAAACCGGTAATGATAAAATCTACCGGTTCAGTGAACTGGTAGAAAAAAAAGCTACCAGTTCATCCAAAGTGGTATTTCCAATTATCAGCTGTGCCACGTGATTTATATTGACTAGAAAGAAGGAAATCCTGCGTGCGTCTGGCATGCAGTGCGTATGCACGTGCACAATGCACATCTAGTGCGCATCACACATGCATGGGCAGCAAACTGGTAGCGACCCACAGAGGAGTTCACTACTGCTATGGAATTAAATCAAGTTTGTACTAGTTTATTCAGTACTCTGCAATGCAATCCCTGTCTCCTTTCAGAAGCTTGACTTGGAAAAATAATGCCTTTATAACTGGAGAATTTTATCCAAGATAAATGCGAATTTGCAATGCCTAACCTACTCTACCAGCTGTTGCCACAATCATTGAGGGATCTTTCTGCCCCCATGAGGACTAGAAGCTTGCTCCTTCCTTTAATAAAAAAACATGATTGAAAACAGTGACTTCTTTCTGTGGCTAGTATCCCGTTTTGGCTTTTCTGCACTTCTGTATACAGCTCTTTGACTAGGATTAAAAAGTTTACAACTCAGTTTTTGTGTACTGGCAAGAAAATCGAGTGTTCAGAGATTAGATGTTTCATTCATAGCTTTCCAACTGCCGTTCCTCGCTCCAGTCGAGTGAGTGGTTCTTGCTGGCTCGAGATGCAAAGCATGTGAAGGAAACTCCTTTCAGGATGAGATGAAAAATCGTGAATCTGCCGCAGGTCGTATGGCGAAACGAAATAGGTGAAGTGTGTGGTTAATGCTGCCCTCATTTGCTTATTTAGAGAACCTCATGAAAGGAATAGATTGACCCCCTTTGTCTTGGGATGAGTCCCATGGGTGTTTAGAGGGAATATGTAAGTGGGTGTGTACGTCACACTTTGGCAAAACACAATGAGAGTGTTCAGGCTGTTTCAGCTCAGGAGTTTCGGAAAGAAAAGTGGAAGACACACTGAACTTGAAGAAACAGGCATTTCCAAGACAGGGAGGTGAGTGAAAGACGAGCTTCGGGATTGTTTAGGACAGGGGTCCCCAAACTTGGCAGCTTTAAGACTTGTGGACTTCAACTTCCAGAATTCTCCAGCCAGCAGCTGGCTGGAGAATTCTGGAAGTTGAAGTCCACAAGTCTTAAAGCTGCCAAGTTTAAAGACCTCTGGTTTAGGAAGGTGAGTTTCTTTGTGCCTCAATCAAGAGGAAGGCAAAAATAAAAACCACAGTTTCTCTTCCAAGCTATTTTTCCAAGGCGGGGGGGGGGGGGGGGAGAATCCAAAGTGATCATGAAATTTCCTTCAATTTCCTCGTCCACTGAGAATCATCAGGGGGATTAGTGTTATAATTCAAGGGAGCTTGAGTTGTGTAAATATCCTGTATGCCTGAGGGTGGAAAAGCAAGGGAAAAGGACTTGGTGCTGTGAGAATGGAGGACTCTTCTCGTAAAATATCTCTGGACTCTCTCAATTGTATTATTATTATTGTTGTTGTTGTTGTTTTCTCATACTTATATGCCGCCCTTCTCCCAAAGGACTCGGGGCGGCTCACAGAAATTAAACAATAAAAACAATAAAAGTAACTACAAAAATAATCAATTAAAATTAATGTCCGATATGCAGTGCGGGTTCCAGACAGATGAGCTGTATTCAAGAATTGGTCTAGCAAATGTTTTGTTTAGTTAGTAGTATGTTACCAGAGAAGAAGCTACGGAAGATTAGGTTAACAACTCTTAATGCCTTTTTAGCAATGTTGTTAGAGTGGGCTCGGGCACTTAGATCTTTAGAAATGAGTACTCCAAGGTCCTTGACAGAGTGAGGGTCATCAACAAGGTCATCTCCATCTAATTTGTAGTTTATGTTTTGATTTTTTTTTTTTGCCAATGTGCAAGACAGCATTTGTTGGTTGAGATTTGAAGTTGCCACTTGTTAGACCAATCTGAGACATAGTCAAGGACTTTTTGAAGGGTAGTTGCATTGTCAGTGGTGTTGAATAGTTTAATATCATCAGCGAAGAGAATACAGTTGCTTTTAATATGGCATAGTTGCTTTTAATACGAGAGAGGAGGGGAATTCAACTGGCAGAATAAAAACTACATTTGAGGAAATGCAAAATCTTGGACTTGTAAATCTTCATTGCCCAGCTATCGTACTTGCTAGGGAAATGTCATCTGAGTTGAGTTGATCAAAGGAGAGGTTGCACATCTACAGGTTAGGACTCCAAACCTGTGTGGACCTCAAGAGTGTCAAATCTTATTTCCAGAAATCATCCAGAATACAGGAGGAAATTGCTAACTCCCTGGGCTGTAAATTAATTAAACACATTTGAAATCAATTGTGTTTATACAATTGTGTTATACAATTGAAATCAGTTGTGTTTATACAATAGAAGTTGTATAAAGTCAATTTCTGGTTTTGTCCTGGTGGTGTGTGTATGTGTATGTGGGTGTGGGTATATCTATATCTATATCTATATCTATATCTATATCTATATCTATATCTATATCTATATCTATATCTATATCTATATCTATATCTATATCCATATCCATATCCATATCCATATCTATATCTATATCTATATCTATATGTACAGTGGTGGAATTCAATTTTTTTTACTATCAGTTCTTGGTGGGCATGGCAGGAGAAGGATATTGCAAAATCTCTATTCCCACCCCACTCCAGGGGAAGGATACTGCAAAATCTCCATTCTCACTCCACTCCAGGGGAAGGATACTGCAAAATCTCCATTCCCTCCCCACTCTGGGGGAAGGATATTGCAAAATCCCCATTCCTACCCCACTCTGGGGCCAGCCAGAGGTGGTATTTGCTGGTTCTCCGAACTGCTCAAAGTTTTCGCTACTGGTTCTCCAGAATCTGTTAGAACCTGCTGAAAAGCACCCCTATATATGTATATGTATATATATGTATATATATGTGTGTGTATATATGTGTGTGTGTGTGTATTTATATGTATGTATATATATGTATATGTATATGTGATGGCTCAGTGGCTGAGCTTGTTGATGGAAAGGTCGGCAGTTCAGCGGTTTGAATCCCTAGTGTCGCGTAACGGGGTGAGCTCCCATTATTGTCCCAGCTTCTGCCAACCTAGCAGTTCGAAAGCACGTAAAAAATGCAAGTAGAAAAATAGGGACCACCTTTGGTGGGAAGGTAACAGCATTCTGTGCGCCTTTGGCATTTAGTCATGCCAGCCACATGACCACGGAGACATCTTCGGACAGCGCTGGCTCTTCAGCTTTGAAACGGAGATGAGCACCACCCCCTAGAGTCGAGTATGACTAGCACATATGTGCGAGGGGAACCTTTACCTTTGTATATGTATACAGTGGGTAAAAAAGTATTTAGTCAGCCACCAATTTTGCAAGTTCTCCCACTTAAAAAGATGAGAGAGGCCTGTAATTGACATCATAGGTAGACCTCAACTATGAGAGACAAAATGAGAAAACAAATCCAGACAATCACATTGTTTGATTTGGAAAGAATTTATTCGCAAATTATGGTGGAAAATAAATATTTGGTCACCTACAACAAGCAAGATTTCTGGCTCTCACAGACCTGTAACTTTTTCTTTAAGAGGCTCCTCTGTCCTCCATTCATTACTTGTATTAATGCCACCTGTTTGAACTTGTTATCAGTATAAAAGACACCTGTCCACAACCTCAAACAGTCTCACTCCAAACTCCACTATGGTGAAGACCAAAGAGCTGTCGAAGGACACCAGAAACAAAATTGTAGACCTGCACCAGGCTGGGCAGACTGAATCTGCAATAGGCAAGCAGCTTGGTGTGAAGAAATCAACTGTGGGAGCAATAATTAGAAAATGGAAGACATACAAGACCACTGATAATCTCCCTCGATCTGGGGCTCCACGCAAGATCTCACCCCGTGGGGTCAAAATGATCACAAGAACGGTGAGCAAAAATCCCAGAACCACATGGGGGGACCTAGTGGATGACCTGCAGAGAGCTGGGACCAACGTAACAAAGGCTACCATCAGTAACACACTACACCGACAGGGACTCAGATCCTGCAGTGCCAGACGTGTCCCCCTGCTTAAGCCAGTACATGTCTGGGCCCATCTGAAGTTTGCTAGAGAGCATTTGGATGATCCAGAAGAGGATTGGGAGAATGTCATATGGTCAGATGAAACCAAAGTAGAACTGTTTGGTAGAAACACAACTCGTCATGTTTGGAGGAGAGAGAATGCTGAGTTGCATCCAAAGAACACCATACCTACTGTGAAGAATGGGGGTGGCAACACCATGCTTTGGGGCTGTTTCTCTGCAAAGGGACCAGGACAACTGATCCGTGTTCAGGAAGGAATGAATAGGGCCTTGTATCATGAGATTCTGAGTGCAAACCTCCTTCCATCAGCAAGGGCATTGAAGATGAAACGTAGCTGGGTCTTTCAGCATGACAATGATCCCAAACACACCGCCTGGGAAATGAAGGAGTGGCTTCATAAGAAGCATTTCAAGGTCCTGGAGTGGCCTAGCCAGTCTCCAGATCTCAACCACATGGAAAACCTTTGGAGGGAGTTGAAAGTCCGTGTTGCCCAGCGACAGCCCCAAAACATCACTGCTCTAGAGGAGATCTGCATGTAGGAATGGACCACCATACCAGCAACAGTGTGTGCCAACCTTGTGAAGACTTACAGAAAACGTTTGACCTCTGTCATTACCAACAAAGGATATATAACAAAGTATTGAGATGAACTTTTGATATTGACCAAATACTTAATTTGGTCAATATCAAATTTGCAAATTTGCACCATAATTTGCAAATAAATTCTTTCCAGATCAGACAGTGTGATTGTCTGGATTTGTTTTCTCATTTTGTCTCTCATAGTTGAGGTCTACCTATGATGTCAGTTACAGGCCTCTCTCATCTTTTTAAGTGGGAGAACTTGCATAATTCATAGCTGACTAAATACTTTTTTGCCCTACTGTATATGTATTGACTGAAGTTGTGTGTGGAGGACAATAAAGTAAAATACGTCATCCAGCTGTCCTTTAATGAAGTCCTGCAAGATTAATCGGAATGGATGGAGCTTTAATAACAGGCCTGCCTTTTCTTGTGGTCATCCAAGTCCTTTGTATAATAGCCCTTTTTAATTAGGGGAATTTTATGGGCGCTTCAGATCTGGTCATGGCTTATAACTCTTCTCTGTTTCTCTTTTTGCTTCGTCCTCCCTCCATCATTAAGGAGGATAACATCATTAAATTGCTAGCCCTGTTTGGAAGAACTGCAGGAATTCATTCTCTGAAGAGCAATTTTTGTCAGCACCAATTTACTGGGATTGGCAGAGGAAAGGTAAAATGCAAAAGACTTTTGGCTTCTTTGCTGGAAAACATAATTCCTCCTTTCTTGGTGGCCAGCAGATGGATATTAAATAGAGAGTCTTAGCTCTTAGCTCTTTTTGAAGAGAAAAGAAGACTTGCCTCTTGCAGAAACAGATATATTTAATTGTTTTACTTTTAGCCATTAGGACTGAGAGATATGGGCATAGCTGTCTTAAGGTATAACTGGGGAATATTGGTCCTAGAAAACATTCTCTGTTTAGAGAGAAGAACATTTTGTCTTCCTGGGACAAAATGCTCTGAGATGGTGTATCTCAACTTGGCAACTTTAACATACATGGACCCCAGGTCCCAGAATTCACGAGCCAACTCCCAATTCTAGGTGTTGGAAGTCCACATATACTAATCAGAGATGGGTTTCAGCAGGTTCTGATCAGTTCTGCAGAACTGGTAGCGGAAATTTTGAGTAGTTCACAGAACTGGTAGCAAAAATTCTGACTGGCCCCACCCCATCTATTCTCTGCCTCCCAAGTCCCAGCTGATTGGGAGGAAATGGGGATTCTGCATATCCTTCCCCTGCCATGCCCACAAAATCACACCCACAGAACCAATAGTAAAAAATTTTGAAACCCACCACTGATACTAATGTTGCCAAGCTTGAGAAACAGAGCTCTAGGGGTCTTTTTGTATGGTTCTTTATGCCAGTACAGACTCGGGACAAATCCTACCAAAAACTGAGGTTTGTTTTTTGGTATGTTTTTTTTTCCTTTTTTCCTTTTTCTTTTTTTGGCTCTGCATCAGTTGATTTTGAAGAGGTGCAGTGGCTCAGTTGCTTAATGATATGGGAGATGATCTCAGCTCCAGAGGTTCGAGTTCTAGCACTGCATGACAGTATAAGCTCCTGTCAGCTTCACCTCAGCTTCTGTCTATCTAACAGTTCAAAAGCATGTTCTATGCAAGTAGATAGATAGGTACCACTTTGGTGAGGAGACGAGCTGGTGCTCTGTGCAGGCAGTCAGATTTCTGATGGATCCAAACCTTCCCAGTTGCAGTGCCTGTTTGTGAGGCAGCTCCAAGAAGGGAGGGGGCCTTGGGTGATGTGGCAGGAAGAGCACTGGACTTTATCTCTGGTGTGAAGCCAGCTCGCCCTCGTGTGACACACTTTGGAAGCGTGTAAGCAGGTCCTATAACCTTGGCAAGCCAAACTACTATTCTGCAATAGCAATGTGGTCTCCTGGATACTGTTAACAACACCATATGCTAATACAGATAGTCCTCAACTTACAACCACAATTGAGCCCAACAGTTCTGTTGTTGAGACATTTGTTAGGTTTTGCTCATTTTATGACTTTTTTGTCACAGTTGTTAAGTGAATCACTGCAGTTGATACGTTAGTAACCTGGTTGTTAAGTGACTCTGGCTTCCTCATTGACTTTGCTTGTCAGAAGGTCGCAAAAGGGGATTCTGTGACCTTGGGAGACAACAACGGTCATAAGTATGAAACAGTTGCCAAGCATCTGGGAATTTTTATCACGTGATCATGGGGATGGTGCAAAGGTCTTAATTGTGAAAACGGGTCATAAGTCACTTTTTTCAGTGCCGTTCACTAAAGTTCACTAAATGAACTGTTGTAAATTGAGGACTACCTGTAATAATAATAGTTGATCTCAAAGCTCTACAGTTTAGCAGAGCTGGTTCCTGAATGCTTTCTCATCAGTAGGAAATGGTGTCTTCTTTCCTAGCTCTGAATTTCTGCCTCTGTTCCTGGTGCCTTGTCCACTGCCATCCGAGCTGCCAAAGCAGCTGGCCATATGATTAGAGATAGTGGGTAAAACATTTGTTAGCAAAATGGCCAATGTGCCTTGCAAGAGAATTTTCAATGCCAAAGGAAAGGCAGCATTGCAGCCGGAGAGCCTTTCCCCATAGACACTGCTCGGATTTGTTTTGTAGGCAGAAAATGCAAATGCAAATACTGGTTCTCCTGGGCATGGCTTGGTGGGCGTGGCATGTGGCTTGGTGGGCATGGCAGGGGAAAGATACTGCAAAATCCCCATTCCCTCCCCACTCCAAGGGGAAGGATATTGCAAAATCTCCATTCCCTCCCCACTCCTGGGGGAAGGATACTGCAAAATCCCCATTCCCTCCCCACTCCAGGAGGAAGGATACTGCAAAATCCCCATTCCCTCCCCACTCCAGGGGGAAGGATATTGCAAAATCCCCATTCCTTCCCCATTCCAGAGGAAAGGATATTGCAAAATCTCCATTCCTACCCCACTCTGGAGCCAGCCAGAGGTGGCATTTGCCGGTTCTCTGAACTACTCAAAATTTCCGCTACCAGTTCTCCAGAACCTGTCACAACCTGCTGGATTTCTCCCCTGATAACCCAACCCAAACAAAACACGGGAATGAGCAGGGGCCAATAAGTTTGGTTTTTTTCTTTTTCAGAGAAGGGCGATGGGAAGATTTTTGGGGGGGGGGGGGGTTGCTACCGGATCTGCGTTAGTTCAGGAAATAGGACACTGATTGGATGTTTGTTTGTTTGTTGCATTCCTACCAATGGTCCATGGAGGTTTCTGCATTTCTCGGCATTTCAAAGTTGGCAGAAGTAAAGATGATCAGTGGTCCTTTCAGAGAATTTTGGGGACGAACAGGGGAAATGGGAACAATGCAGGGGTGCTATTCAGAAGGTTCTACCAGTTTTGCAGAACCAGTAGTGGAAATTTTGAGTAGTTCAGAGAACTGGTAGATACCACCTCTGACTGGCTCCGCCCCCGTCTATTCTCTGCCTCTCGAGTCCCAGCTGATTGGGAGGAAATGGGGATTTTGCAGTAACCTTCCCCTGCCACACCCACCAAGCCAAGCCACACCCACAGAACCAGTAGTAAAAAATTTTGAATCCCACCACTGGAACAATGGTGATGTGAAAATTACCAAAGACACGCAAATACAGAAATTTTACACGTGAATCAAAATTTGGACATGTATGAATGCAACAGCTGTACATTGAGCTGCCCTGGTTAAGCCTGCTGTGGAATACAGCTGATTAGTGCCTTTGTTTTATTTATCCCTTCCACTGGGGTGAGAATTGCTTTGTGTATTTTCTCTGAAGGTCCGATTTGGGGCAGCTTTGAGAGTTTGTAAGAACAAGAGAATCTGCGGTTATAAGGTAGTAAATTGGCTGCAATCTTTTAGCCTCTTAAATCTTCATTGTTTCAAGGAAAGGTTGCCAAGAGATTTGACCCTTGGTCAAGTTTCTTCACTCTTTAATTTGCCAATCTCCCCTTGTGTTCCAGCTTTGTGTTTCAGCAGAATAGTTTTATTGTTATTGTATGGCTGGGGAGGCCCTGCATTTCTGTATTAAATTTTATTTTATGCTTACTTTTTGAAGGAGGGCCATGATTTAATTACATTTAATGACTGAAGATAAACCACTTTAGAGCCAGCACAGAGCCAACAGTGTATCCCCCAAAGTCCTGTAAATTTCAGTTGCAACTAGTAAAATAGGCTTGTTTGGTGTTTGTCTTGTTATATGAGCCTATGGGGAATTTGTTTTATCTTGCTCATCTTAAAAAAAAGTAAACACAATATTGTTGATTGGAGGATAATAAAGGAATCATAGATAGGTAAAGGTAAAGGCTAAGGCTCCCCTCGCACATATATGCTAATCGTTCCCGACTCTAGGGGTCGGTGCTCATCTCCGTTTCAAAGCTGAAGAGCCAGCGCTGTCCGAAGACAACTCCGTGGTCATGTGGCGGCATGACTCAATGCCAAAGGCGCACAGAACACTGTTACCTTCCCACCAAAGGTGGTCCCTATTTTTCTACTTACCTTTTTTACCTGCTTTCGAACTGCTAGGTTGGCAGAAGCTGGGACAAATAACAGGAGCTCACCCCGTTACGCGGCACTAGGGATTCGAACCGCTGACCTGCCGACCTTTTGATCAACAAGCTCAGTGTCTTAGCCACTGAGCCACCGGCATCCCCAATTCACTGATAGCAAATGGTAATTTCTATTAGGCAGGAAATCCTAGGAATCAGCACCTGAATGAGTCAACTTATGGAATCACTGCTACAAGAGATCATAAGGACTATGGACTTATCTGATTTTTAAAAAGAGGATTAAATCAATTCATTGCAGCATTGCAGAGAGTTCTATCCTTGGAGGTCACTGTTAGCAGCTAAATGCATATCAAGAAAATGAGTCAATTCAGAAACCGGGTGAAGCATTTTATGCGACAGCTTCCAGCGACTATTGGGAAAAGTTATTGATAAACATGTGAATTGTGGCTACTTTTGTTTGCAACCCCTGCCAGTTACAAACTGCATAAATGGCAGCCATTGTGAAATAGAGGATGGTGTACAATTCCTCAAATATACTTTCTTTAAACAAAAAAAAAACAGTTTAAGAACACAGTTTTATTAACAGAAAGGAAAAAAACAGGAGAAGGCGAGCCAGTTTCAAATAACAAGCATAATTCTCAATTTACAACAATTCATTTAGTGACTGTTTGAAGTTACAACAGCGCTGGGAAAAAGACTTATAAACCTTTTTCACATCTACGACAGTTGCAGCGCCAACTGGTCACATAATCAAAATTGGCAACTGACTCATATTAATCAGTTATTCAAGGTTTTAGTATCCAATTTTTTTTACAGTCTTTTAATCCCCAAATCTTCTTTTCTTCTTCAATAAAAAATAGTGAAACTTTGAAAAGGCTTCCAAACATGCATTCCTTGTCACTCCCACTCCCCGCTTTAGCCACTCTTCTTCAGTCTATCAATCATCCACGTAAATGAAAGAGAAACTTCTGATCAATAAAGTTAAATTGATCTCACCTCGCTGTCACGGCATTTTCATTGCAGCCCTCCCGGTGTCAGCACTTCAAGCTGCATTTACTCTAGTGCTGACATAAGAAGAAGAGGCATCTGGAAAGGGACATTTGACTTTTCACCTACTTATTTTTCCTGGAGATAATATCCCCTAGGAGATGGGATGGGAGGGGGGAAATTCCTTTGAGCTGGAGCAGTAGATTAGGGGCAGAGTGATTTGGAAGATGGCCAATGAGTGCAAAGGAGTGGGGAAAGGAAAGGGAGGGCTTTTGGGTCAGGAAGTCAGTGTTGGCTGCAATGGAGTCGGGTATCGGTTGCTGTGCTTAATAAATGAGAGATTTTATCAAAGACTTTTTGTTTAAAATGCAATTTATTTGAGACGACATCGAAACTTGACACCCGGCTTTTCAGGGACATCTAGGTCACTTTCCCACAATGTCTGATTTGAGGAGCTTCTTCTGGTCTTTCCAGGGAGATTGCAGTCTCCCTTTCTTAACCGGTACATGCTCCTCTTGCTTATCATCCCTACAGGACAATTTAGGTCACCGAGGACCCTCGGACAGTGGGGATATCGACGGCCCCTTGAGAGCAACCAAGGAGTCCGTCTTGCTGCTGGGACATTGGCCACACCTCCAACTGACTCATATTAATGATGGTTGCGGTCAGAGGTGGTATTCAGCCGGTTCAGGTGAACCAGTAGTGGCAACTGCAGGTGGGCCCCTCCCGCCCCCACCCACCTGCCCTGGCATAATGCCGTCCTATTTAGCCATGTTTTCGAGGCCAGGTATATGCGTGGAAGGCATGTGTGCGAGCAAAGCGCATGCGTGGAAAGCCGGGTGAATGCGTGGAAGCAAGCGAACCAGTGTTAAGAATATTGGAAACCCAGAACTGGTTGCGGTGTCCCGGGGTCATCTAATTCCCTTTTGTGAACTTCTGACAAGCAAAGCCAATGAGGAAGCCAGGTTCACTTAATCATTGGCATCCTTCAGTCTGAAGAGACTATGGTATGATGCTCTGGAGGGAGGTCCTAACACAGCATCTAGCGTGACTAAAAAGGCCAATTCAAGAGCGGCAATCCCTTCCACACTGAGGGCAGATACATTCTGTCCCCTGCCCAGCCCCCAGATTTCACTGGTTCCGGGACTGCCTCTTTACCTCAGCCTGCCGAACAAATGTCTCTTTGAATTGGAGAAGGCCATGCTGTGTCTTTAGCCTCCAACGATCGGAGATCAAGGTTTCCCAGTTGTTAATGTCCATTCCCAGGGCCTTTAGGTCCCTCTAGCAGATAATCCTTATATCGCAGCTGTGGTCTCCCTCTGATGTGCTTTCTGTGCACTAATTCTCCATACAGGAGATCTTTCAGAATCCAACCATCAGCCATTCTCACAACATGCCCCAGCCAGCGTAGACGTTGCTGTTTCAATAATGTATACATGCTAGAAATTCCAGCACGTTCCAAGACTGCGCTATTTGGAACTTTGTCTTGCCAGGTGATGCCAAGAATACGTCGGAGACAGCGCCTATGAAAGGTGTTCAACTTTCTCTCCTGCATAAAGGGTCCAAGACTCACTGCAGTACAAGAGTGTGCTCAGGACGCAGGCTCTATAGACCTGGATCTTTGTATGTTCCGTCAGCTTCATATTAAGCCTTATTAATCACTTAATAACTTACTAATTTAACAACTGGGGTGATTCACTTAACAGCTGTGGCAAGAAAGGTCGTAAAATGGGACAACGTTCACTTAACGACTGTTGTACTTTGCAAGAGAAATGTTGGGCTCAGTTGTGGTCATAAGTCGAGGACTGCCTTATATGGGTAAGCCAGGGGATTGTTTCAGACAGACTGAGACAGGCAGGGAGGCTTTTCACTCAGCCACTGAAGCAGGGGGGGTCCAGAGGATATGCTGTAAAAAAAAAAAAGCCAGACAATAAAGAATTTGGCAGGATGGAGAAATGGATGGTGAACTGATGTCAGAATTTGCAGAAATGGCAACGCTGACCTATTTGATCAAAGAAAAAAAAAGGCTTTTCTGAAAGACTAGAAACTTTATATAGACGTTTGCTGAAACAAGAAAGGGATGAAAGGATGATTTATGGATCAAGAAAGATGTGGATTAAATGAGGGGCTGGAGGGACGTATAATATCTAAGAGGGAGAAAGGATAAAAAAATTATAATTATCTATTGAAAAGAAGGCTGGAAGTCATTCATATAATTCTTCACTTTAGGATTTCTCTTTTTCATTTTCCTTCCTTCCTTCTTTCCTTCCTTCCTTCCTTCCTTCCTTCCTTCCTTCCTTCCTTCCTTCTATAATCATAATCATAATCATAATCATAATCAATCATAATCATCATAATCATAATCATAACTTTGTTTGTCGGCATATATAAGGTAACAGGTAAAACTATAAATATAATTTGAATACATGAAAAGAGTAAGTAAAAAGGAATATTAGGACAGGGACGGAAGGTATGCTGGTGCACTTATGCACGCTCCTTACAGACCTCTTAGGAATGGGGTAAGGTCAACAGTTCCTTCCTTCCTTCCTTCCTTCCTTCCTTCCTTCCTTCCTTCCTTCCTTCCTTCCTTCCTTCCATCCATCCATCCATCCATCCCCATTCCCTATGTCTTCTATGTATAGGTAAAGATAAAGGTTCTCCTCACACATATGTGCTAGTCATTCCTGACTCTAGGGGGTGGTGCTCATCTCCGTTTCAAAGCTGAAGAGCCAAAGGTGGTCCCTATTTTTCTACTTGCATTTTTTACGTGCTTTCAAACTGCTAGGCTGGCAGAAGCTGGGACAAGTAACGGGAGCTCACACCGTTACGCGGCACTAGGGATTCGAACCGCTGAACTGCCAAACATTTTGATCGACAAGCTCAACGTCTTATCCTCTGAGCCACCGTGTCCCTCTTCTAGGTATAATGGATTACAATTCCCATCATTAGCTGTCTTTCACTTTTGCTTCCTTCCCTTTTGATTCTTTCTTTCATATTTCCTTCCTTCCTTCCTTCCTTCCTTCCTTCCTTCCTTCCTTCCTTCCTTCCTTCCTTCCTTCCTTCCTTCCTTCCTTCCTTCCTTTTCTTTCAATTAGTCTTTTATTCTATAAAAATAATAATAAAAATTATTTTAAAATTCCACAGTCTATGTGTTGCATCCCCTTCGGGCACCTCTGTGTTGAAGACTTGGAGCTGATTGAAGCAAAGAAAGCTACAAAAGAAATGAGGCCGTGGGATCTGGGTCTACCCATGATGCTTAATGAACTCTGAGTTCTTATTCTTTTACCCTTTCTACTTCATCCTTGGTTATCTATCTCCATGACCAAAATAGAGTTTGTTTTGCTGTTGGCAGCTGCAGTTGCCCTCTTTTGCTTTCCTAAATTGGGGTAGGTTGACACCACACATATGGACGCATAAAAGAGAGAAAATAGATGGTTCTTTCTAGTCCAAGCTACTCAGGAAGTTAGCCTATGAAAGTCAAGGCTTATTTATTTGGAGTCGATTGAAGAGGATTTATTGGGATCCGGGATACGTCAGAAGGCTGCCAGGGTTCAAGACGGACCTCGTCTTTCCATCTCATCCTTTTATGAACTTCCACAGAGCTACGGCTTGGCGTCCCAGAGACCGAATCGTTTGCCAGATTCCCATCTGACCGTTTGCCAGGTTGCCTTGGCGTTGATGTATTTGGCTGGCTCTGAGTCCCCCATTTCTGCAGATGGGAAAACACTGCTGCTCCCACAGAAGGAAGTGGCCCAGCGGGCAAAGCCCAGTACTGTAACCCCAGGAAAGAGATCCAGAAAAACCCTGCGGCTGCCATGCAGATTTCCGTGATCATTTCAGCATGTTTGGGTTTGGCAGGCAAACTAAACAGCATCCTGGCTGGGGAATTCTGGGAATTGAAGTTCCATAAATCTTAAAGTTGCCAAGCTTGGAGACCCCCCCCCCGCCCAATAAAATAACACTTCTGTTGTTATACCCTATGAGAGAACATTGATGTTGTTATATCCTATAAATAACACATCTATTATTCTCGTCCTGCCCAGAAAGCCAACTGAGTGATTTTGGGCCGGTCATACTTTTTCAGCGCAACCTGCCTCACATGGTTCTGGGAAAAATGAGTGGATGAAGGTATATTATCCTATTATTTAGTAGGAAAGAAATGGTACGATTGGTTGGGGAGTAGAAACTGTAAATAAGAATGATTGGGAAAGCATCCTAAAGCGGACGATGTTAGTAAAATAATATATAGTTACAATAATATTGTGTGCGAAGGATTGCATATATGAATAAGGAATAAGGGGACCATAAAGACAAATATATGTAAAGAAGAGTTAGGAGAAAATATAAATGATAGAAGAACACCGACTTGAAACTCTTGTAAAAAGGAAATATATTGTTTTTATGTTTGTGTTTGTGTTTGTTTTTTAAAAAGAGAAATAACAATAAAAATATTATTTAAGAAGGTATATTATCCATGTTCACGAGTTGCTTATAAAGTAATAAAGGTGGAATAAAAGTCTAACCAATAAATTATATCCTACAATACAGTGGTGGGTTTCAGAAATTTTTACTACCGGTCCCGGGGTGTGGCTTGGTGGGCGTGGCTTGGTGGGCATGGCAGGGGAAGGATACTGTAAAATCTCCATTCCCTCCCCACTCCAGGGGAAGAATACTGTAAAATCTCCATTCCCGCCTCAATCCAGAGGAAAGTTACTGCAAAATCCCCATTTCCTCCCGATCAGCAGGGACTTGGGAGGCAGAGAATAGATGGGGGCAGGGCCAGTCAGAATTTTTACTACCAGTTCTGTGAACTACTCAAAATTTCCGCTACTGGTTCTCCAGAACTGGTCAGAACCTGCTGAAACCCACCTCTGTTGCAATACTAAATAAGCAAATAATCCTTGCTGTGCCTGTTTCCTGATCTGGCCTGTCTCAAAACTCTGCCCTTTCCAAGTGAAAATCCTGCCATAGCAATTCAGGGAATAAATTTAAAAAATCCTCTCTTGGATCAGGCAAAAGAAATAAAAAATAAAAATAGCCCATCTAACCCAGTATCCTGTTTCCATGGTGGCCGATAGTGAGAGTGGTTTCCCAGAATAAGAGAATACCAGATTTGGAAGGGACCTGGGAAGCCTTCTGTTCCAACCCCTTGCTCCAGCTGGAGACCCTACACCATTTCATAGAAATGGCTGTCCAGCCTCTTCTTAAAAGCCTCAAGTATTGGAGCATTGACAACTTCTGAAGGCAAGCCATCCCACTGATTAATTGCTCTCACTGTTAGGACATTTCTTAATTCTAGGTTGTATCCTTCATTACTTTCCATCCATTATTTTTGGCATGGGTGGACTTCCAAAATTTTAGCAAGGGGTGCTCTGCCCAGTTGCTGGGTGAGCGTGGCCATAGTGGGTGTGGCCTAGTTAGCCTCCTGCACTGTGGCGTGGGGGCGTTTTCACCCTCCCCAGGCTCCGGAGGCTTTCCTTGAGCCCCCGGGAGGGTGAAAACAGCCTCCCCAGGCTCCGGAGGTCTGTCTTGAACTTCCGGTAGGCCCGTTTTTCACCCTTCCTGAGCCTCCTTGCGCACCCTACACTTACCTGCATCACAAAATAGGCTGTGTGGGGACTCCTGGAAGGAGAGGGGAGGGGTGGGAGGAGCCAGCCAGGATTGGGATTTGGGGGTTCTCCAAACTGCACAGAATATTAGCTAGAGGTTCTCCAGAACCCCTGCGGATCCCCAGCAGCCCACCCCTGATTCTTTTGTCTTGTCTTCTGATGCTTTGGAAAATAAGGTGACCCCCCCCCCTCTTCTTTGTGGCAGCCCCTCAGATATTGGACTAGACAAACCCAATTCAGTACAAATCCCAGCAACGGTGCAAAGCAAAAGAATAGGCAGCTCTTTAAATCCTTGCAAACTCTTCTGTGCAAGAAGGAAGAGGAACCGCATCTCTATGAATTTGGCCAGATTGGAAAGCCAGGCAGGGTTGTTTTTGAAAAGCTCTCCAGTTCTTGTACAAGCTACATTTCGTGGAGCAGCAAGCCGGATTCAGTGCAATTCCCTCCTTGGGGAGGCCCTGCTCAGTTTGATCTCTATTGGAGTTGGGAAAGGAATTCTTGTTTTTAGAAAAGATTGTTTAATGGGGTTTTTGTTTAAATGGGGCCAAGAAGTGGATATTAAGAGATCTCAGCTGTAGAAATAGACTGTTTTTGCTACATATATATTAAAGAGGTACAGAGGGTGGTCGATCGATTTTGGGAATAGCTTGGATCGGCAGTTTTAATTCCTTTCACCTGGCTTGACCTGAAGAACTCGTGATGGTGGGCTGACAGCTCATTTGATAGGTTGCTCTCTTTCCCATCACTTTGGAATGGATGGAGGAATAGATCAGGGGTGAAAGCCAGCAGGTTCTGACAGGTTCTGGAGAACCGGTAGCGGAAAGTTTGAGTACTTTGGAGAACCAGCAAATGCCACCTCTGGCTGGCCCCAGAGTGGGGTGGGAATGGAGATTTTGCAATATCCTTCCCCTGGAGTGGAGTGGGAATGGAGATTTTTTTTTTAAATTAGATTTATATGCCGCCCTTCTCCAGAGATTCAGGGCGACTTACAATGCGTTAAGCAATAGCCTTCATACTTTTGTATATTTTTATACAAAGTCAGCTTATTGCCCCCTCAAACAGGGTCCTCAATTTACCTACCTTAGAAAGGATGGAAGGCTGAGTCAACCTTGAGCCTCGAACTTGCAATAATTGCAGACAGCTGGATGTTAATAACAGGCTATCTAGCCTGTTGAGCTATTTGAGGCTCTTGCAGTAGCTTGCAGATTTTGCAGTATCCTTCCCCTGGAGCGGGGTGGGAATGAGGATTTTGCAGTATCCTTCCCCTGCCACGCCCACCAAGCCACACCACGCCCACCAAGCCACGGCCACAGAACCGGTAATAAAAAAAATTGAATTTCACCACTGGAACAGATGGATATTTGCTTTAATACCAATAGGAGAGAAGATATTAGCTCAGGAACTATGGAGTCCTTGGTGCTCTCTGAGCTTGATTTCTGGTTTGCAGGCATTTCATTACCCACCTAGGTAACTTCATCACAGTTGGGAAATGCAGCCAGTTCTATCCAGCTGAGGCAAACTTGTAGTGCCGGCGGCGGGAAGCTCCGCCCACCCTCCCGGACATCATCACGTCCCGTTTTTAACAATCTGTGCATGTGCAAAAGGTCCTGCGTATGTGCAGAAGTGTTGCACATGCTCCCCTTTGCAAAAGAAAGTGGATTTCACCCCTGCTTCATCAGTGCCCAGCATCAGTGCACAGCAGTGATGCTGTTACCCAGTTGGGTAATGAAACGTCAGCAAACAACCAAACTCAGAGAGCACCAAGGATTCCACATTTGTTTCGGGATTGAGAGAAATGCTTTAGTATTGAGAGAAGCAACATAGAACTAAGGAGAAATTTCCTGACAGTGAGAACAATTAATCAGTGCGATGATTTGCCTCTGGAAGTTGTGGGTGCTTCAACACTGGAGGTTTTTAAGATTGGACAACCATTTGTCTGAAATGGTATAGGGTTCCTTGTTTGGGCAAAAGGTTGGACCTAATATTAGTATTAGACCTAATACCTAATACTAATACCATTCTATAAAGCCTAGTAAGACCACACCTAGAATGCTGCATCCAGTTTTGGTCACCACACTGTAAAAAAGATGTCAAGACCCTAGAAAAAAATGCAGAAAAGAGCAACCAGGATGATTAGGGGACTGGAGACTAAAATATATGAAGAACGGTTGCAGGAACTGGGCCTGGCTAGTCTAGTGAAGAGAAGGACCAAGGGAGACATGATAGCAGTCTTCCAATATTTGAGGGGCTGCCACAGAGAGGAGGAAGGGGGTCAAGCTCTTTTCCAAAGCACCTGAAAGCCAGACAAGGAATAATGGATGGAAACTGAACAAAGAGAGATTCAACCTGGAAACAAGGAGAAATTTTCTGACAGTGAAAACAATCCACCAGTGGGACAGCTTGCCTTCGGAAGTTGTGGGAGCTTCATCACTGGAGGTTTTCAAGAAGAGATTGGACTGCCAACTGGTGGAAGTGATGTAGGGTCTCCTGCTCGAATGAGGGGTTGGACTAGATGACCTATAAGGTCCCTTCCACCTCTGTTAACCTGTTAAACTCTAAGATCCCTTTCAACTCTGTCATTTTGTTAAATGAAATACTTTAAAAATCAAAAGGAGAAAGAGAAAGTGCTGTGACCAAGGGATGGCCTGTCTGTCCAGCAGACCTGAAGGCTTTTGTCTGCCGGAGAGATAATGTAAGTGGTAACAGACTGATAGGGATGTAGAGTAAAAGATAAATCTACTCTGCAGGTAGATTCCACCCAAGTGGAAGAGAAATACAACCTCCCTCTTTCTTGCCAGTTTTGGACAGATGTGTAAGAGAATTGGTGCTGATTGGAGACACAAGGAATTTGTCTTGGTGCATACGCTCTCAGTGTACATAAAAGAAAAGATACGTTCATCAAGAATTATAAGGTACAACACTTAATGATAATCAAAGGGTACAAATAAGCAATCAAATTATATTAGGAAACAGTCAATATAAATCGTAAGGATACAAGCAACAAAGTTACAGTCATACAGTCATAACTGGGAGGAGATGGGTGATAGGAACGATGAGAAGATTAATAGTAATGCAGACTTAGTAACTAGTTTGACAGTGTTGAGGGAATTATTTGTTTAGCAGAGTGATGGTGTTTGGGAAAAAACTGTCCTTGTGTCTAGTTGTTCTGGTGTGCAGTGCTCTATAGCGTCGTTTTGAGGGTAGGAGTTGAAACAATTTATGTCCAGGATGCAAGAGGTCTGTAAATATTTTCACAGCGCTCTTTTTGACTCGTGCAGTATACAGGTCCTCAATGGAAGGCAAGTGGGTAGCCATTGTTTTTTCTGCAGTTCTAATTATCCTCTGAAGTCTGTGTCTGTCTTGCTGGGTTGCAGAACCAAACCAGACAGTTATGGAGGTGCAGATGACAGACTCAATGATTCCTCTGTAGAATTGGATCAGCAGCTTGGAAAGTTTGAGCTTCCTGAGTTGGCTCAGAAAGAACATTCTTTGTTGTGCTTTTTTGATGACGTTTTTGATGTTGGGTGTTCATTTTAGGTCTTGAGATATGATAGAACCTAGAAATTTGAAGGTCTCTACTGTTGATACTGTGTTGTCTAGAATTGTAAGAGGTGGAAGTATGGAAGGGTTTCTCCTAAAGGCTACCACCATTTCTACGGTTTTGAGTGTGTTCCGTTCCAGGTTGTTCCAGTTGCACCACGAGGCTAGTTGTTCAACCTCCCGTCTGTATGCGGATTCATCACTGTCTCGAATGAGACCGATCACTGTTGTGTCATCTGCAAACTGTGCTAATTGTACAGGTATCTGATGTGATTCTGCTTTGGTCATTTCTTTTGAGCCAGAATGGTCTTGACATAGACTAAGCAGGTCATTTTGACTTGTCCAAAGATAGAGTAGTTCAAGGCATCTTTTCAGAGCTGCTGATGCGTTCTGGATTTGTAAAGCCACATCTCCATTACCCCCAAGTATATCCATAGTCCAGGACTTGTGGAGAACGCTACGCTGAAGAAGACAGTTTTAGGACTGTACCGTACACAGCATTTCTGGAAAAAACAAATTCATATGGAAAAATGGATCTTGACGTTTCATGGAAAAAAAAAATTCAGGTCACTCAATTTCTTCTGGCATCCTTCATTTTGAACTGTGACATCCTCAGGGTTCTCTGTGCTTGGTTGTTTAGTTATAGGCATTTCGTTACCTAGTCAAGCAACAAAACATCTGCAAGTAAAGAAATCGTTGAGATTTCCATCCTCCATTCTACTTACTTTCTGTCTTGTGCCAGCATTGGCTTCGTCTCAGTGGTGAAATGCACTTACCTTCACTACTGGTTTGGGAGTGTGAGTGTGTGCGCCTCTTTTGTGCATACACAGAGCCTGCTGCCCATCCTTAGAGGGTTGAAAATGGGATGAAATGACATCCCGGCGGGTGGAGAGAGCCTCCGGAGTTCACCACTGCTTCGTCTTCTTTTTTTTCGGGGGCAGGGAGGGGTTAAAAGTTTTTATTTTTTTCCCTTTAGAACAAACATTTCATATTTCATTAATCAACTGAGTGCAGCCGCACGGGTGGTTATGGGAGCGACGTGGCGCTCCCATGTAACATCCCTCCTGCGCGAGCTTCACTGGCTCTCGGTGGTCTTCTGGTTTTGGTTATCACCTTTAAAGTGCTCCATGGCTTAGGACCTGGTTATTTACGGGACCGCCTACTACCACCAATAGTCTCCCACTGGCCAGTACGCTCCCATAGAGAGAGGCTCCTCCGGGTGCCGTCGGCCAAACAATGCCGGCTGGCGGCCCCCAGGGAGAGAGCCTTCTCTGTGGGAGCACCTACCATCTGGAACGAGCTCCCCCCGGATATACGGAGGATCCCGGACCTGCGCACCTTCTGTCGCGCGCTCAAGACCTATTTATTCCAACAAGCCGGCCTGACCTAAGTTATTTTCGCCTTTTAATTATGAATTTTAATTTGGGGTTTTAATTGTCAGCCAAATTATTTAATTCGTTTTATTCTATTTTAAACTTTTGTATTTATATGTTTTATTTATGGCTGTACACCGCCCTGAGTCCCCCAGGAGTAGGGCGGTTTATAAATCTAATAAAATAAAATAAAAATAAATAAAATCAGTGTGTCAACACCGCTACTTCATCTGATGTTGACCAAGAGGATAGGTCTTATGGAAGCTTGGGAAATTGATTCCACTACAGGAAGTCTTTGATTTATAACTGCAATTGGGACTGAAATTTCCAACACTAAATGAGACATTTGAGTCAAGCCTTGTTTTACAGCCTTTTTTTGTTGTTGTTATTGTCATTAAGTGAATATTAAAATTAAAATTATTAAAATTAAAATTACCTCCCTTTTTATGACCCTGGAATCCCTTAATTTGGGGAGTATCGGGGCGACTGGATGAAGCTAAGAATTTACTGGCTGGATGCCTTTCCTGACACCATGGAGAGTTCACAGCAGATATTTTTTCTTTACGCCCTGAGAGAGAAACATCTGCCACTACCTAGCATTGAACACTCAATTTTCTGAATAGGAGGCGAGCATCTTC
Organism: Masticophis lateralis; assembly: GCA_030761175.1. Classification (NCBI taxonomy): domain Eukaryota; kingdom Metazoa; phylum Chordata; class Lepidosauria; order Squamata; family Colubridae; genus Masticophis; species Masticophis lateralis. The sequence goes on along the minus strand of JAUDYJ010000009.1, from coordinate 9,054,891 downwards.
ATCACTAGGCCGCCATGCTGCTTGTTAGGTGAATCATTGTGGTTAAATGAATCACATAGTTGTAAAGCAAATCTGGCTTCCCCCATTGACTTTGCTTGTTGGAAGCTGACTGGAAAAGTCAAAAATTGTGGTCACATGACCCCAAGACACCGCAATTACCATAAATACATGCCAGCTGCCAAGCGTTCAAATTTTAATCATGTTATCATGGGGGTGCTGCAATGCTCATAAGTCACTTTTTTCAGTGCCATTGTAACTTTAAATAATCACTAAAAATATTCTTAAATCAAACTACCTGTAAGTTTAATGCTGTCCTGGGTGATTTGAGTCGTAAGTGCTGAAAATCCAGAGAAGGGAAGAAGTCTTGTTCTCAGATTAAACCAATGGTGAAATCCAATTTTTTAAATACCTGTTCTGTGGGTGTGGCTTGGTGGGCGTGGCTTGGTGGGTGCTGCAGGGGAAGGACACTGCAAAATCTCCGTTCCCATGAGTGGCGGGTTGCCCCCGGTTTGGACTGGTTCGCAGGAACCAGTAGTAAAACTAGCGGGAGGCTCTGCCCACCGACCCGGATGTCATCAAGAAGCTTCTGTGCATGCGCAGAAGTGTACGCGTGTGCGTGGCCCTGTTGCGAACGAGTAGGAAAGGTAAGTAGAACCCACCCCTGATTCTCACCTCACTCCAGGGGGAAGGATATTGCAAAATCCCCATTCCCTCCCCACTCCAGGGGAAAGGATATTGCAAAACCCCATTCCCTCCCCACTCCAGGGGAAGGATATTGCAAAATTCCCATTCCCTCCCCACTCCAGAGGAAAGGATATTGCAAAATCCCCATTCCCTCCCCACTCTGGGACCAGCTAGAGGTGGTATTTGCCGGCTCTCTGAACTGCTCAAAATTTCCGCTACCTGTTCTCTGGAACCTGTCAGAACCTGCTGGATTTCACCTCTAGATTTAATCTAAGATAAAAGAAACGACACTATTACACCCATTTAAGGACCTGCTAAACCCAGGCAGTGTTCAAATCCCTTTCTTGTAGAGCCGGGGTGTCAAACTAACATCATCACGGTGTCGCCATGTGATGCAGCACAACTTTTCCCCCCTTTGCTAAACCGGGCGTGGCCTGCTCGTGACACATCTGGCCCACGGGCTGCGAGTTTGACACCCCTGTTGTAGAGTATTTATCCACTGCAGCCTCCCCCACCCCCGACTCAAACTGGTCTTTCCTTTTGTGGTCTTGAACTTCTCTCCTGTCCCCTTCCTCTCTCTCATAATCTCTCTCCCCCTCGCTGCTCTTTCAAGGAAAGCAGCTCAGGAATTTCCAACCCAGTTCCTGGAGAACTTGCTCTCTCTTCCCGCCTTCCCTCCCAAAGCAGGAAAGGGCCAAAGCCTTTAATTTTTATTAATGACGATTGCAGTTCAATTAGTCCACAGCAATTTTGGGTGTTCTGTGTCATTAAACCTGTCAGAAAATAATCTCTCCTTTGCTTCACACAGACCCTTGTTTGAAGCCTAGCTTCGGAAAATGTTGTTTGAGGGGAAACCGGTGTTTATGGAAAGGCTTTTAATTTTACACAAGTGGGCCCTTTCGCTCGTCTTATGAAGCATCATAAACCATCAAGATTCCTCATAAGCACTTGACCAAACAAACTTCCATTGACATTTCAAGAAGCACCACATGGAAGAGTTACTGCCTCTGGCAGGACTCCAAGCCAGAGAATTCTGCCTCTGACATATCCATTTTTTAAAGCCGCCAAACGCAACGGGGGATTTTCTTCACACCCTTCCTTTGAGCCAAAGGTTTTCAAAGGCAGCAGAGTGAGCTCTGAGTTTTGGAAGGGGAGAAGTTTTCAAGAGCCAGATCTCAAAGAAATCTTCCGAAGCAGAGAAAAACGGGGTCACGGAGACGAGGGCATCCTTGGTTTATCATCTCTTACCTTTTCTTGACTACTTTCATTCTCTGATCAAGCTGAATGCCTGCATTAAGGATGCGTTTTGGAGAGGAGCAGTGGTGAAATCCAAATATTTTTACTACCGGTTCTTGCTTGGTGGCTTGGTGGGCGTGGCAGGGGAAGGATACTACAAAAGCTCCCTTCCCACCTCACTCCAGGGGAAGGATACTGCAAAATCCCCATTCCCTCCCCACTCCTGGGGGAAGGATATTACAAAATCTCTATTCCCACCTCACTCTGGGGCCAGCCAGGGGTGGTATTTGCCAGTTCTCCGAACTGCTCAAAATTTCTGCTACCAGTTCTCCAGAACCCGCTGGATTTCACCCCTGGAGACAAGGCTATCAGGGTATCTGTGCTACAGCCTCATTTAAAACGAATGGCCTGATTCAAAGTTACGAATAAAAAAGAATCCCCAGCGAAGGGACCAGTGGTTCTGTCCGGGTCTTACGAACCAATAGTAAAAACGGCGGGAGGCTCTGCCCAACCGCCCAGATGTCATAATGGATTATCCGCACGCCCTGCCATTGCGAACCGCTAGTAAAGGTAAATAGAACCCACCCCTGGAAGGGAAGGCAGGGGAGAAAACATCCTGCATCCTGCATCCATTTGGACTACTCAGGTGACCCTGAGGACACAGATAAGCCTCCAAGTGGCCTCAAGGACTCTCGGAAAGGATGCAAATGACCCAGCTGTCTGCAAGTCCTCCCTTTCCCCGTCATCCAGTCAGAGCTGAAGAAGCTTCTTGGACGAGAAGTGAAACATCTCCAAAGAAAAATAAGGAAGTCTAGTTGCCTCTTGGGGAAAAAAAAAAAAAACCACCATTGGGACAACCATGACCTGGATGACTGACAATCTCCATAGACGATAAGGAGAATATTTGTAGCTTGGTATTGAAATGAAGGCTCCTGGATGCCGGATCACTGATGATGTTGTTACCTGGTTTGAGTAATGAAAGTTCTGCAAGGAAAAAGAGCCTGGATAGCTCAGCAGACTAAAAGCATTGTATTAACACCAGCTGTCTGCAATTACTGTAAGTTTGAATCTCACCTGGCTCAAGGTTGACTCAGCCTTCCATCCTTTTTAAGGTAGATAAAATGAGAACCCAGTTTGTGGAGGCAATAAGCTGACTTTGTATAAATATACAAAAGTATGAAGGCTATTGCTTAACCCATTGTAAGCCGCCCTGAGTCTCCGGAGAAGGGTGGCATATAAATCTAATTTTTTTTTTAAAAAAGTCAGAAACCAGTTAAGGCAGTGTTTCTCAACCTTGGTAGCTTGAAGATGGGTGGACGGATTCTGGGAGTTGAAGTCCACCCATCTTCAAGCTACCAAGGTTGAGAAACACTGAGCTAAGGGCTCTTAGAAGGAGCCCAAAGGAAGTCATAAATTATGACTGGGAAAATGTGCTCTCTCTCTCTCTTTTTTTGTTCCACCTTGGTTTTGCAAATTTCTTAAGCTCAATTGCAAATCTATAAGGGCCTGGTGGCTCAGCAGACTAAAGCATTGTGACTAACACCAGCTGTCTGCAATTACTGTAAGTTCGAATCTCACCAGGCTCAAGGTTGACTCAGCCTTCTATCCTTTCTAAGGTAGGTAAAATGAGCTTATTGCCCCCAGTTTGTGGAGGCAATAAGCTGACTTTGTATAAATATACAAAAGTATGAAGGCTATTGCTTAATGCATTGTAAGCCTCCCTGAGTCTCTGGAGAAGGGTGGGATATAAATGAAATTAAAAAAAAAACAGCTGAGAGAGCATCAAGGACCCTTTGAATCAAAGTTGCTTTAAAAGCTTCCTTTCTTGCCACATCTTCCAGAGTTCCGCTCCCTTCGCACTCAAGAAGTATCCCAACTGCTCGCAGCCTTGCCCAAACAGGTGCTTCCCAGATGTTCTTGGCTCCCGTTCCTATAATCATCCGACTGGGTGTGCCAGGGATATGTTGATTGAGATATAATGGGAGTTATGGTCCATTGCAACTGGAGGGGAGGGAGGGAGAGAAATGTGCTGGAACGATGAGCTCCTATTCATCCTTTGAGTGCCTTTTTGCAAAAAAAGGTGAGAGATGGGTGGGTCCTCGAATCTTCACAAGATACATAAAAAGAGAAGTTTGGTGGGCAGGAGAGGGCAGATGCCCCTGTTTTGACTCGACTCCCTTGTTTGCCCTCTTGATGGGAGTGATCTGACGATTGGTATGAAACAGGGGTGGATTCTACTTACCTTTACTACTGGTTTGCAACGGGATTGTATGCGCAGATTGCTGATGATGATATCCGTGGCAGTAGACAGGGCCTCCCTCCGGTTTTACTACCGGTTCTTGTGAACCTGTCCGAACCGGGGGCAACTCACCACTGGTATGAAATGAGCAAAGCAACAGAGGAGTTCCCAGAACTCTCAGAAGTTCTTCTACGCCTCATTGATCTTTATTTTTTGCATCAGAGAAGCTCTCTTCCATATTGAAATTTCAAGAAGAAAAAGAATCAGGAAGTTGGGTATTTCCATGTGCTTTCAGCATTTCCACAAGTGCTTATGAGCTCCATAAGGGCTCATGGTCACGCCTTAATCACCCCTTGCTTGGACTGCTGCAATGGGATTTCCATGGAGCTGCCACTGAAGAGCATCTGGAAGCTAAAGGCTGGTTCAGAACACAGCAGGATTTTGGTACTGCGTGAGACTTCCCAGTAGTGTTCCAAGTGCAATTGAAAGAGCTGGTTGTGATCTTTAATATTCTGCATGGAATGGAATTGAGTTATTTGTGGGATTTCCTACCCTCAATGGCTTCTGCCTATCCTACCAGATCTAGCAGAGGAGACATGCTTGGAGGTCTATCTTCTCTGTCATGGGGCTAGCATTGTGGAACAGCTTCCCCAGCCCTGATCCTATTGGCCTTCAGGAAAAGGGAAAATCTGGCTTTCCCCCTGGGCACTGAGGCCAGGAGGTTGATGGATCTGGCATGGGATAGTTGGTGGATAAGCAGAAGTTTTATAGGGGCCTCAGCCTTGTTTATTGGTTTAAATGGTCTTTTTGCTGTGTCTGTTTTTATTTTGTAGGTGGGATGGATGGATGGACCCCCTAAAAGTTTTTAGAAAATCATAACATCATAGGGGTAGAAGCAGGGGTGAAATCCAGCAGGTTCTGACAAGTTCTGGAAAACCGGTAGTGGAAATTTTGAGCGGTTCAGAGAACCAGCAAATACCACCTCTGGCTGGCCTCAGTATGGGGTGGGAATGGGGATTTTGCAGAATCTTTCTCCTGGAGTGGGGTGGGAATGGGGATTTTGCAGTATCCTTCCCCCAGGAGTGGAGTGGGAATGGAGATTTTGCAGTATCCTTCCCCTGCTATGTCCACAAAGCCACGCCCACAGAACCAGTAGTTAAAAAAATTGGGTTTCACCACTGGGTAGAAGGGACCTTTGTGGTTCTCATCCAAACCCCTGCTTAGGCTCTTCCGCTAGTTCTGCTACTGGTTAATAGCTCATGGAATCAAGAAATGTCTTCTTATAAATTCGGATCTCCTTTTGTAAAGCTTCCGCTCATTGATAGCAAGATAATTTATTGTAGCCCAGCCCTGATTTTGAAAGCGTGTCCAGAAAGCAAGGAGAAAGTTGAGATAGTAGAAGATCGTTCATGTTGTTGGAGATTGGGTGTTCATCGCTCTCCCTAAAGCACCCATTTTGTGAATCTATAAACCTTCTCGTGGTAGTGGTATTGGTAAAGCATTCGTGGCATGCTCTCAAAACGCCCCAAATTCTTGCTACACCACAAACAATTACCTGCCTGGAAGATTAATCTGGTAAATTGAAAGTCATGACCTCTGATTGGACAGGAAAAAAACTAGGTTCACAATGCTTAAACAGCTGAGGAGAGACCAAGATGGGGTACCAAAGCCAAGCTTTGCTCTCAAAAGAGCTGCCCTCTCTCCACACACCTCTCCCCACATTTATTCTGGCTCATTTGCCTTCAAGAATAGCTTGGAGGTTCCCTCAGGCTAAGACGCTGAGCTTGTCGATCGAAAGGTTGGCAGTTCAGCAGTTCGAATCCCTAGTGCCGCGTAATTGGGTGAGCTCCCGTTACTTGTCCCAGCTTCTGCCAACCTAGCAGTTCGAAAGCACATAAAAAATGCAAGTAGAAAAATAGGGACCCCCTTTGGTGGGAAGGTAACAGCGTTCGGTGCGCCTTTGGTGTTTAGTCATGGCGGCCACATGACCACAGAGACGTCTTAGGACAGCGCTGGCTCTTCGGCTTTGAAACGGAGATGAGCACCGCCCCCCAGAGTCGGAAACAACTAGCACATATATGCGAGAGGAACCTTTACCTTTATGTCCCTCCAATAACATTCCCCCCCTCTTTTTTTTTGGTTACAGGGAAACTCTCAGCAAGGCACCATGTTCCATGAGGTGACTCTGTGGTTGCTGGTGGGCATCCAAATCTCTGCAATAGCTGGAGGGGGCCCTGGAGGAGGTTATGGGCAGATGAAATACATGCAGCCGGTGGTGAAAGGGCCCCTCGGCCCTCCGTTCCGAGAAGGTAAAGGCCAATACGTAGGTAAGTGGCACCCAGCGGTGTGCAGGGAGGCCAAATTTGAAAGAGGACAAAAAAAGTTTACTTTGGCAAGAAATTCAGCCTATCATTTTAACCTTGTTTAGATTGGCTTTGTGGTTTGAGATATCTTTTATGGCTTTTGTGTTTCTCGTTTGAGTGTGTGTTACAGTAAATTGCTCTGAAAAGCTTGCCAGATGTTGATGAAATGCCTTAGATATATTAATTAACTTTAAAGATGCCTGTCTGGTTTTCCCCAGCAAAATAAAGGGGAGATAAAATGATATCTTTATCTGGCCTCTGCTGTCTTGATTCCCACAATCCCTTCCCTTTTACAATGGGAACCAATGTTAACCAAGAGACAGTTTGGGACCCAACTGGGAATTACCAAAGGAGGAAATTAGGGAGGAGGAAATTAGACTGTCAAATTCATGCAGCACATTTACTGGATGAACTCTCTTCTTGGATTGCTCACTTAACAGAGTAACAGGGTTGGAAGGGACCTTGGAAGTCTTCTGGCGATCCTCAAACAGGTGACCCTATCTCCGTGATGGCGAACCTATGGCACGCGTGCCACAGGTGGCACATGGAGCCATATCTGTGGGCACGCACGCATTGCGCTAGCTCAGCTCCGGCGCCCCAGCCAGCTGATTTTTAGGCCTTCCAGAAGTCAGGAAACAGGCTGTTTCTGGCCTCCGGAGGGCCTCCAGGGCGTGGGGAAGGCTGTTTTTGCCCTCTCCAGGCTCCTAGAAAGGCTCTGGAGCCTGGGGAGGGCAAAAAAATGGACCTACGGGGCCCACTGTGCCATTGCGTGCCAAAAGCAGGGGGAGCGCAGGGGGGTTGTGGGCACATGTGTGGTGGCGCAGAGCACATTGAATTATGGGTGTGGGCATGTGCATGACCCCCTGTGCTCTCCCCGCTTTTGGCACGCGATGGCAAAAAGGTTCACCATCACTGCCCTATGCCATTTCAGACTTCACTGAATGAGAATCGAAAAACATGCCTAATTATTGCATAAGGTATTGTGCCACGAAAAAGATAGCCAAGTTTCTGCCTAACTAAGCTTTGCAAACTGCATAAATGCAGGTGCTAGGTTTTTAAGTGGCCTGGTTAAGGATCTCTCCAGGTACGGGTGGTTGTATCCACATACCAGGGGTGAAATGTTGCCGGTTCGGGCTGGTTCAACTGAACCAATAGTAAAAAAAACGCTACTGGTTTGCTGAACTGGTAGTAAAAAATTTTTTAAAAAAAGTTCTGAAGATCAGCTGAGCGACATGTGATCGTTGGAAGGTTTTTGTTTTTTGTTTACTTTTTACTACTGGTTCCAGAGAACCGGTAATAAAAAATGCTTTACAAGGTAAAAAAAAAAAGATTCCGACAATCACAGTTGTGGTGCGCAAGCTTGGGAACCTTTTTAAAACTTTTTAAAAGCATTTTTACTACCGGTTCCAGAGAACCGGTAGTAAAAAATGCTTTAAAAAAGTTTTTAAAAAGGTTCCCAAGCTCGCGCACCACAGTTGATTCCTTCTCCCCTGTTGTTCTACTTACCTTTCCAAGCCTCCTTACCTTTCCAAACCAGCAGCAAACCGGTTCCGATTTCACCACTGCCACATACTCTAGTTATCCAGGTCAGGTCAAGATCTAAACATCCACAGAATATGCTAAACTTGGTTAGTATTAGCCTGCATTTGGCCTTTGGTTAGGTGTGGTGCAAATCCAGGAAATGGGCCATTTGCAGTAATTGGTTAAATCTATCTTGCGAATATAGAGATCACAAACGTGTGTCTCTCGCTAGCAGTGATTATCCAGGAATGACAAGTGTCTGGTGTGAAGTTTCCAAGAGTGATTACGTTGTTCTCCCTTGACAGTTGCCAGGGGGAGAAAAAAAGTCTGGGGCATAAATGGAAATTAGAGAGATGAAGGCCTTCTTCGTGGTTATAATAAGCCAGAGGGAAAAAAAACCCTCTAAACAAGTAGCGTGCAATGAAAGAACATTGTTAATTGCATAGAATGTGGCTGCATGTTTTAAAAGAACAAGGAGGGTTTAGAAGGCGTTGTGATGCTCTGAAGGATCCCCACCCAGTTTGGATAATTCCCAGACTTTAGTCACTTTTAAATAAGAAGAAAATAAGTCAAATTGAAAATATAGCTTACCCTCTAATCTGCAAGCGGAGAATTGGTTACCTCACACCTGAGTATTAAAATACTCAGCTCTGGAGCCCAGAGTCAAGTCTCAACAGTTCTGCATTTGAATAGGATTTTACAGGTTAAACATAATAAGACCAAACCAGCCAAGCACTATGCTTTTTCTCATGCAATTACAGCCTACAGAGAGCACTCGGAGGCTCCAACCGGTCCAAAATGCGGCCGCACGGGTGATTATGGGAGTGACACAATGCACCCATGTGACACCTCTCCTGTGCAATCTGCACTGGCTCCTGGTGGTCTTCCGGGTGCGATTCAAAGTGCTGGTTACCATCTTCAAAGCGCTCCATGGCTTAGGACCCAGATATATGCAAGATCGCCTTCTGCCACTGATGGCCTCCCACTGACCAACACGCTTCCACAGTGAGGGACTCCTCAGGGTGCCATTGGTCAACCATTGCCGACTGGCGACCCCCAGGGGGAGAGCCTTCTCTGTGGGGGCACCTGCCCTCTGGAATGAACTGCCCCTGGGGATACGTATGATTCCTGACCTGCGTACCTTTCGCCGTGCCCTTAAGACTCTACTATTCCAACAGGCTGGGCTGGCTTAATAAGAATTTGGATAGGGTGTTTTAATTTTTGGGTTTTTAACTGTGGTGCCATAATATTTAATTCGTTTTTAAAATGCTTTTAAATTTTGTATTCCATGTTGTTTTATTCTGGCTGTACACCGCCCTGAGTCCTTTGGGAGAGGGGCGGTATAAAAATTTAATTAATTAATTAATTAATTAATTAACTGCCTTAGACAGTAAACCTTATGGTGGCTATTCACTGCTTGCACAGGAAAATTTTGACTGGCCCAACTACCATGTTTTGTGGAATTTAGCCGTCCCCTCCCTCCCCCTCCCTCTTGACAATGAACTTTAGAACTTTTCATCTAAAACGATACGGTCAAGGTTGGCCATTGGATCTAACATCTTTCAAGATGGAAGGACCAAAGTTTGTCTTCACCCGTGCTGGTCTTTTTCTCTCTTTCTGCTACTTCAAAGATCTTGCAGAAAGGCAGTTGGTTAATTTATTGAGGAAGGAGGCATAAAGGAAAAGAACAGTTTTGTGCAAAGAGGGTTATTGACTGCAAGCAGGGCTGATGAGGAGAGATACCTAGTTAGCAAGGTAAATCACTCGATAAAGGTATCCCTGTCCAGTTGTGTCCAACTCTAGGACATGGTGCTTACCTCTATTTCTTGGCCAAGGGAGCCAGTGTTGTCCAAAGACAATTTCTGTGATCATGTAGCCAGCATGACTATATGCCAAAGGAGCATGGAAGTCTGTAACTTTCCCACTGAAGTGGTACCTATTCATCTACTCGCATTTGAATAGAATAGAATAACAAAGTTGGAAGGGACCTTGCAGGTCTGGTAGTCCAACCCCTTGCTTAGGCAGGAACTCATATACCACTTCAGACAAATGGTTATCCAACATCTTCTTAAAAACTTCCCGTGTTGGAGCATTCATAACTTCTGGAGGCAAGTTGTTCCGTTGATTAATTGTTCTGACTGTCAGGAAATTTCTCCTTAGTTCTAAGTTGCTTCTCTCAGGAAATTTGGTGTTTCTTGAACGCTGTTATAGCCAGTGAAAAGAAATCCTTTCCATTCAATTTGGACAATTCCAAGACTAGAAAGAGCACCAAGAGGAAGTGTTTTATTGCACATCAAATCATTAACCATTTGTGCACCATGGAAAAACCAGGTTACTTGCCAAAAAAGGTAGCTCAGTAGGCAAGACATTCAACCCTGCAAACCCATTTCTTTAATTAGGATTAAACATAGACTAAGTCTACATGATGCGATCAATACGCTTTGTGTACTGGTTTTTAATTGGCTGTTCACCGCCCTGAGTCCGCTAGGAGAAGGGCGGTATAGAAATCTAATAAATAAATAAATAAATAAATAAATAAATAAATACCCTGTTTTGTTTACAACAGTGGTAGAAATGTAAAATTTGTTACTACCAGTTCTGTGGGCGTGGTTTGGTAATGTGACTGAGTGGGCGTGGCCGACTTTTTTTTTTTACTTTTAAAACCATTTTTTCTACAACCTTTGAAGAGGTTGTAGCAAAAATGCTTTTAAAAGCCCCTGACGATCAGGCAACTCAGCTGGGATCGTCAGAGGCTTTTAAAAGCATTTTTGCTACAACCTCTTCAAAGGTTGTAGAAAAAATGCTTTTAATAGCCTCTAACGATTCCAGCTGAGCCGTGCAATCATCAGAGGCTTTTTTAAAAAACTTTTAAAAGCAATTTTTGGCTGAAGAGGTTGTAGAAAAAATGCTTTTAAAAGTAAAAAAAAAGCCTCTGATGATCGCACGGCTCAACTAGGTATGGGGGGGGGGCAGGGATTTTTGCTACCAGTTCTCCGAACCACCCACCGCCATCGCTACTGGATGGGGTGGTCCAGTCCGAACCAGGAGCATTTCACCCCTGGTTTACAATGTTTATTTGCAAGACATGATTATCTGTTATCTGTGATCATATGGCAAATCTTTGAAGAGCTCACGTCGATTTACAAATAGTTCTCAAATTACAACGGTAGTTGAGCCCACAATTTTAGTTGTAAATTCTGACAGTCTTTAGGTGGGTCACCATATGTCCATGACTGATTTTATTATGATTTTTGTAGCGGTCGTTAAGCAAACCTATTGTTTGCTATAAGGCGTGGTGGGTTTTTTTTTGCTAGTTTCCAGCAAAAACACACTGTAAATTGTGGTCATGTGACTGCAAGGCACTGCAAACAGCCATACATGTTGGCCAGTTGCCAAGGTCCCAAAATGCAGACTTTTTTTTTAAATTTGATTTTAATTGGATTTATGTGCCGCCCTTCTCCGGAGACTCAGGGCGGCTTACAATGCATTAAGCAATAGCCTTCATACTTTTGTATAGTTATACAAATATTTGTATATTTATACAAAGTCAGCTTATTGCCCCCACAAACTGGGTCCTCAATACCTCAGTACCTTAGAAAGGATGGAAGGCTGAGTCAACCTTGAGCCTGGTGAGATTCCAATTTATAGTAATTGCAGACAGCTGGAGTTAATCACAATGCACAATGCATTAGTCTGCTGAGCTATCCAGGCTCTGTGACATTAGAATTTTGAATTCTGAGTTGTAAGCAACTTTTGAAGGAGGGGGCTGTTGTAGCTTCAGGTCGTTGCTAAGTAGGATTACCTGTAATTGGAAATTAACAAATTTCTTCCTCCAATTGAAGTTGATTGCCAGATGACGTCTTAATCCTAAACGACCCCATTAAGATCACCGCCTGATTTTAAAAACAAAAAGTATAAATAAAATTTTAAAAAAAGAAAAAAAGATCACCGCCTGATCTTCACATGATAGCATCTTCCCAAAAGTTTCCTTCGCGCAACCCAATGATGTGCACAGCCATTATTTATACTACTTTCCATTCTCAAGTTCTCCATCTGGTTGCCTGTGGTTGAGTTGTAGGACAAGAGGATTTCCACGTGGCACCAGACTGTGGAAACCTCTGTCCAAAGCAGCTCCTTTATTGTCTTTGAACGGCTAGTTCCTTACATGGCCTTTTGCTGACTCATCAAATATACGGTATTTATTCTCAAATGTATTTATTTTGTTTTGCCAAAGTGCCAACCTAGTCCAAGTTTTCATTCCCTTCTCTAAAGGGTTTGGATGACATTAACTTTAGACTTCTCTTTTTCCTCCCTCCCTTTAAGGATTGAAGTAGTTACCAAAGGTTAAATTGGTTTAAGCTAGAAAATTCTGGTGGTATACAGAAAAATTATTTGCATTTTTTATGTTGCACTAAATCAAGGGTCCTCAAACTACAAGCCCTGAAATGAATGTTTGTGCTGCTGCAGAGAGTCTCTCCCTTCGGGGTCTTTTTGTGTGGGTTGGAGGGGGGGCATAAATTCTGACTTGGGGTCTGCTTCAGCCTCCTGGTGTGGGGCTTTGGGCGAAGGCTGGAGAGAAGCGCTGCTGGTGGCAAAGAGCCGGAGGGCCATTATTCCAGTGGGACTGCATCATGGCCTTGAACTGGCTGATCATCTCAGCCTGCTGAGCCTCCAGGTGCCGGTACCTGGCCTTGCACTCCTGCAGATCTTCCCTCTGCTTGGAAAGCCTATGCCTGTAGTCCTGAGTGAGGTGCTTCTGCTGAGCCTCCTTCTCAGCCAGATCCAATTTGAACTGAGCTGTTTTGCCCACTCTTTCTCCTAATGGCTGCTTAGCTCCAACAACTGCTTCCTGTTGGGGCCCTAAGGAGCCCAGTGGAGAGGCAAGAAGTGGCTGGGAGGGGACGGGTGAGTAGAGTCCGGTGAGGCGCCCCTCGATGTGAGTGACATTGAGTTGGCCATGCCTACCCAGTCACATGACCACCTAGCCATGCCCACCCAGCCAGTCATTAGGCAGATCATATTAGTGGTCCGTGGAATTTAAAATTATGAATTTAGTGGCCCCTGAGGTCCAAAAGATTGGGGCCCCCTGATTTGGGAGGTCTAGTTAGACTACAGAATTAAACACAAGCAAATTGATTGAGCCTCAGAGATGACTTATCTCTCACCCATCACCCAGAAGATGTTCTGTCTCTTTTTGCATTATATTTCTCCAGACTTTAATGAGCTCATCTACAATTAATTCTGCCTCCTAAATTTCCTATCCAGGTAGTCCTCGACTTAAGACCACAATTGAGGTCAAAATTTCTGCTGAAAGCAAAACATTTGTTAAGTGAATTTTGTCCCATTTTACGACCGCTCTTGCCACACTTGTTAAGTGACTCACTGCAGTTGTTAAGTTAGCAACATAGTTGTTAAATGAATCTGGCTTCTCTTTTGTCTTTGCTTGTCAGAAGGTCGCAAAACGAGATCACATGATCCTGGGACACTACAGCCGTCGTAAATACATGTGTTTCCAAGCGGGCAGATTTTGATCATATGGGGATAGCATGGGGATCATATGGGGATAGCAATAGCAATAGCAATAGCACTTAGATTTATATACCGCTTCATAGTGCTTTACAGCCCTCTCTAAGCTTTGACTCTGTAAAACTGCTTAGTCAGCATATGACCCCCAACAATCTGGGTCCTCATTTTACCCACCTCGGCAAGATTGAAGGCTGAGTCAACCTTGAGCCTGGTGAGATTCAATCTGCTGGCAGCCGGTGATCAGCAGAAGTAGCCTGCAGTATTGTATTCTAACTATTGTGCCACTGTGGCTCATTATGTTGCAAATGTACCATTTTTTCGGAGTATAAGATGCACCTTCCCCCACCCCCAAAAGGGGGTGAAAATGTAAGTGCGTCTTATACACCGAATGTAGCCCACCCACCCACTGGCCCCCACCCTTTGGCCTCTACCTCCCAGCAGTTACCTCCTTGCAAGCAAACAGCAAGAAGAAACAGCTCCTTTCAGCTTCAGCACAGCCTAATTAGCACAAGTTGATTGGCTCGGCCTCCCAACTCTCAGCTGTTGTGCTCTCAGCTGTTTTGCGTGGGCCTCTGCTGTTTGCTGCAAGGAGGTAAATTGCTGGAGCAGAAGTTTTTTTTTTCCTTGTGCTAATCAAGCTATGCCGATAACAAAAATGAAAGTAAAACAGGCTGTTTGCTGCAACCAGGCAAAATTGCTCAGAGGCAGAGGGAGATTTCTTTTTCTTGTTTTCCTAACCAAAAAAAGATAGGTGCACCTTATATTCCGAAAAATATGGTAAGTGTGAAAAATGGTCATACTTTTTTTCAGCGCCATTGTAACTTTGCATGGTCGCTAAATGAACTGTTGTAACTCGAGGACTACCTGTATATGGAATACTAGCTTTGCCTATATATGGAGACATATGGGAAGCCTTCTTCCTGACAACCAAGTTTTTGTTTCAAGGGATTGGTCATGTACATTACTCTCTCGATTTGTTTATGGAGATTCTCAGTCATGGTTGTCCCAAAGATGCATTTGCAGAGCTGAAGAAGCTTCTTGGATGAGAAGCGAATCGTCTTCAAAGAAAAAAACCAGAAAGTCCAGTTGCCTTTTGAAAAACCACCTTTGGTACCCCCTCTATTCTGACACAAAGGAACGTGGTGGCTCAGGGGCTAAGACGCTGAGCTTGTCGATCGAAAGGTCGGCAGTTCAGCGGTTCAAATCCCTAGTGTCGCGTAAGAGGGTGAGCTCCCATTCCTTATCCCAGCTTCTGCCAACCTAGCAGTTCGAAAGCATGTAAAAAATGCAAGTAGGAAAATAGGGACCACCTTTGGTGGGAAGGGAACAGCGTTCCGTGCGCCTTCGGCATTTAGTCATGCCGGCCACATGACCACGGAGATGCCTTCGGACAGCGCTGGCTCTTCGGCTTTGAAACGGAGATGAGCACCGCCCCCTAGAGTTGGGAATGACTAGCACATATATGTGAGGGGAACCTTTACCTATTCTGACACAGTCCAGATTCATTTTCTAGTGGGGAAAATTGGATCACGGTGCAATGTATCAACTCAAAAGGGGACCCATAGGCAAGCAAAACTCCTATTAAACCATTGTTTCTCAACCTTGACAACTTTCAGATGTGTGGGCTTCAAATCCCAGAATTCCCCCATCAGAAATACATGATGGTTCCCAGCTGGGAAATTCTGAGATTTGAAGCCCACGCACCTCCAAAAGTTGCCAATGTTGAAAAGCACCTTTTTATATATAATTTCCTCCCAAAATTCTACTCCAGACAAGGTTGGTCATTGCACTCTATACCTGTTGCACAAACCATCACCTAGCAATCTGACACCCACCTTGTGTAGACTCTGCATTGGCAGGGATGAAGGTTAAATTCGGATGCTCGAAATCACGAGGGTCTTGTGGCAACTTCTCCAAAGGATAAATGTGATTAAAAGGTGAGGACTTAACGCCTTTTAATAAAATAAGTTAGTTGGATAGGACGCTACCGGGCTCCTTCTGATTTATGGGACTTTGGAGGCACTCCCTGTTTTAGCAACTCGATAATCTGAGAAATTCTATGTTTGGCAAGGAGTTCCTGAGAACTGGATCACTGTTTATAGAGCTGTAACGGGATAGAGAAATAATCTCTTCCCTTATCGCGTAATCTAATAAGAGAAGACTCCATTGTGCAGGAATGATATATAGTGCTAAACTACCAAATGGCTTAGCTGGCATTTAAAACCTGCATCTGGAATCACAGCATGTTTAAACACAAAAATGGATCGTGTGTATTTCCTACCCGCACCACGTTTTCCAGGGTTAGCAAAATTTTTCTTTTTTTCCTTTTCTTGAAAATAATTTTATTAAAAGGTTGGAAAAGACTGATTAAAAAGATAGCAGAAACTAAAAAGAAAAAAGAAAAGAAAAATAGTATGATAGTCTTCTACATACAAGAGTTTATTTTAGTGGTGTTCAAAGTTACACACTTTTAAAAAGTTTTTCACACTTATGACCCTGATTAACAAATGTGAAAACTCTTCCTCATCCATCTTTTAACAATAGGCAAATCAAATAAGGAACGTCAGTTCCAACCCAATGATCAGCAAAACGTCCCAACAGAACTCTAAAATATTAACTTTACTTCTTCCTAATTAGCTAGTTTAGTTTATTGATCAGTGCATGGGCCATATCAGAGTTCCAAACACAAACTGTTACTAAAATTGGATAAAAACAATTTAAAATGGAATTGGAATAAAATACAATTAAAGTGAAATTGGAATAAAACGCAATTTAAAATGAAATTGGAATAAATATACAATTTAAAATGAGACTGGAATAAAATACAATAATTTAATATGGCAAAATTATATTTTGATGCTTCTTCCCAGCGTTATTCCTGCACTATGGCAGGGTCCGCTTAATGTTAAAATGTTAATGTTACTTATTAACGCACATAAAACTCAACATTCTGCCTCTCAACTCTTAGCTGTTAACAAAATCCCATTTAAAAGGCCTGAGCAGGTCCCAATAGGCCAACGTAAACAAAAGGAAAGAAAATCAAAGTTTAAACATAACGAAAGGAGACCATTTCTCCTTTACAGAAGTCAAGCTCCGATGGACCAGTTTTGGCACAGTTCTTATCTGATCCTTGTCCAAGGAGACCAAAAGGCAACACAAACTTACAGTGCTGCAGGATTGAGAAGAAGAAAAAAAAAAATTGGCTGATGCTGGTGTGGGATTCAAGGATCTGTGCATGCCAGGGTGTTTATTTTTTCCACTAGGTTTTTCTCACTGAACACACCTTGGCAAAACGGCTTGGGCACTGATCCTGCCAGTGGCAACAGAGGGAAAATTCTGAGTCTCTCTGAGTATTAAGACTTTTTTTGTAATTTTCGTCAAGCATGTACAAGTGTAAACTTAATTATGAATACATGAAATGGATACAAATAAAAGGGACAGTAGGACAGGGACGGTAGGCATGCTGGTGCGCTTATGCACGCCCCTTAAAGACCTCTTAGGAATGGGGTGAGGTCTACAGTAGACAGTCTAAAGTTTTGGGGATTTGGGGAAGAAACCACAGAGTCAGGTAGTGCATTCCAGGCATTGACCACTCTGTTGCTGAAGTCCTATTTTCTGCAGTCTAGTTTGGATCAGTTTACCATGAGTTTGTATCTATTGTATGATTTTGTATTGTTTTGGTTGAAGTTGAAGTATTCATTGGCTGGTAGGACATTGTAGCAGATGTTTTTATGTACTTTGCTTAGGTCAGACCGAAGACGGTGAAGTTCTAAGTTGTCTAAGCCCAGAATTTCAAGTCTGGTGGCATAAGGGATTCTGTTGTGAGCAGAGGAGTGGAGGACTCTTCTCATGAAATACTCTGGACTCTCTCGATTGTATTTATGTCCGATATGCAATGCGGGTTCCAGTCAGATGAGCTGTATTCAAGAATTGGTCTGGCAAAAGTTTTGTATGTCCTAGTTTGTAGTTCAATATTACCGGAGAAGAAGCTTTGTTACTTTCTGCTGAAAGTAGAGGCATAATGAATGGCTCAATGGTTAAAGATGCTGAGCTTGTCAACTGGAAAGCTGATAGCAGACCCAAACACCGTGCTCCTACCCACTTAGTAGTCTGAAACCATGCAAATGTGAGTAAACAAATAGGTACCACTTTGGCAGGAAGATAACAGCGGTCCATGTACATCGGTGCAGAATAGAAATAACAATAGAATAATAGAGTGGAGTGGAGTGGAGTGGAATGGAATGGAAGCTGGAAGGGACCTTGGAGGTCTTCTAATCCAAGCAGGAGAACCTATAGCCGTGATGGCGAACCTCTGGCACATGTGCCAGAGGTGGCACGCAGAGCCCTCTCTGTGGGCACGTGTGCTGTCACTCCACCTCAGCCAGCTGGTTGTTGGGTTTCCAAGGTACGCATGTGCGCCAGCCAGCTGGTTGTCAGGTTTTGTCGTGCACGCCTTCCGGTTTGCCTAAAAGGTTTGCCATCACTGACTTATATCATTTCAGTTAAGTGACTGTCTAGAGTCTAGAGCAGTGGTTCTCAACCTTCCTAATGCCGCGACCCTTTAATACAGTTCCTCATGTTGTGGTGACCTCCAACCATAAAATTATTCCTAAAACCATTGAAAATATGTGTTTTCCTATAGTCTTAGGAGACCCCTGTGAAAGGGTCATTTGACCCCCAAAGGGGTCGCAACCCACAGGTTGAGAACCACTGGTCTAGACTCTTCTTAAAAATCTCCAGTATGGAGCCCCCACGATTTCTGGAAGCAAAGCTATTCCACTGGTTAATTGTCCTCACTGTTAGGAAGCTTCTCCTTAATTCCAGGTTGCTTCTCTCTTTGATTAGTGTCCAACCATTGTTTCTTGTCCTGCCCTCTGGTGCTTTAGAGAATAAATTGACCCCCTCATCTTTGTGGCAGCCCCTCAAGTACTGAAATACTGCTATCATGTCACCCCCAATTCTTTTTTTCTCTAGACTAGCCAAACCCAAATCCTGCAGCCGTTCTTCATATGCTTTAGTCTCCAGGTCTTTGATTGTCTTAGATCATCTTAATCATACTGGCCACATGACTGAAGAAAGGGTTTTTGGACAATGCTGGCTCCCTTAGCTAAAAAACAGAGATGAGCACTGACCGCTAGAGTCGGACACAACTGAACAGGTGAAAACTTTACCTTTACCTTTTACTTTCTGCTGAATCCTACTCATTGCTACTTTTCTTTATGGTTTTGGGATTCCTCTGCCTCCAGAGTGTATCCCTGTCTGGTAGAATTTAAAAGCTAGGAAGTAAAAGAGTCCCTGCAGAGTTTTACTCAGCTAGTTGTTGCTGATTCTAAGGGGCTGTGCTCATCTCTGTTTCAAGGCCATTGTGCCAGCGTTATCCAAAGACATTTCCATAGCCAGCGTGCCACCAAGGAGGGCTGTTACCGTATTACTAAAGTGATACCTATTTATCTACTTGCATTTGCATGCTTTCGAACTGCTAGGTTAGCAGGAGCTGGGGCGAGGATTGGAAAAGCTAGAAAGGTGGCAGACAAATCATATTCTTCCTGCAAGGCAAAAAGGATACTATTGAATAGTCCCCAACTTACCATCTTAAATGAGCCTGCCCATCAGAGTTGTTAAGTGGTGCTGGTCATAAAATAGATCACCCATTCAATTTTACGATCTTTGTTGCAACAGCAGTCATTAAGTGAACGTGGCAATTATGAAAACGAATGGTCTTCTATAGGGCTGGTTTTACTGAAAACTAGAAGAAAATGTCTATTTGTTTGGTAAAATCATGTTTTCATGTTTATGTGATTGTGGGACACTAGAAACAGCCGTAAATGCAACCCAATCAAGCATCCAACATGTGGTCACATGACCAGGAGCCATCCATCAGAACTTTGAACTGGGTCATAAGTCCCTGTGGGGAGATTTATTTTAACTGTTGTGACCTAGGCTTCCTGAGTCATTAAAACACATGAATAGTTCCAAAAACCTCTTTTATTGCAAAGCTGTGAATTATGTTCATTCACAGCTGAGTCCCAATTAATAGCAAAAAGTCCTTCGGGAGAAGTCCTTCAGGATAATCACCAATCTTTAACTCCCTTGACACGCTGCCAAAGACCTAGTTGGCAAAGCCACACGGAGTCCAGAATCAAACAGAGATGCCGACTGGCAACAGAATTGACAACATTGCTTTCCTGCAAAGGTCCCACATGCCTTTGCTCCTCTTTTAAGCCTTATAGGAGGGGCCAATCATCTCCAGCCCTTACTCCTGAGTCGTCCCTTTTGTTTTAACTGTTCGTGCCTTCTGGCAGCTCTGCGCATGCGCGCACTAGGAACAGGCTTCTCCTGTTCCTCTGCCTCTTTGCTGTCCAACTCTGGAGGCTCTGGAGTCCATGCATCACTCCCAGATGGCCCTGGCCCCATCTCTTACCCCCGATGCAGAGCCCTCGTCCAGGCCTTCCCCAGACTCCAGGACTGGCCCATGTTCCTCCCCAACCTCCTCACTGTCTGACTCTGCTGCCAGGTCCGCAGGCTGCTGGCGGACCACAACAGTAACTTCAAATGGCTGCTAAGCAATTGGTCATTAGTTGAGGACCTATATGTTCCTTAATGCCCAAGGATTTAATTCTCATTCATTTTGCAATTTATGGACCTCAGCTCCTGCTATTTATTCTTATTCCAAGCTTAATAGTGATTCATAATCATTAAAAATTATGAAACATATTGTGTCATTCATAACCTCACATTTGTATTTTACTCTCTTATTCTTTTTGCTTCTCTTTTATTCCTGTTGCTTTACTTCTTTTCTTAAAATGTGTAATAAAAAAAAATCTGTAGTACATCATATACAAGTGATGTCCAGTTTGGCCAGGAGAAGCAGGGACAGTGACTTCTCATACAATAAAATAAAAGATGTTTTTTGGGATGGAGGGTGGAAAATACTTTTTGCTGTACTTGGGCATCTTTCCCCAATTCAGAGATTTTGAAGAAGGCAACACAGTCTTTGTCTTGGAGTAACATTGCCATCTGGTGGATGCAATGGAAATAGACTAGCTTTCATTTTTTTAAAAAAAATAATGTTAAAAACGAAACAAAAGCTAACAAGAATTCATATAAGTAAAGAAAACAAAGAGAAAACAAAGAAAAAGCTTAAAGTGCAAAAAAGGAAAAGAAATAAAAAAGTAGTAGCTAGAATTTCTAGTAGTAGATTTTCTTTACAGCAAATACAAGTACAAATACAAAATTACCTCTTATTCTATGGTTTTTACAAGTCTTTTTGCAGTAACTTTTACTAATCCGACTGTAATTAATTTCATTTTTTTTTCTGTTTCATGACAAAAATCTACAAGGGGGTTCCAGTCAGCTATAAATAAAAATATTTTCTCCAATTAAGCAAGTTAATTTAGCCCTCTCTGCCAGTTCCATCATCTTCCTGTATTGTGGGTAGTACCAGACCTTTCCATTTTTTGAGCATATAATAAATATTCTTGCCTCCTTCTTAAGCAAAGAGAATGACTGGCCCGAAGTCACTCAGCCAGGCTTCATGGCTAAAGCAAGATTAGAACTCCCAGTCTCCTGGTGATTGGCCCAAAGTTACCCAACTAGCTTTCATGCCTAAGGCAGGACTAGAATTCACAGTTCCTTGTCCTTGTCATCTTCAGGCTGGTGTCTTCAGCTTCATACTTGTGCGAGGAAAGTGTAATCGGAGGTGTTTCTCTATTTCGATGGCTTCCATGATTATTCTCTTGTTGAAGTGTTCAATTTTGGAGATTAATTTGGTTCCTTCAAAGTCAATTTCGTGTCCTGTTGTTTTAAGGTGCTGGAAAAGGGAGGAAGTTTTTTCTTCTTTTCTGATTGCGTTCTTGTGTTCTGCAATGCGGGCATTTATTCTCCTATTAGTTTGTCCAATGTATGTGGCTGGGCAGATTTTGCATGAAACACACCCATAACATGAATAAACATGACGATACCTCCCACCTACCGGACATCTGGAAACTAGCCCTAGTCAACAGAAGAGTCCCAGCCACGAAGATTAACACTGAACCCAAGATAACACATGACAGCACCACCAATCATCCTCACCAGATTCAAACCCAAACCCATCCCATAGATGAAATACAACCACCATCCAGAAGCCAGACCACGGCGGCATCACCAGCTGCTGTACCCCACCTCCGATCCTCACACAGAGCAAACTGACACATGCCATGAACACATGGAAAGAACTCAAACTCAGAGCCAAACCAAAGCCCGGGATGTGGCATCACAGCCATCTGCTCAGGACATTACATCGAAAAACTCAGGACATCACAACACTAGAACTCAGGATGTTAACACACAGCCCATTACCCAGGTCGTTAAAACACAAAAGACTAATGGGCACACATCAAGGACCTCACCCACACAGGGGGTTATGAAACAGCTGACTAATCTGCAAACATTAACTCCATCAACCAATCAAGATGTAACAACACAGCAACCAACCCGGTCACAGCAACAAAGCCAGCATCCCACACCTCCCCACCAGTATTTACAGAGAGACGGCAGCTCCGATCACGCTAGCATAGCACGAAGCTGAAGACACCAGCCTGAAGATGACGAGTGGGACCTCGTCAAAACGTTGCCAGGATACTCTCAATCTTACACGGGATATATATATATATATATATTATATTTGCTGATAAAGAAATAAAGGGAGACTAGTAAAGATCTATTTCAAGCTATTTAGCTCTCATCAGCTAGCCATACCCTTACACGGATTCAAACTTGGGCTGCCTGCATATTAGGCAGTTGTAATAACCTCTGAGCCACAAATTCTCCTTCCTTTATCAGCTGAGCCAGGGGAGAGATTAAGTGTTTTTCTGTCGAAGCACCTGGTCTACCCCAATATGGGAGGGAGCATACTGCTTCCGTTTCACCTTTCAGCTCCAATCCAGGAGCCCTCAGGCAGTCGCTTATATAAATTTGATACAAAATAGTTTGTCATGAAAGCGACTGCCTGAGGGCTCCTGGTTTGGAGCTGAAAGGCGAAAGGGAAGCAGTATGCTCCCTCCCATATTGGGGTAGACCAGGTGCTTCGACAGAAAAACATTGGTCCATGGGGTAGGATCAGTACAGAAATGCTATGCTTTCTTTTTCCCCAATGCCTTTGAATCAGAGTTGATTCTTGGCTACTGCCTGGACAGATCCCTGTGGTTTTGTTGGCAGAATTGTAGAAGTGGCTTGACAATGGACAACTTCCAGTCTCGGGCGGCTATAAAGCTTTTTAATTCTTGGGCTAGATCCCAGCAAATAGAATCTATCGGCTGACAAAGCATTAAAAACCTCTGCCCAACTCACCATGGCACCAAAGCATTCGGGGTTGTCGGATTTTGGAAAGGCTGTTTAGGAAAAAGAGCAAAGAAGGTATATTAAAACAGTGTTGGTCTCTTTAATTGTTGCCAAATGCCAGGCGTTTAAAAGAAAAGCCCTACGACCTTGCAAAGGGTTGTTTGGAATCAACGGGGAGTCGTTGAATCTAGAGCAGCGTTTCTCAACCGTGACAACTTGAAGATGTGTGGACTTTCGACGCCCGGAATTCCCCAGCCAGAAAGGAATTCTGGGAGTCGAAGTTCACGCTTCTTCCAAAGTGCCAAGGTTGAGAAATGCTGTTTTAGAGTAATCCCACCCCCCAGATACTGTGGTAATAGAAACAAGGAAGATGGATTCTTTTAGGGGTGAAATCCAGCAGGTTCTGGAGAACCAGTAGCGGAAATTTTGAGTAGTTTGGAGAACCGGCAAATATCACCTCTGGCTGGCCCCAGAGTGGGGTGGGAAATGGAGATTTTGCAATATCCTTCCCCAGGAGTGGGGTGGGAATGGGGATTTTGCAGTATCTTTCCTCTGCCATGCCCACAGAACCGGTAGTAAAAAAATTTGGATTTCTTTTCTAAGGAACGCCATAGGATGGAGGTAGGCCTACCCCTCATTAAGGTTTAAAACGGCTGGATCCCTGCCTAAACACAGAATAAAATCTCCGCAGTGTACAGGTAGTCCTTGATTTACAACAGTTCATTTAGTGACCGTTCAAAGTGGCGACGACACTGAAAAAATGTGATTTAGGACCATTTTTCACACTTACAACCATTGCGGCATCCAACTGACTTAGCAAATGACTCATATTTCTGACGGTTG
This sequence comes from Masticophis lateralis, assembly GCA_030761175.1. NCBI lineage: Eukaryota > Metazoa > Chordata > Lepidosauria > Squamata > Colubridae > Masticophis > Masticophis lateralis. Next base: position 9,031,158 of record JAUDYJ010000009.1, on the reverse strand, counting down.
CAGTGTCCCAGATCATGTGATCCCTTTTTGCGACCTTCTGCCAAGCAAAATCTATGGGGAAAGCCAGATTCATTTAACAACCGGATTATTAACTTAACAACTACAGTGATTCACTTATCAAGTGTGTCAAGAAAGGTCGTAAAATGGGGCAAAATTCATTTAATTCACTGTCTTGCTTAGTAACGGAAATGTTGGGCTCAATTGTGGTGGTAAATTGAGGATTACCTGTAAAGCAACCGGGTTTTTAATTTGAAGCATTGATACTTTTCTGGGGTTTTTTTTTTTTTTTTTAATTTGATTTATATGCCGCCCTTCTCTGGAGACTCAGGGCGGCTAACAATGCGTTAAGCAATAGCCTTTATACTTTTGTATATTTATACAAAGTCAGCTTATTGCCCCCACAAACTGGGTCCTCAATTTACCTACCTTAGAAAGGATGGAAGGCTGAGTCAACCTTGAGCCTGGGGTGATTCAAACTAGCAGTAATTGCAGGCAGCTGAATGTTAATAACAGGCTTTAGTCTGCCACGCCACCAGGCATCAACGGCTCCCCAAAGATGAGAATGATACATAGGAAACTAGCTTAATATCAGGGCTGGGCTGCTGGGGGTTCGCAGGGGTTCGGGAGAACCTCTAGCTAAGAGTCTGTGCAATTCAGAGAACCCTCAAATCCCACTCCTGGCTGGCCCCGCCCATCCCCTCCCAGGAGTCCCATTTTGGATGCAGGTAAGTGCAGGGCACATGTGGAGGCTCGGGGAGGGCAAAAAACCGTCCTACCAGAAGTTCGGGAAGGCCAGAAATGAGCCTGTTTTCGACCTCCAAAGGGCCTCCAGAACCTGGGGAGACCATTTTCGCCATCCCAGAGACTCGAGAAAAACTCCAGAGCCCAGAGAGGGCAAAGATACCCACCCCACACACACCATGGTGCAGCAGGCCGACTAGGCCACGCCCACACAGCAACAGGGCAGAAAACCCCTTGTTAAAATTTTTGAAGTCCACCGCTGCTTAATATTGCCTACTCACTCTTTCCGCAAACCAAGGTTGTCTGGATGAGGGCTAGAGAATCTCAGAACCCAACACGTTTGAAGGATACCAAGTCTGAGTCACCAAACTGCATCTGTACCTTTAGAACAGTGTTTCTCAACCTTGGCCATCTGAAGATGCGTGGACTTCAACACCCAGAATTCCCCAGCCAGCTTTGCTGGCTGGGGGATTCTGGGAGTTGAAGTCCACGCATCTTCAGATGACCAAGGTTGAGAAACACTGCTTTAGAAGATTCTAAATTCAGATTTTGCTCCTTTCCCCACCTCTTTCTTTGGCTAGAATTGGCCAATAGCTCTGGGCTGTGGCCCTTGCAAGTCCACCATTCTTTTTCAGAAGACAGGGGTGTCCCCAGAAAGTGATGTGTTTTTCTCCTTCATTTCACATCACCTTGACAATGCTGCCATGTTTGGATGATCTCGAAAGCTCATTCTTTTCTAAAGTATCAAAAAGCATAAGAACATATTGAAATCATTTTCTTTGGGAAGGCCTTTTTCCAAACGCAAAATGAAAGAGAGAGAAAAAAAATCTTGCTTAAGCATACATGTTTTGGCTGTGTTATTATAGTGCAAGAATTTAAATGGACAAAGATTTTTTGGGGGGGGGATATTTATGTGATCCTCGCTAGAGCTGTAAATGGGGCAAATGTTTGATGTAAAGTTCAACTCAAAATTTCCACTAACAACAAAAATCATTCAAGAGACCATTTGGGGTTTTTTTTCCTATATAAAAATATTTTTAAAAGTCTTCTTAGCTCTTCCATGCCAACTTGGAGTTAATTCCACCAATGGCATTGGCCTCTTTCTGCTGGCATTTGATTTGCTTAAGTGGTTTTATATTAGTTGAAGGGGGAAAAAAATTAGCAAGGGCCAAACTTTTGAAAACATTATGAAGTGATGCTGGATCTTAGACCTGGATTAAGATAGGAATACAGAGACGGAGGAAAGGGAAAAACAGAATTATTATTGTTAGAATAGAATAGAATAGAATAGAATAGAATAGAATAGAATAGAATAGAATAGAATAGAATAGAATTTCTCAGCAAATTCCCTGAACAACTATGAGGCTTTTAACTTTGGGGATTTTAAATTTGGATTGGTTTCTAGTATTTTATTGTTGTGGTTTTTACTGTGTGAGCCGCCCCGAGTCCTACGGGAGAAGGGTGGCATATAAATTTTAATAATAAATAAATTTTAAAAATAAATAAATAAATAAATAAATAGAATTTTTTATTGGCCAAGTGTGATTGGATACATAAGGAATTTGTCTTGGTGCATACACTCTCAGTGTACATAAAAGAAAAGATACATTCATCAAGAACCATAAGGTACAACACTTAATGATAGTCGTAGGGTACAAATAAGCAATCAGGAAACAATATCAATATAAATTGTAAGGATACAAGCAACAAGGTTACAGTCATACAGTCGTAAGTGGGAGGAGATGGGTGGTGGGAACGATGAGAAGATTAATAGTAATGCAGACTTGGTAAATAGTTTGACAGTGTTGAGGGAATTATTTGTTTAGCAGAGTGATGGCGTTCAAGAAAATACTGTCCTTGTGTCTAGTTGTTCTGGTGTGCAGTGCTCTATAGCGCCATTTTGAGGGTAGGAGTTGAAACAGTTTATGTTCAGGATGAGTGGGGTCTGTAGATATTTTCACAGCCCTCTTTTTGACTCGTGCAGTATTCAGGTCCTCAGGTTGGTAGACATTGTTTTTGCTGTAGTTCTAATTATCCTCTGAAGTCGGTGTCTGTCTTGTTGGGTTGCAGAGCCAAACCAGAGGTGCAGTTATAGAGGTGCAGCTGACAGACTCAATAATTCCTCTGTAGGACCATATCAGCAGCTCCTTGTTGCTATTATTATTGTGGTGCTTAGCTCGCCTTTCTCCCCAAAGAGAATGAAATTTCTACAGGTTCCTCCATGGTTGTTTTTTCTTTGAAAAGTTTCTTACACAGAAGCCATTATAGGAAATGAGTTTCGATTTTGCATATTGAACAGAAATACAAAGTATTCCCCTCCAAATGGCATGCTAATTGTTGTTTTTAAAGGACTTCTGATTTCTACAGCAAATTTGTGACACACCCGAATATTGTCATTTACAGATAGAGAAACCAACAATGATGAAATTTGGGAGTCAAGTCTGAGTTGTCATGTCACTATATAGAAATCTTGCCCAGCCTTCTCCACCCCTCCCCCCCACACACAATTGTCTCAGAGAGATGCAAGTCTATAGACATGTCACGTTCAGTGTTAGGTATGCAAAACATCTCAAGACTTGAAAGCAGTGGTGAAATCCAATTTATTTTACTACTGGTTCTGTGAGTGTAGCTTGGTGGGCGTGGCAGAGGAAAAATACTGCAAAATCCCCATTCTCTCCCCCTCCAGAGGAAGGATACTGCAAAATCTCCATTCCCTCCCCACTCCTGGGGGAAGCATATTGCAAAATCTTCATTCCCACCCCATTCTGGGGCCAGCCAGAGGTGGTATTTGCTGGTTCTCCGAACTGCTTCTCCAGAACCTGTCAGAACCTGCTGGATTTCACCTCTGCTTGAAAGATTATTCTCAGCTTAAAGCTGAGCCGTTTTGAGATCCAACCAGTGTCAGAAAATTTCCAATATGTTGAGTTTTTGATGATCTCAGAGCTTGGTTGTTTTCTCACCATTGCCAGGTTAGGTCAAAACAAAACGAACGACTGAGTTCAGAGACAATCAAGAATTCAATTGATCAACCTTGAGCTACGTATCTTCTCTCCAGGTTGGCCCTTCCGATAAGATCCAAGTGACCCATTTCATGCATAAAAGCTGCTGTTTTGAGCTCAAAATGGTTCCCAATATTTTTTCACAACACGGAAGTCCTTTTTGAAGAGTCTGCTTGCTTTGGAGCAGTGATGGTTAACCTTTTTGGTGCCGAGTGCCTAAAGCATGCATGTGTGCAATTGCATGTGTGCGTGGCCGAACCCCCAAAATGCAAGTGCCCCCGCGCATGCACCCTGCCCCTCCGCACCCCGTTTTGGCTTCCAGGTTGGTGTAGGCTTTCCAGGCCCAAAATGGGGCATGGGGGGCTTTATGCGCCCCCCCGTGCCCCATTTTGGCTTCCAGGTAGGTTCAGGCTCTTGAGGTTTAAAGTGGGACACCGGGAGGGCCGCACACAACACACCAACACCCCATTTTGGCTTCCAGGTTGGTGCCGAAGGCCTTCCAGGCCCAAAACAGGATGTGGGGGGGGGGTGCGCAGGCACATGAACCCCCAAAATGCAATGAGCGCCCCACACACATGCATCGCCCCCATGCATGCGCTCCAGCCCTGTACCTGTGCACATGCATGTCCTGCATGCGCCTCGCCCCCTGCGCATGCACGACAGAGACCCGTAGACCAGCTGGCTGGCAAGAGGCATTAAACATTTGCAGTCGAGCAGGGGTGAAATGCTCCTGGTTTGGACCGGATCACCCGATCCGATAGCGATGGAGGCAGGTGGTTCGGAGAACCAGTAGCAAAAAACCCTGCCCCCCCCCCCCCGCATTGCCCAGCTGAGCTGCACGATCATCAGAGGTTTTTTTACTTTTAAAAGCATTTTTTCGTCTGTCGGAAAAATGCTTTTAAAAGCAAAAAACAAAACACTTTTAAAAGAAAACAAAAGCCTCTGACCATCAGGCAACTCAGCTGGAATCGTCAGAACCTTTTAAAGGCATTGTTTTTACAAAGCATTGGAAACAATGCTTTTAAAAGTAAAAAAGAATTGGCCACACCCACCGTCACATTAAACACCCACCCCACCAAGCCACGCCCACAGAACCAGTAGTAACAAATTTTACATTTCCCCACTGCTTCAGAGAGTTTTGCTTTAGCAGCAGGTTCCCTCAGGGAAAGAGGTGAGGACTGCCTCTCTCTGCAAGTCAAAGTTTGGCCTCTGCCAAGATGCTCAGCCTGCCTTAAGTGATTGTGTCCTTCATCTCTTCACAGATATGCCTCCACTGCTGCCGATGGACCTCAAGGGGGAACCTGGACCACCTGGAAAGCCAGGGCCAAGAGGACCACCTGGGCCACCAGGCTATCCCGGGAAACCGGGCACCGGGAAACCAGGACTTCATGGGCAACCTGGACCTGCCGGGCCCCCTGGCTTTCCCGGCATTGGCAAACCTGGTCTTCCAGGACTTCCGGGAAAAGTTGGCATGAAGGGGATGCCAGGGCCGGCAGGGGAGATCGGCCCACGAGGAGACCAAGGACTGCGGGGCTGGCCAGGGCCACCGGGATTGCCTGGGCCTGCTGGACTCTCTGTGAATGGAAAACCAGGCCCAAACGGGAGCCCGGGGCTCCCTGGATTCCGGGGAGAACCTGGGCCCAAAGGAGAACCCGGCCCACGAGGCGAGCGTGGACCAAAGGGCGAGAATGGGGTGGGGAAGCCTGGATTGATGGGCCCCCGTGGTAACGGGGGACTGCCTGGCCCTGCAGGACCTCCAGGACTTCCCGGCCTTGGGAAACCTGGCCTGGATGGGTTGCCCGGGGCTCCGGGGAGCAAAGGGGACTTGGGGCTTCCAGGTGAGCCAGGGCTCAGTGGACAACCTGGGCCTATGGGCCCTCGTGGTCCTCCAGGTCTGGATGGCACTGGACTGCCTGGCGTAGCTGGCATGCCGGGTCTGCCAGGCCATTTGGGACCTAAGGGTGAACCTGGTCTGCGTGGCCTTCCAGGACTGCCTGGCGCTATAGGGTATGGGAAACCAGGGCTCCCTGGCTTAAAGGGGGACCGTGGGCAACCGGGAGTGCCAGGAATAATCGGTGACAAAGGGGAGCCTGGGATGGATGGAGAGCCAGGGGAGATGGGGCCCCATGGCCTGGCTGGGGTCCCTGGCCCTCAGGGTGTCATGGGTTTGCCGGGCAAGCATGGGCTCCCCGGCGCAAAAGGTGAAGTAGGGCCAAGTGGGCCTATAGGACCCCCAGGTCTGCGGGGAGACCAGGGGCCCAATGGTTTTGTGGGCAAGCCAGGGATTCCTGGGGAGAGAGGGCTCCCTGGTGCTACAGGGATGCCTGGCCCAATGGGTCCCAAAGGGGAAGGTGGCTTCATGGGGCTTCCCGGGGCCCCAGGCCCTTCTGGACCCCAAGGGACCAAGGGAGACTCTGGGATCCCAGGCCAACCAGGCCTCAGAGGCCCTTCAGGAATACCAGGTTTACAAGGCCCTTCAGGTCCCATGGGCCCCCAAGGTTTAACAGGCTTGAAAGGTGAACCTGGGCCCCCAGGCGCCCCTGGAATTAGCAGAGTTGGAGAGCCAGGCATGATAGGTCCTGCTGGCCCTCCAGGGGTTCCTGGCAATCCTGGAATCATTGGGCTCCCGGGACCCCCAGGACCACCTGGGGCCCCAGGAATATCGCCTGTCAAAGATTTTCAGGGCCACCATTTGCCTGACGGAAATGTTGATGGAGCAGTGTTGGGGAACGGCAAGTCCGGGAAACCCCAGTTTGGCCGAGGGGAGCTCTCTGCCCAAATGTTGCCAGCTTTCACCGCCATCCTGAGCTCGCCCTTCCCAGCCTCAGGAATGCCTGTAAAATTCGACAGGACTTTGTACAATGGGCAGAATGGCTATAACCCAGGAACAGGCATCTTCACTTGCCCCATTTCTGGCATCTATTACTTTGCCTATCACGTCCACGTGAAAGGAACCAATGTCTGGGTGGCCCTTTACAAAAACAACGTGCCGGCCACCTACACTTACGACGAGTACAAGAAAGGCTATTTAGACCAAGCGTCGGGCAGCGCCGTGCTTGAACTCAAGGAAAACGACCAAGTCTGGATCCAGATGCCGTCAGACCAAGCCAACGGTCTGTACTCCACCGAATACATCCATTCTTCTTTTTCTGGATTCCTTCTCTGCCCCACATAACGGCCGTTGGGAGTGCTCTTTTCTCCCCTTGAGTCATAAACTTGTCTTTTTTGAAAAACAAAAACAAAAAAATATAGGAAAGTCACTGGGAAGGATGGTGCGAGCCACGACCGCTTTGACCAGCCAAGGAGAGCATCCGGGAAAGAGAACCGTTGTTGCTGGACTGCCTGGGGATTTGAATTTGATTTATCCTTATGGTGGCATGGCCTGGCAAGCCCACAGATGCTGCCCGTCACGTCTTTGGGCCCTTGAAAGTCTGAAAGGGTTGGGGAAGCTGTGCCAACAAAAGTCACTTTTAACAGTGTGAGGTTTTTTTCTTTTTTAAAAAAAATCAGCTTAAGGCACCACCTTCCTTTGTTTAGCTCTTTTAAAATGTGATTTCAGTCGACGCCTGAGGCACAACGAAGACCCAGAAGGGTGAATTATGAAATTGTGAAATGCTTTGCTTTAAGCATCTTTTACGCAAGGCTCTGTTTATTTTTTCAATGCATCCAGTTCGGTGTTTATGGGAAAGGGGATGACAAAGGAACTCTTTTATTTCAAAGCCATACAGAGACTTCTCAAATCAACTGGAAAAAGTCAGACACCATAAATCATACATGTAATAGCCCAGGGTTATATATACCGGTCAAATGCCCATCAGGTGCAAGGCAGTAGTTTAAATAAATATACTTCTATGAATACCTGAGTATTAAAGCACTGCAGATATTGCTAATTATATATATATATATATCTGTAGGTCTTTGGTTATTTGGGTTTTCTCCCGCGTAAAATTGGAAGTGTCTTGGCGACGTTTCGACGAAGTCTCATTCGTCATCTTCAGCCTGGTGTTTTCGGATTCGTGTTTCTAGGAGTAATGTGTGATCGCAGCTGTTTCTTCCTTTTAACTGCTAGTGGGGGTGTGAACTTATTGGGTGGGGGCTTGGCTGTGCTCTCAGCCCCCACCCAATCAGAACGCAGCCAAGCAGTTAAAAGGAAGAAACAGCTGCGATCACACATTGCTCCTAGAAGCACAAAGCCGAAAACACCAGCCTAAAGATGACGAATGAGACTTTGTCGAAACATCACCAAGACACTTCCAATTTTACGCGGGAGAAAACCCAAATAACCAAAGACCTACATACAAACACCCGCGAAAACCTCAGAAAACATACACACACACACACACACGTGTGTGTGTGTATATATATATATAAAAGACTGAATTATATTAAGTTCAAACACCTTGTTACCGTGTTTCCTCAGGATCTGCAGACTGTTGACGAAGGTGGCCATACCAAATTTCATACAATATTCGATGTCTTTTAAGTAAAATTCTTGGTTTCCCTTCAGTGTAATTTCCACAATGGTGCTAAGTAATATTTTCCTAATATTAGCTCCTTTAAAAGACATTTTGAGTAGTGCAATATTCTTTTTTTGAAAAAGAAAAAATTTGCAAAGTTTGGGCTTTGGGTTTTTGCAATGTTGTTTTTTTTTAAAGTAGCCATCTGTACCCCCTTAAATACAAAAAAGAGGATTTTGTTATCTGAAGAAATAATAGCACATGAAAAATACGCTAAGAATTCCTTTCAGCATAAATGGTGGAGAACATAGATGGATTTAATTAACTATTCTTTTTATAGATCCTGAAATTTGACTGGAACAACAATTGCAATCAACACTGAGTTTGTTGACAAACATTCTAAATTGGCATGAGTGAAAAAACACACCTTGGACTGTAAAAAGAGCAGCAAAAGAAAACTGCTGGGGGATGAAATATTTGGGTCATCTGCTATTACAAATATTCTACCAACTGCCTTTCCCCTCCCCACCCCATCCTTTTTTTAAAAAAAGTGATCTGAATTGTCTGATTTAGGTACAACAAAAGAAGAGGCTAATGATTCTAATTCCATCTGGTTGTTTTCTAAATTCCTGAAGGTGACAATAATCCTAATGGCACACATTACTTGCAAAATAACTTCTTTATTTTCACCTTGGTTTCCCTCAGGCGAAAAAAATTAAAGGAGCCATGATGGGTGGGCCCATTTTCTGTGTGCCTAATACTCAAAGGCCAATTTTAGAGGCTTATGTTCTTGTTTCAAGTGCATTTTCCTGTGGAGAAGAGCCTTTTGGTCCTACTCATGACACCCTACGTTCAGAGAAAATATGTCACCGTTTAGCAAAATCTGAAGTGGGAGGGGAAAAAAAAGGAAGTATTCTAAGATAAGAAGAGAATAACATAAATCCAGGTTTTTGCTCTAGGTGCCCAGAGCATCATTTATCTGTAGCATGCTCTACTGCACATAAAATCTTTTCTTCTTCTTTCTGTCTACGCAGGGAGTCCTCAAAGTACGACCACAATTGAGCCCAAAATTTTCTAGTGGTAAGACAGTTGTTAAGTGCCCCCTTTTACAAACGATCATGTCACTTTTTTTCACTGCTGTTGTAACTTCGAACGGTTACTAGATGAATGGTTGTAAGTCGAGGACTCCCTGCATTGGTCACTTGTGTGCTGACAAGGCACAAAACCAAGTCAACATTTTCTCCAATGTCAAAAAACAGGGGAAAGATTTCCGAGGTTTTACAACCTGATTGTTTTTCTTTCTCATACAAAGCATGATCCTTCTGTATGTTAATGCATTATAAACGTCACCAAAAAAAGCAGCGATCGCATACAGGACGATGAAGCGTGGGCTGAAGAGGCTAACCAGCAAACCATCCTTAGCTTATCTTTGTGGACATATACAGCATCTAATCTTTTTTGTCAGAAAAAAGTTCTTGGCGTTTGGGAGGACTTGTACGAAGTTGAGTTTCAGTCAGCCGAAAACACAGGCCTGGAACATCCTCATATACCATGGGGATATCGGATATCCTTTTAAAAAAAAACGTGCTAGTATCTTTGTTTCTACTATATAGAGGATTTTTTTCCCCCCAGTTTTGTAAATACTTATGTTACATGCACTGTTCATAGTAAATTTTGTTTTGAAATGCACTCTTAGTTTTGTGATCACAAACTGCCCTTCACTTCTGAGCTGAAATTACAGTACTTGATTGTATTTGATCCAACTTCAATAAATCTTATTTTACAGAGATTTATTTTTATTTCCAGTAATCACCTGCAAATACAGATATATATAGAGAGAGCCACCCACCTTCAGGTCAGTACATTGTGAAAGAAACAAAGAAAAAAGAAAAGCAAAGCAGATGGTTTATAAGCCAACACGCATGCAATTACCTTTTGTTTAAGGACCGGATGGCCTGAACTCTTGGGGCAGTCCTTGGGATTCTTTTGGTTAATCAAAACAAGGAGTGAAAAGAATTCCAGAGAAGTCCTCATTTTGTCAATTACCATATTTTTCAGGGTATAAGACACGCTGAAAGTTTGGGTGCATCTTACACTCCGAACGTAGCTTTTTCAAAGCTTTTTTTCAGCCCTAAGGAGGCGCTAGCGAGTGAAGCGATCTCCGTGCTTTGCCTGCTTTTCTCATTGCTTCTCTCTCCAAAGATCAGCTGTGCTTTAGAAGCTGTTTTTTATCGCCAAGCAGGGGATAAAAATCAGCAAACTAGTGTGCTGAAGCTGACAAGATGAAGGACGCTAGCCAGATGAATACCTGGTAGGCAGATTTTTCCCCCCCATTTTCCTCCCCAAAAACTAAGCTATGTCTTATACTCTGGTGCGTCTTATACTCTGAAAAATACAGTACTTTGTTCAGGCCAGGAGAAAGCCAAATCTACACACCTGGCGTGGCTTTTCCCAAAAAAATCTCTTTAGGATTGTGATCTCTTGACCAGCTTTTTATTTTTTATTTTTTCTGCCCCACAGGGAGTCTTACGTGGGCTAATAATACTTATAGATGAAATCATCTATAAAAGGAGTTCTTTGTTAAAAAGAAAAACATTGCTTTGAATCTCTCATCACTTTGATTTTGGGGTGTCCCTGGTGCTCTCTGAGCTTGTTTTCTTCCAGACATTTATTTACCAAGCCAGTTAACATCATCAGTGTTAACAGCGAACAGGGTGGGTTGGTTTTCCTTTCTATCTTCAGTCCAGAAGTTCTTATTTTCTGTTTCTAAAGTGCTTCTGTATTAATGGCCCAATTTAGCATGCATCTGTGTATGAATGCCAAGTTATGCACAGGTCTATCTGTAGCAATATGATTTGCTTCCTTCGTGACAATTGGGAGATTTTATCCTCCCCCCCCCCCCCATTCTTCTGCAATAAGTGAAGACTGGATAAAATAAATCACTTCTCGACTCCTTCCCTTGAATCCTTCACCTTTTCCTAATGGAAATGACTCCACTAAACTCTCCATAGACTATTAACTCTTAATTTGATTGCCTTGTGTGCCATTAGCCTCAATTACTTTTGTTAAACTCCCCATAGTTTGTTAACTGCTTATTAATTTGATTGCCCTGCGTGATATTAACCTTAAATAGAACTGATTACTAATTAGACTTCCACTTTTCAGCTGCCAAAATGCTTAACCTTGATTAAGAGCGGCTATGTCCTAACAAAACTGGAGCTATAGGAGGCCACAAATCCACCTGTGTAGTGAATGGTATATACTTGATCAACCCAGTGTGCCTTTCCTGGTTTCCATTATCAGCACATCCAATGCATTTTGAGCTACCCTGCAGTAAATTCCTTAGTACCTCAATTTATTTATTTATTAAATGTATAAGCCACCCATTTCACTATAGAAGTGACTCTGGGAGTTTGCAGAAATGGGATTAATACCTCTATTAACACCACCATCCCATATACCTGGTTCTACCAGAGGTGGACATTGGGCAGGAAGTAGTTTTATAAAATACCCTGGCTCAACTTGTTGCATAGAGTAAGTACCATATTTTTCAGAATATAAGACACACAGGAGTATAAGAAGCACCTTAGTTTTGGGGGAGGAAAATAAGAAAAAAGCTGATTGGCAGGTGGATTGGCCTCCTGGAAAACCCCCAATCAGCTGTTTCCAGAGGTGAATTTTAGCAACAGGTTCCTTGGTTGTGAGCTCCATGCCTTGCTTTTCTTTGCTTTCTTTTTCTGCCTCTGAAACTTTTGAAACTCCGTTTCAGAAAAAACATTTTTTCCTGCCCCTGAAAGCCTCTGAAACAGCACTTCAGAAAAAAAGCCTCTGAAGCTCTGTTTGGGGGCTTCTTTTCTGAAGCTTCTTTTCTGATGCTTTTTTCAGCCTCTGAAACCTCTGTTTCAGAAGCTGGGCAGGGCTACATTCGGAGTATAAGACGCACCCAGATTTTCACCCTCTTTTTGGGGGGAAAAAGGTGTGTCTTATACTCCAAAAAATATGGTACTCACAAAGCCATCAGAGACACATCGATCCTTCTTAGTTTTTAAAATGGTAAAATTTATTAATGCCAGCATTACGTTTAATACATTTCTGGTATTAAAGACACAGGTTCCAATTGCCCATAGAAGCAGCTCGGCCTGATGACTCTCAATCTAATAGTGGGTTGAACTGCAAACTTACATACTTGTCCTTTGACTTTGTCCAAACTTAGTCTTCTGGGGTGAAGAAACTGTCATGAAGCCAAGCTGCTGCAGAGAGAACCCACCGGTACAATGAACTAAAGAGAATTTAAGATTGTAACCAAGTTGTTATTACGATGTTTTTACAAAAATTTCAAAATTAGGAAACAAAACAGCAAGAGGAGAAAAGGATGGGTGAACAGTGACTATGCGGCTGAAAAGAATTGGCACTTCTGAACATGCAGCTACAGCAGAAACCTTTGGCAGGGAGCTATTCGCTTATGGCAGAGGTCTTCAAACTTGGCAGCTTTAAGACTTGTGGACTTCAACTCCCAGAATTCTCCAGCCAGAGAGCTGGCTGAGGAATTCTGGGAGTTGAAGTCCACAAGTCTTAAAGCCGCCAATGGCCTGGGCATTCTTTGGAGGAATAGACTCTCCTATCGTGGACACGATTCGCTTCCTTTGGAACATGATGCAAAACTACAGACCTGGTTACTGGGTGTCAAATCCTCAATCCTTGCTCAAGCTGGCTGGTGGTAGAGTTCGTACAAGCCATCGGCCAGCTTCTCTGTCTCCTCGTAGGCTTCACAGCTCTCTCTCCAACTTTGGGGCACCTGCTCTTCCCCATAAAATGCCCCTGCAATGGCTCCTGCCATGGTTGCAATCGTATCCGTGTCCCCGCCCAGTAAGATGCAGTACATAATGGTCCGTTGCAGAGAGTTGTACCTATCGGGAACATCTGGGTGAGATTCCATGCAACGCAGGAACGAGTAGATTGCAGTGGGGACAGAATTCAGGGCTTCGATGCCGTTGCCTGCATTGAATCAAAAGGTTCCATTACTTTTAGAGAACAGAGCCGGGGAGGCGCAGTGGTTAGAATGCAGTACTGCAGGCTATTTCTGCTGGCTGCCGGCTGCCTGCAATTTGGCAGTTCGAATCTCACCAGGTTGACTCAGCCTTCTATCCTTCCACGTTTGGTAAAATCAGGAGCCAGATTGTTAAGGGGCAAAATGCTGACTATAAATCACTTAGAGAGGGCTGTAAAGTGTTGTGAAAGGCATATAAGTCTAAATGCTACTGGGCTTCCCCGAAAATATGACTCTGTCTTATATTTTTTTGAACCCTGAAATAAGCGCTTGGCCTTATTGCCATGTGCTCAAAAGCCCGATTGGGCTTATTATCAGGGGAGGTCTTATTTTGGGGAAAACAGGGTATTGCTGTCCAGTTTTCTGCCACAAGTGAAGGCAAAGTGAACCAGAAGACATAGAAAAAGTAATATTATATATGCACCAATGTCCACTGAGTCGTTTACCTTTGTTTACCTCCAAGACTACTGAAAGAATGGAAGTACAGGTAGTCCAGGGGTGAATTCCGGCAGGTTCTGACAGGTTCTGGAGAACCGGTAGCGGAAATTTTGAGTAGTTTGGAGAACCAGCTTCTGGCTGGCCCCAGAGTGGGAGAGAATGGGAATTTTGCAGTATCCTTCCTGTGGAGTGGGATGGGAATGGAGATTTTGCAGTATCCTTCCTCTGTCACACCCACCAAGCCATGCCCACAGAACCGGTAGTAAAAAAATTTGGATTTCACCACTGAGGTAGTCCTCAACTTCCGACCACAACTGAGCCTAACATTTCTGTTGCTAAGTGAAACATTTGTTAAAATGGGTTTTGCCCCATTTTATGATCTTTCTTCCCCGAGTTAAGTGAATCACTGCACTTAAGTTAGTAACACGGTTGGTAAGTGAATCTGGCTTCCCAATATGACTTTGCTTGTCAGAAGAGTTGCAAAAGGGGATCACATGACTCCGGGACATTTCAACCGTCATAAATAGGAACCAGTTGCCAAGCATCTGAATTTTGATCATGTGATCATGAGAATGCCGCAATGGTCGTTAAGTGTGAAAAACAGTCATGAGTTCCTTTTTTCAGTGCCATTGTTAATTTCAAACTGTCACTGAACAAACGATTGTAAATCGTTTCTGTTCTGTATAACAGAAACAATGTCTAAGACTTGGCCCTCTATGCTCTGGTTGTGGCCCGTCAGCGGCCTGTGCGGATTGTAGCTCATTCCGACAACAAGGAGGCTGGTGTGGTGCTGCGCCATCAGCCTGTGCAGCTGGCGTTTGAGTCGGACAATGAGGAGGCTGGAGAAGATGTGGTGCCAGAGGCAGGGATTCAGCCAGAGCCTTCAGAACCTCCAGAAGCTCCTTTAAGTGAAGAGGACAAAGAGGAGGAGCCTCTTCTCGATGCACGGTCGCGCAGAGTTGCCAAAAGGCAGGAGTGGCTCCTCAGGAGGAGGTCTCCTCGAGAGTAAGGCTTGGGGCTAATTGGCCACTCCCTTAGCCTATTTAAGGAGGAACGCCGACTGAAGCAAATTGTAGGGAACAACTTTAATTCATTCTCCTCCACGTCTGGATTCTCTGCAAATTGCTTCTGGGCTTTCTGCCAACCTTAGTAAGATTGTGATTACTTTTTTAAAAAAATTAAATTTATATACCGCCCTTCTCCTGACTTCATCTTTGTTTTCTTGTTAAGGAAGTTTATTAACAGCCTTGTTTGGAAAAAACTGAGTTATTTTAGTAAATTTAAGTTTTGTTCAAACTTTTTGTGTGCTGTGATCTTTGGGGTCCAAAGCTGGGGCAGAACAGCTCTGCCCTCAGCAGCAGCAATTTTAATGCCAGCCAAGAGTTCAACAACTGTTTGTACTGGGGTAAAAAAGTACTAATCTCCATCTTCATAGGAATCATAAAGAAGAAGCCAAACAGTAGGAATGGGGCCCATTAAAAAAAATATCTACAACAAGGTCAAATCAACATAACCAGAGTTTTGGAGAAGTCCAAAAGAACATTTATGCCATTATTTTTCTTCCATTCAATCATGTCTGATTCTCAGAGACTGCCTGGGCAAGTCCCTGCAGTTTTTCTCAACAAGAGTCGGCATAAGTGGTTTGTCATTGCCTCGTTCCTGGGGCTGAAAGAGGGGGACTGGCCCAAAGTCACCCAGCTGGCTCAAAATGGAACTAGAACTCACAGACTCCCGGTTTCTAGCCTGATACCTTAAAACACTAAACCAAACTGGCTGTCTATGCCAATGTTACACAGATATTATTACTGGTTCCAAACATCTAATAACTGGAGATAAATCTCCTCTAAATGCAGAACTTACGCTGTCCAGAGTCACCTTACTGGGGAGACAGGTGACATATAAATTTAATACATAAATGAGAAACTTCTTTGAATCTTAAACCCTTTTTCCCTGCAACTATTGCAACACCCTATTACTGTGATCTTCGGGCAGCTAAATAAGCACACTATATCATTGTTAAGTACCTCAAACTTCATGCCCATTAATTTCATTCTGTCTCCTCTTTCTCACAGGCATATAAATGTTGTAGCATTCATGGTATAATGAGCAGGAATTAAGGTTTTGTTCATTAGTCCACCATGCTGCTGACTGAAGGTATCACATCTAAGTTATTTTCTATTGAAGATGTTACCGTCAAACTATGAAGGGCGAGTTATTTCTTATAATAATTTCATGATTCCCTGCTATTCAGGAATGCTCTTACCTAATTCTAGTAGTACGTCTGACCTGGACACGGTACCCTGTTCCAAAAACTCTCTGATCTTCTTTAAACGCTTTGAAAAGGGACGGTCCTCGTAGCCCAGCCTGAATAAAAGAGAACACAGAGGTGAAATATTTCTGGGTGCTGCCCCCTCGTGCTGTAAGGTTGATACGACTGTTCTTACATTCGTGCATCAGCCACAGACTTGTCATCAGCCTCCACGTCTTCCATTTGGCCTATCAGCTGATCCAAAAACTTGTCCCGATTTGACTCCCCGCAGAGAGCATAATGGACTGCCAAGGCTTGCAAAATGGCTCCATTGTAACCCAAGGAGTTTGCATGGGTCAGCTCAGCACTCAGTTTAGCAAACTGGAGAGAGAGAGAGAGAGAAAAAAACAACAGTTTTAGAAAAACTAGCAAAACTTAAAAATGAGTCCTCAACTTACAACCATTCGTTTTAGTGACTATGTGAAGTTTCAACAGCGCTGGAAAAAAATGACTTCTGACCAGTCCTTGCACTTACGATTGTCACAATCTTTTGTGACACAAAGATTGTCACAAATGGTCACATGATCACCATTTGTGGCCTTCCAACAAGCAAAGTCAATAGGGGAAATCAGATTCGTTTAACAACTGTACAGTTCACTTAAAAACTGAGGCAAAAAAAAAAAAAAGATCATAAAATCGGCCACAGCTGCGATTGCTTTGTTTAGCAATAGAAGCTCTGTTGCCAATTGTAGTCATAGGCTGAGGACGGCCTATGATTTTGGATGATTTTGTTTTGGCTACTGCTGGCAGCATAAAGGAAGCGCCATAGCACAACCACATAAAACTCAAGCTTGGTTTTTAAGAGTGAGTTATTTCATATAATCATCAGAGGCAATTTTAAATTTTATCAATAATTTGATGCAATCACCAATCAGGGACAATGGCAGTCTAGAATTTAACATTTTTTTGTTTTGTCTTTTTAAAATGTTTTGTTTTTCATGAGGTCATGTGCATTTCTTTTGAGATCGGGGTCTCCAACTTTGGCAACTTTAAGCCTGGCAGACTTCAACTCCCAGAATTCCCCAGCCAGCACAGCTGAAAACAGTGACTTATGACCATTTTTTTACCCTTACTACCTTTGTATCATGTTCATGTGATCAAAATTCAGATTACTGGCAACCGATTCATGATCGTTGCTATGTCCTGAGGTCACGTCCCTTGAGATGGTTGGTATCGTATCTTGTGGCAACTGCTTTCTAAATTTCGTTTTCAGCTTCATTGGTTCTAACGTAATTTCTATGATTTTTCCACATATACCAAATATAAGCTAACTATTCAAGGCAGTAAAGTCGTAATCAAAACGTAGCGAATAGGCCTCATTCAGGAGATTTGTTTATACTTGTTTGCCTGACCTTGCAGGGAAAATGAACTACAAATCAATAAACAGATTTTCCTTCGAGAACTTCTGTCTTAGTCATCCTAATGTGAAAGGCTGTGATCTCTGATGAAAATCAATTTAACCAAAAACAAAGGATGGAACCCATTCATGGGAGGCATATAGAGAGGAACTGATAAAAATAGCTGTGTTTTTTTATCTGAACAAAAGAGCTCTGAACAGACTACGGGTACTTAAGGAGCAGAGTTTCTACATGATTGGCATGTACATCTGTTATGCACGTTTAACTTGCTGGTTCTCAGATGGACACCTAAAAACAAGAAATCTCAGATATGCAGAATGTGTGTTTAAGGAAAAGTGCACTGGGCATTTAAGCTAGAAAAGTCCAAAATATGACTTAATTTGTTGAACATCTTGGATGAACACCTTCTCCATAAACGTGTCTAAATCTCCTTCGTAACTCAACGCACTACTGATTTTCACAGCATTCCTTAACGGCTAATTTTATGGCTCTTCTGGAAAAGAAAATCCACATTCTGTTCTAATACTGCTCCCTAATGTTTACATCTGATGCCATTGCTAGACTTCTTGGCATTAGAAATCAACTGTTTCAATGTTATTCCTTCTCTGAGAGTATTTGCTAGGATCGTTGACATACCCTCACAAGACTGCATAATGGTAGCTACAAAGCAGGGGTGAAATCCTACCAGTTCGGACCGGTTCGGGCAAAACACTAGGGATTTTGGGCATCAGTTTGCCGAACCAGTAGTAATTATCCCTCCTTGGCCCCACCCACACCCGACCAGTCGCCGCTCACCTCTTCCAGATGCTTGATATTCCACAGAATTCAATGTTAAATGCAGCAGAGAGAATACTAACTTTTCTCCCTCCATTCAAAACGGAGCTGCTGCAGCTGTCCCTTTAAGAGGGAGGTGTATGGGGGGGAAGGGGGAGCAGCTAGAATGGAGCCGTTTTCATGAAAGGCAGGAAAATGGAGAAGGGCCTGTCATCCATTCCTCAATCTCAGCACGGACTGAGGGAAGGATGGTAGGCAGGAATATTCCCCTCCTCATTTTCTGCCATTCGCGACAATGAGTGGCTGGGAGGGGAGGGGCTGATGAGCCCCTCGATGTGAGTGATGTCCAGTCACATGACCTCCCAACAAGCCACGCCCACATAACCGGTAGGGGAATTTTTTTAATTTCACCCCTGCTACAAAGACATTCAATTTCCCAGAAATATTGGCAGACCGTCCATAATGGTAGTAATAGACCAATAAAGGAGAATATTTGTAGATCAGGGTTAAATGAACAGTCCTTGGTACTCTGAGCTTCGTTGTTTTCTTACTGATAATGTTATCAAGTTCAGGTAACAAAACATCTGCAAGAAAACAAGCAAGCTCAGGTAGGAGAAAATAATAAAGAAAAAAGAATAAAATTCCCGGACAGCCCCTTATATGTGGTTCCAAACTACAGGTAGTCCTCATTCATTTAGTGAATGGCACTTAGCTGCCAGCTGCCTGCAATTACTGCAAGTTTGAATCTCACCAGGCTCAAGGTTGACTCAGCCTTCCATCCTTTCGAGGTAGGTAAAATGAGGACCCGGATTGTGGGGGCAATAAATTGACTTTGTAGAAACACCGCTTATGGGGGGCCAAAAGCCCTAATAAGCAGGTATATACAAAAGAATGAAGGCTCTTGCTATAAGTGCATTGTAAGCCGCCCTGAGTCTTCGGAGAAGGGCGGCATATAAATTGAATCAATCAATCAATCAATCAATCGTGACTATTCAAAGTTACGGCACTGAAAAAAGTGCCTTAAGACTATTTTTCACACTTATGACTGTTGCAGCATCCCCACAGTCCTATGATCAAAATTCTTGGCAACTGACTCATATTTATGACGGTCGCAGTGTCCCGGGATCTCCTTTTGTGACTTCTGACAAGCAAAGTCAATGGAGAAGGCAGAGTCACTTAACAGCCCTGCAACTAATTTAACAACTGTGACGATTCATTTAACAGCAAGAAAGGTCGTAAAACAGGACAAAACTCACTTAACAAATGGCTCATTTACCAACAGGCTCAATTGAGATTGTAAATCGAGGACTACCTGTAGCTAATTTGGGGATATAAATTGCGAGACAACTCCACCACCAAGGCCTACCTTAGCTTGTTACATCAAACAGGATTGCTGTGTGTAAATGCTTTCAAGTGCTGTTCAAATAGTTGGTGTGGCATCTAAAACAATCAACTCACCTTCTTTACATCCTGAACGTCGGAGTAAGCTAATGAAATGCCTGCTACTCTCATGGCACCACCATTCCCATAGGAACCTTTCCCATTGAACTGCTGCCTTGCTGGCTCAAAGACATCTCTGCATTTAGGACTAAGCAGTTTCTTGAATACAGTCACCACACCGCCTCCATAGGATCGGTCAGGATCCTTGTCATATTCTTCAGCAAACCTGACGGGAGAAGACTTTGGTTACAAAATAGTCCATTTGCATTCCCTCTGCTTGGAAAGACGCTAACAACAGGAGAAGAGGGCTTTATTAAAGGGTACAGATCAAGCCCTAAGGGTGTTATTTGGAGGATGTGTTTAATCCACATAGGGGGATATTAACTGATCATATTAATTCATCAAGATAACATCCACGGCTCTGTAATTAATTCTAGGATTTCAATGATTTAGCCCAATCGCCTGGATTTGCATAACACACAAGACAGGGTGGCATAAAAAATTAATAAGGTTAAAAAGCAGTTGTTCATGTAGATGACCAGGCTAAGCCCGAGGGAGGGGTCAAATGCGTCATCAGTCATGAGTTGCTTCACACCCACAAGAGATCTTGAATTCCTTGGGCTCTTATCTACTGCCAATTTGCTTTGACCGTTAGTAGCTCAGATTCTTGTTGAGAGCCCAAGCTTGCAATAAATCTTTATACTCATTTGAACTGCCTAGAATAGGGATGTCAAATCCAAGGCCTCGGGGACAGATCTGGCCCACAGGCTGCTTAGATCTGACCCACAGGGCTGCCCTGGAAACAGTGAAGGACCAGCCTGCAGTGCCTCCTGAGCTCTGTTTTCCCTGGCAGAGGGTTGCAGGAGGTCGTCGCAGCCAAAAACAGAGTTTGGGAACCGCTGGCATTGCACTTGGGCCACCACAGGCGCCCCATCATGAGTCATGCCGAGCTGGCCATGCCCTCCCTGGCCTCCCAAGGTCAAACACAACCCTGATGCGGCCCTCAATGAAATCGAGTTTGACACCCCTGGCCTAGAATGATCTTCTGATTTCCCTGGCACTTGGCAGTTCATGTTTAAATGTGTTGTGCGAGGATAAATCCACATCAGCCTACTCCTGATGAGTGTTTTACAGCTGTTCTAACATTACTTTCCACCTGGATTCATAAAATACAGGCAGAGCAATAGATGGGACTTGTCCTGAACATAATTCAAGATATCAAAGAGTATCTGGGGATATTATCTGTTTTCTGCCAATACAAAGGTGGTCTGGGAATGCGATACTGCTTATTCCTTGAGATTAGAGGTTTCATTTTCTCCACCATACCAAGCAAACCTCTCTAAGGCAAATCTCATTTATATTCAAAGTTGAATAAGGTCAGATTGCACAAACGTAAACTTTCATGCCATCGAATTCATACTTCTACCTAATCCAATAGTATTTCCTCTGTCTGAAACAGTCACATGCCTTACCTCTTTGCCATATCCACTTCATCAAAACCTTGCTTGGCCAACAGTGACCTAACTAGCGAGTGGGCCATGGCTGTGTCATCACTGTAATAGAGGATTTCTAGGGAGCAAACAATAAAATAATATATATTATTCACAGAGAGTATATATGCAAACTCATGTATTTTGTTTCTATTTTCAAAGAATGCTGCAAATGGTCATAAATGCAACCCAGTTGCCTACCGCCTGAAATGCAGTCAGTGTGTGAAGGGATGTCATTGGAACTTCCAATCCCAGGAAGGGCTGCCATAACTTTGAATGGTTGCAATTGGGGATAAGGACTACCGTGTTTCTCTGAAAACACAATCCACTCCAATAATAAGCCCAACCCTAATTTTCAGGGGGTGGGCCTAATATTACCCCTACCCTGAAAATAAGCCCCGGGGGGGGGGAATGGGTGTGGCCAGCACAAGTAGCTGTACCGGGGGGGGGGGGGCAACTGTCCAGCTGCAGCCTGCTGGCCCCTTGGGGCAACGCAAATATCACTTTTGCCCTTCCCTTTCTGGGCGCAGCGCTTCTGCTTGTTGGGCTGCTTCCCCGAAGCCAGCAGGTCCGCGGCCAGCTGCTTTGCTTTTTCCCTCTTTTTGGGAGGCTCACGGGAGGTTTTTTGATGAACTGGAGGAAAATGGGGAGGGGGATTTTGCTGCCTGTCATCCATTCCTCGATCCATTCCACACAGACTGAGGGAAGGATGACAGGCAGCAAAATCCCCCTCAACATTTTCCTCCCGTTCACCAAAAAGCCTCCATTCCAAACGCTGAAGGTTTGGAATGGAGGCAACGGTGCATCCACGGTGTGTCCAGCTTACTGAGTTTAATGAATATAAATTTGGCAAACTGACATGAATATTCTAACTATAGTCACAATAACTTAACATGCAAGTATTGCATTACTAATTTTAAGCAAGCTTTCATGAACCACTTAGTTGGCAAGACAGAAACCACAGCAATAAATTGTTCCTCTTTGCAAATCCAGGCAGTGATTCCTGCCCTCTTGATGATGCAATGTTGCCTCACATTTAACCACACCACTTTCATCCTTCTTAGTTAGCTGTAGTTACAAGAACAGTGGAGAAACCAGCAAAAGCAGCCAGAACCTTTTATCTGGAAGGGTCCCATCCCCCTCCCACCTTGACCTTCCCACTCTATGAAGGGAACAAGAATTAAAGCAGCAGAGTTTTAGGTCTAATCACAATAATAATAATAAAGAAATAGCAATAGGACTTAGACTTAGATACCGCTTCACAGTGCATTACAGCCCTCTCTAAGCGGTCATTGTCAACTCTGAAGCGAACCTGACTGGGGTCATTTTGGAGGCTTCAAGGTTGCCAGTCAGCATATTGCCCCCCAACAATCTGGGTCCTCATTTTACCTGCCTCGGAATGATGGAAGGCTGAGTCAACCTTGAGCCTGGTGAGAATCGAATTGCCAAACTGATGGCAGCCAGCAGAAGATTTATTTTGTATTGTGTTGTGTTATGTTTTATATTATATTATATTAATTTTATTTTAATTTGTATACATATATGTATATGTGTATGTATATGTATATGTATATCTTTATAAGTATTATAATGTTATTTATTAAAATATTAAAAACAAAATAAGGAAATGAAATAATAAAATGAAAAACACAATGGCAATTGTGGCAGCCAGAAGATTATTATATTATTATATTATATTATATTATATTATATTATATTATATTATATTATATTAATTATATTATATTATTTATTATATTATATTATATTAATATTATATTAATTATATTATATTGTGTGTATATGTGTATACATATGCATATACATATATGTATGTATGTATATGTATATCTTTATAATGTAAGTATTATAATAAAGTTATTTATTAAAATATTAAAAACAAAATAAGGAAATGAAATGATAAAATGAAAAGCACAGTGGAAATTGTGGCAGCCAGAAGATTATATTATACTATACTATACTATACTATACTATACTATACTATACTATACTATACTATACTATACTAATTATATTATATTATATTATATTATATTATATTATATTATATTATATTATATTATATTATGTGTGTATGTGTATACATATGCATATACATATATGTATGTGTGTATGTATATGTATATATTTATAATGTAAATATTATAATATTTATTAAAATATTAAAAACAAAGTAAGGAAATGAAATGATAAAACGAAAAACACAATGGAAATTGTGGCAGCCAGAAGATATATTATATTATATTATATTATATTGTATTGTATTGTATTGTATTGTATTGTATTGTATTGTATTGTATTGTATTGTATTGTATTGTATTGTATTGTATTGTATTGTATTGTATTGTATTGTATTGTATTGTATTGTATTGTATTGTATTGTATTATATTATATTATATTATATTATATTATATTATATTATATTATATTAATTATATTATATTATATTATATTATATTATATTATATTAATTATATTATATTATATTATATTATATTATATTATATTATATTAATTGTATTGTATTGTATTGTATTGTATTGTATTGTATTAATTATATTATATTATATTAATATTATATTATATTATATTATTATATTATATTATATTGTGTGTGTATATGTATATACATATGCATATACATATATGTATGTGTGTATGTATATGTATCTATTTATAATGTAAGTATTATAATATTTATTAAAATATTAAAAACAAAGTAAGGAAATGAAATGATAAAATGAAAAGCACAATGGAAATTGTGGCAGCCAGAAGATTATTATTATATGATATATGATATGATATGATATGTGATATGATATGATTATATATTATATTAATTATATTAATTATATTATATTATATTAATTATATTATATTATATTATTATTATATTATATTTTATATTATATATTTTGTATTATGTGTGTGTGTATATATATGTATAATATACCTGTTATAATAAAGTTATTTATTAAAATATTAAGAACAAAATAAGGAAATGAAATGACAAAATGAAAAACACAATGGAAAAGGTAAAGGTAAAATAAAGAAATGACACAGCAAATAAAACAAAATCTGTGGGGGGGGGGAGAGGGAGGGGCCGAGGGGAGGAATCCAAGCACAGCCTCCTAACTGGGGGGCGGGGATCCTCGTGCCACCCCCCCCCCGGCTTGAAGGCAGCTCCCCTCAGAGATCCAGGCCAGGCCCCGAGGCAGCGACCCCCCAGGCCTTCCCGCCCTGCTCACTCGGAACACGGCTGCCCTCAGACTTGCCGCCGCTCTCCTCGCCGGGCTCCGCAGCCGGGCCTTGCCGAGGCGGGGATGGCAGCGGCCGCAGGGCAAGCACAAAGCGGAGCAGCTCGGGCGCGCTGACCGACTCCCGCGCCTCGAAGTCTCCGCCCAGGCAGTCGCCCAGAAGAGCCCCGAGAAGGCAGCCCCGGCAGCGGCTCCGCGTCAGCTGAAGCACCTTCGCCGCCATCTTGCGCAAGGGAGGGGGCGGGGCTTCTTTCCCGGCCCCGCCTCCCTTCCCCCCCCTCTTCTTTCCTCCTCCGGCGGCGCCAGGTGAGCCGCGCAGTCCCACCAAGCCCCGCCCACTCGCTGAAGCCCCGCCCCTTCTCCGAACTCTCTCGTTCGCCGGCCAGCCTCCAGTCCAGATGTGCCTCCCCGATAGCCAGATGGGAATCAGGGAAAGTTAGAAAACACAGTCCAATTTTTTGGTCCTCCATTAACGGAAATTATTATTACAATTCTTATTACTACTATTAAAAATTATTACAGGTGGTCCTCGATTTACAACCGTTCATTTACAACAGAGTCCCCAAACTTGGCAGCTTTAAGACTTGTGGACTTCAACTCCCAGAATTCTCCAGCCAAGTCTTCAAGTCCACAAGTCCACAAGCTATGCTGGCTGGAGAATTCTGGGAGTTGAAGTCCACCAGCTATGCTGGCTGGAGAATTCTGGGAGTTGAAGTCCACAAGTCTTCAAGTCCACAAGCTATGCTGGCTGGAGAATTCTGGGAGTTGAAGTCCACAAACTATGCTGGCTGGAGAATTCTGGGAGTTGAAGTCCACAAGCTATGCTGGCTGGAGAATTCTGGGAGTTGAAGTCCACAAGTCTTCAAGTCCACAAGCTATGCTGGCTGGAGAATTCTGAGAGTTGAAGTCCACAAGTCTTAAAGCGGCCAAGTTTGGGGACCCCTGATTTACAACCATTCATTTAGTGACCGTTCGAAGTTATGCTGTCCCTGAAAAAAAAAGCAACTTACGACCACTTTTCACACTTACGGCCATGCAGCATCCTCGAGGTCACAGGACCAAAGTTGGGATGCTTGGCAGTTGGTTCACATCAGTGGGGGTTGCCGTGTCCCCAGATTGCTTGTTGGACACCTTTTGCGGCCTTCAGACCAGCAAAGTCAAGGAGGGAGCCAGATTCACTTAACAGGCCTGGTTACTAACAACTGCAATGATTCGCTTAACAACTGTGGCAGGAAAAGTCGTGAAGCAGGACAAAACTCCACTTGGCAAGATAAATTTTGAGGACTACCCGTATTTTCCAGCATTTACGTGTTCTTTCTAGACTGTTTGCGCAACAAGATCCAATCTGGTTTAGTCTTCTGTTTGTGTAACTCTTTGTCAGTCAAGCTCCCGTGTATTCTTACTTCTTGAATTGTTTCCTTCCTCCTTACGTTCCCTTGGCAGATTCATATGAGTGAATTTATTTCCTGATTCCAACCAACCACTTCAACCTTACCCAGGGTCCCTGTGATCATTGGTGCTTTCTTGCAAAACCCATCAAATTTGGAAGACAAAAGTACTTCAGGATCCTGCTTAAGTAGACAAAATTAACCTCATCTTTAGAAAGGAGAGAAAACTCTTAAATGGGATGGAAATTCATGAGTTCCCCTCCTACAGATTTTTCTCCAGCACTTGGCACTAATGAAATGTCTAGCTGTGCACAAGTTGAAGCAAGCTTGTCAGAAATCTCAAGTAGCATCAAAAACCACTCCTGAATCTTAATGACTTGACAACACCAAGGGCAGCCTTTTTAATTAGTTATCCAACTTTTTTCCATGCAATATACCAAAGCTGTGAGAATCAAAAAAAGGGGAAATACACAACTCTGGGAAGGGGCAAAGAGAAGATGACTTGAGTCGTTCTAACCCAATGCAAACCGTAGCCTGGCTTGGTTGGAGATCAATCCTGCAAAGGTCTACGACATTCTCAGATATCCTAGGCCAGCTCCAGTTGCCGGCTTTTGAGGGGCGAAAGAGTGCGGTTGGTCGTGCGGTTGAAAGTGTCCACCTCTGGCACAAATTTCTCAGCCGGAACTGTCAGCTTTCGCCTGCCATCCATGCATTTGTTATCCAGCACCAGAGAGTTCATCTTGTAGGAAATATCGGTCTGGATGCGGTACAGGTGTTTATAGAGGGCATCCAAAGCATCCCTGCAAAAAGGAAGAGGAGATGGTTGCAGCTTCATTCCAGGTGAACTAAAAATTGCAAATCTTCCCACTTCAATCTTATTCTAACATTTACTGAGAGAAAAACAGGAAACATCTAAAACTAGTAAAGGGAGTGAGCAACACGATTTCCAACTGATATTGCAAGATCATCCCTTCCCACCATCACCAAAAAGCTCTTCCCCTTAAAGAGAAAAGTATGATGGACCAGAAGTTTTTTTTCCCCCATCGGAAGATTTCTTAGCTGATGACTATTTTACTAATACAGCTCTGTGAAGACAACATGTCTGTGAACACACTGCTAGCAGCTATTGTTTATCATGCATCTAGGGATAGTAGGACAAGCTTTTATATATCTCTCAAAATAGGTTAGACCAAATGAAATTGTTTGTTTCTTTGTTTGTTTCTTTGTTTGAGGTATGGTGGCTTTATGACACCAGAGATGGTTTCTGTTCTGGGAGTCAAGTCCTAGGACTGTGTGGCAGGGTGAGCTCCCATAACTCTCCTCGGCTTCTGTCCACCTAACAGTTTGAAAGTATGTTCTATGCAAGTAGATAAATAGGTACCACTTCAGTGGTAAGGAGACGAGCTGGTGCTCTGTGCAGGCAGGCAGTTTCCTAACAGCTCTGAACCTTCCTGGGTTCCCTCAACCAATGGGCCCTTTGTTGACACCGCAGGAAGAACTGCTCTTTGGTGCGAAGCCAGCTTGCCTAAGATAAATAGACTTCAACTCATCCTGGCTGGGGGATTCTGGGAGTTGAAGTACACACATATTAAAGTAGTCAAGCTTGATAAATACTGTATTAGATGTGGGACACCTTAGAAGCATGCAAGTATGTACTATAACAGGGCTGGTACCTTGGCAAGCCAAACTACTACTCTGCAATAGCACTGTGGTCTTCTGGCTATTGTAATAATGTCATATGCTAATAAATACTTATTTGTTTGTTTGTCTGTTTGTTTATCTTTTATGTCACCCATCTTACCCAGAGAAACCTCTAGGTGGCGTACAATCATAAAAACAAGATATGTATTGATTTGATTTGCAATCAGATTTAATTATTTCACAGGTAATTATTGCAGAGGTGGGCAACTGCAGCCACAGGGTCACAGACAGCCCACACATCATCTTTTTGCAGCCTTAGGCATCCCCTCTGACCGTTGCTGAAAACTGAACTCACAACTTCCTGCCATTTCTTCCTGTCAGAAGAAAATGCACAAAAACCACTAAAATCCTTAACTATATCGCAGTTGAAAAAAATAAAGTGGAAATAAAATCCAAATCGCGCAATCTCACTGACTTATTTTATATAATCTAGTTTGCTTTGTGGCCCTCCCTCAGCCTCCTCCCTTCCCCCTCCCTCCCTTCTTGTGCTTTGGCCATGTTATGGCTAAAACCTGAATCGTCTAAAAGCCACCAAATCACTTTGAAGACACAACACAAATTTATTAAGCACGCAAATAATTACAGTTTAGATCAGGTTCCCAGAAAAGCATTGGCCGCTTGCTGAGCAGCCCTGAGCAAAAACAGAACCACAGCTTACATACCTTTTATCTTACTACATTACAAAAACAAGACAAAGTCAAATGTGGTGTAAATTGACATAAGCCAAATCCCAAAATCACAGCTCCCCTCTGTTTGGAAGCTAAAGCCAAATTATTAACATATAATTGGCTTTGAATTAATACCATTATAGATCTGTCATGACTTCAGTTCAGCCAATGTTTTAACACTCTCCCAGACCACTGAACCCTTACACAATCTTCTTACTAGGGCCTAAAATTCCTATGTGTTTGCAGCTACATAAACAGGAGAGGTTCTCCATGTTTTTAAAGCATGTTGTATGCAAAACATTCATCAAGTTCATCATATTTACCGTTGGAACGTGTGGATAAGTCAATGTGTGGATAACCTGAGCCTTGACTTTTAACCAAAATACCACCACCCACAGATAATACGATCCTCAATGTTTTCATGGTTTCATTTTCACCGTTGGCTTATCTGCAGGTGGTACATTTTTCACATTATTTTGGTTAAAAATGCGAAGGTTGGTTTATGCACGAATAGTTGTATACACGGATATACACTGGATTTATATTGTATTCCTTTGAGTCAGTTTTTTTATTCCTCATGTCTGCCTAGACAAGTCCTTGCAATTATTTTGGCAAGATTTCAGAAATTGCTTGCCATTAACTTCTTCCTTGGAACGAGAGTGAGTGACTGGCTCAAGGTCCCCGAGCTGACTTTGTGCCTAAGGTGCAACTAGAATTAAAATACACACTACAACTTACTGTGACTGTGCCATTTTTTGCTTTAATGCAGCTATTGTGCCTTCTAGTTGATGAACTTCATCTGTTAATCCATGCTGAGCCTAGAGTTAAGGAGACAGAAAACAAGCAATTCAGGGTTCAGAAATAGCAAAGGCCAGACTGATTAGAGAAGTATAACTCTTTCCATATTACCACCTCCTGCTATAAAGAATTGTGTTCCGCTGTTGTGATCCGTCAGCAACCTGCGGACCTGGCAACAGAGTCAAGACAATGAGGAGGCTGGGGAGGAAGATGGGCCAGTTCTGGAGTCTGGGGAAGGCCCGGACGAGGGCTCTGCATTGGAGGCAGAGATGGGGCCAGGGCCATCTGGGAGTAATGCGCGGACTCTGGAGCCTCCAGAGGCTGACAGCAGAGAGGCAGAGGAACAGGAGAAACCTGTTCCTAGTGCACACATGCGCAGAGCTGCCAGTAGGCAAGAGCAGCTAAAAAAAAAAGGACAATATGAAAGTAAGGCCAGGAGATGATTGGCCCCTCCCAGAAGGCTTAAAAGAACAGCAACGGCTCTTGGGATCTTTGTAGGAAAGCAACATTACTACATTTGTTTCTTGTCAAAGTCTCTTGTTTCTGAACTTCATGAGGTTTTGCCAAGAGCCGAGGTGGCACAGTGGTTAGAGTGTAGTACTGCAGCTACTTCAGCTGACTGCTAGTTCAGCAGATCAGCGGATCAAATCTCACCGGCTCAAGGTTGACTCAGCCTTCCATCCTTCTGAGGTGGGTAAAATGAGGACCCAGACTGTTGGGGGCAATATGCTATTTAGCATACTGTCTTTGGTGTAAGCCGCCCAGAGTCCTCGGAGAGTGGGCGGCATAGAAATTTGACTAAATAAATAAATAAGTAAGTAAATAAAGCAATTGGCAGGGTGCCAAAGAAAACAAAGCTTGGGAATTAATTTGGACTAAGCTGAGAATGAAGTAATTCTCAGCTGTTCTAATAAAATATGTTTGTTTAGGACTGATTGTGTCTGGTAATAACTCCTTGGGCCAAGCTCACAACATCTGCAAGTGGTCTTCACCTTAAACTGCGGTCATAAGTCGAGGTGGCCGCGTGACTGGAAGAAACTTTACAGGCCTTTTCGTGGCAGTCATTAAGTGAACAAAGCAGTTATTAAGCAAACCCATTTATCTGTGGGTGTTTTTTTCTCCACAAAATGGCAAAAATGCCAGAAAGCGGCAGAAAACATCACAAAACATGGTCATGTGAACACAGAACACCATGAACAGTCTGACCCACCTGACATGTAGTCACATGACCATGGGGGGAGGGGACTTACAATGGCCAGGGTGTTTCATGGGCCATAAAGTATCACTAACAATAGCACTTAGACTTACATACTACTTCATAGTGCTTTACAGCCCTCTCTAAGCGGTTTACGGAGTCAGCCTCTTGCCCCCAACAATCTGGGTTGTGTTTGCCACCTTGAAAGGATGGAAGGCTGAGTCAACCTTGAGCCTGGTGAGATTTGAACTGCCAAATTGCAGGCAGCCGGCAGTCAGCAGAAGTAGCCTGCAATACTGCACTCTAACCACTGCGCCATCACGACTCATGTTCCATGGCCTTTGTAACTTCAAACAGTTGTTAAGCAATCAATTATTAAGTAAGGATTACCTGTACAGAGAACAGCCACCTCAATCTTCTTGCATCTAAATTAAGTGGACGCTAGGATTCATCCAAACTAGAATCCTCCACAAAAGCCCTTGTGACGTCCTTGGTGCTCTCTGACCTGGGTTGTTTTATTGCAGACATTTCATTACCAAACTGGGTAACTGTTGTGGTCTGCCAGCAGCCCGCGGAGCTGGCAGCTGAGTCCGACAGTGAGGAAGCTGGGGAGGAACATGGGCCAGTCCTGGAGTCTGTGGAAGGCTCGGACGAGGGCTCTGCTTCAGAGGCAGAGAAAGGGCCATCTGGGAGGTACGTGCTGCCTCCGGAGCCTCCAGAGTCAGACCTCAGAGAGGCAGAGGAACAGGGGGAGCCTGTTCCCAGTGCACACATGCGCAGAGCTGCCAGAAGGCAAGAACAGTTAAAACAAAAGGGACGACTCTGGAGTAGGGCTGGGAGATGATTGGCCCCTCCCATAAGACTTAAAAGAGGAGCAAAGGCACGTGGGCCTTTGCAGGAAGCAACGTTGTTAATTCTGTGCAGTTTAAAGCCTGAAGCTCTGTTTGATTCTGGACTCCATGTGGCGTTGCCAGTTAGGTCTTTGGCAGCGTGTCAAGGGAGATCAAGGTGGGTAATTATCAGCCTTATCCCGAAGGACTCTTTACAACTATTTGGGACTCATCTGTGAATGAACAGAATTCACAGCTGTTAAA
The DNA here is from genome assembly GCA_030761175.1 of Masticophis lateralis. Classification (NCBI taxonomy): domain Eukaryota; kingdom Metazoa; phylum Chordata; class Lepidosauria; order Squamata; family Colubridae; genus Masticophis; species Masticophis lateralis. The sequence continues at coordinate 8,999,983 of JAUDYJ010000009.1, read as the reverse complement.
ATAAAACAGGTTTTTGGGACTACTCGTGTGTTTTACTGTCTCAGGAAGCCTAGGTCAGAACAGTAACATCATCTGTGCACATCAAGAAAACAACCCAGCTCAGAAAGCATTAAGGACCACTCGGTTCAAACCTGAGCCACAAGCAGTTTCTTCTATTGGTATCTACATCTCTTTCATGGAAGTGCTATGCTTTCTCTCCACCTTCATGCATAATCACAAGGCCCAGTGCAATTGTTATTTCTAATCCCCACTATTGCCTTTCTAGAGCCTTAAAAGCATTCTCTACCTGGTCACGGCAAAGCTCCATGTTGGGACGGTAAGTCCGAGTCTCCAGGCGAGTGTGAGCCAATTTCAGATTGGCCATTTTCCTTCGGAGATCTTCCTCCAGACGGCGAATGTCCTCCTCCATGTCAGCAATTTCTTCCAACGTCTGGAAGAGACACAATCATGGCTTGCCTTCAGAAACACCATACAAATAGAGTGTAGAAAGCATGGGTGACCAATTCCCCAGTATTAGAATCCTGGCAATTCAAAAATCCTGCCAACTCCATGTAAAAGGCAGGCATGGGAATGGAGTTACAGCTCACCTTAGGTTGCATATTGCATGCAGGAGGTCCTATGGTAGAACCAAGGAAGATTTGGGCCAGACTTCAGGAGAAACTAATGCTACGTACGTAATATAAGATGTATGGAGCAGAGGTGGTATTCAGCAGGTTCTGACCAGTTCTGGAGAATTGGTAGCACAAATTTTGAATAGTTCAGAGAACCGGTAAATACTACCTCTGGATATATTTTATTTTTTGTTTATGTACACTGAGAGCATATGTACCAAAGACAAATTCCTTGTGTGTCCAATCACACTTGGCCAATAAAGAATTCTATTCTATTCTATTCTATTCTATTCTATTCTATTCTATTCTATTCTATTCTATTCTATTCTATTCTATTCTATTCTATTCTATTCTATTCTATTCTATTCTATCCCTATCCCTATCCCTACCCCTTCCCCTACCCCTACCCCTACCCCTACCCCTACCCCTACCCCTACTCCTATCCCTACTCCTATCCCTATCCCTATCCCACTTCAGCTCCCAGAATTCCTCAGCCAGCCATGCTGGGAGTTGAAATCCACAAGTCTTAAAGTTGCTAAGTTTGGAGACCCCTGGAGTACAGGAATATCCAGCGCTGCCTTCCCATAGGAGCATAATGCCATCTTCCCTATCCAGTAATTCAACAGTGGGCTAACCCTCTCTAGGGCACAATCTGGTTAAGATTCCTGAAATGTTGACAGTCTTACAGGTACAGCTTTATGCAGCCCTGGCATTACTATATATTTAGATCCAGTCTGGCACAGTGGCAGAAACTCCAAGTGGATGCACCCCGATTTTCTTTTCCCCTTAGGATGGCAATTAAATCACCCACAGAACATGTGCATCAGCTCATCTTTTTAGATTCTGGCAGGGAAGATGTCCTGCTTATCAGCTAAGGGTTTATGTCTGGGGGCTCCCAGGAAATGCATCTTCTCTGCTGTAGTACCTGCCACCCCCCACCCAATTAAATCAGCTCCATCCTTCTTGGTATTGTAGAAGACCCTCAACACCTTCATCCAGGAAGCTTCAGTTGCCTCTTGAAAAAGCACTTTGGGGACACTTCTGGAGGAAACCCCTTTTTAAGAAGGAAGTGTGGCATTTCTTCTGATGTTCTCTCATTAACAGCAGCCAGTGCAAGCATAAACTCCACTTCTCAAAGTTACTTTGTGAAGGAACTGGGGAAGTTCTTTCTATCATTTTTTTTTAAATAGCTAGAGATGAGTGATAGGGAGGGAGAGACATGGAAGTTATGATGATGTTGGCAGGAGAGCAACTGAGCAAGGCACAAAAAGTCCACAAGAATTAACCTAGCTTTTCTCAGCTACTTTCGAGTTCTTGTTTAAAATATAATTTATGACTGTATGACTGTAGCCATACTTTGTTTAATCCCCTGGACATCTCTCTGAAGTTAATCCATGTTACCAGCCTGGGAGGACCTCAGCTTGACCCAGATTCATTCTATACATGCAAACTCTGAAGGATTTCTTTACAAATTTGATCAGCCTCCTGCCCGAACTGAAGACTAACATTCTTTTCTTGCCATCTCAGCTCGTCAAGAGCTTTTTCCAGTTCATGGATCCTCTTCCGGAAAGCAAATTCGGTAGCCACACGTTGAGCTTCTAGCTCATTGTCGGTCTAGAAAGGAAAAGCTCAGGTCAAAAGAGTAGAGAGAGAAGCTGTAATTAAAGAAGTCTGAGAGATTTTCCTCCTTTATAGGGCTAACAGCCATTTTGCTTGTCCGCAGTTGGCAGTCTCCCTCTGGTGTGGTCAGAAATTCAAGATGGAAATCGCAACAATGCAATTGAAACTCTGCATATTTTTATGTAAATACACATTAGAAATGGGTGGAGCTTGCTTTGCACCATTACAGCTGCCATGATGAGGGGTTTTTTTCTACCATATCCTCATCAGGGGTGAAATGCTCCGAAGTCTGCTACTAGTTCGCTTCGCTACCGGTTCGCTTCGGGTGTGCATGTGCAGTCCGTGCCAATTATGCACTTCACGCGGAGGCGCACTGCAGGCGCTGCCGTGCAGTGCTGAAAAAGGAGGGTTAAGAAGCCTTTTCTAAGGTAAGTAGAACAATGAGGGGGTGGAACAGCTGTGCCGCATGATTTAGATTCGCAAGAAAGCAGGATTTCCTGCTTTCTAGCAAAACTACACCTCGCAGCACAGCTGATAGTCGTCTGAACCGGTAATATTTTTTTTTAAAAAAAATAATTTTTATTCAACATTTACATCTTTAACATCCTTGTTACATTTTTACAGCTTTCCGATACCGGAATCTTTGATAATATCTATTTTATCTTTTAACCAACTATATACACATACATTTTATATATTACTTACTACTTTCTATATTCACTACAATTTATACCTATCTATTACACAATAACTATTTTGCTCCTCTCTAATCTCTTATGTTTATACATTTATACATTAATTTTGGATTCTTTCTCCAGCCAGCTATACCGTCTATTCCATGTCTCGTAATAAATTGTTTCCTCTTGGTCTTTGAGTTCCATTGTTAATTTATCTGTTTCTGCACATTCTAACACTTCTTTTATGATCATCGTATTTGATGGAGCCGAACCAGTACTTTTATTACTACCGGTTCGGGAAAACCGGTCCAAACCGGTAGCATTTCACCTCTGATCCACATTTAATTTCAAGTGTTTCAAGGATATACCAGTTCTGTGAAATGAATTTGGCTGATAATGAGAACTGGCTGTATTCATTCAATGTACTGAAATTTCAAGCTGGGTTTTCACATCTAAACTAAGCATGATATATGTCCTAAATGCACATATCACTATACCTACCACTGTTCTTTTTAAAGCATTGACTGCAGGAATGATGCTATATCCATTTAAACATTGGGGAGAATTCCAAAAGAAAAATACACACATACACACATGTACACAATGTAATTTGTTCTTTTTTCTGAATTCTTTCTTTAGCCATAGATAGAACTAATACACAAACAATAATATTTATATATATTATTTATTTTATTTAGATCCTTCATTTTCCTCCACAACAATAACCCTGTGAGGTAGGTTGGGCTGAGAAAGAGTGACTGGCCCAAAGTCTTTCCGTTTCAATTATTATTCAGTTATTATCAAAATCACACATCAAAAAACAGGTCAAAAACAAGATTCTTCTTATTCCCAAATAGTATAATATAAGATAATGCACCCCTGTAGCATTTTTTTCCTGAAATTTTCAGAAAGGTTTCTGTAATGCCCCTCTAAAACTCTCTTATTCTGTTTCTTCTAAAGGTGAATTCCAAATACCGTATTTTCCGGTGTATAAGACGACTGGGCGTATAAGACAACCCTCCTCAGAGCCATTTAAGGCTCATCAGAGCCTTATGGGCTGGTCTGCCTGGTTACAGGAGAATGAGACCCGGCGTATAAGACGACCCCCGACTTTTGAGAAGATTTTTGTGTGTTAGAAAGTAGTCTTATACGCAGGAAAATACAGTATATAATTTAATGCTGTCCAATCCCATGTCTCAGTGTATCATTCTACTATCATAGGTTGGTGTTTTAACATTTTATCTTTAACTGAGAAGGCTTATGAAATGAAATGAAGAAAAAGGGTCTCTGTACAGCCTAAACTTTAGACACTGCTCCTATTACAGACAGAGGATATAGCTTGTATATTATTTGAATGCCAACTGGATTGGAGAGAGACAGAGAGAGAAAGAGGCAGGAGGGAGGGGAGGGAAGGGGGGAGGGAGAGAAAGAGAGAGACAGAGAGAGAGATTGGATTGCAGATTAGATCGGTGTTTCTGAAACTTGGCCATTTTAAGATGCATAGATTTCAACTCATGCTGGGAGTTGAAGCACACATCTTAAAGTAGTCAAACTTGATAAATATTGTATTAAATGAAAACTTTTGGGGATTCGTATCTTCAAGAAACATACAGGTAGTCCTCAGTTTACAACCATTCATGTATGGACTATTCAAAGTTACAACAGCACTGAAAAATGTGACTTGCAACTGGTTCTCATGTTTACAGGCATAGCATCCCCCTGGTCATATGAATAAAATTGGGGCATTTGGCAAAAGAGCCTCAGATAGCTCAACTGGCTAATAGCCTGTTATTAAGATTCAGCTGTCTGCATTTATTGCAAGGTTCGAATCGAGGCTCAAGGTTGACTCAGCCTTCCATCCTTTCTAAGGTAGGTAAATTGAGGACCCAGTTTGGCAATAAGCTGACTTTGTATAAAATATACAAAAGCATGAAGGCTATTGCTTAATGCATTGTAAGCCGCCCCGAGTCTCAGGAGAAGGGCGGCATATAAATCTAATTTAAAAAAACAAAACCAAACACGTGTTTAAAATTGTTGCCGCACTATCTGTGACCTTGGCTGGTTTCAGGTAAGGAAAGTCAATGAGAGGAAACAGATTCACTTAACAACTGCAGACATTCAATTAACAACTGTGATTTTAAAAAAAGGTTTTTTTTACTTTAAAGAAAAAACCATTTGAGATTAGAACAAGAGAATTTAAGAAAATAATTGGGAATTGTATTATGTTATACGAATTTAAATGTAGAAATATTGGAGTAAGATTGATACTTAATTGGTTTTTTTATTGAATACGTTTAATTGTTGAAATGTATTATCTGGAATAGTTGATAAAAGAATCATGAGTGATTGGAATAAGAGAATTTAAGGTAATAATTGGGGATTGTATTATGTTATGTGAAGTTAAATTTAGGGGTTCAAATTTTAAGGAGGGAAAAGAAAAAACGAACTCTACTAGGATGAGAAGTTAAGCTGAAGGGTAATATTGGTTTCTTAGAATTAGAGAGAATAAATGATATGAGAAAAATTATATATAAAATTGTGTTAAAAATGAACAAAAATCTGGATAAATTTAAAACTGGGCCAATATTCTATTCAGAAAAGATGCATTGTAAGTTTGTTTGTGTGTTTAAAAAATAAAAAAAAACTTTATAAAAAAAAAGATTGTGAAATCGGGTGCAACTCACTGCACAAGTATCATCCTTCACAATGGAAATTCTGGTCCCCAGTTCTGGTCGTAAATTGAGGACTATCTGTATTTCATGTCTAATCAGAACCCAAATGTTATCCATAACTCGACCCTTTATCTGAACAAAACAGTACAACTGAGATCCGCAGGTATGGATGTGATTGGGGTGAATTGCAGGAGGAGGATGCAGAAATATGATTTGTATTTCCTTTTAGTTCTGCCTTTTCCTCTACTCTACTCTATTTATTTATTTTGTCGAGTACATATTAGATAATATATATATATAAGTATAAGCATGAATGGAATACATAAAATGAATACAATTAAAGGGAACAGTAGGCACATTGATGCTCTTATGCACGCCCCTTACAGACCTCTTAGGAATGGGGTGAGGTTGACAGTAGACAGTTTTAGGTTAAGGTTTTGGGAGTTTTGGGGATGAGACCACAGAGTATGGTAGTGCATTCCAGGCATTAACAACTCTGTTTCTGTAAAGTCATCTTCACTTTGTTATACATGGTCTTATTACTGTTCTGTATGTTGTATTCTGATGCAGCCTAATGGCTAATCAATGAGCTCTTACTATTATTATTACTATTATGAAGTGGTTGAAACAATTTGCTTGCTGTTAAGTTATCTAGAAGCGAAACTATTATTAACCTGCGCAATGGTGAGAGCGATGGCCTCTCTCAACTCTGTTGAGGCTTTCATTTCTGTCTCTGCCCGATCCTTGTTGTATTGACTGAACTGGTCCCACTGCTCTGGTGTGATTGTTCTACAAAAGCCAAACATGTTCTGTTGGTTTGGTTCTTTAATTCAAATCCATGCCACTTTCAAGCAGACACCCTCTTTCCCTCACTCAAAATCCCCAAGATTAGACAGACAGGTGAAAAGAAAGTGTGCCCTGCAAGTGGCTAGAGAATAGAAGCCAAAACAAGAAATGAGACTTCTAAAATTATTGTATATAACATAGAGATAAATGTATATATGTATAATCAGAATGTATTATGTTATTATAACATATTATATATAATTTGTATAATGTAATACAATTATACTATTACTAGAATTATTAAAATTGATGATAAGGCAAATATTGAATTACATAAGCAGAATATACATGCTTGATGAACGTATCTGTTCTTTTATGTATACTGAGAGCATATGCACCAAGAAAAATGCTTTGTGTGTCCAATCACACTTGGCCAATAAAATTCTATTCTATTCTATTCTATGCTATGCTATGCTATGCTATGCTATGCTATGCTATGCTATGCCATGCCATGCCATGCCATTCCATTCCATTCCATTCCATTCCATTCCATTCCATTCCATTCCATTTCCCTATTCTATTCTATTCTATTCTATTCTATTCTATTCTATTCTATTCTATTCTATTCTATTCTATTCTATTCTATTCTATTCTATTTCATTCCATTCCATTCCTTTCCATTCCATTTCCCTATTCTATTCTATTCTATTCTATTCTATTCTATTCTATTCTATTCTATTCTATTCTATTCTATTCTATTCTATTCTATTCTATTCTATTCTATTCTATTCTATTCTATTCCTTTCCATTCCATTTCTCTATTCTATTCTATTCTATTCTATTCTATTCTATTCTATTCTATTCTATTCTATTCTATTCTATTCCATTCCATTCCATTCCATTCCATTCCATTCCCTCCATATATTCTATGTTCTGTTCTCTATTCCATTCCATTCCATTCCATTCCATTCCATTCCATTCCCTCCATATATTCTATTCTATTCTATTCTATTCTATTCTATTCTATTCTATTCTATTCTATTCTATTCTATTCTATTCTATTCTATTCTACTCTACTCTACTCTACTCTACTCTACTCTACTCTACTCTACTCTATTCTGATACGGAAAACTGTAAAATTATATCACATTGTTGTATTGCTTGTTTTTTATTCGGTTGTATTTGTATTCGTTTGTTTTCTTTTTCTTCTTTCTTTTGTACATTTGTTTTTTATGTTTAATAAAAACTATTTTTTAAAAAAGAAGAAAAGAAAGTGTGCCCATGTGCAAAATCAGCACAGGCATGTCAGAATGGGACAACTCACTATGGGCACCTTGCCGCAGGACCTCTCACCACAGCCAACTTGCTATGCCCCCGCAGGACAATTCAACCAATACAAAAGTGACATTTATTTTGATGGCCAATAATAACAAAAATAAAGTCAATACAGAAATACAAGAATTACTATAGTCACCAATATCAAAAGTAACTGAATGAAATGATTAATGTAGCGTTGAATTGACCTGCAGAGAGTTGTGCCACTATGAGATGGCTATGCCTACTTGTCCCATGACAAGTTGGCCGTGGCAAATTGGCCATGATGAGTTGACTTAGACCCTAGCCACGTAACATCACTTCTTTGCAAGGTTCACTAACCCTATCAGCTTCTGCGTCAGCTTCTGAGTGCCATTCAAGTAATCAGTCATCATCTGTAAACCCCTGTGTGGCACAGGACATGGCTTACTTCTGGGACTACCTCTAATAAAGTGGACCAAGATGGGGTCCCCTCCTGGGGCCTAGATGGGGTGGCTTTTCAGTTACTTTGAGGAATCTCTCTAGTGCTCAGCTGGCTCAGATTGAACCAGCCTTGAAGAAAGTCTTAAAAACATAACTATTCTCTCATTGTTTGGATATGGATGAGTAAGTTCTCAGCAGACAGTGGGTGAGTGTGAGCTAGATCATGTGTTATTGATTTGATTGTTGATCATTGTTTTTATTTATGCCCTTTTGGGTAAGTTGCCCAAAGTGGCATTGTTTGAGTTGGGTGGCCACATAAATCCAATTACACAAATATACAATATTTGATAGTTGGGAAAGTATGGGAAATCTGTCGAACTGGAAACAGGGCAGACCTGAGTCCTGTTGTACTTTCTCGTGCAAATCCTATCAAAGTGGAATGAGACACGATTACCAGGTTGAAGGAATTTTTGCTCAATGCCATAAAAGTCTGAATGAATGTAACTAAGGCATTATTAAGCACAGTGTGAAAATCTCACCCATTTATAAACTATACTTTTATGGGTTTTAATCAATGAGTGATATGTTGCTGTGTGTGCTGCCAGGGTTATCCATGGCTGGAAATAAAATAGAGAATCATAAAAATACCCAAAGACTTAAAATAGCACAGAAGAGAAGCTGCCTGAAACACACTGTAGAACAATGGATGGATTCCCACCAGGTACCATATATATAGAAATCCCATTTGCCATTTGAATGGAACCAAAAGGAAGTCAGATTAATTCACCTGAATGGCACATATTCATTCATTCATTCATTCTTTGTCAGGCTTTCCATCTCTTCTTTCTAGACCAGAGGTCTGCAACCTTAAACACTCAAAGAGCCATTTGGACCCATTTCCCGCAGAGAAGAAAACACCAGGAGCCACAAAACCCTTCCTGTGCCTGACTTTTTTTTGAGCAGCCACAAAACTAGCATATGTAGTTGAAGTAAACATTCTGTTTTCTTCTGAAACTTTTCTTTTCTTGGATTTATCCATGGTTGGCCTACCTGGGGTTGAAAAGCTCAATAAATCTCATGCTGGTGGGTGTCGCACATTGGCGGTTGTGACGCATATTTTGAGTGACAGGGAGCCACAGCAGTGGGGTGAAAGAGCCACAGGTTGCTAACCCCCGTTCTAGAATTTAATCTTACCCAGTTGGCAGCCGAGTGGGGTTGACTTTGTAGGAGATATTGGGAGAGTTGACACTGAGAGAAACACAGGTCTGGTCGATCTCCAGGGCTTCCTTCTTCCCTCGGTGATCAAAATTTAACTGCTGCCTGGCCTCCTGCAAGAGGCTGAGAACAATAAACCAAGACTGTATTAGAACAAGATAATCTTTGTCTTCATGAGACACAGTTCATGAACCTACCTTAAGATCCCCATAACTATGTTCTTCTTGCCCCTTAGAATTTTTTTTGACTCACCAGAGCTGCTCAAAACCCTCACTGACTTTCTGCTGAAGGTCTCTCTTGATGGCATCAATCACTTCCACTTCCTTGTGCAGCTCATCCTCCACATGGTCCTTCACTACATCAATGGCTCGGCGACTCTCCCGGTAAGTGAGATTTTCAATGGCCACATCCAACGGCAGGTTCTTAGCTTGGAGGGCACGTTCTGCTGCCTCCTTCATCTGAAAAGGGAGGTTCACAATAGAGTAAGCAGGAGAAACAGACAGCCCTCCAAGGATCAGCCAGAACCAGGTTGGAGAGAATAGACTCATTCAAGTTTCTGTGGGGATGACCGTATTTTTCAGAGTATAAGACACACCAGAGTATAAGACGCACCTATCTTTTTTGGTGAGGAAAACAAGAAAAAGAAATCTCCCTCTGCCCCTGAGCAATTTTGCCTGGTTGCAGCAAACAGCCTGCCCTGCGCAAAACAGCTGAGAGCAAATCAGCTGAGAGTTGGGAGGCTGATCCAATCAACTTGTGCTAATTAACCTGTGCTGAAGCCGAAAGGAGCTGTTTTTTCTTGCTGTTTGCTTGGAAGGAGGTAACTGCTGTGAGGCAGAGGCCAAAGGGTGGCAGCTAGTGGGTGGACGGGGCTACATTTGGTGTATAAGATGCACCTAAATTTCCACCCCCTTTTAGGGGAGAAAAGGGTGCGTCTTATACTCTGAAAAATACGGTATTTGCTGAGGCTCAGTTTATACTTGTAGATAAGTCTCATGAATTAGTTCACTGCACAATGAAGCTCAGTGTTAGGAACAACATTCTAATGCAGAGGTCTTCAAACTTGGCAGCTTTAAGACTTGTGGACTTCAAAAAAATAATACTCAACAATGTTGCATCATTTCATCCCTGCTACTTCCCTCAGACTTTCCCCAAAATTTAGCACTGGCTCCAATCCACAACCAGTCTTTCCTACCAGAAGTGTGCAAATGCTCTGAGCTTAAAGTGACCAGTTCTGAGAAAACAGTGGCTCACAGCAGTAGTTTTTTTAGCATGAAGTTTTCCCTTATGACCTGTTTCAGAAGGAATACAGGATTTGGTTTCGTGTTGTGTCTTTAGAATGAACTGCAGAACTTGGCAGATTTGCTACTAGTTTCCTGGAGAATGGGATGGGTTGGGGAAGACATGAGTCCGTCACGTACTTGAGTCAAGCTATTGATTTCTGTGTCAAGGTCGGTGAGGCACTTATCCAGAGTTTCTTTCCATCGATTGACAATGTCAAGACGCTCATTAAGACGGGTGCGGTTGTCGTACTCATCCCATTTTGTCTGGGGAAGGAAAAAAAAAACCTCAAATCACTATTCAGATAGCTCAGTTCTTGAGAAAGTGACAGGATATAACCAAAGACATGTATTAAATAGAGAATGTGGCCTCTAAGGATAAAATGTTCTAGCTCAACAATGGCTACCAACCTGCCTTCCATTGAGGACCTGTATACTGCATGAGTCAAAAAGAGGGCTGTGAAAATATTTACAGACCCCCCCACATCTTGGACATAAACTGTTTCAACTTCTACCCTCAAAATGTTGCTATAGAGCACTGCACACCAGAACAACTAGACACAAGGACAGTTTTTTCCCGAATGCCATCACTCTGCTAAACAAATAATTTCCTCAAACTAGTTCTATCAAACTATAATTTCCTCAAACTAGTACTATCAAACTAGTTACTAAGTCTGCATTACTATTAATCTTCCCATCGTTCCTATCACCCATCTCCTTCCACTTATGACTGTAACCCTGTTGCTGCTACCCTTAAGATTTATATTGTTTACCTATGACTATTATTAAGTGTTGAACCTTATGATTCTTGACGAATGTATCTTTTCTTTTATGTATACCAAGAGCGTATGCATCAAGACAAATTCCTTGTGTGCCCAATCACACTTGGCCAATTAAGAATTCTATTCTATTCTATTCTATTCTATTCTATTCTATTCTATTCCATTCCATTCCATTCCATCCCATTCCATTCCATTCCATTCTCCACTCCTCTCCATTCTATTCTATTCTGCAGTAAAATGCTTGAAGATGACAGTCCCTTAATGGTAGAGTTCTTAGCAAGCCTTCTTTCCTTGATCTTACTACACAGATGCAGCTTCAGTCCAGAACAGGTGGCCTTGGAGGTATGGAGACCTTGCCAAACCAACCTTTAAAAATGACAACCAGCCAAATTGCCAGAAGGTATTTGGCAGCAAGTGCAGCACTGTGTAGATGCATCCATAAATACCTGGATTGCATCTTCTAAATGGCCTTCAAGGTCCATGTAAAGTGAGTTGCTAAAATCCACAATGAGAGGACAAGAACAAGAGTGATAGTCAGCAGAGCCTCCTGTTCCAGCAATGGCCACACTTGTACAAAGGCTTTCATAACCATGGCGTCCATCTGATATACAAACAAGAGCCAAGTGGGCCCAGAGTGCAAGCCACTTCTGTTAACTTCTTTTTCTCCTTCCAGACTCTAATGGTCTCCATGATGGGATCTCAGTATTTTGCTACTGATAGCATTATCAGTTTCATTTCAGCATTTTCAATTCATTCATTCATTCATTCATTCATTCATTCATTCATTCATTCATTCATTCATTCATTCATGTTCTATAATTTCCCAGAATTTGAAATGGACATCTAACCTTAGAACCATCATTAAAAAGGCATAGCAAAGAATGTTGTTCCTGCGTCAACTCAAACTGCCCAAGGAGCTGCTTTTACAGTTCTACAAGAGGAATTATTGAGTCTGTCATTTGTATCTCTATTATTGTCTGGTTTGGTACACCAACCAACAGGACAGGTAAAGACTTCAATGGATAGTTAGGACTGCAGAAAAACACTATTGCAACCAGCCTGCCTTCTATTGAGGACCTGTATACTCCACTGGTTAGAAAGTGGGCTGAGAAACTATCAGCAGACCCCCTCAGACATGTTTCAACTCCTCCCCTCAGGATGCCACTATAGGGCATTGCATGCCAAAACAACTAGACATTTATGTCATCATGTCATCACTCTGCTGAACACTTAATTACCACAGTATTGTCTTATGTCTAAAGAGATTTAGCCAAGTAGTATGGCTATATTATTATTATCCTTCTAATCTTTTCTGCTGCATTCTCCTATTGATATCTTATGAATATATTACTTTGTTGTTTGTATGTGCATTGAGAGCTTCTGTACTGGAAACAAATTCCTTGTGTGTCCAATCACGCTTGGCCTTTAAAGCTATTCTATTCTATTCTATTCTATTCTATTCTATTCTATTCTATTCTATTCTATTCTATTCTATTCTATTCTATTCTATTCTATTCTATTCCATTCCATTCCATTCCACTCCACTCCACTCCACTCCACTCCACTCCACTCTACTACTCTACTACTCTATTGCTCTATATTCTATTATTCTATTCTATTCTTTCTATTTATATTCTATTTATTCTATTCTTTTATTTCAGTTTCAGTTTCAGTTTCTATTCTATTCTATTCTATTCTATTCTATTCTATTCTATTCTATTCTATTCTATTCTACTCTACTCCACTCCACTCCATTACTCTACTACTCTATTGCTCTATATTCTATTATTCTATTCTATTCTTTCTATTTATATTCTATTTATTCTATTATTTTATTTCAATTTCTGTTTCTGTTTCTGTTTCTGTTTCTATTCCATTCCATTCCATTCCATTCCATTCCATTCCATTCCATTCCATTCCATTCCATTCCATTCTATTCTATTCTATTCTATTCTATTCATTCTATTCTATTCTATTCTTATTCCTCTTCCTCTTCCTCTTTCTATTCTCAATTTATATACTGCTCATCTCACAAATGAGCGACTTTGGGCAGCATATTCATTTCCTGCAGATCTTCACAGATGCCCTGGAACAGTTACTGCCTTGTTTCTCAACCTCAGCAAGTTTAAGACATGTGGACTTCAACTCCCAGAATTCCCCAGCCAGCATTTGCCCACCTGGTTATTTGTTTCATTGCGAAGGATCCGGGCTTCTTGCCTGATTTGGTGGGAAGCAGAGCGTTGGCGCTCAGCATTGGTCGAGAGGAGGTCAGAATTGATATGCCAATCTGGCAGTGTGAATCTCTGGCCTGGCTTTAAACTCAGAGTTGCCATGACGGTTTCCTGCTTTATAAAAAACACACACACAAGAAAAGCATATTGATTACAGTCAAGCCATGGTTTGTTTACATTATGGTTTGTAGCTAAGATGTGGTTTACTCAAACTTTAGTTTGTTGAAGAAACCCATCTTGCAAATGAGCAAAGCCATCATTGTTTGTTCTCCTCCTGCTTATCCTCCTCCTGCTTCCTGGTTCCTTGACAGGCATTTTTTTAAAGGCATTATTAAATATTTCACATAAGGAAAATATGAAACCTTGTTTTTACAGACATGAAACTTGCCTTATTTTAAGTGCATATGTGAAACTGGTGACGTGCCAATATTCTTCAGCGTATCAACTTAATGGCAAGTAGTATATTCAAGACAAAGCTGTTGTTAATCATCGGTTCAAATTTGGCATGCTCAGTTGGAATAATGGAAGAGAAATCTGTTTATTTTCTATATTTTGCAGTTCAGTTCTCTTATCGGAAGATCAGCAGATTAGTAAAAAGAATGTCTAAACATGCATTAATTCAGGAATGCAGTGTGCAAAACCAAAAGAAAAGTCTATCTTTCTCTCTTCTCTTTGTGTGTGCGTGTGTGTGTGCACACGTGTGTGTGCAGGGTGTGTAGCAGTGATGGGATTCAACCAGTTCGCACCATTTCGGGAGAACCAGTTGTTAACTTTCTGAGCAGTTTGGCAAACTGGTTGTTGGAAGAAATCATTAGGGCAGAGAACCGGTTGTTAAAATTATTTGAATCCCACCACTGGTGTGTAGCTATGTGTGTATGGGGAAAAGCAGGCAAAAAGCTACTGACACTGGGGGAAAACTTCATGCAAAAATCAAGACAAAATGAATCTAAGGGACACAAAATCAGAAAAATTGTCTAGAAAGTGTATAGGTATTTCAAATGTATGTTGGAAACACAACACAGATGGTTATTTTATCATACCCGGTGGACTTCTAAAACAGCCAGAAAACTTTGGGTTCAAATATATAGAAAGGTAATAAAGAATTTTTTCAACATCAACTTTAAACTGAAGCCAAACCTTTTTCTTTCTTTTTTTTTATTGGGATTACTGGACAGTCAATTAAAAATGAGTCACACATTACTGTTTTATTTTTAATATGATCCCTGCTGCGAGATTTCGATATGAGTAAAAATGGAAAAACTCTGAAATGTCCACAATAGAGAGGAATGCATAGTGAAAGTGACAGATATGGCAAAATTAACTTGCTTGGTTAGAGAAAGATCATTACCACATTTATTCGTGACTGCAAATCTCTTATGGCCTTTTTGCTGAAAAAAGAGAGAAAAATGAACTGGTGATTTATGGGTCCGATGATTAGAAAGGGCAGCATAGGGAAAAAAGGACATTATGAGCTAACCGTGGAGAGAGAAGATAAAATATAAACCTATTTATAACAGCTGTTAAGAAGACCAGAAGCTGCTTCTTTAGAATCTTTCTTTTCCTTTCCTTTCTTTTTTCTAGATTTCTTTTTCACTTTTCTTTATTCTTCTTTAATTCAAACATTTTTCATTCTGTTGAAAAACTTCTTTCATAAAAGTTATTTATATAAAAAAAAAGGAATGGGGAGGAAAAAAGCAATATAAATAGATACAGCCATCTCATAGATTCAGCCATGCCACAAACAGAGCTCATGAAAGGCCCCCAAAATAAGACCCTGTCTTATATTTTTTTGAACCCTGAAATAAGCACTTGGCCTTATTGCCATGCGCTCAAAAGCCCGATTGGGCTTATTATCGGGGATGTCTTATTTTGGGGGAAACAGGGTATTATTATTAATAATATTGTATCTTTCAATTTATATTTTTTATTTGTTTCCTAGCAAAATTTGATAGCTTATTAGTAACTTTGACTATCACTAAGTGTTGTATCTTTTTATTCTTGTTGAACGTATTTTATTCTCCTTATGTACACTGAGAGCATATACACCAAAGACAAATTTCTTGTGTGTCCAATCACACTTGGCCAATAAAGAATTCTATTCTATTGTTGTCATTATTAATTTACTAGGCATTCAACTCCAGTCAAGTTTGGGTGGCATACAAAACTAGGAAAAAATATATATTAAAACATCTAAAAACATAAAATCAGTCAGACAGCAGGTTAGAAGAGCAAGGCTCAATCTCGGTGACTTTAAGATTGGATGAATTGCAACTCCCAGAAGTCCCCAGCCAGCATGAAGTTGGGGAATTCTGGGAGTTGAAATCCACCCATCTTAATCTAAGGTTGAGAAACCCTGGATTAGAAGATGGAAAGTTTTTTTACAGTTATGTTCTGCTGAAGAAGGAATGATAACTCTAGATGATTTGGGATATTGGGGTAGAAAGAAGAAGCTTTTCTCCCCTAGTTTGGGCACCCTCAACTCACCTCCTCTGTTCCACTTGGCCTCTGCTTCCTGCAGCTTTCTTCTGTTATCAGCAAGGTTGCTAAGCACACTTTAGGAGGTTGCCAGGCAACCACACACTCTGGGAACCAATAAGAAAGCATCTCCTGCAACTGTTTACAAAGGAGGAGCAGGGGACCATGGCAACGATGAGATGGTAAGGAAAGGCTTCAAATAGTGGAATCTGCTCTTAGGGCATTATTTTTTTTTTTAAAGAAGGATAATTTATTTCAAGTGGGAGAGTTGCAATAAGAAATGAGACTTTTTAAAAAGGAAATGTTACAGGATTAAAGAATGCATTGCCATAAGGTAAAGGTAAAGGTTCCCCTTGCACATATGTGCTAGCCGTTCCTGACTCTAGGGGGCGGTGCTCATCTCCGTTTCTAAGCCGAAGAGCCAGTGCTGTCCGAAGACATCTCCGTGGTCATGTGGCCGGCATGACTCAATGCCAAAGGTGCACAGAATGCTGTTTCCTTCCCACCAAAGGTGGTCCCTATTTTTCTACTTGCATTTTTTACGTGCTTTCAAACTACTAGGTTGGCAGAAGCAGGGACAAGGAACGGGAGCTCACCCCATTACGCGGCACTAAGGATTCGAACCGCTGAACTGCCGACCTTTCGATCAACAAGCTCAGCATCTTAACCACTGAGCCACCACATCCCTTGTATGCATTGCCATACAGAACTCTCAATTGATCCTGGTTTTTAAAAATGTGTAACTTTTGTGTTTCACAATTCAACCCAGAGCGACAAATATTTTCTTCTATTGACAGTTTTTCAATCTGTGTTGGTGATTTTCACGTTGTCCTGTATTATTCATGAGCAGTGTGTATTTTGCATGTGCATTTTCCTTAAATTAATCCATGGCAGCTATAAATAATGTGAAGACATCCATCAATGGAAGAAATTCAGACTGCTGTACACAGAAAATGAGAAAATAGCAGTGAGTGAGAAGAGAAGATTAATAGTAGTGCAGACTTAGTAACTAGTTTAACAGTGTTGAGGGAATTATTTGTTAGCAGAGTGATGGCGTTCGGGGGTAAAACTGTCCTTGTGTCTAGTTGTTCTGGTGTGCAGTGCTCTATAGCGTCGTTTTGAGAGTAGGAATTGAAACAGTTTATGTCCAGGATGCAAGGGGTCTGTAAATATTTTCACAGCCCTCTTTTTGACTCGTGCAGTATACAGGTCCTCCATGGAAGGCAGGTTGGTAGCTATTGTTTTTTCTGGTATGGTCAGTCAAGAGAAAGGAAGGATTAGGGAAGATATGATAGCAGTATTCCAGTATTTGATGTGCTGCCACAAAGAAGAGGGGTCAACTTATTTTCCAAAGCACCAGAGGGCAGGACAAGAAACAATGAATGGAAACTAAACAAGGAGAAAAGCAACTTGGAATTAAGAAGAAACCTCTTGCAATACCCAATTCAGCCACCAGGGGAAAAGTGGTTCACTACATTGCTCTGTTTCCCAATGAACCCACAATACCTCAGTGAGCCACCAGGGGCAGTATGTTCAATACATTGTATTGTATTCCCGATTGTGGTATCACAATCCACCAAACAGTAATTTCTCCATCTATCAAAAATGTCTCAGAAACCATCAGTGACTTCTTAATAATCAGTGGCAGCCAAACACTGTGACACTTTTATAAATTCACAAATCTTTCAGCCATAATTTCATCTAGGAACATATAGACATTTTAGACCAATGCAGATCTTCTACCAGGTGTAAGACTTACTGTCCATTGTACAGTGGCTCCCTGAGGACATCTGGGTGTCATTCATAGTGCTGTAAATTATTTCAAGGCACAACTCAGGTTATTTGAGGGACTGTCTGTCTTCCATGGTTTCTGTCTGTCTTCTCTGTTCTCATAGAAATGGCATTGTGTAGGAGAGGCTGGGGTGGAGCAGCAAAATGCACAATCAGTTTAGAATCCTTGCATGGCCACAAGAGATCCATGCCCAATCCCCCTTGAATTCCACTGACCTTTATCTACTGCCAATTTAGCGCTTCCTGTTAGTTGAGAAGATTATTGTATATAGACTTCAATAAATCGTTTAAGTTGCAAACTACACAAATGGTCCTGATTCTTTGCGCCTGGTAGTGCAATCCAATTTATTTTAAGCAATGACATCTGATGTATCCCAGGAAGTAGGTCTTCTTTGCCATAGTGTCTGCTCTAGGAACAGTGGTGGGATTCAAGTAACTTAACAACCGGTTCTCTGCCCTAATGATTTCTTCCAACAACCAGTTTGCCAAACTGCTCAGAAAGTTAACAACCGGTTCTCCCGAAGTAGTGCGAACTGGCTGAATCCCACCACTGTGTAGGAACCTTCACACCAGGAGTGAAATCCAACAGGTTCTAACAGGTTCTGAGAACCAGTAGCGGACATTTTGAGTAGTGCAGAGAACCGGCAAATACCACCTTTGGCTGGCTCCAAAGTGGGATGGGAATGAAGATTTTGCAATATCCTTCCCCTACACGCGCACCAAGGCATGCCCACAGAACCGGTAGGGAAAAATTTTAAATTTCACCCCTGCATCACACCATCCAAAATTTGAATGGCGCAGTTTGACTGGCCTTTCTTAAGATGGTGAAGACCTGGGCTCGTCCCCCCCAGGAATAAGATATATTTTGTGGTGAGCCCATCTGGTTGCTTTGGTTTAGGTGTTACTCAGTGATGATAAATTGGGTTGTTGTTTCAACAGATTTACTCTGTTTTCTATTCTTTGTCAGCTGCCCAGAAGATCATGTGTCAATATACATTCATATAGTCATATACATTCAAAGAATAAACGCATACCTACCTACCAAGAATCCAACAATTCAACTTTGAGTTATACATATGGTCCACTATTGTTACACTTAAGTGAAAGCCAACTGAAATCAAATCCAGTCTACCCACTATCTATGTGAGCATATTCCTGTGTACCACTCAACCCAAGTACAATTCTAGCTGGGCCCAGAAAACGTTTCATGTTCCTTCTGTAAGCCACGATTTCCAACCCAAAACAGCTGAGCTCATCAAGTAGGTCAAGCCAAAACCAAAACCAGATGCATTTTGACTTAACGTGTTATGTGACCTAGTACGAATATATCATCTATCGTCAAGGATCCTGAGCTATATTCAACTTAGAAGAGCTGGGCTATTTTGAATGACCAGGAACCTGGTGATGACATGCTCTTGCTGTAGTCAGGAAAAGCTATCACCAAGCAGTTGATGGATGACATGGGCTACAGCCTCCCATGACAGCACTTTGGCTGTCATGGAAGGCTGGTTGGGAGCGTAGCTGGTTCCTACAGATAGGCGAAGTGACGCTGCCTCTATTAATAAAAGTGAGAGATTGCAAATTCATCCCCAGCCTGTACTTAATAAGGTTACCAAGCACTTGTCCAAACCAAGGGACTCAAGTTGAGTGTTGATTTGTAACAAAGACAAGCATCTGTAGAATTTGGATTCTGAACCCAGAAGAAATAATAGCGTCGCTAGCTAGCAAAATAGATTTTGCAGATGGAAGAGGCTTTGCAAACAGGGAAATTCAGATTTTGGCATCTACAGTGTTGGGGGGGGGGAAATACCCTTGGGACTGCCCACGCCAAAGCCAGTGTGGTCTTTGGCAAATTAGGTCATAGATATCCAACACCATAAGAAATGTAACACATCAGGAAAGAGCATGGACTGTTTTGGCTAAAGACTACATTTCAACAGGGTTAATCTGTTGGCGCTTTTTTCATGGAGGATGGGGCATACTAAAAACAAAGGGGCGTGCATCTCTCTTCAAGCAACATGTCTCATCGCATTATTTCCAAGCCAAGCAGCTGCATCCGTACACTGCCAATTTTTGAATGACTGATGGATTGATATGCCATCAAGTTGTTTTCCTAGCAACCACGGAGATAGATTTTCTCCGTGAGATCTGTCTCTAACCTGATCTTTCAGCTCTTCCAATGGTGTACCCATCACACTATAATTATCCATCCACCTTGCTCCTGGTCACCCTCTTCTTCTCTTTCCTTCCACCTTTCCCAGCAATTGAGCCTTCTCCAGAGACCTAGGTGTTCGTATTACATGTCCAGAGTAGGTTAATTTGAGACTGGTCTTTTCTGCCTCGAGTGGATCGAGTTCTTTAATGATTGATTGGTTTGTTTTCTTGCCTGTCCATGAAATTCTCAGGAGTCTGGTAGCACAGACCTATAGATCTGTTGAAAGGCATAAACTTTTAAGAACTATCCAGTAAGTTTTAGGTTTGTTGTTGTTAGTTGTGAAGTCGTGCCTGACCCATTGCAACCCCACAGACAACGTTCCTCCAGGCCTTCCTGTCCTCTACCATCCTCTGGTGTCCATTTAAGCTCACGCCAACTGTTTCAGTGACTCCATCCAGCCACCTCGTTCTCTGCTGTTCCCTTCTTCTTTTGCCCTCCATCGTTCCCAGCATTAGGCTCTTCTCCAGTAAGTCCTTCCTCATCATTAGGTGGCCAAAATATTTGAGTTTAATCTAAGTTTCAGGTGATCTCAAACTATTTCAAGAAAAATAATGGGTTTTTACAATTGAGAACATACTTGTGGTCTGTCTCACCTGCATCTGCCTAACCAAAATGTCATCTCCTCTTTTTGCCCATCCTCACTGCCTCATTCTAACTTAAAGGTAAAGGTAAAGGTTTCCCCTCGCACATATGTGCTAGTCATTCCTGACTCTAGGGGGTGGTGTTCATCTCCCTTTCAAAGCCGAGGAGCCAGCGCTGTCCGAAGACGTCTCCGTGGTCGGCATGACTCAATGCCAAAGGAGCTCAGAACGCTCTTCCCTTCCCACCAAAAGTGATCCCTATTTTTTTACTTGCATTTTTTACATGCTTTCAAATTGCTAGGTTGGCAGAAGCTGGGACAAGTAACAGGAGCTCACCCCGTTACACGGCACTAGGGATTCGAACTGCTGAACTGCCGACTCTTCGATCAACAAGCTCAGCATCTTAGCCACTGAGCCACTCGATTGCATCCAATGAAGTCAGTCATAGCTCATCCCAGGGGGGATCCAGAATTGTCCATCTATTGCTTTTAGCCCATCCATCCATCCTTGCATCCCTGGGCCTGGTGCCTGGTGCCAAGAAAAACAAGACAAGGCACCAAGGACCCGTCAGACTCCGATCTGATCCAGCTGCTTCTTTGAACCAGAAGACGAGAGGGAGGAGAATGGGATCTGGATTTCATCACAGCCTGTAGCGTTGGGCCCTGTCCATCAAGCCACTCCCCGGTTAGACAAATGAGGTTAGGAGGAACATCAATGTCAATGAAGGCAGTGGCTTCCAGGGCCACGCAGGGAGGAGGCTTTATCCCAGCTAGGGTATTTTGAAAAATCAGAGCGATGGAGACATTTCATTCAAAGCAGGGCAGTGAATGATTTAAATGATTTAAATGGAGTTCAGGGTTTCCTTGCCTGCTGTATTTTCTGCGCTTTTGACCACAAAAGACACGAGGGCAGTAGGGATGGGAAATCCATCAGAACAAACGCCGTGCTTCTTTTTCCCCAAGTCATGAAATGTTGAAAAGCTCTCCTTTTGAAGTTGTCCTTGAGAAGTCTGCTTTAGAGAAGAGCTCGTCTCCCGTAGACAGCCGGAGGATGAGGTTCATGCTGAAGAAGCCATAGGATGATGGTGGGTTGGGAACAGTGGTGAAATTCTGAACTGGTCTGCTACCGATTTGCAGGCTGGGCATGCACGCTGTGTGCCAGGCATGCATGACACACATGCATGCATGCGCAAGTCTTAAAAGTTGCCGAGGTTGGAAATCCTTGCTCTAAAAAGAATATTGGCCATAGTGATAGGAAAGACACGAGTTAGAGATGGGAAACAGTGACCACCAGCTCACTAAAAAAAATGCCATAAGTACAGTGATGATGGTGTCATCATAGGAGGAAAGCTGCAGGTCATGAAAGCATCTGCCTTTAAAAAAAAAAATGTTGGTTGGAAAAGTGCTACCAGATTCCTGATTTAAATGTGATGGTGAGGAACTGTCTAATAAATCCTTACTTGAAGGTGTCAAGGGTTAGCTAAAGAACTTTGTGGAAGACACTATTTCAGTCTTGCTCTACCTACTCTTTGTCCAGTGTGAATTCATTCCCTCCCACTGACATTGCTCTTGGCTTCCAGCTTTTTCCAGGTAAAGCCCCCATGTTTTCTTTTTTTAAAAAAATTTGATTTATATGCCGCCCTTCTCCGGAGACTCAGGGCGGCTTACAATGCATTAAGCAATAGCCTTCATACTTTCATATATTTATACAAAGTCAGTTTATTGCTCCCACAAACTGGGTCCTCAATTTACCTACCTTAGAAAGGATGGAAGGCTGAGTCGACCTTGAGCCTGGTGAGATTCAAACTTACAATAATTGCAGACAGCTGGTGTTAATCACAATGATTTAGTCTGCTGAGCCACCAGGCCCCTATAGATTTGCAAACTGAGCTTAAGAAATTTGCAAAACCGAGGTGGAACAAAAAAAAAAGAGAGAGAGAGAGCACATTTTCCCAGTCATAATTTATGACTTCCTTTGGGCTCCTTCTGAGAGCCCTTAGCTCAGTGTTTCTCAACCTTGGTAGCTTGAAGATGGGTGGCAGTGCTGGCTGGGGGATTCTGAAAGTTGAAGTCCACCCATCTTCAAGCTACCAAGGTTGAGAAACACTGCCTTAGCTGGAGAAAAGAGATTTCTGACTTTTTAAAAAAAAATTAGATTTATATGCCGCCCTTCTCCGGAGACTCAGGGCGGCTTACAATGCGTTAAGCAATAGCCTTCATACTTTTGTATATTTTATACAAAGTCAGTTTATTGCCCCCACAAACTGGGTCCTCAATTTACCTACCTTAGAAAGGATGGAAGGCTGAGTCAACCTTGAGCCTGGTGAGATTCGAACTTACAGTAATTGCAGACAGCTGGTGTTAATCACAATGCTTTTAGTCTGCTGAGCTATCCAGGCTCCTCGTTGGCATCTTGCCAATCTTTGGTTGCAATTACATTCCCAGCAGACCTTGCAGAAATCAGGCGGTCATTCATGCTGGCTGGGGAATTCTGGGAGTTGAAGTCCATACATCTCAAAGCTGCCAAGGTTGAGGTTCAGAGAGAGGTAGCCAACCTTAGCTCTGTATCTCGGCCAATACCAATCCATCATAGACAACACTGCTTTCCAAATTAAGCAGGGAAGGTCAACCATGCAGAAAATATGCACCATTAACGCGCATGACATAATCCCTGAAGTTGACAGTCATTGTTTCAGTTTCTAGCAAACAGCTGGATTTTGAATATGAAAAGTAGATGCTGGAATGGATATGTTGACATTCATCTTTCTCCAAATGGCATCCCACCACTCTGTCATGCTGGCTAGGCAACATCGGTGGGGATTATGGGGATTGTGTCCAGGAGATGTTTAATATGCCAAGAGAGGATAGACTAATTGAAAGTCCAAACTTTGAAGGATAAAGTTTGCATTGAAATTAACCTGGGAAAAGGCCTTGGCAGGATTCACATGCTGAACTAAGCCAAGATATATTTTAGATAAGGTTGGTTAAACAAATCTCAGTGGCTAAACTCATGCCAATGTTTTTCAACCTTGGCAACTTTAAGATGGATGGAGAATTTTGTCTGTTGGAAGTCCTCTGATCTTAAAGTTGCCAAGGTTGAGAAATACTGTCCTGAGCAATAAAAAGTGGTTAAGAATCCACAGGGATAGAATATGAGCATCAGGCTAAGGCCCTGAGCATTTTTTAAAATTTTTTATTAAATTAAAAACCTAATTTTAGGTACACACCTAAAAGAATACAGACAAAATACATATACATACAAATAAAACATTACCCAACATACAAACATTTAAGCATAACATTTTGTTTTGTGAGACAGTACATCGGTAAATTGCATTTCTAGATATATTTTCCCACATCTAACCTTATATAATGGTATTTTGCAAAGTTTGGTTGTAGTGTTATTGTATCTCATTTGGTACACACTTTAGTTCAAATCGATTAGGATCATTTTTTTTTAAATTTGGTTTTCCTTTTCTCCAGCCATTGATACCATTTTTGCCAGACCAGGTAGTATTCAGATTCTTCTTTTTCTTGGATTTCTTTAGTGAGTTTGTCCATCTCGGCACACTCCATTATGTTTGATATTATTTTGTTTTAAGTTGCTTAATTGCTTAATGCATTGTAAGCCGCCCTGAGTCTCCGGAGAAGGGCGGCATATAAATCAAATTAAAAAAAATAAAATAATAATAATTAAAAAAAAAAGTTGGGATTTCTTCCGATTTCCAATTTTGTGCAAAGTTAATTCTTGCTGCAGTCAAAATATGTGTAATCAAATATATTGTTTCTTTTTCATAGCTGTTTGTGAGCATGCCCAATAGGTATGTTTCTGGTTTTAAAGGCATTTTTTGTGCTGTTATTTCTTCCAGTTCGATTATGATTTTGTTCCAAAATTGTTTAGCTAAGGTTGCAAAATCCCCATTCCCTCCCAACTCCTGGGGGAAGGATATTGCAAAATCTCCAATTCCACCCCACTCTGGGGCCAGCCAGAGGTGGTATTTGCCGGTTCTCTGAACTGCTCAAAATTTCCGCTACCGGTTCTCCAGAACCTGTCAGAACCTGCTGGATTTCACCCCTGGGTAATAACCAGGGGTGAAATCTGAACCGGTTTACTACCAGTTCGCTAGCCACCCATGCGCCAAACGTGTGCACTAAATGCAAGCTGCCTGTGAGTGTAGTGCGCACCAAAGGAAGGCTTGGGAAGGTAAGTAGAACAGCATATGGGGTGTGTGTGATCAGCTGTGGCACGCGTGGGAACTTTTTAAAAAACTTTTTAAAAGCAATTTTTACTACCGGCTCCGGCGAATAGGTAGTAAAAAAAATGCTTTAAAAAAAGTAAAAAAAGGTTCTGATGATCACATGGCACAGCTGTGATTGTCGGAGCCTTTTTTTTAAACTTTTTTAAAGCATTTTTTTACTACCTATTTGCCTGAGCCAGTAGTAAAAAAAATGCTTTTAAAAGGTTTAAAAAAGGCGCTGACGATCACAGTTGTGCTGCGCGATCATCGGAACCTTTTTTTAACCTTTTAAAAGCATTTTTTTTACTACCGGTTCCAGCAAATAGGTAGTAAAAAAATGCTTTAAAAGTTTTTTAAAAAGTTCCAACAATCACACGTCACTCAGCTGATCGTTGGAACTTTTTTGTTTTTCATTTTTTACTACCAATTTGGCAAACCAGTAGCATATTTTACTACCGGTTCAGGCGAACCGGCCCAAACAGGTAGCATTTCACCCCTGATATAACCTTCCCATTTTTCCCTCTCTTGCTGGGGGATCAGGAGGAAGACTGGGCCACTCCATCTGGAATCACCTGCTGGCAGCTTTCCTTTACACAGCCGGTTAAAATCAACTGAGCAAACTCTGGTACTTGATTGCCCTCTTTTGAAACCTCCCATCCCAGCCTTCCCCCTCCTGCACTTCCTCCTCGGGGCAAAAAATCTTGCAAATCGGCTCCTTCCCATCTAGACCGCTGGCCTCTGCATATTTTCAATTTTATATGACGGGTGTGCTCATTAAAATCCCCAAAATCCAAATATTTTGGCGAGCTGAATCAGTTTGATTTAGAGGTCACTGGAGTAAAGAATTCACTGCAGATTGACAGGTTTTTAAGTAGGGAGTATCCTTATCTGGACTGGAGTTGCTCTTGGTGAACATTTTGAAAATGATCCTATATATATGTATGTAGGTCTTTGGTTCGGGTCTTGGCGACGTTTCGACGAAGTCTCATTCGTCATCTTCAGGCTGGTGTTCTCGGCTTCGTGTGAAGCACGAAGCCGAGAACACCAGCCTGAAGATGACGAATGAGACTTCGTCGAAACGTCGCCAAGACACTTCCAATTTTACGCCGGAGAAGACCCGAATAACCAAAGAGCTACATGCAAACACCCACAAAAACCTCAGAAAACACACACACACACACACACACACACACGTGTGTGTGTGTGTGTGTGTGTGTATTTTCTTACTTTTCGTAGATTTTATGAGTCTCCCACGGGACTATATAAGTCTCCCATGGGGCAGCACAAAATCTGCTGGCTGCCAGAATGAAAAGAAAGAAAAGAAGGGAAACCCCCCCCCCCAAAAGTAGTGAATGTGATTTCACTCAACTAGGCTTAAGGACAAAAGAGTTGGCACCTCATTCTCTTCTCTACTGACTTCCTGCATTGCCTTTACCACGAGTGGAGAGACCCATGTTTGGGGTTCCTTTGGCTATAGAATTTCATGGGACGCGGTTAGACGGTCACAATCTCTCAGTTTAGCCTCCTTCAGAGGGTGGCTACTCTGAACATAACGTCAAAGGAGATCCTTTATTGTATTTATTTATCTGTAGGTACATCTGCCTCGATCACAGAGTGGCTTCAGGGGTTTGGAGAGTAGGATTACAATGAAAAGGGAAGGGAGGGAGGGAAATACAAGCTATGTATTGGAGAAGGATAACCAAGCATTTTCCCACTGCCCTTAACTTCCAGAGGTAAAGAATAATATAAGTATAATCAATCAACTAATGAATAAAGAGAAAATACCATTATGCAACATTCCAAGGAACACTACTATTGAAATGGGCAAGTTTATTCTAGTTTCCTTCTTTCCTTCCCTTCCCTTCCCTTCCCTTTCCCCTCCCCTCCCCTCCTCCCCTCCCCTCTGCTCCACCCTCTACTCTGCTCTGCTCTGCTCTGCTCTCCCCTCTCCTCCCCTCCCCTCCCTTCCCCTCCGCTCTCCCCTTCCCTTCCCTTTCCTCTCCTCTCCCCCCTCCTCTCCCCACCCTGCCCTCCCCTCTCCTCTCCTCCCTCACCCCTCCTTTATTTCCTTTTTTTTAAAAAAAATTGATTTATATGCCGCCCTTCTCCGGAGACTCAGGGCGGTTTACAATGCATTAAGCAATAGCCTTCATACTTTTGTATATTTATACAAAGTCAGCTTATTGCCCCCACAAACTGGGTCCTCAATTTACCCACCTTAGAAAGGATGGAAAGCTGAGTCGACCTTGAGCCTGGCTAGGATTGAACTCGCAGTAATTGCAGGCAGCTGGATGTTAAATGCTGCCTTAGTAGGAGGCAGTAGCCTCCTACGCCACTCAGGCTCTTTATGGTATTATATTTTTATGGTATTTATATTTTTGGTAATATATTTTTATATTCATGGCACACTCTTCTTCCATTTGTCCTCTATCATCTAAATGAGGAATTTTGGGGGGAGAGAGAATAGAAAATTGTCCAGTGTCACCCAGGAAGCTTCTATGGCAATCTGATGCAGTGACTTCACCCATGACATTTTAGGTGCCCACTGACTGCGCCCCTGAGGATGTCCTAGATAAGCCCTTGGTCACAGATACTATTCAACTGAGAGAATAGTTACCCTGATTTTATTTATTTATTATTTTATTTATTAATCGAATTTCTATACCGCCCTTCTCCTACCGGACTCAGGGCGGTGAACAGCCAATTTAAAACCAATAACAATATAGTAAGTTAAAATGTTCTAAAAGTCCATATAAATTTAGGCTGTAAATATATCAATAAAACTAAAACTCTAGAAATTTACATAATTTAAAATAATTTAAAATTTAAAATATTTAAAAATAGGAGGGATCAGGCAAGTCCGGCAAGTTGGAAGAAATGGGTCTTCAACGCCCGACGAAAAGTCCGGAGGTCAGCAATAGTTCTCAGATCTGGAGGGAGATCGTTCCAGAGGGTGGGGGCTACCACAGAGAATGCTCTCCCCCTGGGGGTCGCCAGCCGGCACTGTCTGGCTGACGGCACCCTGAGGAGGCCCTCTCTGTGGGAGCGAACCGGCCGGTGGGAGGCAATAGGTGGCAGAAGGCGGTCCCGTAAGTACCCTGGTCCTAAGCCATGGAGCGTTTTAAAGGTGATTACCAACACCTTGAAACGCACCCGGAAATCAACCGGCAACCAATGCAGCTCACGCAGGAGAGGTGTCACGTGGGAGCGCCCTGTCGCTCCCATAATCCCCCGCGCGGCCGCATTCTGTACCAGTTGAAGCCTCCGGATGCATCCCAAGGGGAGCCCCATGTAGAGAGCATTACAGTAGTCCAAGCGAGACGTGACGAGCGCCTGAGTGACTGTGCGCAGGGAGTCCCGATCTAGAAAGGGCCGCAACTGGCGTATCAGGCAGACCTGATAAAAAGCCCCCCTGGCCACAGCCGTCGTATGATCCTCTAATGACAGCCGTGGATCCAGGAGGACGCCCAAGTTGCGCACCCTTTCCGTGGGGGCCAATGATTCGCCCCCAATAACCAACGATGGAGTCAGTTGGCTATATCGGGACGCCGGCATCCACAGCCACTCAGTCTTGGAGGGGTTGAGTCGAAGCCTGTTTCTCCCCATCCAGACCCTTCTGGAATCTTGACCTCTCAACCATGCAGTGTATGAAATGGGCCTGGGACAGCCACAATGTGGGTGTGAAAAAAATAAAATAAATAAAGATGTAGTTTGAATAAACAGAGTTTCTCAATTTCTGAATGCAGAGTACACTGTCAATTTAATTTTGATGTTCATCCAGTGTTGTCCATGTGTAGAGCTTTTTTTAGATTGTTGGAAGACAGTGTTTGCTCTAAACATTAACTTTTCTTGGCTGAACTCGACTCATTTCACTCCTGTTTTGTTTCGTACATTGAGGGAAAACTTTCTCCTTATTCCAGATGTTATTTTATGCCCAACTTCTATATTCCAGTCTCCTATAATTAGTATGATGGCCCTTGTTCTAATCTGTATCTCCAATACAGATTAGAATATAATTTTTTATTGGCCAAGTGTGATTGGACACGCAAGGGATTTGTCTTGGTGCATACGCTCTCAGTGTACATAAAAGAAGATACGTTCATCAAGAATCATAAGGTATAACACTTAATGATAGGAACAAATAAGCAATCAAAACGTATTAGGAAACAATCAATATAAATCATAAGAATACAAGCAACAAAATTACAGTCATAAAGTGGAAGGAGATGGGTGATGGGAAGATGAGAAGATTAATCGTAGTGCAGACTTAGTAAATAGTTTGATAGCATTGAGGGAATTATTTGTTTAGCAGAGTGATGGCGTTCGAGAAAAAACTGGAAAAAATATATTGCAACAGTCTGCACAGAATAGTTCATCTTTCAATTTTTTTTGAATCTATGTAGACTTCAATCATTCTATTCTTGATTGGAATCAAGATCGTTCCATAATTTGAAATACTGAATCCAAGCACTTATTTGTGTTAATAACGAAGGCTTCCCAATTTCTTTTATAATTTTCTCATCTACCATAAAAACTTGAGATTCCTCTGAAATGACCCATTCCTTCCCATTTCAGTTTGCTGGTTCCTGGACAATCTGATTTCAGTCTTCACACTTCTGTCCTGTCACACCAATTTGGCCAATGTTCACTGTTCACAGATTTCAGGTGCCAAGGATAGATATCTTGCAAGATCATATCAGAGGTGGGTTTCAGCAGGTTCTGACCAGCTCTGGAGAACCGGTAGCGGAAATTTTGAATAGTTCGGAGAACCGGTAGTAAAAATTCTGACTGGCCCCGTCCCCATCTATTCTCTGCCTCCCAAGTCCCAGCTGATCGGGAGGAAATGGTGATTTTGGAGTAACCTTCCCCTGGAGTGGGGAGGGAATGGAGATTTTACATTATCCTTCCCCTGCCACGCCCACCAAGCAGTGGTGGGATTCAGCCAGTTCGCACCACTTCGGGAGAACCGGTTGTTAACTTTCTGAGCAGTTTGGCACACTGGTTGTTGGAAGAAATCATTAGGGCAGAGAACCGGTTGTTAAATTACCTAAAAGCCCCCCTCCCACCCGCCATGGTGCAGGTTGCATTGCATTATGGGTGCCAGCATGTGCATGGACACACACACACACACACACACTCTTGACACACAAAGAGAAAAGTATTAGCCATCACTTGCCTCTCCTATGAAATATATGTCTAAATACTCCATATCTTTAAGGCTAGCGATGTCCCCTATAGATTGTGGATACTTTGGAAATAATTCCGAACAGAGGTGAGGGAACAGCACCAGTAGTTTTTGACTTCTCACCAGTGGCTTAGCAACCGTTCAAAGTTACAATGGACCCTCCAAAAGCTACTTACATCCCAGTTTTGAATGTCCCAATGTCTCCTCTCCCAGGGTGACGTAAGGCACTTTTTAATCGACCCATATTTATTTTATTTTATTTTATTTAGCTTATATGCCGCCCTATCTCCAATGGACCCAGGGCAGCTCACAACAATAAAATCCACAATAACCATTGTACAAAATTAAAATACCTAATTAATCCAATAAAAGTTAAAAAACCCATATAAAACCCCATCAGTCCAGGCCGGGGGACTTGAATAACCAAGTTTTTAATTCGTGGCGGAAGGTGCAAAGATCAGGGGCCAACCGGAGCCCCAACTGGAGTTGATTCCAGACGGTGGGCGCGCCCCCAGAGAAGGCTCTACCCCTGGGGGCCACCAGCCAACATTGTCTTTTTTTTTTTTAATTTGATTTATATGCCGCCCTTCTCCGGAGACTCAGGACGGCTTACAATGCGTTAAGCAATAGCCTTCACACTTTTGTATATTTATATTTTATACAAAGTCAGCTTATTGCCCCCAACAAACTGGGTCCTCAATTTACCCACCTTATAAAGGATGGAAGGCTGAGTCGACCTTGAGCCTGCCTGGGATTGAACTCACAAGTAATTGCAGCAGCTGGATCTTAAATGCTGCCTTTGTAGGAGGCATTACTCCCCTACACTACTCAGGCTCTTTTCAGATATTTATGGCCATTTTCAGGCAAATGGCCATAAATATCTAGCCGATATTTATGGCCATTTGCAGTGCCCCATGTCACATGACTGTAATTGACACTAGTGTTTCTGGAAACCAGTTTTTAGTTCTGTCTTCCAGCAAAACCAGCCCATCACAAACAATGGGTTTGCTTAACGACGGTGGAATTTGCTTAATGACCACTGTGAAAAAGATTGTAAAATTGGGTCCAGTCATGTGTGACCCTTTTTATAACTGCCAGCCTCACAGTCATAACTCGAGGAGTAACTGTATGATTAAAAAAAAAATCAGTCAGATCACTGTGGTAGTAGTAATGAAGTTCTGTCCTTTTTTTTATTGTGTGTCACACATAATGGTGAGAACAGGGGTGAAATTCAAATTTTTTTACTACCGGTTCTGTGGGCGTGGCTTGGTGGGCATGGCAGGGGAAGGATACTGCAAAATCTTCATTCCCACCCCACTCTGGGGCCAGCCAGAGGTGATATTTGCCGGTTCTCCGAACTACTCAAAATTTCCGCTACCAGTTCTCCAGAATTGTGAGAACCTGCTGGATTTCACCCCTGAATGAGAACAAAGATAGCATTTGAACCCAGCCTCCTTCAGATCCTCAACGGTAGAGATACCACACTGGTTATTTTTCTCACTCAAGCCAAACTGAGTCCTATTTCCATTTCGTGCCATTTTCATATCTAAAACCGATTGCTTTAAGGTCAGCTGCAGCACAACACGTATGAAAGTTACACTTAATGGAAAGTTGGATAAGATTTTCCTCATCTGTTTGAATTCCAATTACTTGTAGTTGAGTTATTATTTTGAACGTTGAGCCAATGTTCTGGTTTGAATGGCTGGCTTATTGTTGATTTTTTAAAATGGTTTTCTATAACTGTCAGCCTGATTTGTGGGATAATTTTACTGTTGTTTTTAAAGCGGAAAAAAAAATTGCAACGTTGCCTGGCTTGCTTTATACAAGCCACTGTGGGAGGCAATTTTGAAAAGTTGGAGGAAAATAGTGAGCAGTGCTTTTGGGGTTCCTCTGAATCTTCTTCCAATCTAGTAACTGGACTGTTGCTGACCATATCAATGGCTACAAACATTTAAGGAAAAAAAGCAGGCTGCTCTTGAATTGAACTCGAATCTTGGTGAGTTCATAGACATGTCCATGCAGTGGTGTTGGCAGCAGGACAAAAATGGCTGAGGATTGATGTCTGAGATGTTTCTTCCGGGCCCTATTTTAGTCCATGGAGTATCCTGATGGTTTCATATTAAAGTGCTAACTAGAACTCAACTATGTTTACTTCTAAACTTCTAAACTCAAACCAGGCTCTAGCAATTTCACATCACAATAGTACAGGTAGATCTCAAGATACAACCATAATGGAACCTGCCCATTAGGGTCGTATGCTGTGAAAGCAACTTCATGACTTTTTCATGGTGGTGATTGTTAAGTGAACATTATGGTCTTTAAATAAATCAATGGTTCGCTATGGGCACAGTTTTGCCCAAAACCAAAAAGGCAGCCATGTTGCCAAATGCCCAAAGTTTAGTCACTGCAGAGAGGAAGTCTGACCATCAAAACATTGATTCCAGATTGTAAATTTCCCTTTTTTGGGGTTAGGGTTAGGGTTAGGGTTAGGGATGAAAACCAGCAGATTCTAACAGGTTCTGGAGAACCAGTAATGGAAATTATGAGTAGTTTGGAGAACCGGCAAATACCACCTCTGGCTGGCCCCAGGAGTGGAGAAGGAATGGGGATTTTGCAGTATCCTTCCTCTGGAATAGGATGGGAATAGAGGTTTTGCAGTATCCTTCCCCTGCCACGCCCACCAAGCCATGTCCACCAAGCCACACCCACAGAACCGGTAGTAAAAACAATTGAATTTCACCACTGGGTCAGACTCATAATGGTCACTAAGCAACCGGTTGTAACTCAAGAATTATTTGTACTATCAGCTTGCAAATAATCTTTCTTGTTTAGCAATGATGAAGCATGCCATCCAAATGTAGGTTATTACTACTTTAGATTAGTTGTGTGTGTGTGTTTTAATTTATTTAAATTCACCTACCATAAAATATGGTTTCACTCTCTGATTTCTGATCCATAGATGTAGTTGCATCCTGCACGCAGGCAACCCATATGGCCAGGAGATGGCAAAACCTTCTGACCTCAGGTCCCATCATCTCCTCTAGTAGCTTGACCACAGCACATTTCAAAACCCATAAAATCTCGTGAGATCTCACGTGGATTCTCCCCCATTAATGAAACATAGTGAGATTTCTCCAGGAGGCTTCTGTATTTACTTATGAGTTGTTAAAGAATTTGCAAGGGAGGTATGGAAGTGCCTCTTAAGGATTTGAGGCTGTTGGGTTTCTCAAGCAGTAAAAAAATCAGTCCAAGGAGCAGCCCTGTTTTTTCTCAGATTTGTATGATTTATCCAGGAAAATGTCAAAGGAACAACAGAAAAATTGTGACCTATATTTTGCTTTCAGATTAGAAGCATATATATACATAAATCTTGAATAATTCTCCTTCTCCTTTTCCTCCTCCTCCTCCCCTTCTTCTTTCTTTCTCTTGCTCTTCCTCCTCCTCCTCTTCTTGCTCTTCCTCCTCCTCCTCCTTTTCTTCTTCTTCTTCTTCTTCCTCTTCCTCTTGCTCTTCCTCCTGATCAGCCGTGGTTTCGGGGTGAAGTGTCAACTGTATGCCGATGACACGCAGTTGTACATTTCTACCCCGGATCACCCCAATGATGCCCTTGCCGTGATGTCCCGCTGCCTGGAAGCCGTACAGATCTGGATGGGGAGGAACAGGCTCAGATTCAATCCCTCCAAGACAGAGTGGCTGTGGCTTCCGGCGCCCTGATATAGCCAGTTGGTGCCATCACTGGCTATTGGGGAAGAGATCTTGCCCCCCTCAGAGAGGGCTCGCAACTTGGGCGTCTTCCTGGACGCACGGCTGTCTTTAGATGATCATATGATGGCCGTGGCCAGGGGGGCTTTTTATCAGGTTCGCCTGATCACCCAGTTGCGTCCCTTTCTGGATCGGGACACCCTACGCACAGTCACTCACGCTCTCGTCACTTCCCATTTGGACTACTGCAATGCTCTCTACATGGGGCTCCCCTTGAGGAGCATCCGGAGACTTCAGCTGGTCCAGAATGCGGCCGCGTGAGTGGTTATGGGAGCGACTCGTCGCTCCCGGGTAACTCCCCTCTTGTGTGAGCTGCACTGACTCCCGGTGGTCTTCCGGGTGCGTTTCAAGGTGCTAGTCAACATCTTCAAAGCGCTCCATGGCTTAGGACTGGGATATTTACAGGACCGCCTTCTGCCAATGAATATCTTCCACCGCCCGATACGCTCTCACAGAGAGGGCCTCGTCAGGGTGCCATTGGCCAGACAATGCCTGCGGGCAGCCCCCAGGGGGAGAGCATTCTCTGTGGGAGCTCCAGCACTATGGAATGAACTACCCCCGGATATAAGAAAGATTCCTGACCTCCGTGCCTTCCGACGAGCCCTGAAGACTCTACTGTTTCACCAAGCCGGTCTGACTTAAATCTGTGTTAAATTTTTAAAAGGGTTTTTAGTAGGGGTTTTAAATTTTATGGCCAAATAGTTTAATTATTTTATTAGTTTTAATTTTTATATGTGATATGCGATTGTTTTAATATGGCTGTAAACTGCCCTGAGTCCCATTTGGGAGAAGGGCAGTATATAAATGCAATAAAACCTAAACCTAAACCTAAACCTCCTCCTCTTCTTCTTCTTCTTCTTCTTGCTCTTCCTCCTCCTCCTCCTTTTCTTCTTCTTCTTCCTCTTCCTCTTGCTCCTCCTCCTCCTCCTCTTCTTCTTCTTGCTCTTCCTCCTCCTTTTCTTCTTCTTCTTCTTCCTCCTCCTCCTCCTCCTCCTCTTCTTCTTCTTCCTCTTCCTCCTCCTCTTCCTCCTTTTCTTCTTCTTCCTCTTGCTCTTCGTCCTCCTCCTCCTCCTCTTCTTCTTCTCTTCTTTTCTTTCCTCCTCCTCCTCCTCCTGCTCCTGCTCCTCTGTGGGATGGCTGCTTCTTTGGAAAAAATGGGACAGCCTGTATCTGTAGGTCATTGAGAACCAACTCTCAGAAATACAGTATATGCCATGCTGCTGAGCTATTCAATAAAACATTGCCATGTAATAGCTGATGATTTGAACAGAATTGGTCCTTTTCCATCTACTTGTGAAGAAGAACTAACATTTTGCAGGGCACTGGCACAACACACTTACAATACCCCTGTTCTATAATTAATACTGCTATGTAGTTAATATTAGAGAGCTAATCTGGTGTAGTGGAAAAGGCATCAGGCCAGAAACCAGGAAATCCTAATTTCAAATCTTGCCTTAAGGCACAAATAAATTTATTTATTTATTTATTTATTTATTTATTTATTTATTTATTTATTTATTTATTTATTTATTTATTTATTTATTTATTTATTTATTTATTTATTATTTATATTTTATTTTATTTTATTTTATTTTATTTTATTTTATTTTATTTTATTTTATTTTATTTCACTTTTATACCACCTTTCTCCCAAAGGACTCAGGGCAGTGTACAGCCATAGTAAAACAGTAGTAACACAACAATTAAAAACCATTAAAACTATTCAATAAATTAAGCCATAATTAAAAACCCCGAAACTAAAATCCATTAAAAAACCCAATTAAAATCGTTTTTCCGTCAGACCGGCTTGATGAAATAACAGGGTCTTAAGAGCACGACGGAAGGTATGGAGATCAGGGATCCTTCGTATATCCAGGGGCAATTCATTCCAAAGGGCAGGGGCCCCCACAGAGAAGGCTCTGCCCTTGGGGGTCGCCAGTCGACATAGTTTGACCGACGGCACCCTGAGGAGGCCCTCTCTGTGGGAGCATACTGGCCGGTGGGAGGCAATCGGTGGCAGAAGATGGTCTTGTAGATATCCAGGTCCTAAGCCATGGAGCGCTTTGAAGGTTCACCTTGAAACACACCCGGAAGACAGAACTGGCTGGGTGACCTTGGTCCAGTCACTTTCTCTCTCTCAGCCCCAGGAAGCAGATAATGGCAAACCACTTCTGGGATCTTGCCAAGAAAACTACAGGGACATATCCCGCAGTCTTCAAGAATTGGACACGATTAAACAGAAGACGTTAATAAGACAACAATTAGTGCTATAATTACGCATATTATGTTCCAACCATCCTTTAGTTCAACACACCTCACATACATCACAACATTGGAAATCCCCAGGTCTGAACAGATCCAGATGCAAAGTGTAGGTTTCCCGTACTGCTTGGCCTTGCAGTTTGGCCCTTGTCAAAAGGTAGACTTTGTCTGTCGTTTGGTTTAAAATTAAAATTCCATTCCACCCCCCCCCCCTCTTTTTTTTTTTAAGAGGCCACTCAAATCAACAAGGGTTTTATGTACTTGATGCCTTCGGCGTTTCCCAGATTTTGGCTTGAGATGAAGAGCGGTATGGGCAGGCTTCCCAAAGTCAAAACTACAAAAGAAAAAAAGATGAATTGTGTGGAATGATCTCACCTGGGCCAAGAACCAAGAGCTGCAGAAAGCAGCAAATTCTTCTCTCCTTCTTGAAAAATGACTCCAAGGACATCAACAGGAGGAGGGTAAAAAAAAAACCCCAAAAAACCAAGGTGGTGACCAGGGGTGAAATCCAATTTTTTTCCCTACCAGTTCTGTGGGTGTGACTTGGTGGGCGTGGCAGGGGAAGGATATTGCAAAATCTCCATTCCCACCCCAGTCCAGGATACTGCAAAATCTGCATTCCCACCCCACTCTGGGGCCAGCCAGAGGTAGTGTTGGCCGGTTCTCTGAACTACTCAAAATTTCCACTACCGGTTCTCCAGAAGCTGTCAGAACCTGCTGGATTTCACCCCTGGGGGTGACCAAGATCTTATGAGCACATCTTGAATTTACAGATTCCATTGAAACATACCATTACTAACCAGGTTGTATAATCATCAACTTCAACTCCAATCACCCAATGACTCCAGGGTTGAGTGGGGATTAGAACCTGGGTCTCACAACGCCAAGAGGTCCTGATGAAAGATGTGCAGTTGACAGGGGCACCCTGTAATTTATTTAAAAACTTTGGAGGTCTCCTTGGGCAAAATCTGAAAGTGCCATTAAGAGGAGAAGGAAGGAAGAAACCATTGAAATAGTCGGAGAAGCAGTTACAGGTAGTCTTGGCTTATGACCACAATTGGGATCAGCATTTCCTTTGCTAACCAAGGTGGTGTTAAATACTACCTTGCTCTTGATTTTATGACCTTTCTTTTTTGCCATGGTTGTTAAGCAAATCGCTGCAGCTGTTAAGTGAATCGTATAGATGTTAAGCAAATCCAACTTCCCCCCCTTGACTTCACTTGTCAGAAGGCAGTTGGGAAGGTCCCAAAAGGCGAACGCATGACTCCAGGATGCTGCATCCATCATAAATTCATGCCAGGGCCAAGCAATTGAATTTTGACCAATGGTGATGCTGCAACAGTTCGTAATTTATTTATTTTATTTATTTATTGGTTCAATTTATATGACACCTTTCTCTGGAGACTCAGGGCGGTTTACAATGGGTTAAGCAATAGCCTTCATACTTTTCTATATACCTGCTTAGTAGGACTTTTGCCCCGTCCCCCCAAGTGGTGTTCTTTTTTATACAAAGTCAGCTTATTGCCCCCACAATCCGGGTCCTCATTTTACCTACCTCGGAAGGACGGAAGGTTGAGTCAGCCTTGAACCTGGTGAGTTTCGAACTTGCAGTAATTGCAGGCAGCTGGCAGCTAAGTGCTATTTAACAGCGCTTTAGTCCACTGCTCCACCAGGCTCCTGACTGTAAGTGTGAGCAATGTAAACAAATGGTTATAAATCGAGAATTACATTTAGACAATCCAAAGATCAAATCCGACATGCCACAGAAACTCATTACAATGCTATCCTGATACTGTTCAATATTAGATGGAACAAGAGAAAACTGGTCAGGTTTTCATAATTACGGTATATTAATCCTGGATAATAATAATAAAGTAGTATTATTTGAAACCTTGCAGTGTCTGTTTCTTGACCTGAGCCACCAGGTCCAGGAATAATTTTAGGAATTTGGGTCTTTATTATCTCTTATCCAACATTTGGGAGTAGGCTGCAGGGGTCAGCAATCTACGGCTCTGGAGCCTCATGTGGCTCTTTCATCCCTCTGCTGTGGCTCCCTGTTGCTGGTCAGCTCCACAATTGATAGGGCTTTCGGTTAGGACAGGTAGAGGAAAAAGGACGCCGTGCTAGGAGGAGACTCTATGATGGGGGAACCAGACTTCCGGTCAATAGAGGGAAAAGGACGCCGTGCTAGGAGGAGACTATGATGGGGAACTAGACTCCTGGTTGGCTCCAGAATTGAATGAGTGCTTCTGGTTAGGATCCTTGTGGCTCTTTGAATGTTTAAGGTTGCCGACCCCTAGAGTATGGAAATGCAAGTTTTATTAGGAGTGTAATATATCCCCTTTGAAGATGTGGAACAGTCATGTTGGAAGCTCATTGTTAAGATATCTGAGGGCACCCAGTTGGGAGTGGCTAGTATATATTTTACTCATTTGAATTCAATTTGTGCAGTGAATGTATAAGTGATGGTTCTTCCAAGAACTTAAGGCTGGAGTCAGAGCATTTCTTCTAGAAACAGTGATTGGCTCAAAGTCATTAGTGAATTTCCACGACTGAAGATGGGAATTTAGGACCATCCATGGATGGAAATAGAAGAAGTCAAGAGGATGCCTTTGGGTGCTCAATGGAAAGCTCCACCCTTTTTTCTGTGTCTAGTAACATATGGTAGGGTTTTGGTCACCCACTCATGGGTACCATTTTGTTTTTTTTAACTCTTGTTCCAAATACTCCTGAGTGGGTTGAATCTTCTTTCCCTCTAATTAAGATTTAAAAAAAAAAATAAACCAGTCATGACTAATCCAGATATCACTTCCGCAGGCCAAAAAGTCTGCAATTTTCTTGAGTGAAGAAAGAAGAAACAAGGAAGGAAGGGAAGGCCAATCCGTATGGAATTCCATGGGTTGGAGCCATAAATATTTACTGGAATTAATAAGTCCAGATTGACCTTCGCAGGAAAGAACAGTGTTTTTGGCTTTGCTTTAAAACATTTTTTTCTAAGTAAACAGATAGTACTCAAAGAATGCAATTTAGAAATCTAATTTCAAATGGAAAGTCTTTCAGTTCAAGATATTTACACAGGCTTGCTTTTCGTGCAGATTTTTCTTAAGAAGTAAGAGTGTCATAAGTACAGAATGGCTGGCTTCACCCTTTGCCCTAAACTATGGTTTGATGAAAAAGCCATAATTGAATGCATTCAGACAACACTCTGTTTGTTACTAGGCAGTTACTTAGCTGGAGCCCGTGGGATGTTGTTTATTTATTAGATGTGTGGTTAGTATAGGTTTTGTATCTTAATTGCTTGGGAGCGGGGTTTATTTTATTTGGCATTTAATCTCCCCCAATGCATTCTTTGTAATTATAATTTGTTTAAATTTTAAGTACTTTGTTGACACCAATAGTTTTAGATACTGTCACTTTTTTGTAACTTTAGATGTTATCATACTTAATATAATTTTACTTTTTTCATTGTAATTTAATAGAGGCTATATCCTGGACCTCACATATAGATGTTAGCAGGGGTGGGTTCTAAATTTTTTTTACTACCAGTTCTGTGGGCGTGGCTTGGTGGGGGGGGGCAATGTGACTGGGTGGGCATGGCCAACTTTTTTTCTTTTTTACTTTTAAAAGCATTTTTTCTACAACCTGAAGAGGCTGCAAAAAAAAAATGCTTTTAAAAGCCTCTGACGATCCCAGCTGAGCCGCGCGATCATCAGAGGCTTTTTTTTTAACTTTTAAAAGCATTTTTTCAGCCGAAGAGGTTGTAGAAAAAATGCTTTTAAAAGTAAAAAGTAAAAAAAAAAAGCCTCTGATGAAGTGGGTGGGGTAAGCGAGCGGTGACCGGGCCAAGGACCAGTTCGGGGGCGTGGCCAGCCAGTGTTATTACCGGTTCTCTGAACTACTACAAATTTTTACTACCGGTTCAGGAGCAACCCACCACTGGATATTAGATTATTTTACAAATGTATTTTAATTCTGTCTTAAATTTTATTTTGTTTATTATTTGGACTGGTCCATGACAGCAATTAAATTGAATTGGAATATATGGCATTTTATTAACTGTTAGCCACCCAAAGACCAAATATAAATCATAAGCCTGATTTATTGAAGTTGTGAACTTCAAACAGTCACTAAGCAAATGGTTGTAAGATGAGGACTACCTATAAAGCATAGTGTGGTCATTTATTCAGCCAGAAGGTTAATACGGAAGTGCTGTTGAATTATTCTGCAGAAAGTATTAAATGACTGGGGAGGTGTTTATACAACCTGCCCCACACTCCAAAGGCATACCCAGGATAACATTTCACAGATTCAAAGAAATTTTCACAGCAGAATCGGTGAGCGAATGACAAACTCAGTCAATTAATCAATTAGAATAGCCTGGTAGCTCAGCAGACTAAAAGCATTGTGATTAACACCAGCTGTCTGCAATCACTGTAAGTTCGAATCTCACCAGGCTCAAGGTTGACTCAGCCTAAGGTAAGTAAATTGAGGACCCAGTTTGTGGGGGCAATAAGCTTACTTTGTAGAAATATACAAAAGTATGAAGGCTATTGCTTAACTCATTGTAAGCTGCCCTGAGTCTCCCGAGAAGGACAGCATATAAATCAAATTAGAAAGGGCCTGGTGGCTCAGCAGACTAAAGCATTGTGATTAACACCAGCTGTCTGCAATTACTGTAAGTTTGAATCTCCCCAGGCTCAAGGTTGACTCAGCCTTCCATCCTTTCTAAGGTAGGTCAATTGAGGACCCAGTTTGTGGGGGCAATAAGCTGACTTTGTATAAATATACAAAAGTATGAAGGCTATTGCTTAACACACTGTAAGCTGCCCTGAGTCTCCGGAGAAGGGTGGCCTATAAATCAATTTTTTTTAAAAAAGGGAATAGAGCTGGAAGGGATCTTGGAGGTCTTCTAGTCCAACCTCTGCTCAAACAGGAGAACCTAAACCATTTCAGACAGGTAGCTGTCCAGTCTCTTCTTAAAAACGCAATTAATATGCGTAGAATATTAGCACCTGAGTGGCGTAGGAGGCTAATGCCTCTTACTAAAGGCTACTAAAGGCAGCATTTAACATCCAGCTGCCTGCAATTACACCAGTTCCAATCTCACCAGGCTCAAGGTTGATTCAGCCTTCCATCCTTTCTAAGATAGGTAAATTGAGAACCCAGTTTGTGGGGGCAATAAGCTGACTTTGTATAAATATACAAAAGTATGAAGGCTATTGCTTAATGCATTGTAAGCCGCCCTCCGGAGAAGGGCGGCATATAAATCAAAGTAAAAAAAAAAAGAATCCCTTTCCGATGATGAAGCTGAAGATGTGAAGATCTTTTTCTCTCTCTTTTACCACTTTCAGCTTCGGTGAAAGTGGTAAAAGAGAAATGGTGAAATGGAACCGACATGTTTAAGCTTAAGCTTAAATAGAGAGTCTCAAGGATGCTTTTCAAAGGGCCGGAAGTTCAGGAAGGCCCATTTCCGGCCTCCAGAGGGCCTCCGGAGCCTGGGGAGGCTGTTTTTGCCCTCCTGGAGGCTCGAGGAAAGCCACCGGAGCCCGGGGAGGGCAATACACACACTCCTCCCAGGTGCAGGTGGCTGACTAGGCCACACCCACCACACCTGCCCAGCAACCAGGCAGAGAACCCCTTGCTAAAAAATTTTGAAGCCTACCCCTGGATGCAACAACCCTCAAAAATGCATGCTAGTTGCCAAATTAGCCAAATTTGGATCCTGTGACTATGGAGATGCTGTAACAGTTGTAAGTATGGGGACTGGTCATAAGTGACTTTTTTTCCAATGGCATTGCAACGTCAAATGGTCACTAAACGAATGGTTGTAAGTTGCGGGTTTCCTATATACCCTGTGTAAAATAAGGTCACTTTCTACGAAGTAATTCTGAACCAGTTTGAAACCAGATTTCGATCAGACCCGTCTGTCCCCATAACAGTGGCTAGTTTTGAGAGCTGATTCAATTTTTAGTTGGTGCCACAGTGGCTGATTGAAACTAGTAATAGCACTTAGACTTTTATGCCGCTTCACAGTGCTTTAGAGCCCTCTCTAAGCGGTTTACAAAGTCAGCATATTGCCCCCAACAATCTGAGTCCTCATTTTACTGACCTAGCAAAGTTGGAAAGCTGAGTCAACCTTAAGCTGGTGAGACTTGAACTGCTGGCAACCAGCAGTCAGCAGAAGTAGCCTGCAATACTGCATTCTAACCACTGCACCACCATTGCTTTTGTATAGGTAATCCTCAATTTACAACCATTCATTTAATGACCATTTGAAATTACAGTGGTACTGAAAAAAAGTAACTGATGACTATTTTTCACATTTGCGTCTGTTGCAACATTCCCACAGTCGTGGGATCAGAATTAGGACACTTAGCAACTGGCTGATATTTGTGACAATTGCAGT
Organism: Masticophis lateralis; assembly: GCA_030761175.1. Taxonomy (NCBI): domain Eukaryota; kingdom Metazoa; phylum Chordata; class Lepidosauria; order Squamata; family Colubridae; genus Masticophis; species Masticophis lateralis. The sequence goes on along the minus strand of JAUDYJ010000009.1, from coordinate 8,957,458 downwards.
GTCCTGGGATCAAAGATTTTAAGCGGATTCACTTAACAACCATGTTGCTAACTTAACAATTGCAGTGATTCACTTAAACACTGTGTTAAGAAAGGTTGCAAAATGGAGCGAAACTCAACAACTATTTTGCTTAGCAACAGAAATTTTGGGTTCAATTGCAGTCATAATTCATCATTCATAACTCAGCTGCTTCCACAGGTCTTTTAAGAAGAAAGGGGGCTTGGCAGCTCTGCAGCACCACTTCCCATAGGAACTGGTGAGATTTGGGGGCTATACTTAGGCAAATATCCACTTTATGAAATAAGAGTGTGGTTGGAAGGGGTAAGCAATTTATTTTATTCTCTTTTTTTATTCCAAATCCTACAGCAATTGAGAGCAGGATAGTGATGAAATGGCACTTTTTGTCCTCAGTATTTCAGGCGTGGGTTTCAACAGCTTCTGAGAGTCTGGACCACAAATTGCACTACTTTTTAAAAATGCAGCAGAATGTTGTTTAAATTCCTCCAGTCAAACTCAAATCCTACATGAAAGGCCCGCATAGGTTTTCTTGGCAACTGTGCAGATGGTTTGTCATATCCTTTTTCTGGAAAGCTTCTCTACTTTCCTAGCCTACAAGTTGGGATTTCCAGGTGAGTAAGCTTCCCATCCAAGCATTCAAACAAGTCCAGTCCTGCTGAACTCCTAGATGCTGCTGACAGCTGAGCAACCATCATAGAAATTGAATTGGGTGGTCCAATCGACTTTAAGGGAGCGGACATTCTGGTAAGACTTCTACATTGCGACCATAAGTATTGATCTAAATGCTGCAAATATTAAGGATGATTGTTGGGGGAAATATGCTGACCAGGGGTGAGATTCAGCCAGTTCGCACCACTTCGGGAGAACCGGTTAACTTTCTGAGCAGTTTGGTGAACTGGTTGTTGGAAGAAATCATTAGGACAGAGAACCGGTTGTTAAATTATTTGAATCCCACCACTGATGCTGACTCTGTAACCGCTTAGAGAGGGCTGTAAAAGCATTGTGAAGCGGTATATAAGTCTAAGTGCTATTGCTATTGTCCAGGTTTCTTATATGTTGTTATGTTTAGCCTATTATATACTAAAACATATAAAGAACGGTTGCTGGAACTGGGTATGTCTAGTCTGATTAAAAAAAGGAGTAGGGGTGACATGATAGCAGTGTTCCAATATCTCAGGGGCTGCCACAAAGAAGACGGAGTCAAGCTATTCTCCAAAGCACCGTAGAAGAAGAAGCAATGGGTGGAAACTAATCAAGGAGAGAAGCAACCTAGAACACAGGAGAAATTTCCTGACAGTTAGAACAATTAATCAATGGAACAACTTGCCTCCAGAAGTTGTGAAGGGATTGGACAACGATTTGTCTGAAGTGGTGTAGAGTTTCCTGCCTAAGCAGGGGGCTGGACTAGAAGACCTCCAAGGTCCCTTCCAACTCTGTATTATTCTATTCTATTCTATTCTATTCTATTCTATTCTATTCTATTCTATTCTATTCTACTCTACTGTACCCTACCCTACCCTACCCTACCCTACCCTCTTCTCTTCTCTTCTCTTCTCTATCCTACCCTATCCTATTCTCACGCCCCATCGGGAGAGAAGGCTTCTCAAGTTTCTTCTTCACCGCTCCCCCCCACCCCCAAACTCCGGATAATTTCCGCGCAGCCAACATCCTGACTTCCCGGCGATTCCTGACCGGCCCAGCCTGCCAGGCACCCGTTCGTTGGAACAAGGCGGAAAGGTCCCGGCCGGGGCTGTTGACTTGGGAGCGCCTGTTCTGACCCTTCCAACGATCTTCTGCCAAGCGGGTCTCGCTCGATTCAGCCAGCAAAGCGACCCGGGCGGGCTTCCAAAAGCCTGCAGGGGGGCGGCAAAGGAGGGAGGGGGCGGGAAGAGGCGGAGGCCGGAGAGGGCGGGAGGGCTCCAAGCCCCCCCTTCCACCCCCCACCACCCTCCCGTTGCCCGCAGGAGGCGGGAGGCCAGAGACCGCGGGGCGTCCGGACTTCTCAGGAGGAAGGCAGACCCACTGCAAACCGCGGAGGAATTTGCCGGCAGGTCCCGCCGAGGAAAGTCAGGATGGGAAGCTTGAAGGTCCTGGCGTATCTCTTGCTGCCCGCCTGGGCAGGGATGCAGCCGGGGGTGCTGGGCAAGGGAGCCCCGGAGCGCTCTCAGCATCGCCTGCAACACGGATCCTGCACCTACACCTTCCTGCTGCCCGAGCTGGGGGGCTGCGATGGTCCGGCCCCTCCTGCCGCCGCCGCCGCCGCCGCCGCCCCGTTCCAAGTGTCCAACTCGCTCCAGAGGGATGCGCCGCCCATGGCCGAAGCCCAGTGGCCCGTCCAGCGACTGCAACAGCTGGAGACCGTCATGGAGAACAACACCCAGTGGCTGCAGAAGGTGGGGAGGAGGAGGAGGAGGAGGAGGAGGAGGAGGAGGAGGAGGAAGGCGAGGGTGCTAAGGCCGAAGGACCTGGGCAGAAGCTGCAGGGATCAGGCCCTGGGGATTGGGGAAGCCGCTGGGAGAAGAGAGAGAGAGAGAGGGAGAGGGAGAGAGGGGGAGAAGAGAGAGAGGGAGGGAGGAAGAGAGAGACAGAGATAGAGGGGGAGGGAGGGATAGAGTCAGAGAGAGAGACAGAGAGGGAGGGAGGGAGGGAGCAGAGGGGGAAGAAGAGAGGGAGGGAGGGAGGGAGGGAGGGAGAAAGTCAGAGAGAGAGACCAAGAGAGAGGGGGGAGAGGGAGGGAGAGGGAGGAGAGTGGGAAGAAGAGAGGGAGGGAGGGAGGAAGTCAGAGAGAGAGAGACACACACACAGAGAGACAGAGAGAGGGAGAGGGAGAAGGAGAGAGGGGGAGAAGAGAGGGAGGGAGGGAGAGAGAGAGAGAGAAAGGAAGGAGGAGAAGAGAGACAGAGACAGAGACAGAGACAGAGACAGAGACACAGAGATACAGAGAGAAAGAGAGTTGTATGCATTCCCTGAACTCAGTTGGCTTGGCTTTGGGATGTGGGTGGAAGAGTAAAAAGCCTGGTGTCAACTCAGAGCAGTCCATGGTCTGGTGCAATGTCCAAAAAATGGATTCCTTACAAGCAGGGTTTACCTGGTGTGTGTGAATGCAGGAATGACTTTCACTGGTTGGGGTCTGTAAGGTAACTTAGAGGTTACCAAATCTAAGGGAAAGTCTTTCTTTGATGGAGGTCTGAGGACTGTGCTAGTCTCTTTGCAACAGTGGTCCAGGCAAGACAGACAGACAGACACAGACACAGACACAGAGACACTCACACACACACACACACACACACACACACACACACAGGTCCTTCATCTGCACTGCACTGAAGCCTTGCAAGAAAAGCAACCAGCTGTGAAAAGCGCCTATGGTGGTTGGCTGTTTTTGCAGTGAGCCAAACAGCAGCTTGCTTGTGGTCTAACGTACTCTGAGTCCCGCTTTGTAACGCTTTGTGTAAGGATTTATGACTTAGGATGCTGCGCAGACCAATGGCAAACGAATCAGTAAGCCAACATGTGATCATCGGGACCCAGACGTTCATTGATTTATATATTACTTTATTGGTTAGCATTTTATCTAGAACTAATCAGTGGAATGGAAGTTGCCTCCAGAAGTTGTGGGGGCTCGAACACTGGAGATTTTTTAAGAAGAGGCTGGACAACCGCTTGTCTGAAAGGGCACAGGGGCTCCTGTTGGACTCGAAGACCTCCCTTTGGAGCCCCTGTGCCCTTTCAGACAAGCGGTTGTCCAGCCTCTTCTTAAAAAATAAGTTTGCTGCCTTAAGGTACTTTATAAGTGACTTAAGGCAGCAAACATACTAATTGCTCCTTCCTCTCCCAAAATCCCCCAACAACCTTTTCAGGTGAGTTGGGCTTAAGAGAGAGTGTCCAGCCAAAGTCACCCAACCACCTGTAATGCCTAAGGCAGGATTAAAGCTCAGGAATCAGCCCAAAGTTACCCCGCCAGCTTTCTGCCTAGAACTAGAACTCACAGTCTCCGGGTTTCTAGCCTGGTGCCTTAAACTACTAGACCAGATTGATTGTCTCTAGTGATACGGTTTTAATGGGCAGGTTCATGCCGTATTCTAAGCTAAAACCAAGGAAATCGCAGTTTGGTCTGACAGCAAAACAGCACTCCTTAGTAATACTGATGATGTTACCTAGTATGGTAATGAAACCATACTAGGTTTGGTTTGCAAGGAAACAAGCAAGTTCAGAGAGCACCAAGGATCCCCTCATTTCAACCTTGAGCTCCAAATATTCTCCTTGATTGGTACATTTTTAAAAAATTTAATTTATATGCCACCCTTCTCCGGAGACTCAGGGCGGCTTACAATGCGTTAAGTTTTATTCCAATGGGTCACTCAAACAGAACTTCTGATCCTTAAACCTTTATTGTGGTTCTTCTTGTTATGGTTAATACTCCGTGTCTGATGGCTTTAATTTTAATCCGTTGGGGTCAGTGATGAAATCCAATTTTTTTAAAACTACCAGTTCTGTGGGCATGGCTTGGTAGGCATGGCAGGGAAAGGATATTGCAAAATCCCCATTCCCACCCCACTCCAGGGGAAGGATTCTGCAAAATCTCCATTCCCACCCCACTCCAGAGGAAGGATACTGCAAAATCTCCATTCCCACTCCACTCCAGGGGAAGGATACTGCAAAATCTCCATTCCCACTCCACTCCAGGGGAAGGATACTGCAAAATCCCTATTCCCATCCCACTCCAGGGGAAGGATATCTCCACTCCCTCCCCCTCCTGGGGCCAGTCGGGGGTGATATTTGCCAGTTCTCTGAAGTACTCAAAATTTCCACTACCGGTTCTCCAGAACCTGTCAGAACCTGTTGGATTTCACCCCTGATTTGGGCCGAGCAACCACAAAGAATTGACTTCCTCACCCTACCTAAGGCAGGGATGGCATATACTTGAGTGAATAGGCTTTGCTGTTGGGGAGGGGGCAGAATTCATTGGGAGGAGTGGTGATTCAAGATGAGTGGGTGGGATTTTCACAAAAAGTGATCAGGGCTGGGATTTTTCTTTCGTTTCCTATTACTTGGAAAGGAATTTTCTTGGCTTTTCAAAAACTTCTTACTGCAGTTTTGATACGGAATGGCAGAAAACCCAGACTGTTAAATAGCAGAGGAAAAAAGAAACTATTAATTTTTGACAGAGATTGCTCATGCCTGGCATTAAATGGCCACAATGATGTGGGTTCATATTTACATTAACTTCAATCCAACAACAAGCCATATGTTAGCTTTGGGGGAGATATGGGGCCAAGAAGAGGCATCAAAAAGCTGTTGATCTGGATAATTTTGGTGGCCAAGATTTCTTTGCCCCTTCAAAATTAGTGTGTGACAGAGTAGCCAGAGAAGTGTGCATCATTTAGAATTGAGTTGGACAAAGGGCCTCCAGATCTAGTATGTGTGTCATTGCTGTACTTTGTTGGCATAACAATTTAGGCCAGGGGTGGGCTTCAAAAATTTTAGCAAGGGGTTCTCTGCCAGTTGCTGGGTGGGCGTGGCCATTGTGGGCAGGGCATACGACATCCCATCGCCCGGTCTGCACCCATGGAGAGGGCCTGCTGAGGGTGCCATCGGCTAGACAGTGTCGGCTGGCGGCCCCCAGGGGTAGAGCCTTCTCTGTGGGTGCGCCCACCCTCTGGAAACAACTCCCCTTTGAGCTCCAGTTGGCGCCTAACCTCCGCACCTTCCGCCACGAATTAAAAACTTGGCTATTCAAGTTTTCCCCGACCTGGACTGATAGGGTTTTAAGGGTTAAATTTTAAATTTTATTAGGTTTTAGATTTTAACTTTGTATTGTGGCTTGTGTATTTTATTATTGTGAGCCGCCCTGAGTCCATTGGGAGATTGGGCGGCATATAAGACAAATAAAATAAATAAAATAAATAATAAAATAAATAAAATAAATAAAATAAATAAAATAAATAAAATAAATAAAAGTTGGCCTCCTGCACCATGGCTGGGGGGGGGGGGTGTTTTTTCTCTACCTGGAAGCCTCCAGGAGGGCGAAAGTGGCCTTCCCAGGCTCTAGAGGCCCTCTGGAGGCCAGAAACAGGCCAGTTTCTGGCTTTCCTGAACTTCTGGTAGGCCTGTTTTTCACCCCATCCCCCACCGGAGCCTCCATGCATGCCTTGCAATTACCTGCATCCAAAACGGGCTGCGTGGGGACTCCTGGGAGGGGTGGGGTGGGAAGGCAGGGCGGGGCCAGCCAGGAGTGGGATTTGGGGGTTCTCCAAACTGCACAGAATCTTAGCTAGAGGTTCTCCCAAACCCCTGTGAATCCCCAGCAGCCCACCCCTGATTTAGGCCCTGTTAAGATTTTGGTCCTCAACTTATGATCACAACAGGTACAGGCAGTCCTCGACTTACAACAGTTCATTTGAAGTTACAATGGCACTGAAAAAAGTGACATGGCCACTTTTCGCACTTACGACTGTTGCACCCTTCCCCAGGGTCATGGGATTTACAGTCAGATGCTTGGCAATGGGTTCACATTTATGACGGTTGCAGTGTCTGAGGATCAAGTGATCCCCTTTTGCAACTTTCTGACAAGCAAAGTCAATGGGGAAAGCCAGATTCACTTAACAACAGTGTTACTAATTTTAACCACTGCAGCAATTCATTTAACAACTGGGGCAAGACAGGTCGTAAAATGGAGCAAAACCAGTGGTGGGATTCAGCCAGTTCGCACCTATTCGGGAGAACCGGTTGTTAACTTTCTAAGCAGTTCGGAGAACTGGTTGTTGGAAGAAATCTTTTTTTGTTTTTTCCCACTTTACAGGGCTAATCCTATAAGGAAGGCAGGAAGGAAACATTCTGGTGATGTTTCTAGCCTAATCTGTATTGCCCTGCTTACAGAAACTGCCTCTCTGGTGAACCCTTATTACATTGTAACAGCTAAGGCGAAGCGCCCATAGACGTGAGTGATGTTGAATTGGCCACGCCCACATGGTCATATGACCACCAAGCCACGCCTACCCAGCTGGTCATTAGGGCAGAGAACCTGTTGTTAAATTATTTGAATCCCACCACTGAGCAAAACTCACTTAAGAAATTTCTCATTTAGCAACAACAATCTTGGGCTCCATTGCATTTGTAAGTCAAGGAGTACCTGTACTGGAAAATTCATCATTAAGTAATGTGATCGTTAAGTGAGGCATCACAGGACGATGCTCAATTTTGCAGCCTTTTTGCCGCAGTCGTTAAATGAATCACACAGTTTCCCCTTGACTTTGCTTGTCAGAACCCGGCTAGGAAGATTGTAAATAGTGATCACATGACCCCAGGGTGCTGCAATTATTGGAGATATAATGCTGGTTGACAAGCAACCAAATTTTGCCCATTGGGTGGTTGCAACCATCATAAGGGTGGAGTCTGGTCGTATGTCACTTTTTTTCCAGCAACATCATAACTGCCAACCGATTCCAAATGAATGGTCATAAGTCGAGGACTTTCTGTACATTCCTTGGAAGGTTAGCCAGAGAAGAAAGAAACTGGGAACTGTAGTTCATTAATACTCCTAGGTTCCTTATCCCATTTTACGGGTTCAAAAGATCTCACCTTCTTTTTATATCAGCTTCTGAGTAACCTACATTGTTGTTGTTGTTAGTTGCGAAGTCATGTCCGACCCATCGCGACCCCATGGACAACGTTCCTCCAGGCCTTCCTGTCCTCTACCATCCATTTAAGCTCCCGCCGACTGCTTCAGTGATTCCATCCAGCCACCTCGTTCTCTGTCGTCCCCTTCTTCTTTTGCCCTCAATCGTTCCCAGCATGAGGCTCTTCTCCAGCGAGTCCTTCCTTCTCATTAGGTGGCCAAAGTATTTGAGTTTCCTCTTCAGGATCTGGCCTTCTAAAGAGCAGTCAGGGTTGATCTCCTCTAGGACTGACCGTTTGGGTCGCCTTGCAGTCCAAGGGACTTGTAGGAGTCTTCTCCAGTCCCAGAGTTCAAAGGCCTCCATTCTTTGGCGCTCAGCCTTCCTTATGGTCCAACTTTCACAGCCATACATTGCAGCTGGGAAAACCATCGCCTTGACTATGTGCACTTTTGTTGGCTGGTCTCTGCTTTTTAACATTGATCATGACCTACACTGGGGACTTAGCAAAATCTATTTTCATGTTTACAATTCAGGGCTGGAATGAGCTTCACTGGGGCTGCCAATTCTTGAAATCCAGCATCAGATGTTCCTGAAAATCATCTGAGCAGAAAGAAGATACAGTGTATGTGTGTGTGTGTGTGTGTGTCACACACACTACTACAGGTAGTCCTCGACTTACAGCAATTTGTTTAGTGACTGTCCAAAGTTACAACTATGATCCAAATTCAGACACTTGGCAACTGACTCACATTAATGACAGCTAGATTGACCCAGGGTCATGTGATCCCCTTCTGGGAAAGCCAGATTCACTTAACAAAGTCCTACTAACTTAACAGCTGCAGTGATTCACTTAACGACCGTGGGAAAGAAAGCGTGTCAAAGGTTGCAAAATTTACTTAACAAAATGTTTCACTTAGGAATGGAAATTTTGGGCTTTGTTGTGGTCGTACATGGAGAACATTTCCTCGGGGAGTAGCCAATCTTGTCAGTGCTCACAGCCAGGTCCGATCCCCGAGTAAGAACATACGTGGCATGTTCCCCAGCTTTAGAGTCCTGCCAATTCCACCCCTTCCCCAACCCCGTTTCTCTGCCTTTAACCCAGTGTTTCTCAACCTTGGAAACTTGAAGATGGGTGGACTTCAACTCCCAGAATCCCCCAGCCAGCTGGCTGGGGGATTCTGGGAGTTCAAGTCCACCCATCTTCAAGCTACCAAGGTTGAGAAACATCTACAATCCCAGTGAGATCTTCAGGTTGCAGCCTTGGATTATCCCATGGTTATAAAGGCACCTGAGGAAACCAGATCCTTCCTCTCCATCTCCATCCATTGCCAGAAGTTAAAACCAGTGGTGAAATGTAAAATTTGTTACTACTGGCTTAGTGGTGGGGGTGGGGGTAATATGACTAGTGGGCGTGGCCAACTTTTTTTTTTTTTACTTTTAAAACCATTTTTTCTACAATCTCTTTGGCTGAAGAGGTTGTAAAAAAAATGCTTTTTAAGCCTCTGACGATCCCAGCTGACTTGCCTGATTGGCAGAGGCTTTTTTCCCTTTTAAAAACATTTTTTCTAGAACCTCTTCAGCCGAAAAAGTTGTAGAAAAAATGCTTTTACAAGCCTCTGATGATCCCAGCTGAGCCGCGTGATCATCAGAGGCTTTTTTTTTTACTTTTAAAAGCATTTTTTTGGCCAAAGAGGTTGTAGAAATAATGCTTTTAAAAATAATAAAAATGCCTCTGATGATTGCGTGGCTCAGCTGGGCAATGGGGGGGGGGGGGCAGGGATTTTTGCTACTGGTTCTCTGAACCACTCGCCTCCATCGCTACCGGATCAGGTAATCCGGTCTGAACCGGGAGCATTTCACCCTGGTTAAAACGATTTGAGGAGCCACATAGACTGGTGGTACCAGTGATGCTTCTGCCTAAATTTTTCAAAAATATCGGAATGTGGAGCAGAACCGGGCAATTTCCTGCCACAGACACGCTGAACCTTTCTCCATTTTCCAGCAACGCCAGTTATTTAATTAGAATTCTTGGTCTTAAAATAACAAGCCGGCCAGTTATCAGCACACACACTGGCAGGAAAAGCGAGAGCAGGAGGAAGAGAGGGCGATATTTTTAGGACTGCTTTTATATCTACTGTTTGTCTTCCAGGCTACGGATTTTGAAAATGTCCTAACCATTTAAATGGCTGGCTTAATCTTCCATTTGAAAATGTGCATGCCGTGTTTAAAGCTGATTAAGACACGCTTAGCTTACGGTAATCGTCAAGATTACATAAGTTTTTTTAAAAATTAAAATACAAAGAAAAATAGATAACTGGGAAATGGGAAAAAGGAAAGATGGAGAAAAGAAAAGAAGGGGAAATGGAGGAGAAGGGGTGGGAGCATTAACTTCCCGTATAGGTAACCACAATTGAGCCCAAAATTTATGTTGTTAAGTGAGCCAGTTGTTAAGTGACTTTTGCCGTTTTGCAACCTTTCTCGCCACAGTTGTTAAGTGAATCATTGCAGGGGGATAAGCTAGTAACCTGGTTGTTAAGTGAATCTTGCATCCCCATTGACTTTGCCTGTCACAAAGTCACAAAAGGGCATAATATGGCTTATTATTATTATTATTATTATTATTAATTTAATTTTTATACCACCCTTCTCCCAGAGGACTCAGGGCAGTGCACAGCCAACAATAAAACAAACACAAATACAAAATTTAAAAGCAGTCCACGGTCATAAGTATGAACCCGTTGCTAAGTGTACAAATTTTGATCACATGAATATCGGGATGCTGCAAAGGTCATAACTGTAAAAAAAATGGTCATAAATCACAGTTTTCAGTGCCGTTGTAATTTTGAACGGTCACTAAATGAGCTGATGTAAGTCAAGGACTACCTGTATTTTTCAATGCAACAAAATTACAGCCTTAACCTTTTACCAACTTAGTAAGTACCATCCATTTCTATAACAAGAGCTAATTTAATCAGCAAAACCCAATATTTTTTTTTCGGTCTTGAGCACAAAGTCCAAGAATGGTTTCCAAGTAGAAACAATACTGGATATATTCCTGTCTCTGATTAAAACAGTTCATTTTGCCATCTCTGCTACTTCCATCACTTTTTCCATCCATTCTTCCATTGTGCCATGATTTAAGCTGATGCAATCAGCTTAAATCATGATTTATTAACTAAATTAGATGGCTGGATTCGCATTGCATGCTAAGCCCTGAATTATGTCTTGCAAATATGGGTTTATAGAGTAAGACCAGAACAAATTAGGATGTAATGTGTTCCAGGAACCCTGCCAAAGAGTTAAAAGTCACTAATTTGTTGAATGTCATAATGGTCCAGTTTTGACAATGCAATAAAGCGTAAGCTGTGTTTACAAAGTATGATGATTGGATTCATACAAAACACTAACCTATAATACGATTTATTTAAGTTAGACTTAAAAAGTTGGATGAATTTGACCTTTGTGATTAGAAAAACCTGGCTTACAGCTTTGTATGTTATTTGAACCAAATTGTAGCTTATTGACTAAGCCATCGTTCGAGAAAACAAGATTTAAAAGAAGTGTAAGCCCAGCCAGCCATTCTATCTTAATTCACACATTGTACAAAGTTATGATTTGCTGACTAACACAGCACTGGCTGCAAACATAGATCAGATTAAACCATAAAATATAAATTGCAAAGTACCATGGCTGGTTTTTGATAGCATACTACTTACTGCAGAGGTGGGAATCAGCAGGTTCTGACCAGTTTTGGAGAACTGGTAGAGGAAATTTTGAGTAGTTCGGAGAACGGATAAATACCACCTCTGACTGGCCCTGCCCCCATCTATTCTCTGCCTCCCGAGCCCCAGCTGATCGGGAGGAAATGGGGATTTTGCAGTAACCTTCCCCTGGAGTGGGGAGGGAATGGAGATTTTACAGTATCCTTCCCCTGCCATGCCCACCAAGCCACTCACACCAAGCCATGCCACATCCACCAAGCCACATCCACAGAACCGGTAGTAACAAATTTTGAAACCTGCCACTGACTACCTGCCTGGAGAATTCTGAGAGTTGAAGTCCACCTTTCTTAAATTTGCCAAGGCTGAGAAACACTTGACTACTAAATGAAGGCAATCCCTATATCTCTGCAAAGATCCAGCCTGCTTGGCTGTGACCTCAAGCTAGGGAAAGATCAGCATAATCTAATTCTCCCAATACGAAAAAGGTAGGTCAATAATTGGAATCCTGGAGATTTTTGTTTTTTAAAGTCATTTCAGGAGATGTCACATTTTTAAAGGATCTTACCAAGCTAAGAAAAGTTCAGATATTTATTATTAATACTGTGGCTAATAGAAACATCCAGTTAACATTACAAAGGAACCTACCAAAAAAGGAGGAAGTTTCTGACTTAAGTTATTTGCAAAAAAATTCACTTCTTCTCATCCAAGATGCTTCTACGGTTTTGAAGAACTAAACTGATGAAGTTTCTGGGATTGAGAAGTGAAATGTTTCCAAAGAAAAAAACCCCAAGAAAGTCCAGTTATCTTCTAGGAAAAAAAAAAACCACCTTTGGGACAACTTGGATGATTGAGAATCTCCACAGACATTGAGAATCAAATTAGTTGAAACAGCAGAACAAACTATGATCTCTTTATCCCAGGTGGAAAAAACCCTAGTTTGGGGTATGGCCTACACCAGGTGTCTTCAACCTTGGCAACTTTAAGACTTGTGAACTTCAACTCCCAGAATTCTGGGAGTTGAAATTCACAAGTCTTAAAGTTGCCAAGGTTGGAGACACCTGGCCTACAGTGTACCCTTCAAAGTCTCTTTGCTGATTTTCCTTGCTTTGTTTCGATCCATATAAGCCACTCTGCTGACTTTTTTTTTGGGGGGGGGGGAATTCTAGGAAAGATTTCCACAGGTCTGGTTTATCTCTACAAAAGACACCCACATGTTGCCACTACAAATGGGGTTACACAAATATGCTTGGATTAACTGGAGTAATTTATTCCTTACAATTCAAGCATGAAGCCAGACAGGAGAAATCTGTTTTCTCCCGTGAAATGTGCTGATTTCAGGAGTTTGTAGAAGCAGCTGTTTCTTCAGCTTGCTGACAGATTTCAAAGGCTTGGATTTCCAGGTATGAAATAGCATTGAGAAATAAAGAGCCTTGGTGGAGCAGCGGACTAAAGCGCTGTTAAGTAGCACTTAGCTGCCAGCTGCCTGCAATTACTGCAAGTTCAAATCTCACCAGGCTCAAGGTTGATTCAGCCTTCCATCCTTCCGAGGTAGGTAAAATGAGGACTCGGATTGTGGGGACAATAAGATGACTTTGTTTAAAAAAGAACACCGCTGGGAAGGGGGGGGCAAAAGCCCTACTAAGCAGGTATATACAAAAGTATGAAGGCTATTGCTTAACGCATTGTAAGCCGCCCTGAGTCTCCGGAGAAGGGCGTCATATAAATTGAACCAATAAATAAATAAATAAATCACACTCGGAAGCAGAAGAAGAAGGGAAAGGCAGAAGTTTCAGTAAATGGCTAAATTACTTTTAGCATTAGAGAATTGATATTCAAGTATTCAAAATATCCAAAACTAAATTGACCATAGCAATAGCTCTTAGACAGGGTTGAAATCCAGGAGGTTCTGACAGGTTCTGGAGAACAGGTAGCGGAAATTTTGAGTAGTTTGGAGAACTGGCAAATACCACCTCTGGCTGGCCTCAGAGTGGGGTGAGCTTTTGCAATATCCTTTTCCTGGAGTGGGGAGGGAACGGGAATTTTGCAGTATCCTTCCCCTGGAGTGGGGTGGGAATGGGCATTTTGTGGTATCCTTCCCCTACAACGCCCACCAAGCCACACCCACCAAGCTACACCATGCCCATCAAGCCACGCCCACAGAACCCGTAGTAAAAAAAATGGATTTCACCACTTCTCTTAGATTTATATACTGCTTCCTAGTGCTTTACAGCCCTCTCTAAGTGGTTTACAGCGTTAGCCTATTTTCTCCAACAATCTGGGTCCTCGTTGTACTGTCCTTGGAAGGATTGAAGGCTGAGTCAACTTTGAACCCGTCAGGATTGAACTCCTGGCAGCGGGCAGAGTTAGCCTGCAACACTGCATATAGCAAGGCCTTTATTTCAATGTCAGTATAGTTATGAACAGTACGTTTTTTGACAGAAGTGACTAGATATTTTTATTTAGTTAGTTGTGCCTTACCTTTATTAGTTTTACAAATAACTCAAGGCAGTGAACGTATCCAACACACGTATCTTCCTCCTCTTATTTTCTCACAACAGCAACCCTGTGAGGTAGGTGGGTTGGCCTGAGAGAGAGGGCCTGCCTAAAGTCATCAAGCTGGTTTTCATGGCTAAGGCAGAACTAGAATTCATAGCCTCCCACTTTCTAGCCTTAATCACTAGGCCAAACTGACTCTCTGTTTGATTAACAGAGGCTCAGTGACTAAGACACTGAGCTTGTTGATCAGGAAGATCGGCAGTTCAAATCCCTAGTACAGGTCTCCTACGTTAGCAGGGGGCTGGACTAGATGACCTCCAAGGTCCCTTCTAACTCTGTTACTGTTAACCAAGGCCAACCAAAGCATGTTTTATCCAGGGTCTTCCATTCTACAGGGGCTCATCCCATGATCTGGCTCAATCCACTAGAGATGTTAGCTGGAGAATTCTGGGAGTTGAAGTCCACCCATCTTAAAGTTGCTAAGAAGAGGAAACTCTGCTCTAGAAAAGTGCTGGATCTTTAAGGCTATACATGGAAGGGTGGAAAGATCAGGCCTATCCAAATTTTGATGATAATGATGTTCCATAAGGCAAGATCTACAACAGAGAAGGGGTATCCCACGGATCCTACTGGCAGCAATGTTTTCTGAAGAGGAATAAAGAATGCCCAGTCTAGGATTGGGGACAGGCAATCTTGCAACTACAGTTAGTTCTCAACTCACAACCACAACCATGACTGTGGGGATGTTGCAATGGTCATAAGTGCGAGGACCAATTGTAAGTCACTTTTTTAAGTGCTATTGTAATTTTGAACCAGGGATGAAATCCAGCAGGTTCTGACAGGTTCTGGAGAACCGGTAGCGGAAATTTCGAGCAATTCGGAGAACTGGTAGCAGAAATTCGGAGCAATTCAGAGAACCGGCAAATACCACCTCTGGCTGGCCTCAGAGGTGGGGTGGGAATGGAGATTTTGCAATATCCTTCCCCCAGGAGTGGTGAGGGAATGGGGATTTTTGCAGTATCCTTCCCCTGCCACGCTCACCAAGCCACACCACGCCCACCAAGCTACACCCACAGAACTAGTAGTAAAAAAAATTGGATTTCATCACTGCTTTGAATAGTTGCTAAATGAATGACATCAGTCAAGGACTGTTTAAAATTGTTTCTGTATGCCTTGGCCAAGTCACCTAAGAAGAGAAGAAAGAAGAAGTGGTGCTAGGGATTTGCCAAATAGTAAAGTTAAAGTTCAGCAAAGCCTCCTGGCAAATGTTTAGTTCTTATGATCCCCTTTATTTAATCTTTTCAGTCAGAAGATGTTGGTGATGCAAGAATCAAGCCAAAATGAAGTTACTGCGTAATGTACATATCTAGGAAGTTATGTGCACGTGCTTTGCAAGCTGACTAGCCATACTTAGAATACAAAACACAAATAGAGAGTATGAATACAGAGGAACAAGAGTTGGGAGGGACCTTGGAGGTCTTCTAATCCAACCCCAAGCTTCAAGCAGAGATTCTATAGCGTTCAGAAAGATGGCTATCTAATATGTTCCTAAAACTTCCAGTGATGAAGCATCCACAACTTCTGAAGGCAAGCCATTCCATTGATTAATTGTTCTCATTGATGGGAAATTTCTCCTTAATTCTAGGATGGATTTCTGTCTGGTAAGCTTCCATCTGTTACCTTTCTCCTGTCCTTAGGTGCTTTAGAGAATAGGGTGACCCCCTCTTCTCTGTGTAAAGGTAAAGCTTCCCCTCGCACATATGTGCTAGTCATTTCCAACTCTAGGGGGCAGTGCTCATCTCCGTTTCAAAGCCAAAGAGCCAGCGCTTCCAAAGACGTCTCCGTGGTCATGTGGCCGACATGACTAAACGCCAAAGGCGCATGGAACGCTGTTGCCTTCCCACCAAAGGTGGTCCCTATTTTTCTACTTGCATTTTTACGTGCTTTCAAACTGCTAGGTTGGCAGAAGCTGGGACAAGTAACGGAAGCTCAACCCTTTACACGGCACTAGGGATTCGAACCGCTGAACTGCCGACCTTTCGATCGACAAGCTCAACATCTTAGCCACTGAGCAACCACGTCCCTTACCTTCTCTGTGACAGCTCCTCAAATTTGATCCCCATTGCTTACGTTCTTTCAGCTGGAGAGTTACATCCAGGACAATGTGAGGATGGAGATGTCAGAGACCCATTTCAGTTCTGTAAAGGACCACACGGCAGCCATGTTGGAAATTGGGACCAACCTCCTTAACCAAACTGCTGAGCAGACCCGGAAACTCACCGATGTAGAGATACAGGTAAGCCAATCTTTGTTTGGTAGCCTTTTCCTGGATTTTATCTCTGGTGATTATTATTATTATTATTATTTTTAGAACAAGGCTATTTCTTGCCAACTTACAGAGCCTGGTTTGCCTATTTCAGCCATAATGGCCATAATGGCCCCACCATTGTTTATTGAATATATCAAAGTCAAGATGACAGCCAGAAGGGAAGATGGTCTCCTAACCACAGTGGCTGCCTTCCAGGAGTGGTATTCACTTACCTTCGCTACCGGTTCGCAAATGTGAGCACACTGCCACCTCTGCGCATGTGCAGAGCATCCATGATGACGTCCGGGCATGTGGGCGGAGCCCCCCACCGCTATCGGTTTGTGCGAACCGGGTAGAACCGGTAGAATCCCCCCCCACACTGCTGCTTTGCAGAAGCTATGCCAAAACGAAACTGGGGTTTTATATGATGGCTGGGTTTCTACCACAAGCTTGACTTGGTCCCTGAATTCATGCTTTTCTGGATTTGCACATCTGAACAAATAGCCTAGGACGGTTCTTGTGGCATATGAAACCACCAAAAAAGAACCAAAGTCAAAAACCCACACACTCTATGTTGGCCTGCCACTGATGACAGTTTGGAAGCTGCAGATGGGCCCCAATGCAAGAGCCCCAGTACTGTTCGGCCAGTTGTGCAAATGCAGAAGAACATGAATAGCTTCTGCAAAAAGTAGAAGGGTTTGAACCAATCATCTCAGCTATTTATTTTCCCCAAAGCCGTGTCATGGCTTGTTCTAAAACACACAGAGTTTAAAACAGGTGCGAACCTACAAATCGATGCTTGCCTCACTGACCAAAGAAGGAACATGGAGGACATCCAAGGCAATGGTGGGTTTCAAATTTTTTTACTACAGGTTCTGTGGGTGTGGCTTGGTGGACGTGGCATGGCTTGGTGGGCATGGCAGGGGAAAAATACTGTAAAATCTCCATTCCCTCCCCAAGCCAGGGGAAGGTTACTGCAAAATCCTCATTTCCTCCTGATCAGCTGGGACTTGGGAGGCAGAGAAGAGATGGCGGCGGGGCCAGTCAGAATTTTTACTACCGATTCTCCAAAATTTCCGCTACCGGTTCTCCAGAACTGGTCAGAAGATGCTGAAACTCACCTCTGGTGTGATTGTTGCCTTTCATCCTTTTTCCTCTATTTTCCTTATCCCAGTAAACATTATATATCTAGCAATTTGACTTCATTGACTTTTATAAAAAGAATTTCTTATTAACACTTTCCCCTATGCAAAACTCCAAAACTGCAAAAAAAGGCAGAGATGTTGATTAGTTCAGTGAACTGGCAAATACCACCTGTGGATGGCCCCAGAGTGGGGTGGGAATGGAGATTTTGCAGTATCCTTCCCCTGGAGTGGGGAGGGAATGGGGATTTTGCAGTATCCTTCCCCTGGAGTGGGAAGGGGAATGGAGATTTTGCAGTATCCGTCCCCTGCCATGCCCACCAAGCCATGCCCACCAAGCCACACCATGTCAATCAAGCCACGCCCATAGAACTGATAGTAAAAAAATTTGGATTTTACCACTGCTTTATAGAATGGCATTAGTACCTCACTTGATCTTGATTGTATCCCTCTGTTAATGCAATTTAGGATTAAGTGATTCAGCTTGATTGCCGGGGGTCTATCATAAATATCTGAGGGACCTTTGGAAGAAGCACTCATCAACCAGTGAGGTTTCTTAGATGGTTATTCTCGGTTTTTATCAGAATTACTTTGGTTCCTATTGTATTTTAAGCCGTCAGTCATGATTTACAGTCACACACTAAACTGAAGTCAAACCACCTGAAGTTTGAGCATGATGCTTAAAGGCCAAGAAAAGATATAGGAGACTTTCTCTGCTATTTCTATTCTCTGGTGTAACCAGGTTTTCTAACAAACAGGTTCTCAACCAAACGTCCCGCCTGGAAATTCAAGTTTTGGAAAATTCCCTGTCTACCAACAAGCTTGAGAAACTTCTCCTTCTGCAGACCCACGAAATCAGCAGACTCCAGGAAAGAAACAGGTTAGTCCTGTTTGGCTTGATGTTTAATTCATCAGGAATAAGTGAAGCCCACTGAATCCAAGTGTATTTGTGTAATCCTGGTGCGGTTGTGGCATCGTAGAGTCCTGGAGAGAATGGAAATACTGAGAAGCCATTACAAAAATGAAAAAGAGCAGGAGCCCCAGAAAAGATGCTATAGTGTTAGGAAGAGACGCAGACTATCTTCTCCCTGACTCACCGGGGTAAAGGAGGGAGAAGAGGAAAATCACAAGCAGACTTGCCAAGTCCTGTTAATACATCTTTTCTCAGTACAACTTAGTTCTACTCTTCTTCTGGAGCTTCCTGATCTGGATAATTTTGAAGGGAGGACAAACATTTTGGTTTCTTGTAGAGAGAGAATTCAACACCTCTAGACATAGCTGGAGAAAATTTTGTTGGAAAACCAGTCGGTAAAGTTGCCTCTACAACAGGGGTGAAATCCTACCGGTTCAGACCGGTTCAGGCGAACTGCTAGGGATTATTGGCATCGGTTCGCCAAACTGGTAGTAATCACCCCTTGTTGGCCCCACTCACACCTGGCCAGTCACCAATTACCTCTTCCGGCCGCTCGATATTCCAGAGAATTCAATGTTAAATGCAGCAGAGAGAATGCTAACTTTTCTCCCTCCATTCAGAACAGAGCTGCTGTAGCCTGTCCCTTTTAAGGTAGTCCCCAGGAGGGAGGGGAACTGGGGGGGGGGAGCAGCTGGAATGCAGCTGTTTTTGTGAAAGTCAGGAAAATGGGGAAGGGGATTTTCCCACCTGTCATCCATTCCTCAATCTCAGCACAGACTGAGGGAAGGATGGTAGGCAGGAATATTCCCCTCCCCATTTTCCTGCCATTCGCGACAAGGAGTGGCTGGGAGGGGAGGGGCCAGTGAGGAGTCCCTCAATATGAGTGATGTCAAGTTGGCCACACCCACCCAGTCACATGACCCCCCCAACAAGCCACCCCCAAGAACCGCTAGGAGATTTTTTTTTAATTTCACCACTGCTCTACAAGTAGTCTTTGATTTACAATCAGTGGTGGGATTCAGCCAGCTCAGGCTGTTTCAGGAGAACTGGTAGTTAAACTGCTGGCTGGCTCCACCCCTGACCTCCCCACCCCACCCCTTACAGGAGTCCCCACGCTCCCCATTTTTGCTCCCAGGAGACTGAGTGCTGCCTGTCACACACACCTGGCCACGCACACCCAGCCAATCATTAGGGCAGAGAACTGGTTGTTAAATTATTGGAATCCCACCACTGCTTACAATCCTTCATTTAGCCACCATTAAAAGTTGCAACAACTGCACTGAAAAAATTGAATTACAACAGTCCTCCTGCTTATGACCATTGCAGCATCCCCATGGTCACGTGATCAACATTAACACCTTTGGCAAAGAATGATCATAAAATCGGGTGAAACTTATTGAACAACAGTCTTGCTTATCAACAGAAACTCCGAATTGTAGTTGTAAATTGAGGACTACCTGTAGAGGGCAAGACAGACAAATTCAAGGAACATGTTGAATTTAGAAATGTCTGCATATAAAAAAAAAAACAAACCAAAAAAACAACCATGGCAGTGCCTGTTTTTTATGGTTTGATATCAGCTCTGCTTATCTTAATTATTAATCAGTGTTCTGGGTTTTCAAAATTCCTTGAACCACAAATTATAAATGTTGTGCAACAGCTTCTCCTACGTTTTTTCTTCACCCAGTTAAGCTTGTTGTGTGAAGACATAAAATTTCACATGGAATTCGTTCCATAATGGAATTCTAGAAGCAGTTGCCCTGAAATGATCAGGGGTCTCCAACCTTGGCAACTTTAAGACTTGTGGACTTCAACTCCCAGAGTTCCTCAGCCAGCAAAGCTCTCCATGGAAAACTTTGTATATAAAGTTTAAATATATTGTTGAGCTTTGACCACAAAAAAGAATATTCAGCAATCTTTCCCCTGAGGTGACAGGGGAATAACAATAAGTGAACATAAAAGTATAATTTAAGATTATAAATCTACAGTAACTCTATTTTTCTAGTGCTGAATTATTTCCTTTGCTCCCCAGCAACCGCGATAATTCTTTAGATAATTCTTCTAAATGACAGGTATAGCATTCAAAAGCGATTTCTCCAAACAGCAGTGGTCTGCAAAACATTTAACAGTTTTTTAAATATCAAAATAGAATAAGCCCCGATCATGTGGGGAAGTCGACCTACCCATTCAATTTAACCTATCCATCCTTGGAGTAAACTAACAGAATAACAGATTTAGAAGGGAATATGGAGTTTGTCTAATCCAACCCCCAGCTCAAGCATGGGATCCTATACCATTGTAGACAAATGGTTGTCCACTCCAGTGAGCTATCCAGAGCCTGGATAGCTCAGCAGACTAAAAGCATTGTGATTAACACCAGCTGTCTGCAATTACTGTAAATTTGAATCTCACCAGGCTCAAAGTTGACTCAGCCTTCCATCCTTTCTAAAGTAGGTAATTGAGGACCCAGTTTGGGGGGGCAATAAGCTGACTTTGTATAGATATACAAAAGTATGAAGGCTATTGCTTAATGCATTGTAAGCCGTCCTGAGTCTCTGGAGAAGGGCAGCGTATAAATCAATTTTTTTTTTAAAAAGTCCTTTCTTAAAAGCTGTCAGTGTCGTAGCACCCACAACTTCTGAAGGCAAATTGTTCCACTGGTTGCAGTAATGATGTTCAATTCAATTCAGATCTTTATTGTCAGCGCACAACATATGTGCAATGAGATTGGTTGAGCTCCCGCAGTGCACCCCCCCCCCAACACAATACAACTCACAGTGAAGACAGAAAATGCCCAACCCAATAAATCATATTAACAAAACACCCAGTCCTATTGCACCAGTGTGAACATGTTACACATTGCACTGGCCCTGCAATCCATCATACTATGTAGTTATGATGTTATTTCTCACTCAGGAGTCTGACAGCCCACGGATACAAACTGTTCTTCAGCCTGTCTGTGCGACTGGCTATACTTCTATATCTCCTTCCCGATGGTAGGAGGGTAAAGAAGTGATGACCAGGTTGAGAGTCATCCCTGAGGATTTTCCTCACTTTTCTAAGGCAGCGAGCCCTAGCGATCTCATCGAGTGATATCAGGGACAGCCCACGATGTTTTGTGCTGGGCTCACCACCCTCTGTGATATTTTTCTATCCACGGCTGTCAAACCGGCATGCCATACCATGATGCAATAAGTGAGGACCGCTTTCTATTGTGGACCGGTAAAAGGAGGTCGTCAGTTGTTGTTCCACCCTGTTTTTACGCAAGACCGTAAGGAAATGGAGTCTCCGTTGGGCCTTCCTGGCCACCTGGATCCTGTTACCTAGTTAAATAATGAAAAGTCTGTAAGAAAACAACCAAGCTCAAAGAACACCAAGGACCTGACAGTTCAACCCTGGGCTACAAATATTCTCTTCTGTTGGTACATAAAGAATTGCATCAACTCTGTGTCAGGGTTCCAAGTAACACACCCAATGAAAGAAAACTATGATAAATAAAACTACATTTTATTAGAGATGTCATACTGGCACATCTGGGAAAACACGAATCTGAAAGCTTCCGGGCTTTCCTCACCCAAAGAAAAGTTCAAGTCCCTGCCCAGCACCCACATGTCCATCACATGGTCCAATCAAACATCGTTCCATCAGAACTCCCAGTTCCAGCCTTCCAGGTTCAGGGCAAGATGCCCTTGACTTCTTGAGAAAGGAATGTTATTATGACTATATATGCTCCATACAATCCCCCCTCCCAATTTCCCACAGTAGTAAACGTGGCAGGTCTGAAGGCCTAATGCAAAAGATGGCTTCCAGGCCTGACACACTGAGTTTGAGAATCAGTATAAATCGTCTCTTTTCTTCAGCTTTCTAGAGAAGAAAGTCTTGGCTATTGAAAACCAACATGAGGAGGAGCTGCAGGGCCTGAGGATCGAGAAGATGGAAATGCAGAAGCTTCTTTCCAAGCAGGTGGACCTTGTTGGGCATCTGGAGCAACGCCTGGGTGTTGCCTTGCTGAACAACACAGCCCTCCACAAACAACAAACATCTTTGGCAGAGACAGTGAAGCATCTGATAGGCTTGGTGTCCCAGTGCAATCGTAAGTAACTTCCCCTAAGTTTCAAGACTTGGCCAGTTGGCCCAATTGGAATTGAAAGTTTGATGAGAAGAAGCAGGACAATACTAGCATCATGTAGAGTGTGTCTTTTTGCAGAAAAATCCATGACAAAGTGGCTAAGAGATCCCCAGTCTTTATAAAATCTAAGCAGTATGTAGCTCTTTCCCTTCTTTGGTAAAGGTAAAGGTAAAGGTTCCCCTCAGACATATGTGCTAGTCATTCCCAACTCTAGGGGGCGGTGCTCATCTCCGTTTCAAAGCCAAAGAGCCAGCACTGTACGAAAATGTCTCTGTGGTCATGTGGCCAGCATGACTCAACGCCAAAGGCGCACAGAATGCTGTTCCCTTCCCACCAAAGGTGGTCCCTACTTTTCTACTTGCGTTTTTTACGTGCTTTCAAACTACTAGGTTGGCAGAAGCTGGGACAAGTATGGGTGATATATAGTCATAATAACATTCTTTTCTCAGAGGTTCAAGGACATCTTGCCCTGCACCTGGAAGGCTGGAACTGAGAGGCATCTCCAGTTGGGACGGTGCTTTGATTGGACCATGTGATGGACATGTGGGTGATGGGGCAGGGACTTGCACTTTCTTTTGGGTGGGGAAAACCTGGAAGCTTTCAGATTCAGTTTTTTCCAGATGTGCCAATATGACATCACTAATAAAATGGAACTTGGAGGAATTTCAAGCTTCGGAGTTTTCTTTCATTGGAGGTGTTACTTGGAACCCTGACATGAATGCACATGCCTACCCTAACTGGGCAACTATACTGAAAATGACTTTTGATCTCGCCCCACAGATGTTTCGTTCACCGTGCCAGATGAGCAGAAGGTCTTCAAGGATTGTGCAGCTGCATACAAAGCGGGGGTTTCTACCAGCGGAGTCTACACCCTTCGGGTCCCCAATACTACAGCCACTATAAAAGTGAGTGTATGTACTAATGAGCTTTGTCCTTCTTCATGCATCAGTTCAGGGGTGAAATCCAGCAGAACATTACTAAAAACTATATTAGGAGGACAGTAGCTCAGTGGCTAAGATGCTGAGCTTGTCAATGGAAAGGTCGGCAGTTCAGCGGTTCGAATCCCTACTGCCACCTAACGGGGTGAGCTCCCATTACTTGTCCCAGCTTCTGCCATCCTAGCAGTTCGAAAGCACATAAAAAATGCAAGTAGAAAAATAGTGACCACCTTTGGTGGGAAGGTAGCAGCATTCCGTGCGTCTTTGGCATTGGGTCATGCCGGCCACATGACCACGGAGACATCTTCGGACAGTGCTGGCTCTTCAGCTTTGAAATGGAGATGAGCACTGCCTCCTAGAGTCAGGAACGACTAGCACATATGTGCGAGGGGAGCCTTTACCTTTACTTACTAAGAACTACACCTGTTTCTGATCTTCCCAAGAATGATGCTAGCACATAACGTAACCAACTGAAAGGGAAAAGGAGATCATAGTTTGAATTTAAAGACTCAAATGTCCCACTCAGTATTCTTTTTTAAATTAAATCTGGAAGAAAATTGATAGTGGAGTTTTCCACATTGCTCAACCAGTTGTTTGTCATAATTTGGGGAAACTTCTCTTCCATTGATGTTCTGCCATTCTTCCAGGTGCTGTGTGACATGGAGACCAGTGGAGGAGGCTGGACCATTATCCAACACCGCAAAGATGGCTCTGTGGATTTCCAACGCACCTGGAAGGAATATAAACAGGTAAGAATCGATATAAGTCTCTCTGACTTAACGTGATGGAGGAACTCAGCATGAATTGGAATCAAACTGATTATTTTGCACGTTGAAAACGTGATGACCTTTGAACATTTGAAATTAAGTTGAAAATTAATTCTGTTTATTATTTATTATTATTTTTTATTAGTTCGATTTATATGCCACCCTTCTCCGGAGACTCAGGGCGGCTTACAATATGTTAAGCAATAGCCTTCATACTTTTGTATATAGCTTAGTAGGGCTTTCGCCCCCCCCCCGCCCCCCAGCGGTGTTCTTTTTTATACAAAGTCAGTTTATTGCCCCCACAATCCAGGTTCTCATTTTACTTACCTTGAAAGGATGGAAGGCTGAGTCAACCTTGAGCCTGGTGAGATTTGAACTTGCAGTAATTGCAGGCAGCTGGCAACTAAGCGCTACTTTAACAGCACTTAGTCCCCTGCGCCAGCAAGCTCTTTAAATTTAAATTTAAATTATGTACAAAGCAATGGAATTGAATTATAAATGAATCAGAATAAGATTTACAAAGACAAATAAGTTTGTCTTCATAATATTACAAATATTACAATATGAGATTGTAATATTTGATATATTTTTAACTTTAACTATGAATTGTAATATTTAAGGTATTGTTGAAGAAGTATAGAAAATATATACATTTGAAAAAGCAATCGAAAATTGGATTTATATAAAAAAATAATGAGAAATGAGAAATAGAATTATAAATGAATCGAAGTAAGATTTGGAATATTTTTAACCAGGAATTCAGCTAAAGTACTGGAAATTATAATGTATTATGGAAAGTAATTTGGTTTATCGCTTGGAAAAGAAATGAATGATTGTAATGTTATATATCTAACTGACTTCTAGTAAGATATTGGATTATAATATTTGGATAAATTGACAAAGAAAAATATTTGTGATTGGAATAAGGGAATTTAGGGAAATACTGGAAATTATGCTATGTTGTGAAAAGGATGTAATGGGGAAATATTTAACTATTAGAAAAATGATTGATTTCAAACTTAAGGTTTTAATTTGGAGAAAGTCAGGTTAAAACTTAAATTTGATTAAGATTAGAGATTAGGGCGAATGGTAATATTGGTTATTAGAAGAAACAAGGAAAAGAAAAGAAAAATTAGAGAGAAAGATTATTATGACAAAAAGTGAAATATATAAATTGTGTTGGAGATAACTAAAAATTGTTATCTGTTCAGAAAAAAGGCATTGTTTGTTTTGCTTGTTTGTTTGTGTAAAAAATAAAAAAACTTTTACAAAAAGAAAATGAGATGACTTGGAGAAGATTGAGCAAGAAGCCTTCTTCCTATTTTCTAGGCACAAGCAGAAAAATCCATCACCTGGATTTCTACTGCAATAGAAGTAGGAATAGAGCTCAGTCACAGCAAGTGCTGAATCTTAGCTCAGCTTCTGCAAGGTTGCCAGGTGTTTTCTTGGTCAAAGCTTTTTTGACTCTGAGCCAGGCTGGTTCTAGGGTGGCACTTAAGCCACCAGGCTTTCTTTAGCTCATACGTGGAGTGGAGAACTTGTGGCACTGAGATCTTGCAGACACTCCAACTTCCAGCACCTCTTACCTTTAACCATGTTGTCTGGCAAACCCACCCAGCAACATCTGGAAACCAACCAGCTCCTTATCCCAGTGAAGTCTGTGCTAAATATAATTGAGGTGGCTGCTAGACTGATGACAGATTCCACCTCCCCACCCTTGCTCTCTGCTCTCACCCCATCCACCTTTCTGCTTATCATACTGATGTATTATTCTCACCAGGAAGAGCCTGGTGGCGTGGCAGACTAAAGCACTGTAATTAACATTCAGCTGTCTGCAATTACTGCAAGTTCAAATTTCACCAGGCTCGAGGTTGACTCAGCTTTCCATCCTTTCTAAGGTAGGTAAATTGAGGACCCAGTTTGTAGGGGCAATAAGCTGACTTTGTATAAATATGCAAAAGTATGAAGGCTATTGCTTAACGCATTGTAAGCCGCCCTGAGTCTCCAGAGAAGGGCGGCATATACATCAAATTAAAAAAAAAAAAAATTCTGCGCCTTTTGTCGTTGATTATTTTACTTCTACAGCTAATCCTCGATTTATGGCCATAATGGAGCCCAACGTTTTTGTGGCTAAGTGAAACATTTGTTAAGGGAGCTTTGCCCCATTTTACAACACAGTTAGTAACACGGTTGTTAAGTGAATCTGCCTCCCCGACTAACTTTGCTGATCACAAGACCCCCGGGGCAGTGGTGGGTTTCAAAAATTTTTACTACCGGTTCTGTGGGTGTGGCTTGGTGGGCGTGGCATGGCTTGGTGGGCGTGGCAGGGGAAGGATACTGTAAAATCTCCATTCCCTCCCCACTCCAGGGGAAGGATACTGCAAAATCCCCATTCCCTCCTCACTCCTGGGAGAAGGATATTGCAAAATCTCCATTCCCTCCCGATCCCAGGGGAAGGATACTGCAAAATCCCCATTTCCTCCTGATCAGCTGGGATTTGGGAGGCAGAGAACAGATGGGGGTGGGGCCAGTCAGAATTTTTACTACCAGTTCTCTGAACTACTCAAAATTTCCGCTACTGGTTCTTCAGAACCGGTCAGAACCTGCTAAAATCTACCTCTGCACCACAGTCATCAATATGAGTCAGTTGCCAAGCTTCCCAATTTTGATCAGGGGGATGTTACAACAGTCGTAAGTGTGAAAATGGTCCTAAGTCCCTTTTTTTTAGTGTCGTAACTTTGAACTGTCACTAAATGAACCGTTATAAGTCGAGGGCTACCTGTATTCCTTTCATTTCTCTTCCTTTTTATTATTGTAAACCGCCTAGAGTCACCTTACCGTGAGGTCGGTGACAAATAAGTAGTTTTTATCCGTGGGCTGTCAGACTCCTGAATGCAAAATAACATCATAACTTCGTAGTACGATGGTCTTGCAGGGCCCTGCAACGTGGAACACGTTCACACTGGGCGTGGCTGGGTGGGCATGGCTGGGTGGGCGTGGCAGGGGAAGGATACTGCAAAATCTCCATTCCCATCCCACTCTGGGGCCAGCAGAGCTGGTATTTGCTCCAAACTAATCAAAATTTCCACTACCGGTTCTCCAGAACCTGTCAGAACCCCTGATTTGGAGGATGCACTGAGGGAGCTCCACGAATCTCATTGTACATATGTTGTACAGTGACAATAAAGGTTATTATTATTATGATAAATTTAACAAATAAACAAACAAACAAACATTTTGTACCAGACCCTTTTTTCAATGTCTTTTCATGCTTCCTGACAGGGCTTTGGGTCCCCACCTGGAGAGTACTGGTTGGGCAACCACTTCATCCATTTGCTCACCGCCCAGAACCGCTACTCTCTCCGGATCATGCTCCAAGACTGGGACAACAACGAGGCTTATTCTGCCTTTGAGCATTTCCAAATCGGCTCCGAGGAGCAGAACTATCGGTGAGGCTTTTCATGGAACACCTGTGGTCTCTTTGCTTAGCTGTTCATTGAACAAACATCTGGAATCCTGCCCCAACAGATGGACCTTCCACTCCTAAAATTTCCCAAGGCCACTGCTGAGAATTCTGGGGGTTGAGTGTCCAATTCTGGGGAAAGAACTCCAATTCACACATAGGAAGATCATTTGGTGAACCTGTAAGATTTGGCCCAAAATGTAATTTTCAAAATCTCTGTAGGATTTTATGTCTGTCCTGTCAGGGTTCTTGATTGTGAGCACTCTGATGATTGTGAGCACTGTTTCCAACTCTTGCACAATTCCAATTTCTCTCTCTCCCTCCCTCCCTCCCTCCTCCCCCCCTCTCTCTTGATTTTTACAGGGATATGTGCAGTGGTGAAATCCAAATTTTTTTCCTACCAGTCCTGTGGGTGTGGCTTAGTGGGTGTGGCAGGTGAAGGATATTGCAAAATCTCCATTCCCTCTCCACTCCTGGGGAAGGATGTTGCAAAATCCCCATTCCCTCCCCACTCCTGGCAGAAGGATACTGCAAAATCTCCATTCCCACCCCACTCTGGGACCAGACACAGGTGGCATTTGCCGGTTCTCCGAACTACTCAAAATTTCCACTACCGGTTCGCCAGAACCTGTCAGAACCTGCTGGATTTCACCCTGGGTATGTGTCTTAAACTCAGATAGTAGTTGAGAAGTTCTTTGAAGCTTGAATTCGAGATCTTCTCGCTGTTGTTCCACCAACTAATCTGGGTGGAAACCGATATGGAATGTCCCATGCTAGATAGACCAATATTTCCCAAGCTGATACCCTCAATGCTGGCTGGGACTTGGGACAGTTGCAGTCCCTCATGCCAGGGGAATGTGTTGCATTGGGGAAGGCTGGTGGAGCCCAACTGCACAAGAGAAGAGGGGGGGGGGGAGGAGAAGAAATGAATAGCTGTCTCTCCAGAGCAGTGTTTCTCAGCCTTCGTAGCTTTGTGATCTATGGACGTCAATTCCCAGAATTCCCCAGCCGGTATGTATTCTGGGAGTTGAAGTTCACACATCCTAAAGTTGCCAAGGTTGAGAAACACTGCTTTACAGGTTGATTGGGGCTCCCAATCGGGAGCCTCCAGCTGGTTCAGAATGCAGCCGCGCGGGTGATTATGGGAGCAACCTGGCACTCCCACATAACACCTCTCCTGCGCGAGCTGCACTGGCTCCCGGTGGTCTTCCGGGTGCGCTTCAAGGTGTTGGCTCTCACCTTTAAAGCGCTCCATGGCATAGGGCCAGGGTACTTGCGAGACCGCCTGCTGCTACCGATAACCTCCCACCGGCCAATACGCTCACACAGAGAGAGCCTCCTCAGGGTGCTGTCGGCCAAGCAATGTCGGCTGGCGGCCCCCAGGGGGAGAGCCTTCTCTGTGGGGGCACCCACCCTGTGGAACGAGCTACCTCCTGGTATACGATTGATCCCGGACCTCCAGACCTTCCATAAGGCCCTGAAGACTTACTGATTCCAACAAGCCGGCCTAGTCTAAATGGTTTTTTAAGGGTTTTTAAAAATTCTATAGATTTGGGGTTTTTAAATTGGGATTTTATGGATTTGGGGTTTTAAATTTGGGAAGCCGAGGATTTAATTCATTTTAGTTTTTTATAATTTTTGTATTATATGTATTTTAATTCTGGCTGTTCACCGCCCTGAGTCCCTCTTGGGAGAAGGGCGGTATATAAATTCAAAATAAAATAAATTTAAAAAAAATAAAATTTCAGTGGCAGCTCCTTAAGCCAGGATCTCACCTAGGAATTTTCTAAAATAAAATGAAATTCTAATCTTCCTCCAACTAGATTTGACGTCCTGCAGAACTGCCTATCTCTGTTCCTTTGGCTTTCAGCTGCTCAGGAAGGAGAATCACTCCCACACCTCTGGCAGAAGTTAAAACACAAGTTAAACCAGGCTAAGCCCCTCCTTTTTAAAAAGCCCATCTAAGAGGGCAGCTTTCTTGCTCCCAATGGGTACCTCAGACTTTATTTTTTTAAGGGCCATCTCATTTGTCCATTCATCTGGATTAACCATTCAGGAGTTCCTTTAACTCTTTCACTTTGTTCCATTCACTGAATGTCTCCCAGTTCCTATGCAAGCAACAGCAAATACAGACTCTTCTTGACTTCCAATCTTTCAGGGGCTGCCCCAAAGAAGAGGGAGCCAAGCTATTCTCCAAAGCACCTGAGGGCAGGACAAGAAGCAATGGGTGGAAACTAATCAAGGAGAGAAGCAACTTAGAACTAAGGAGAAATTTCCTGACAGTTAGAACAATTAATCAGTGGAACTACTTGCCTCCAGAAGTTGTGAATGCTCCAACACTGGAAGTTTTTAAGAAGACATTGGATAACCATTTGTCTGAAGTCGTGTAGGGTTTCCTGCCTATGCAGGGGGTTGGACTAGAAGACCTCCAAGGTCCCTTCCAACTCCTATTCTATTCTATTCTATTCTATTCTATTCTATTCTATTCTATTCTATTCTATTCTATTCTATTCTATTCTATTCTATCCTAGCCTACCCTACCCTACCCTACTCTACCTCTACCTCTACCTCTACCTCTACCTCTTCTCTACTCTACTCTACTCTACTCTACTCTACTCTACCTCCACTTTATTCTGTTCTGTTCTGTTCTGTTCTGTTCTGTTCTAATCTGTTCTGTTCTATTCTATTCTAATCTGTTCTGCTCTTCTCTACTCTACTCTACTCTACTCTACTCTACTCTACTCTACTCTACTCTACTCTTGACCAAAACCGAACCCAAAATTTTGGTTGATAAGCAAGACAGTTGTCAAGTGAGTTTTTCCCCATCTTATGACCTTTCTTGCCACAAATGTTAAATGAATCACTGCAGTTTTTAAATTAGTAACCCGGTTGTTAAGTAAATCTGGCTTCCCCCATTGACTTTGCTTGTCAGGTCACAAAAGGGGATCACATGACCCTGAGACACTGCAACCGTCATAAATAGGAGACAGTTGCCAAGCATCTGAATTTTGATCACACCAGCCATGGGGATGCTGCAACGGTCGTAGGTGTGAGCAAAGGTCATAAGTCAGTTTTATCAGGGCTGAAGTTGAGCGGTTATTAAGCGAAAGATTGTAATTTGAGCACCTTGTAAGCCTCTTGACTGAGAGGAGAATCAAATGGTGAACTATGGTTGATGGTAGCTTCTTTACTCCATCTTCGGCAGACTTTATGCAAGGAGATACAGCGGTACGGCTGGACTCACCAGCAGCCTCAGCCTCTCAGGAACCGACTTCAGCACCAAGGATGCTGACAATGACCGATGCGCGTGCAAGTGTGCCCAGATGGCAGGTGGAGGTAAATGAGGGGCGAGCGGGACATCTTCCTTCTGTAGGTCTACCATTCTGAGAAGCAGCCAAGCAGGGCCATCGGTAAAAAAAAAAAAAGGTGCCTGCCACTCTGCAAAGCAGGACTTAGGGTAATTTGTCTAGTTGCAGGCAGCATCTTGGCATCTAATACATTCCCTCCCTCCCGAATTCACCCTGAATTTAAAGAACTTTCCCAAGTTTAAGCGGGACAAGCCCTGAAAACTGTAGAATCTCCCTAAGAGCTACAGTATGTGCTACGTGTTAAAACAATGCTTAAAATATGTAGTTTGTTCCGTTCTTAATATGAGGGTTTTTAATGGCTTTCAGGGGGAATGGCCAGACGCTCACACTGAAGGAGCCAGGAGCCCATTTTCAGATCCTACAACCGTAATGGCAAACCTATGGCCATATCAGTGGGCACGCGAGCTCAGCCCTGGCTGTTTTTCGGGGCCCACCAGAGGTAGGGAAACAGGTTTTTTCCTGCCTTGGGGGTGGGGTGAGGAAGGCCCATTTTTCTCTCTTATCTGGCTCCAGAGCCTTTCTAGGAGTCTGGGGAGGGAGAAAACGGCCACCCCCCACAGAGGTCCCACCAAAAATTGGCAAATGGGTTGTTTCTGGCCTCCGGGTTATGGGGAAGGCCATTTTTGCCCTCCCCAGATTCCTAGAGAGGCTGGGATCAGCAAAAAACAAGCCTTCCGGTCCCACTAGAAGTTGGCAAACTGGCTGTTTTTGGCCTCTGGAGGGCCTCCAGGGGGGTGGGGAAGGCCATTTTTGCCCTCCCCAGACTCCTAGGAAGGCTCTGGAGCCAGGTGAGAGAAAAAAAAGTGCCTACCAGGCCACACATGCCAGGAGACGGGGGAGCAGGGGGGGGGGTCACACACACATGCACAGGGGCAGGGCGCATAGAATTGTGGGTGTTGGCATGCATGCGCGTGACTGCCCCCCGCCCCCCCTCCTGGCACGCGATGGCAAAAAGGTTAGCCATCACTGTCCTAGAACCTTCTGAGCTTGTCAATCCAGAAAGGTCAGCAGTTCGGCGGTTCGAATCCCTAGTATAGGTTTCCTGCGTGAGCAGGGGGTTGGACTAAATGACCTCCAAGGTCCCTTCCAACTCTGTTACTGTTATCTAGATTATAGATAACAGTATAGATTATAGGCAGATAGATAGATATAGATTATTAGGCAGAAATCACTAGCTGGTGCTAGTGTGCAAATTTTCCCCTCTATTTCTCGGATTATGGCACTGGCTGGCTTTACGTACAACATGAAGTTATAGTTTGTTATTTCAGGAAAATACAGTAGCACATTGGGTTGTGTTGGGCTGGGTTAGGTTGGGTTCACCCATCAGCTTAAGTCTTAACCATGCTTTATATACCAGGGTTATTAAATTTGTACAATACTCTGTGCCAATGCTGTCCCAAGTCACAGCAGCACAATCAAAATCCTCCCATTTTCCACCTCCGCATGATAACTGACTCACATACAAAAGGGCTTCAGTCTTATTGTTGCAACTGCCAATTTGAGTTTTTCAGCCTCCTGCGGACGCTTCTTCTGGAAGCCAAACTCAAATACACCATATCTTGCCTTAAAGGTAAAGGTAAAGGTTCCCCTCGCACATAGGTGCTAGTGGTTCCTGAATCTAGGGGGCGGTGCTCATCTCTGTTTCAAAGCCGCAGAGCCAGCGCTGTCCGAAGATGTCTCCGTGGTCATGTGGCTGGCATGACTCAACACCAAAGGTGCACGGAACGCTGCTGCCTTCCCACCAAAAGTGGTCTCTATTTTTCTATTTGCATGTTTTAACATGCTTTCGAACTGCTAGGTTGGCAGAAGCTGAGACAAGTAACAGGAGCTCACCCCGTACGTGGCACTAGGGATTTGAACTGCTGAATTGCCAACCTTTCAGTCGACAAGCTCAGTGTCTTAGCCACTGAGCCACCGCCTAACTCTTCTGGAAGCCATACCCAAATACATCATATTATGGCTTAGCAGAGTGTAAACACCCTGTCTGGGTCCTGTCTACCACTTGAAGGAACAAAGCAGCCATCATCCAGCAGATCATGAGGGGCAATGCGTTGCTACAAATCTTTCCTCCTTTCCTTTATAATTTGCTGCAGAATAGCTGGTCTAGAGAGGGAACTTCCTCATTAGAAGAACTGGCTACCCCCAAATGGGCTCCTATAGCAACTGTGGAAAAAGGATGATGGTCAGAAGAAGTGTGAGAAGAAGAGATAGGACCTTCTCCCATGTTAAGCAGAACCCACTTCTCCTGCCTCAAATACCGTATGCTTGTGGGGTGTACCAGGGGTGAAATTCAAAGTTTTTCTCTACTGGCTCTGTGGATGTGACTTGGTGGGTGTGGCAGGAGAAGGATATTGCAAAATCTCCACTCCCATCTCACTCTGGGGCCAGCCAGAGGCGGTATTTGCCGGTTCTCTGAACTACTCAAAATTTCTGCTACGGGTTCTCCAGAACCTGTTAGAACCTGCTGGATTTCACCCCTGCGGTGCACCCAACTGAACTCAGGGAGCAGTTGAGAAGTTCTCTGAAGCTTGAATTCCACCTTTTCTCCTTGTTATTCCACCAACTAATTTGGGTGAAAACCAACACCGAATTTCCTATGCTAGATAGACCACTCTTCCCACCGTCAGTGATGGCTGGGAATTGGAGCAGTTGTAGTCTCACATACCAAAGAGTTGTGTTGGGTTGGAGAAGTCTGGTGGACCCCAAAACATTTGCCTATCAACCTACATTTCCTAAACCTACAGAGAGAGGTTCAGTGAGAGAAAGCAATGATGTGATTCAAAACTGGCTTAATCCAAACAATTCTGCAAACGTTTCTTAGAAAGTTGAGAGAACAATCTCTTTTGATGTTTGGGCCAAATACTGTTCATTCTAAATATTTTTCTCTTCTCCCTTTTTTCCCTTCTCTGCCTCCTTCAGGTTGGTGGTTTGATGCCTGTGGACCTTCTAACCTGAATGGCATCTATTACCCTCCCAATCCTGCCACAATCAGATACAATGGCATGAAGTGGCACTACTGGAAAGGGCCCGGACATAGCCTTAAAACAAGCACCATGATGATCCGTCCAGTGGATTTCAGAGAGGAGCAAGGGGGAATGCTGTGATCTGTCACATGGCAGAAGGAGAAGAGGAGACCTCCTTCAGAAGGTCCCCTTTTGGCTTGCACAAAATTGGTGGACGATTGCAAGTCCTTGCCATGAACTAAACTTCTTCTAGATAGTTTTTTTATAAAAAAAATATCTGCACGACACACAGTTCATTGTGGAAATTTCACAGGAGATCTGGAAGGTGTTGCTTTTTTTCTTGCTTTCAAGGGGTGGGGAAACAATTAGGCCTGAGTTTCTCAACCTTATCAACTTTAAGAGATGTGGATGACTTTAACTCAGGGGTGAAATCCAGCAGGTTCTGACAGGTTCTGGAGAACCAATAGCGGAAATTTTGAGCAGTTCGGAAAATCAACAAATACCACCTCTGGCTGGCCCCAGGAGTGGAAAAGGAATGGGGATTTTGCAATATCCTCCCCCTAGAGTGGGGTGGGATTGGAGATTTTGCAGTATCCTTCCCCTGCCACGCCCATCAAGCCATGCCCACCATGCCCCACCACACCCACCAAGCCATGGCCACAGAACTGGTAGTAAAAAAATTTGGGTTTCACCACTGCTTCAACTCCCAGAATTCTAAGCTGGCTGAGGAATTCTGGGAGTTGAAGTCCACACCTCTTAAAGTTGTTGAGGTTGTGAAACACGGAATTAGACTGTAAGGGAGAGTTAATGGGTGTCCTTAAAGAAAATGATCCTACCCAACTCTTTGTATAATATTTGTTGCCCAGAGATAGAGGTGTGGTTTTGGGCTGCCCTGGAAGGGATCAGAAATATGTTTGTGTGGGGCTGAATGGGAATTACCTATCCTTGTGGTGCAGTGGACTAAGAGCCTGGTGGCACAGTGGACTAAGTGCGGTTAAAGTAGCACTTAGTTGCCAGCTGCCTGCAATTACTGCAAGTTCAAATCTCACCAGGCTCAAGGTTCACTCAGCCTTCCATCCTTTCGAGGTTGGTAAAATGAGGACCCGGATTGTGGGAGCAATAAGCTGACTTTGTATAAAAAAGAACACCGCTTAGGGGGGCCCGAAAGTCCTACTAAGCAGGTATATACAAAAGTATGAAGGCTGTTGCTTAACGCATTGTAAGCCGCCCTGAGTCTCCAGAGAAGGGCAGCATATTAATCGAACCAATAAATAAATAAATCCTTGATTTAAGTAGAAAGACTAGGAACAAAACTGTAACATCTCATTGATGAAAGGAATTTGGGTGATAAAAGATATTTGGGAGTTGACATCGACAATGTCATTCCTTGTGTCCCCACCGTTTCTTCTTCTGACCATCTCCAAGCCTGAACCATGTGCCCTAGTATCTCAGACAGTTGTACATCAGTGGTGGGTTTCAACATTTTTTATTACTGGTTCTGTGGGCGAGGCTTGGTGGACGTGGCTTGGTGGGCATGACAGGAGAATGATACTGCAAAATCTCCATTCCCACCCCACTCCTGGGGGGAAGGATACTGCAAAATCCCCATTTCCTCCCCAGTCCAGGGGAAGGATACTGCAAAATCCCCATTTCCTCCCGATCAGCTGGGACTTAGGAGGCAGAGAATAGATGGAGGCGGGGCCAGTCAGAATTTTTACTACCGGTTCTCTGAACTACTCAAAATGTCCGCTACCAGTTCTTCAGAACCGGTCAGAACCTGCTGAAACCCACCTCTGAGCTGGTACCTCTTAGCACCAGAATTCAGGAATTCCAAGAAATGGCAGCTCTGTGGGTGGATGTCTGTGTGTGTTATGTGTCTCTGCTCAATGCAGGTGTTTCCGTTAGACCTGCGTAACAATGAATCTCAGGGGAAACAGGTACAGGTAGTCCTCAACATACAACCACAATTAGGCGGCCGTTAAGTGAATCACCCCTGATTTTATGACATTTTTTTGCCACTGTTGTTAAGTGGATCGCTGGAGTTGTTCAGCAAATCATGTAGTCATTAAGAAGATCTGACTTCCCCATTGACCTTGCTAGTCAGATGTCAGCTGTGAAGGTTGTGCCAGTTGCTGAACATCTGAATTTGGATCTTGTAACTATGGAGATGCTGCAATGGACGTAAGTGCGAAGTTGCGAGTCACTTTTTTCAGTGCCCTGGTTACAACAAATGGCGGTTATGCAAATGGTTGTAAGTGGAGGACTACCTACATGCAAATTAGCTACCAATTTTCTAGCATATTATATCTGCATCATTGCTCCCTCAGAGCCTTTTGTTTACATATTAATTGCTAAGCTCATGAAACCTCTTATGCAAGGTTTTATTGCAAATACTTAGGATATTTTCAACTTTTTTTTAAAAAAAATAATAACAATAATAATACTGGGATTACCGTATTATGGTTCAGACCTCTTGGGATCGTTTTAAAATTCAAGTATTTTATCTACAATATGGTTTTTTTTTAAAAAAACTGTAAAAAAGGAATCGAATAAAAGAGCGGTCTGCCTTTTCATAAATATCGTTGTGTTCTTGGGACTGAATCATCAAGGGAAGGGAAAGGTACAGGACTGGGCTTTTTGGGGTTCGCAGGGGTTCGGGAGAACCTCTAAGTAAGATTCTATGCAGTTCGGAGAACCCCCAAATCCCACTCCTGGCTGCCCCTGCCCACTCCTCCCCTCCCAGGAGTCCCCATGTGGCCCGTTTAGGATGCAGGTAAGTGCAAGGCGTGCATGGAGGTTCAGGGTGGGCGAAAAACAGGTTTTTTGCTGTCCCCCAGAGCCTCTCTAGGAATCTGGGGAGGGCAAAAATGGCCTTCCCCATAACCCAGAGGCCAGAAGCAGCCCGTTTGCCAACTTTCGGTGGGACCTCTGGGGGGGTGGACTCAGTTTTCTCTGTCCCCAGACTCCTAGAAAGGCTCTGGAGCCAGATAAGAGAGAAAAACGGGCCTTCCCCACCACCCCCTGAGGCAGGAAATGGAAGTTAGGCCAGAAATGGGACCATTTCCAGCCTCTAGAGGGCCTCTGGAGCCTGGGGAGGCCATTTTCGTCCTCCCGGAGGCTCGAGGAAAGCCTCTGGAGCCCAGAGAGGGCAAAAACACCCCCCCCCTCCGTGGTGCAGGGAGCTGACTAGGCCACACCCATCATGGCCACGCCCACCCAGCAACCAGACAGAGAACCCCTTGCTGAAATTTTTGAAGCCCACCCTTAGAAAGGTATGGAAGGAAAAAAGACATCCTGAGATGAGCTACCCATAAACCTTGGCTGACGTCAGAAAAGCTGATCGGAGCCCTTACCACGTGGATAAGGAGGCATTTCCATGATTGAAGGCTGGATAGGAAAGGAGAAAAATATCCTAGGAAACTCAAGAGGAAACAACTTCCATATTGCCGTGGAGAAAACGAAATGGAAACGTCTACATAATCACCAAGACCTGAATCTACAGGTAGTCCTTGACTTACGACCGCACTTGGAAACAGAATGCCCATTTCTAAGCAAGGCGTTTGTTAAGGGAGCCACGCCCAATTTTACGACATTTTTCATCATAGTTAAGTCCATTTGTTAAGTGAATCATGCAGTCATTAAGCCAATCCAGATTCCCCGACTGACTTTCCTTGCCAGAAGATGGTTGGGCCAGAAGATTGTATGACCCTGGGATGCTGCCATGGTCGTAAGTGTGAGGAACGGTCACAAGTCACTCATCAGTGCCTTTTTTTCAGTGCCATTGTAACTTTGCTTGCTAAACAAATGTAAGTTGTAAGTTGAAGACTACCTGCATTATCTTCTCCTTTACGGATACCATAAAAAACATTTGCTTGTGTTGAATGATTTGCCTCATTAGTCTTATGATTCTGCAAGCCTCAACCGTGGAAAAGCTACTGAACATATAAAAAGCAGCTTATCTCCCGCTTGCTAAATTTGGAGAAGGATTGGAGAGGTGGGGTGACAGCTGCAGGGTAAAATCTAGATATTTTAGTCTTTTTTTTAAAAAAAACATATCGGCGATATACAATTTTCAGGAAGAGAAACACACACCTGGAATCGTTTCACCAGGATACCGTCTTCCAACATAGGTAGTTCTTTCTAACCTGGATTTAGAGGGGAAATTTAAGGCTCCCCTATTTGATTGAACAGAATAGACTTCTAAACACCACAGGACAGAACGAGACAACTCACCGCAGGACAATTTGCCCCAGGACAATTCAAGAATTCAATTTTAATTACTTAAAATAATTTTTAAAATATTTTAATGTTTGCTATTCATGTTTCATTTTGTCCCTCCTTTGGCATCCTTTCTTTAATGATTCTTGTTAGGGTGTGTGTAAAGAGTATTTGTTGCTTGTGCAACAAGCAGAGCAGAAACACACAGGGAAGGAGATAAACGTGCAGCTCGTGTGAGAAAAAATACTTTATATACAAGATAATAAGCAGTCTCGGTGTAGGTAAAACAGCCCAAGGTCATAAACAGTAATATCAGTCCAGTAGGTATCTCCCCTTACCAAAGCAAACAGACTTTAGTAACGCTTGGTATACAGTACCATATAACGATCCAGTCAAACACCAATCAGCAGGAAGACGCAGGAAGCAACAGGAACAATCAGGAACAAGAAGAAAGAATGCTTCTCTGCGCTGCTTATTTATGCACTGTAGCTAATTACAGGGTTCAGCAAACCCTGATTACGTGGCTCAAGTGTTTCTTAAAGAAACAGATATATTGCCTGACCAACAAGTTAGGAGTAAGCTACAGGCTGAACCTAACATTCTCCCCATTGGGCAGGACAATATAAATAATATATACAGAAACAAAAATACACGTCCAAATCATACATTGTACAGTGGTATCAGTTACATTTCAGATTCTCAATCCAAATCTTTCACAACAATTGGTGTGTTTAATGGCACCTTGCGCTTTGGTAAAATTGTCGGCAATATTGTCCTCTGATGCGCAATATTCCAATGTAATCATGTTATCTTTAACACATTGCTGAACATTCAGATAACGTATATCAGTGTATTTAGTCCTTGTCTTTACAGCAAGATTCGTTGCCATTTTAATGGCTGCCTGGTTGTCTTCATAAACTGTAATACGATAGTCCATTTTGAATCCAATATCCTCCATCAACTGTTTATAATAAATCAGTTCAGTACATGTAAGTGATAGACAAGAAAACTCCGCTTCCATGGTAGACAAACTGATGTGTTTCTGGTGAATTGATCTCCATCCAATCAGGCAGTTATCCAACATGATTGCTATTCCAGACGTAGATTTTCTGGCAAAACTGGCATCAGCATATGCCTTTAACACCATATCATTAGAATCATTTGGTTCTAAATACATAGCAAAATGTAATGTTCTTTTAAGATATCTAAGAATACGTTTTGCAGCCTGCCAATGCCTATCAGTAGGCTCTGAACTATATTGTGCTAGTTGATTAACACTAAAAGCTATATCAGGTCGTGTCCAGTTGCTCAAATACGACAAACTGCCTATTAATGATTGATACAGTTCTTTACTGAACTGTGGACTCTGCAAACTATCCTGCTGGAATTCTTGTGCCATAGGAGTTTTGGCAGGTTTACATAATTCCATCCCATATTTTTTCAACAATTTGCAGATCTTATCGGATTGTGAGATCTTAAAACCTCTAGATGTTTTCAGGATATCCAGCCCTAGATAATGCCGTATATGTCCTAGATTTCTAAGTTTAAATTTTGTTTGCAACTGACCGATAACCTCTTGGCCTCAGCGTCAGTTCTGGTAATTATGGCAATGTCGTCTGTAAAGAGTAACAAGAATGAAACACATCCATCCTGTTTTTTCTTAAACAGACATTTATCTGCTACACCCTCATAGAACCCAATGTTATGTAATTCCTGCACTATACATTGGTTCCACTCGTAACCTGATTGCCTTAAACCATATAGGCTTTTTTGTAGTCTCCAACACTCAGTGCTATCCTGTGTATCATAACCAGGAGGTTTCTTCATATATATTGTATGCCTCAACGGAGCGTTCAAGTAAGCTGTTTCGACATCTATATGAGTAATAGAGCATTTATTTCTAGCTGCCCAAACCAGCATCGTTCTTAAAGTGCTCGCTCGTAGACTTGGAGCAAAAACCTCATCATAGTCTCTATCTGTCTGTGAGAACCCTTGTGCAACAAGCCGAGCCTTATGGGTTACTATCCCATCTACACTTTTCTTTACCTTGTAGACCCACCTACAGCCTATAAGTTTCTCATTTTGTGGTTTTCTAACAACTTCATAGACACCAAGCCTCTTTAATGAATCAATTTCCCTATCCATTGCCTCTTGCCAGGCTTTTTGCTCCTTTTCTGGATACAATTTTATATCGTGATAACTGGACGGTTCAATATCTACTTGGCAAACCACTGTGGCTTTATAGCAATCTGGTGGATGCCGTTCCCTAGAAGATCGTCTAGGCATAACAGGACTAACATCAGGTATATTGGGTTCATCCTCCCCTAACTCTGATTCCTGTTCTTCAACCTTAATAGATGATTTATCATCCATCTCAGATGAACTATCATCAGGAATATGGTCTATCTTAACATCCACATCTGTAAAACCATAGTCTGCCTTTTCTAACCTGTCCCAGCCTTCATGTTCTAGGAATTTAGCACTAGCGCTACACAAAACTTTTGTTGTTCCTTTTTCCCAGAACCTATAGGACCTATGGTTAGCCTCATATCCAACAAAAATCATTTTCTTTGCTCTCTGTTGGTCCTTTCTTCTCTGACTAACCGGTATATGCACCCAGGCTGATGCACCAAAAGTATGTATATAACTTAAATCAGGCTTCCTCCCGTGCCATAAAGTAAAAGAAATTTTTCCTGTAGAGGAGTGCACCACATTATTTAAAATATGATTGGCACATAGTATTGCTTCTCCCCACAATTTATCAGGTAAACAAGCATCAGCCAGCATAGTCCTAGTCATAGCTTGTAGGGTCTGGCCTCTTCGTTCTATATATGCATTATGTTCTGGCCGAAAAGGGGCAGAACGTTTATGCTGTATCCCAGCATCCTTCAAAAACTTAGCCAATTGATGGTTAGTAAACTCAGTTCCATTGTCAGTAACAATGCATTTCACCTTAAACTTCTGCTTCCTTTCTACAAAACGAAGCCAGTTTGTGATACACTGGAACGTATCACTTTTGGACTTCATAAGGTAGCAAAAACCATATCTGGTAAAGTGATCAACTATACTCAAAATATAGCATGCTCCCCCTAAACTGGGTTTCTTTGGCCCTATTAAGTCTAAAAAGACTACCTCCAAAGGTTTAGTAGTTTTAAACCCATTGCAGCGGTTTGCAGGTGTTACTTTACTTTTATGCTGGTTACAAGTATTACAGTTCAGGTATTTGCTGCAAGCCCTTAACTTAATGCCTTTAGACTGTTTAACAGTCAAATGCAACAACCTGAAATTCAGATGACCAAGCCTTCTATGTAGTAAATGTACACATTCATCATGCGGCTTTACATTTCCAAACTTAGTTTTTGACTGAACTAACAGTAATGACTTATCCCTAATGACAAATAAGTCGTTTTCTAATTCTGCAGTAACTACAGTGCCTTCACATTCCAGCAAACATTTGCTGTTTTTAAAAGTTACTGTAAACCCAGAATGTAGTAATGACTTTACAGATAAGAGATTATATCTCAAACTAGGGATATAAAGCATGGGTAAAGGGTGCTTACTAATAGAACATTGAACAAGTCCCTCCCCAGCTACAGTCACATTCCAGCCATTAGCTAATTTGACCTTTTTAGTACTTTTCTTCATGTTTAGAAACAGTTTTCTGTTTTTTGTTATGAATTGAGAGGCACCGCTATCAATCACCCACCAATCATCTTTTATATTATTAGATGAACTGGTTGCTAAATTACACCCTTTCCTGGGTTTAGCAGAGTTTCTAGCAGATACTTTCTTATTTTTACAATATTTTGCAATGTGCCCCTTAGCCCCACATGCAAAACAGCGTTTGACAATATTGACATTTTCAGCTTCCACTTTTGGTTGCTGTTGCATCCTTAACTGGTCTCGTTCTTGCCTACGTTTGGCCTCATCCAGTAACCTACCAGTTATACTGGCCAATGTTAGTTCATCTCTAGACAATACTTCTAATGATGAAACAAAAGAGTCATAACTGTCATCCAGCGATGAAAGAATAATATAAACCTGCTGCAGTTCAGTAAACACAAGGTCCTTCTCATGTAACTCCTGGAAAAGCCCTGTCATGGAGTCCAGGTGAGCCATCCTGTCTCCTCCTTTCTGGAGATGTAAGCGAAATAATTTCCGTGTCAGGTAGATATGGACACCCACAGAGTCACGAACGTAGAGCCTCTTTAGCTTTGTCCAACACCTCGCAGCAGACTCTTCGCCCTGGAAATGGACAAGTTGCTGGTCTCCCAGTGTCAGGCCAATGATGCATAAAGCACGCTCGTTGTCCCTGTGAAACTTCGCTATCTTTTTGGCATCTTCTTCGTCAGCAGCATTCAATGCAGTTATGTCCGGTGGATTATTAACCATGTCCCACAGTCCTTCTCTTCGCAAAAGTAGACAGCATTTTGTGGACCAGGTAACATAGTTTGTACCATCCAACCGGGTTATGGTAGAATAGCTTGTACCTTGCTCAAAAGCCATCATCTTGACTACTACACCCACCGCCTGCACTTTTCACTTCCACAAAAACAAATTAAAGAGCCCTAGAACGTTCTGGGTCCATAACCAATGTTAGGGTGTGTGTAAAGAGTATTTGTTGCTTGTGCAACGAGCAGAGCAGAAACACACAGGGAAGGAGATAAACGTGCAGCTCGTGTGAGAAAAAATACTTTATATACAAGATAATAAGCAGTCTCGGTGTAGGTAAAACAGTCCAAGGTCATAAACAGTAATATCAGTCCAGTAGGTATCTCCCCTTACCAAAGCAAACAGACTTTAGTAACGCTTGGTATACAGTACTATATAACGATCCAGTCAAACACCAATCAGCAGTAAGATGCAGGAAGCAACAGGAACAATCAGGAACAAGAAGAAAGAACGCTTCTCTGCGCTGCTTATTTATGCACTGTAGCCTAATTACAGGGTTCAGCAAACCCTGATTACGTGGCTCAGGTGTTTCTTAAAGAAACAGATATATTGCCTGACCAACAAGTTAGGAGTAAGCTACAGGCTGAACCTAACAATTCTACTCCACCTGTGTAGCTGTGTGAGGTTCCTGCTTGTTGCTGGGGCCATTTTGGGTCTAGCACAGCTGCTTTTACATTGTGGGTGAGCCAGTTGATGTTTTTTAATTTTTATTTGGTGTGCGTTGGAAGAGGGGTAGTCTTATAAGGCGAGTATAGCCCAAACCCTACATTTTAACAGGAAAAGTCAGGGGTCATTTTATACGCCCAGTCGTCTT
Source organism: Masticophis lateralis (assembly GCA_030761175.1). Taxonomy (NCBI): domain Eukaryota; kingdom Metazoa; phylum Chordata; class Lepidosauria; order Squamata; family Colubridae; genus Masticophis; species Masticophis lateralis. Next base: position 8,914,128 of record JAUDYJ010000009.1, on the reverse strand, counting down.
ATACACCGGAAAATACGGTAAATGCTATTTATGTTATTTTCTTTCAAAAGGTGTCTGTTAGACCCTTTTCAAGCTAACAGATTTTACTAAAAAGGCACAGTTTAATAATCTGTCCATTCAAGTGAAGCCACAAGTATTTCTCACCAAATGACTCCCCGAGTGGGCATGGTCAAGACTAAAAGAAAAATAATGCACCAAGCACAAGTTCCAGACCATCACTCTGGCCTAGATGGGCTTACAGGCATCTGAGCTAAAACCACTCAGCCCAGTGACTGTTTGAAGTTGCAACGGCACTGAAAAAAGTGACACTTTTCACACTTATAACCATTGCAGCATCCCCATGGCCACATGAATCAAAATTCAGATGCTTGGCAACTGACCAGAGGTGGGTTTCAGCAGGTTCTGACCAATTCTGAAGAACCGGTAGTGGAAATTTTGAGTAGTTCGGAGAACCAGTAGTAAAAATTCTGACTGGCCCCGTCCCCATCTATTCTCTGCCTCCCAAGTCCCAGCTGATCAGGAGGAAATGGGGATTTTGCAGTAACCTTCCCCTGGAGTGTGCTGGGAATGGAGATTTTAGAGTATCCTTCCCCTGCCATGCCCACCAAGCCACACCCACAGAACCGGTAGTAAAAAAAATTTGAAACCCACCACTGCAACTGACTCATATTAACGATGGTTGCAATGTCTCCGGGTCATATGGTCAGTTTTTGCAACCTTCTGACAAGCAAAGTCAGTGGGGCAGCCAAATTCATTTACCCACCGTGTTGCTAACTTAACAACCTCAGTGATTCACTTAACAACTGTGGCAAGAAAGGTCGTAAAAACGGGGGCAAAGCTCACTCAACAAATGTCTCACTTAACAACAGATATGTCAGGGTCAATTGTGGTCAATTGTGGTCGTAAGTTGAGGGCTACGAACAGCCAGGATGTCGGTTGCCAAACCCAGCCAAACAGGAACCTATTTGTGGTGTCAGGGCCAAGCGATGGAAAGGCCTGGGTGGTTTTGATAATGGAGCCGCAGAGCAGTGATTCTCAACCTTGGAAGCTTGAAGATGGGTGGACTTCAACTCCCAGAATCCCCCAGCCAGCAGCGCCTCCTGTGTCTCCTTTCCAGAGTGGGCCTCTGGTTAAGAGCTTGGGAAGGCTTCCAGAAACCACCAGAAGGTGAGGGACTCCCCTGCCTGGTTTAATTTATCAGGCTTGCTGAGAAAGGCAGACAATCTGCTGAAGGCAGCTGTACTGAGGTTTCTCAGAAAAACCCGTTTCCAGGAAAGTTTTCTTGTGCCAACACACCATGTTACGACACATTAGGAGCCCTGTCGTTATTTCACCACCCTTGTCTGCTCAGGAGAAGCCTCAGGAGATGGCACGGCTTAGCTGAGACCACTTAAAGAATCCAACACTGGATGATGATGATGATGATGATTAGTTAATCTGTAGTAAGATTCACAGTCTTTGAGGCTGGTTAATAGCTCAGCAGCTCGAGTCCTAACCAAGGACCTAGGAACTGTTAAGGTATTGTCGGAGGATCTTGAGTTTCTCATTCTCTAAAACTTTCTCAACCTGACGTTCCCAGTGGTTTTTGCGTTGTAGATAGTCAATTTGTGAAATTTTGCTGCACCCACTGATCAGGTGGTCGACTGTCTCATCTTTCTCATTACAGAGGCGGCATTTGCTTTTGGTGGTAACATGTTGAATTTTTGCCTTCATGCAGTTTGTGGCTAGGGATTATTATTATTATTATTATTATTATTATTATTATTATTATTATTATTATTATTATTATTATATTATTATTATTATTATTTAATCTGTAGTAAGATTCACAGTCTTTGAGGCTGGTTAATAGCTCAGCAGCTCGAATCCTAACCAAGGACCTAGGAACTGTTAAGGTATTGTCGGAGGATGTAAACTGTTCTGAGTAAGGTGGCTTTTTGTAGAATCAAAATGTTCAAGTCCAGTAAATTTAGAATTTCTAAATAATGGGGTAGCCCTTTGGGTATTGCTCCAAGGGCTCCAATTACAATCGGGACAACACGTGATTTCTTTTTCCGCAATCACTCAACTTCAATTTGCAAGTCCTGATACTTTGTGATTTTTTCTTGCTGCTTATCTTCAATCCATGCATCACTAGGTATTGCAATGTCAATGAACCATACTTTTTTCTCTTCAACTACCGTTATGTCAGGTGTGTTGTGGACCAAGTGCCTGTCAGTCTGAATCCTAAAGTTCCACAAGATCTTGAGTTTCTCATTCTCTAAAATTTTCTCAACCTGATGTTCCCAGTGGTTTTTGCTGTACTCAAATCCAAACTTCTGGCACAATTTCCAGTGAATGATCTTAGCAACGCAGTCATGGCGTTGTAGGTAGTCAGTTTGTGAAATTTTGCTGCATCCACTGGTCAGGTTGTCGACTGTCTCATCTTTCTCATTACAGAAGCGGCATTTGCTTTGTGGTAACATGTTGAATTTTTGCCTTCATGCAGTTTGTGGCTAGGGTTTATTATTATTATTATTATTATTGTTGTTGTTGTTATATTGTAATTATATTATTATTATTATTTACTTTATTCATTAAACATGAAACTCAGTCAACTGAACATTCAAAAATGCATCACAAATACCATTGACTGGTGCTAATGGTTGATACGAGTTGCTGCCAGCGTCATAGGTATTATTATTATTATTATTATTATTATTATTATTATTATTATTATTATTATTATTATTATTATTATTATTATTATTTTCATTAAACATGAAACTCAGTCACCTGAAGATTTAAAAATGTATCACAAATATTATTGACTGGTGCTAATGGTTGATACGGGTTGCTGCAGCATCCTAGGTATCAACCATCTTCTTAAGATGTACAATGTTCCAAGTAGCAGTTTTTTGCAGTTCCGTTGGAGTTACTGCAGGAAGCTGCAATTACTTGATGTATTTTGTAAAATTCTTGGACATGGTACCAAGTGCCCCAATGACAATGGGTATCACTGTTACATGTTTCATCCACAGCGGTGTAGTTTTGATGGCCAGGTCGCAATATTTTGTGATTTTTTCCAGTTCTTTTTCTTCAACTCTGGCATCTCCTGGTACAACAATATCAATAAACTATGCTTCGGCCCTCGACAACCGTGATATCTGGCATGTTGTGTTCCAAGTGACGATCTGTCTGTATTCTAAAGTCCCACAAGATCTTCACCTTCTCATTCTCGACAACTTTTTCCACTTTATGTTCCCATGACTTTTTGGTTACAGGTAAGTCGTATTTTTTACACAATGACCAGTGGATTAATTTAGCAACTCGGTCATGTCTAGCTTTGTAATCAGTTTGTGCAATTTTGTTGTTATTCCTAGATTGCTTTGTTTTTTTTTTAAGAGGTGGGGCAAAACCCCTCTTTTACCTCACCTCAGGAAAACTGCGCAGTTGGGTCTGTGAAGTCAGCAAGAGCTGAGCTGGCTTTCCCGTACCTTCCCGCTTGAGTGGGCTCAGCAACTTTACCTGTTCTCACCTGTCCGAGATTCAGGCTAAAGCAGGGGTCTGCAACCTTAAATACTCAAAAGAGCCATTTGGACCCATTTCCCACAGAAAACAAAACACCGGGAGCCACAAAACCTGGGTGGGCATAGCCATCTTGATGTCACTCACTTCCACCAGTCACATAACCCACCGCCCCCCACCCCAGCCACGTCTACCCAGCTGGTCATTAGGACAGAGAAAACGGTGTTAAAAAACACCGGGAACCACAAAATCCTTTTGACATTTCTCTCTCTCCCCTCCCTTCCTCCCCCACTCTCTCTCTCTCTGTCTTTCTCTCTCCTCCTCTTTCTGTATCTCCCTGCTCTGGCCGCTTCTCCATCCCCCAGCATCGTCCTTACTACTGAGGCCAGGCGAGGAGTGACTGGGAAAGGAGGCCGAGGGGTGGGATGGGGCCAGCCAGTGATGGGATCATCTGTCAGGGAGCCACAGCAGAGGGCTCGAAGAGCCGCAAGTGGCTTCAGAGCCGCAGGTTCCCGACCCTTGGGCTAAAGGATGCACGGGGCAGGCGTCCGGCTGGGGAATGAGCCGGTCTTCGCCCTCTAATGGCCAAACCGGGAAGAGCAGTTCGACGGCGACCCAGGAGGACGATCGAGCGCTTTCCCCTGCAACTTGGCTCAGCTAGTCCGAGCAGGGGATGGGCTGGGAGGGACCCCGCCTCCGCCCCTAACGCCCGCCCTTCCTGGTGTGCCGAAGCGAGAGGTCCAGAAGGAAGGAGCAGCTTGGGTTGATCAAGCTTGGTAAGCATAAAGAGTCAACCGGGAAGGAGCTCCTGTTTCACGCACCAGACCGCGGCCTGTCTGCAGTTCTCAGCTTTTCCCCGCAAGCCTCCGGGGCTGCAGAGGCGGGGAAGCCGCCTCGTGATCGACCGTTGTGCAACAACTCCGCGCTTGCAACAGATGCGGGCAGACGCAGCCGGGTGCAGAAGCGGCTGGACGGAGGGATCGCGGGAGAAGGTAAAAGGGGGAAAGGTAGCGTGTGGGGAGGAAGATATATATAGAGAGAGCAGCGACCTGTTTCGTCCTCTCTACATCAGCGACCCTTAACCAACTTGGGGGTGGTTACCTTCCATGGCTGGAGAGCACCGAACCAGATGCGTTCGCGAAGGGGGAAGAACCTGGGAGAAACGCGCCTTCTTGGAGTTGGGACTGGGACTGGGGGTGCAATCCCAGCCTTGGAACCCAAAAACCAAACTAGAAAAGGCGCTGGTGTCCAACCAGAAAGTTGGCTGCATAGCTAAGAAGTGTCTTGTTCTGCTGCCTCTGGAGGGTGACAGGTAGGAAGTAATCCAGGTGTTGCACTACAAAACCACATTAACCCATCACCCACCTCCTCCCACTTATGACTGTATGGCTGTAACTTTGTTGCTGGTATCTTTATGATTTATATTGACTGTTTCCTAATATGATTGGATGTTCTCAAACCGATCACCCGAGTGCTGGAGATGTGGCTACAATCAGGGAACGTTCCACCACATGTGGTGGATCTGCCCCAAGGCCAGAAAGTATTGGCGTAAGATAAGAAAGTGGCTGGAAGAGATAACTGAACAGAGGATAGAGTTGAAGCCGGAGTTGTTTCTCTTGGGCATTTTTTACGGGAAAATGGGGAAAAAATTACGATACATAACGTTACATATATTAACAGCAAGTAGAATTGTTTTAGCACAAAATTGGAAACAGACTAACACTCCTCCAGACCATATGATAATGAGGAAAATTTATGAATGTGCAGAAATGTATAGACTGTCTATGGAAATGAAGGAGAAGGAGAAGAAGTACTATCAAATTTGGAATAGATGGTACTCCTGGCTTGAGAGTAAACGTAAAACCTAAGGTATAAGTCATAAAAAGTATAATATATAGAATGTCAAATTTGTAAGAAATATATGATATTGACTTGTGAGTAGATATTATTATAATTTAAATAAGGATATAACATAGGATAGTGATGTATATAAATAGAACTTTTCTAAATATGATTGTTACGGAAAATATGGATATCGATATGGAAAAGCTGTTATAAGTGTAAATATGTGTTTTGTGTTTTAAATGTTGGAAAATTCAATAAATACTATTTTTTAAAAAAAATAAAGACTCATTCTAGGATGAAAATTTGTAGACTTTTGTGAAGTTTCCTGTAGAAACTAGTTAGTTGTTAGATGGGATTACCAGGGTGGGGGCTGGAATGGAAAATAGGAAGAACATCTTAGAAGACGGAACATTAAGCCACTTCCAAGATATGCAAAAAAAAATCCTATCTGGATGAAAACTCATCTTAAAGGCATGTTCTCCTACACATGCCTTCTCACCACGCATTGAGCTGTGCTGGCACAGTGGTTAGAGTGCAGTATTACAAGCTAATTCAGCTCACTGCTCACTGCCCGGAGTTCGATCCTCACCGGCTCAAAGTTGACTCAGCTTTCTATCCTTCTGAGGCCAGTAAAATGAGGACCCAGATTGTTGTTGGGGGAAATATGCTGACTCTGTAAACCTCTTAGAAAGGGCTCTAAAGCAATATGAAACGGTACCGTATTTTTCAGAGTATAAGAGACACCTTTTTCCCCAAAAAAGAGGGTGAAAATCTGGGTGCGTCTTATACTCTGAATGTAGCCCTGCCTGGCTTCTCAAACGGAGGTTTCAGAGGCTGAAAAAAGCATCAGAAACAGAGCTTCAGAAAAAAAAGCCCCCAAACAGAGCTTCAGAGGCTTTTTTTCTGAAGCTGTTTTGGAGGCTTTTGGAGGCAAGAAAAGAAGTTTTTTCTGAAAGGGAGTTTCAGAAGTTTCAGAGGCAGAAAAAAAAGCCAAAAAAAAAAAAAAGCAAGGCACAGAGCTCAGAACCAAGGAACCTGTTGCTAAAATTCACCTCTGGGAACAGCTGATTGGGGTATTCCGGGAGGCCAATCCATCTGCCAATCAGCTTTTTTCTCATTTTCCTCCCCAAAAACTAAGGTGCTATTTATACTCCGGTGTATCTTATACTCCAAAAAATATGGTATATAACTCAAATTGCTATTGCTATTTTCTCCATTGCAGACAAAATGATGGCTTTTTGTCGCCTTGCTGCCCCATTGCTGTTGGCTGGGCTCTGCTGGGGGTGGGACTTCCCCTTCAGGGATCCCACATTGTCTTGGGAGGAGCGAGTGGATGATTTGGTTAACAGGCTGACCCCCGAGGAGATGATCCTGCAGGTATGAGAAACATCTTGAGTGGTTTGGTGGGGTTGATGCTCAACGGGGTTTTGGAAGACCCTGTCTTGTTGTCTTCACCTATCAAACCACATCAGAGGAGTGCCTGACCATAGTTATCCGTTCACCATATGGGCTTTCTACTCACAGATGGCGAGAGGCGGAGCTCTGGAAAATGGACCGGCCCCACCTATTGTCCGTTTGGGCATTGGGCCCTACAACTGGAACACCGAATGTCTTCGTGGGGATGCAGAGGCACCAGGCTGGGCAACATCTTTTCCTCAAGCACTTGGCTTGGCTGCCTCTTTCAGGTAGGAGTTTATCAATTAGGTCAATGTACGGGTAGTCATAGACTTGTAGGTCTTTGGTTATTCGGGTCTTCTCCCGCGTAAAATTGGAAGTGTCTTGGCGACGTTTCGCCGAAGTCTCATTCGTCATCTTCAGGCTGGTGTTTTCAGCTTCGTGCTTCTAGGAGCAATGTGAGATCACAGCTGTTTCTTCCTTTTAACTGCTAGTGGGGGTGTGAACTGATTCGGTGGGAGCTTGGCTGTGTTCTGATTGGGTGGAGGTGTGTTCTGATTGGTTGAGGGCTTGACTGTGCTCTGATTGGATGGGGGGTTGGCTGTGCTCTGATTGGCTGGGGGTGTGTTCTGTTTGGGTGGGAGCTTGGTTGTGTCAGGTTAGTCTGAGTTGCAGGGGGATTTGAGCTGGTGAGCTGCATTGCTGTTGTTTGGCTTTGTGTTCATGCTCTCTCTTCCTGGTGGGTGTCAGTCTGCTTCATTCCTCAATCTCAGCACAGACTGAGTGGAGGATGGTAGGCTGGAATATTCCCCTCCCCATTTTCCCGCCATTCTCAACAAGGAGTGGCTGTGGGGGAAAGGGCCGGTGAGGATCCCCTCGATGTGAGTGATGTAGAGTTGGCCACGCCCACCCAGTCACATGACCTCCCCCAACAAGCCACGCCCACAGAACCGGTAGGGGGAATTTTTTAATTTCACCTCTCTGTCATTGACACAAAATACGTAGTTGAGGCCTCCTTTGGAGGTCTCTGGAAGCCTCTTATCTTGGCCCTGCAGAGAACTGGGACTCCCATCTGTAAAGAATGATGGCCTAGCATGGCATGCGTGTTTGGCGTGACCTCATTTCATGACAATACAGACTCCTTTTCTCTTCAACTCTCCTTATGTCTTCCAACAGCCCTCAACTCATCTTCGAAGTGGCCAACGCTACAGCCACTGAGGTCCGTGCCAAGCACAACTATTTTGACTCCGTAGGCATCTACAGCGACCATACCGGCTTAAGCTGTTTCAGCCCAGTCTTGAACATCATGCGGCACCCACTCTGGGGCAGGAACCAGGTATCAAAGATTTAGGAACATGAATGGGGAGGATAAGGACTGAGGTCCATCAGACCTGAAAGATTAGGGCAAACATGTCAAGAGACTTTTAATTGTTACAAGGATAGTCCTCTGAAATGCAACTACGGTTGAGTGTCTCCCAAGTTGTGAAGAACAAGTGCTGATTCTTGAATCTTAAGATCAAGATCTCCTGGTTACCTTCTGGGAGAGGTTTGGTGATAATCTGAAACAGAATGTCTAGATTTAGTCACAGTTTTGTTTCATATGGCATCAACTTGGTGAAGTCTCAAGTTTCGTTTTTGCGCTACGTGTTAGAATGAACAGTGATTAATATACATATACCGTATTATTCAGAGTATAAGACACACCTTTTTTCCCCCTAAAAGGGGGTGAAAATTTAGGTGTGTCTCATACACTGAATGTAGCCCCGGCCACCCACTGGCCCCCACCCTTTGGCCTTTGCCTCCCAGCAGTTTACCTCCTTGCAGCAAGCAGCAAGAAGAAACAGCTCGTTTCAGCTTCAGCACAGCCTAATTAGCACAATTGATTGGATCAGCTTCCCGACTCTCAGCTGTTTTGTGTCAGTTGTTTTGTGCCGGCCTCTGCTGCTTGCTGCAAGGAGGTAAATTGCTGGAGCAGACTTTTTTTTTTCCTTGTGTTAATCAAGCTATGCTGAAAATGAAAATGAAAGTAAAGCAGGCTGTTTGCTGTTTGCTGAAACGAGACAAAATTGCTGGGAGGCAGAGGCAGATTGCTTTTTCTTGTTTTTCTCACCAAAAAAGGTAGGTGCGTCTTATACTCCGAAAAATACAGTATGTATATATCTGTAAGGGTGAACATATATATGTATACGTGTGTGTGTGAGAGACACATTACACATGTTTTATGCATATGTATGTATGTATGTATGTATGGTGTGTGGAATGTATATAGAATTTCATTTTTAGTGCGTGCCGGTGTGCTCAGTAAAAAAACGACAATAGTGTCATTGCACCTTTAGTGTAATCTCTGTTGAGATAAAATAAGGTAATCTTACCTTATCTTATCTCAACAGGGATTACACTAAAGGTTACAAATATTCCTAGTCTTGACCGTCAGAGTCACCTGAGCTGAAAAAGGAGCTCCTCAAATTAAATTAAAGCAAATCTTGAGATAGTTTGATCTTTAGAAATTTAAGGAAGACCCAAGGAACTGCTAGGATCTTACTCCCAGAAATGGGATAACCAGAAGTATAAATGAGTGACTTGATGATTAAGGGCTTTTGATCATGGGTATCAGCTTTAATTTTACAGGTTGACAGCTAATAATATTCTGCATTTCATTTTAGATTGTAAGTTTAAGGTTACAGTATTAATATCTTGCTATATTATACACCGTTATTTCAGAATCTCATTGCTTTGGTGCTTCTTTGTTACCGTGGGTGTGGTTCATGGTACTGGTCACCATCTTTAAAGTGCTCCATGGCTTAGGACCCAGATACTTACGGGATCGCCTTCTGCCACCGATAGCCTCCCATTGACCAACACGCTCCCACAAAGAGGAACTCCTCAGGGTGCCATCGGTTAAACAATGTAGACTGGCAACCCCCAGGGGGAGAGCCTTCTCTGTGGGGGCACCCGCCCTCTGGAATGAACTGCCCCTGGGGATACGTATGATTCCTGACCTGTGTGCGTTTCGCCGGGCCCTTAAGACTCTGTTATTCCAACAAGCTGGACTGGCATAATAAGAAATTGGATTGGGGTTTTAAATTTGTAGGTTTTTAATTGGGCAGCCAAAATATTTAATTTGTTTTAAATTGTTTTTAAATTTTGTATCTCACGGTGTGGCTGTACACCGCCCTGAGTCCTTCAGGAGAAGGGCGGTATAAAAATTTAATAAATAAATAAATAATACATTATTCTTTTCGTTTCTTTGCCAGATTGGTCTCATTTTACGCTTGTCATCAACTGAAATAAAAATGGGGTGGGGGAAGAATAGGGTTGAGCTGACCAGCTTGCTTCTTTTCCCACTCTTAGGAGACTTATGGAGAAGATCCATTCTTGACCACCCAGCTGGGAGTTGCATTTGTGAAGGGTCTTCAGGGCGACCATCCCCGTTACGTCAAAGCTAATGCTGGCTGCAAGCATTTTGATGTCCATGGGGGTCCTGAGAATATCCCTGTATCCCGGTTTTTATTTGATGCCAAGGTCAGTGAAAGAGGATCTAAGATGGACTTTCTGTCCAGGTGGATTTTGGAGTTGAGCACCTCCTTCCGGCCAGCTACTCTATCTCATTTATTTTCATTCCAACCTGTTGAATGACCACACACAGAAAGGATGAGGATATATGTGTGTCTATATTGTCTTACATAGTGACCTTATATAGTTTGTTACTTTCAAGTTATAGCATAATTGGCAGCATATCATTGGCTCACAGAATCTTCCAGGTAACTAGAATCTTTGGTTAACCATTGCTTACTTATGCACTTATAATGTTTAGCTATAGTTAAAGTCTAACACACATCCCACTTCCTCTCCTCTTGTTTACAGAGTTAGGGTCTTATTTTCTAATGCCATTTCCTGGCGCCTACATGCAAGTAACCTTCCTTATCTGAGGTTTGCCATCCAAGATAGGAAAATTCCTGCACATATACAGACTCCTACACCAACTGCCTAGTTTCTTGCAACCCTCAAAGCAAGAACAGCACAAGAGAATTTATTTATTTATTTAATATAGCATATGGCATCTCCAGGGGCCATGCTATCATGGATATACAATAATAATGAAACACAAATACAATAGATGAGGTAAAATACACTGCTCAAAAAAATAAAGGAAACACAAGCAGAAGACATCTGAGATCTGAATGAATGAAATAGCCTTATTAAATACTTTGTTCATTACATACAGTAGTTTTGTGTTCCCTTTAGTTGTTTGAGCAGTGTATAAACTGCTGTATGTAAAGAACAAAGAATTTAATAAGGCTATTTCATTCATTCAGATCTCGGATGTTTTCTGCTTGTGTTCCTTTTATTTTTTTGAGCACTATATTAAATTGGGCTAAATATAATACGGCGTCATCGAGTCGCAATAGGTAGATATTATAGTTCAATATCTCAGGAAGTTAGCTACAGTAGTGGCCAAAATTATGGAAACCTTTTGGGAAAAGTGTATTCTTGAGATTTCATGGCTAATAACACCACTTTTTTTGGAGTAATACCATAAAATTATATATGAATGGAAAAATAATTTAATTCAACTTTTCTTTGAGAGTTAAAAGTGGCTTTTTTCGTGGAATTCTAGATTTTAGGCCAAACTCCTGCAGTCTGCACCGAACAGTCCTTAACACTCAACTTCACATTGCATCGCGCCATTTCATCTTGTATACACCCAGATGATTTCCTTCTGTCATGTAGGCCCCGTCTCTTAATTCTTCAGTCATCACTTGCAGTTGTGCACCTTTTCCTGCCTTATACCTCTTTGAAAACTTAGAAATGCCACCTTTGGTTAAGTTTCCACCAGTTTTTCTTCTAATTTCTTTATAACTGTAGCCTCGTTCACTTAATAATACTATTTTACATCACTTTCTGAGCGACCAGTCAACTCTTTGCACCATTACTTTAATTTTATTACGTTTTACGAGTTCACTAAATGAAAGAACACACAAAAAAAACCCCAACCAATTTGATAGCTATCACATAACACTGAAAATGTCCTCCTTCTCAGCTTCAATACCTGACATCAATAACTGAATCCTACTGTGATCTGATTGGCTCATTGCCAAAACAAGAGGACACCTGATTGGCTCTCTAAACACTCATGCTCATTGTCTACAATCAGATGAAGGAAAGCTACCTGATATCAACCTGAGCATGTTGTGATTCTTTTTTCTGGTTATTTGGCTATAACCTTTCATAGAATACAGATAATTGAACAAACTTTGTTGCATTACATTATTGATTAACTTATCTTTCTATTGATATATAATTTTATGGTACTACTCAAAAAAAAGTGGTGTTATTAGTCATCAAATCTCAAAAATACACTTTTCCCAAAAGGTTTCCACAATTTTGTCCACTACTGTAACTGTTTCTGGTATGGCTGAAATGGCATCATCCCAAATGCCTTGAAATTTCCTGAGGGTCATTCTCAATATATATATATATTATATTATTGTTCTTGGCCAATCCTCTTTTAAAGACATAACAGACAAGCCTCTCTGATTAATGGGACCAAGTACTGGGCCCATTCTCTCTGTGTTCCTTCATCATGGTCATTCATGATTCTCCTTCATATATGGGTGTTGTGAGAATCTGATCAACCATTGACTCCTATTAACACAAACTAGAATATGAAATGAACCCTCAACCATATGTTTAAGTTCTGGCCCAAAGGTGCTTTTTCAAGAGGCTACTGGACTTTCTTTTTTTTTTTTTCTGATGATCGCATGGCTCAGCTGGGATCATCAGAAGCTTTTAAAAGAAAAAAAAGCCTCTGACGATTAGGCAACTCAGCTGGAATCATCAGAGGCTTTTAAAAGCATTTTTTACAACCTCTTCTGCTAAAGAGATTTCTAGAAAAAATGGTTTTAAAAGTAAAAAAAAAAAGTTGGCCACACCCACTCGGTCACATGGGGTAATGTGACTGAGTGGGCATGGCCAACTTTTGTTTGTTTTTTTTTTAACCACCAAACCACTCCCACAGAATCGGTAGTAACAAATTTTACATTTCACCACTGTGCAAAACCATCCCGCCTGGACCACACGACCTCACTGGCCTTCGCGCATGCGGGAGCGGCAAAACCCGGAAGAGCAGCATTCCATCGTGCATGCACGCACCGGCACCCAAACTTCCAGTTTCCTGCGCAGACGCGTGCCTGACGAACAGCCGGCCGTTGCACATGTGCACAATTTAAACTCAAAGGTTTGGGTGCCAGTGTGCGCATGCATGCCGGAACGCTGCTCTTCTGGGTGTCAGCACTCCCACATGTGTGAAGGCCAGCTGACCAGTGCACGTGTGTGCACAGGAATGTGGAAGAGGAGCCAGCGAGACCGGGTGTCCCTTGCGGGATGGTTCTGCGTGCCGCTTCCAGCACACGTTCCATAGGTTCGCCAACATGAACTTATAATAAAAGGACAGAACTGATTTGGGAGGAGTTTCACAAACTGTGTTAAATGGGCTGGCAACTCACGACACAACATGGTGGTGTGTTTTGTGACAGGTGGAGGAACGTGATTGGCGCATGACTTTCCTGCCTCAGTTTGAAGGCTGCGTACGGGCTGGGACATTCAGCTTCATGTGCAGCTATAACAGGTATTATATTATTGTATTGTATTCTTATTGTTATTGTTATTGTTATTCTTTTTTATTTTATTTTTTATTTTATTTTATTTATTTATTTATTTTATTTGTTTTATTTTTTTGTTTTTTTGTTTGTTTTGTTTGTTTGTTTTTATTTGATTTATATGCCGCCCTTCTTCGGAGACTCAGGGCGGCTTACAATGTGTTAAGTAATAGCCTTCATACTTTTGTATATTTTATACAAAGTCTTTTGTATATTTTATGCAAAGTTTTATTTGTTTTATTATTTTATTTTATTTGTTTTATTATTTTATATTTTATTTTATTTATATCCTGTCTGTATTACTTCTACAAATAACTTGATGCAGCAGACATATCCAACAAATCTTTCTCCTATTTTACCCACAACAACCCTGTGAGGTGAGTTGGGCTGAGACAGAGTGGTTCAAAGTCACCCAGCTGGCTTTTATAGCTAAGGCGGGACTAGAACCTCTCCGTCTCCTGGTGATTGGCCCAGAGTCACCCAGTTGACTTTCATGGCTAAGGCGGGACTAGAACCTCTCTGTCTCCTGGTGATTGGCCCAAAGTCACCCAGTTGGCTTTCATGACTAAGGCGGGACTAGAACCTCTCCATCTCTTGGTGATTGGCCCAAAGTCACCCAGTTGGCTTTCATGGCTAAGGCGGGACAAGAACCTCTCCGTCTCCTGGTGATTGGCCCAAAGTCACCCAGTTGGCTTTCATGGCTAAGGCGGGACTAGAACCTCTCCGTCTCCTGGTGATTGGCCCAAAGTCGCCCAGCTGGCTTTCATGGCTAAGGCGGGACTAGAACCTCTCCGTCTCCTGGTGATTGGCCCAAAGTCACCCAGTTGACTTTAATGGCTAAGGCGGGACTAGAACTCACAGCCTCCTGCTTTTTTCCTCGTGCCTGAACCACCAGACCAAACTGGCTCTTGTCCAATCAGGAAGACCAGAAGCCATGACCCCAAAGAAGTCATGCTTGTAAGTCTGCTAACCATCTTTGGTTCCTCTGGCAGAATTAATGGCGTCCCAGCCTGTGCTAACAAGAAGCTGCTGACAGACATCCTGCGTGATGAATGGGGCTTCCAGGGTTATGTAGTGAGCGATGAAGGTGCTGTGGAGCTGATCATGGCTGGGCACAACTACACGCACAGTTTCCTGGAGACTGCCATTGGTGAGTGTTGCGAAGCACCTCTCTTCTCATCTCTGGGCTGGAAGCCCTTTGCAACCCAGCTTCATAGGTCACTACAAACCGACAAAGCAGCCAGCTCCGAAAGCCTCCATGCCGATGTAATGGCAAGGAGAAAGGCCAGTTTCAGGGTCAAAGATCGAAGGCTAACTGATGCCAGGGGCTCAAAGGGAGAAGTGGTGAGCGGCCTCAATATTAGGGACAAGTCCCAAGAGGGATACCTATGAATGGCAGGAGGCCAGAGGTTTGTGGCCCCCCACAAAGAACTCCTGATGCAGGGGTTGTGGGAAAGCGACTGACTGTCCCCTGGGCCCAGGACAGTCGCTAAGGCAGCTACTTGGCGTCAGAGTGTAGATGGTGCTAAACCTTTAGTCAAACCCGCTTGGAGAAAATCTAAAACTGCAGGAACGGTTGCAGGCATAGGATCAATATAGCGAGAGGTACACCAAAGACAGAATGCCTTTCAAGAAGCATCACAGAGTCTGACGGTCGAAGGACGTCTAGCTGCCTGGTTCAGTTGCACATTGAGTTCCGGGAGTCCGTGGTCTGAGGCTAAACCTTCTAGCCTGGAGCCCAGATTTGCTTCCATCTGTCCTTACTTTCATCATCCAAGCACTGTTTTCTCTCCCACATCCACCAAAAACTCCTTGTCTGTAATTAGCACATATAAAGGTAAAGGTTTCCTCTATCCAGTGGCAAGGGTGAAATGCTACTGGTTCGCACCAGTACGGACGCCCTAATTAAATCATGAGCTTTGAGCCAAGCTTCAAAAGAAATCCAGTTATTTATTAGGAGCTTCATGTCGGCACATTCCCAAGTGAAGCCAGCTCTGGCCCGATGTAATTTACACCCCAATCATAACCCTGTTTCCCCACTCCTCCCCACTTCCCCCAGGGTGTGTCATCAATCATATTCGCCAATGGAGCAGTTTTACAGGTTGTAGAGACCACTCCCCTCTGGCCGCTGTGGGTAACCCTGAGATACGGTCTTGAGAGAGATCAGTCTGGAATGTGCATGTCTTTGGCTGCCATGCCATTTCATCGGTTTCCCAACCCTACCCTTGCTTATGGCAATTTGAGAGCAGGCCTGGGATGCTTTGCAAGTTGACACTGACTGCCGGAAGTTCAGCAGTTCGATCCTGACTGGCTCAAGGTTGACTCAACCTTCCATCCTTCCAAGGTGGTTTTAATGAGGACCCAGGTTGTTGGAGACAATAGACTGACTCTGTAAACCACTTAGAGAGGGTTGTAAAGCACTGTGAAGTGGTATATAAGTCTACATGCTCTTGCTATTCACTTGCTAAGGATGATATACTATTGCTAGACTATCTGTCTCCTCAAAGAGATAGCCAAACCATGACTTGCAGGTAAATATGAATTGAAGCCAAGGTTTCACTGACTTTTTGGATTAACTGTGTCATCCTTATTTCTCCCTGCAGTGGCTGTGAATGCCGGATGTAATCTAGAGCTTTCTTTTGGGATGAAGAATAATGTTTACATGTACATAGCCGAAGCCCTTAGCAAGGGCAACATTTCTGTGGAAGTAAGTGGCTCACCTCCTTGCAGTAGAAGAAAGTGCCACCAATTCCAGAACAGACAAGTCAGAATGTGATGCTCTCTCTTTTCCAAATGAGTGAAGAGAAACAGCCTGAGTAGAGTAGGGGGCTAATGCCTCCTACTAAAGGCAGCAATTAACATCCAGCTGCCTGAAATTTCTGCGAATTCAATCCTAGCCAGGCTCAAGGTCAACTCAGCCTTCCATCCTTTCTAAGGTGGGTCAATTGAGGACCCAGTTTGTGGGGGCAATAAGCTGACGTTGTATAAATATACAAAAGTATGAAGGCTATTGCTTAACGCATTGTAAGCCGCCCTGAGTCTCCGGAGAAGGGCAGCATATAAATCAAATTTTAAAAAAACAAAACAGGGAATGCTGGGCTCTTCCAAATGTGGCTGAACTATAACTCCCAGCACCCATTGCAATGAATTATTACTAAATGGGATTGCTGGGAGTTGCAGTTCAGCAACAGTACTCTAAGGAGCATCTCCTTGAAGAAGAAACGCTAATTCAGATTCCACAGTGATGGATTCATATTACAAAGTAGGAAGGTTTTCAGTTTAACAACCGTTCGCTTAGCGAGCTCATGCCAGATGCGCACTGCGCATGCGTGCACACTTTGCAGAAAATCAAACTTCCGTGTTGCTGAGAGCAAGGAAACTAGCTGAGGAGCGGCAATCCACTCTGGCGCCCCGATTAGCTGGGTTTCAGAAGCAGAAATATAGGTAAGTATAATACGGGGCGGTACCACTTCAAAGAAAGAACCGGTTTGCTCACGGCTAAAAGTTCGGAACAAACAGTTCGCCCGAACCAGTCTGAACCGGTAGAATCCCACCACTGGAGGTTTTGATTTAATGTGAGCAGATATTTAAGTGAACTTCACTTGGAAATTTATCAACAGAACTTAGATGGGCATTTTCCTGGAATGTTACAGAGGACAGGATCATTTTTGGTGTTGCCCTCCAACTTCAGATTTTGGAGCTG
The DNA here is from genome assembly GCA_030761175.1 of Masticophis lateralis. Classification (NCBI taxonomy): domain Eukaryota; kingdom Metazoa; phylum Chordata; class Lepidosauria; order Squamata; family Colubridae; genus Masticophis; species Masticophis lateralis. The sequence continues at coordinate 8,897,019 of JAUDYJ010000009.1, read as the reverse complement.
TTATTCTCTAGCAGCATTCACACAACATGCTCAACTGTAACCCTGAAACTGCTAAGTAGTCATTACATCATGACTACTTAACAAAGAATCATTATGGCCATGGTGGCGCAGTGGTTAGAATGCAGTATTTCAGGCTGACTCTGCCCACTGCTAGGAGTTCGATTCTCACTGGCTCAAGATTGGCTGAGGCTTCCATCCTTCCGAAGTCACTAAAATGAGGACCCAGATTGTTGAGGGCAATATGCTGATGCTGTAAACTGCTTAGAGAGGGTGGTAAAGCATTATGGAGGGGTATATATGTATTTTTTGCATTATAAGACACACTTCCCCGCCAAAAAAAAGTGTGTGGAAATGTCTGTATGTCTTATAGAGTGAATATTGTGGTGGGGTTAGTACAGCGCTGGGAAACACTGGAGCCTTTGCTGCCAAGCAGCTGATTGCCGGTTGGATTGGCCTTCCAGAATACCGCTGATCAGCTCTTCTAGGTGGCGGGGATTACACACATTTTCCTATCGTATCCCATCAAGGGACACAAATTTATTTCTCTTCTTTGTTGTGAGCGTTTTATCTTTTGTTTTGGCCACTGATGCATAACTTGCAATCATTCATTCCATTTCTCCTATTATGCATTATATATCATTTTAAGATATATAAATGCTGGTAGAAAAGTAACTCCTTTACTTAAAGATGTTAAAGATATAAGACATTATGTAAGTTATGGATAGAATGATTGGTCTGATTTATTGCTGAAGTAGACTACATATTCTGACTTAGGCTCCTTTAAAAAGCAGAAATTGGTCCCGGCAAAACCCCTTTTATTTATATGACTGTGATTTACTTTCATGCACAGTCAGCAAGCCTTGTCCAAACAGTTTTTCAAAGGAACATTTATCAACACTGACCTTATCTCGCTTGGCAAGCTGTCACGTAACTTGTTTCCAAATACAATACAAGGCAAAACTTGGCCCAGAGTCTTTTGGAGTCACGAACAGAGCTTTCCACTCTTGAAACGAACAAAGAAACGAATTGTTTCCTTCCAAAAAACATAGGAAAATTTGTTTCCTGTGGGAGGGGCATAATCATCTCCAAGGTATGGCTTTACTCCCAAGTTGAACCTGCTTTCTGAGTTGTCTTCTGGCAGCTCTGCGCATGCACACATTGAGAATGGGCTCCAGCTGTTCCTCTGCCTCACTGCTGCCTAGCTCCCCCTCTGCCTCTGACGCAGAGCCCTCATCCGAGCTTTCCCCAGGACTGGCCCATGTTCCTTCCCAACCTCCTCACTGTCCGACTCTGCTGCCAGCTCCGCTGGATGCTGGTGGGCCACGACACTACAATAATGCGGTATGCAAAGACCTTTACCCTTTTTAAAGTGACCACAGGGATCGAATATTTGTCCATGCTTGAGATCCCTCAAGACATCCCCTCTTCCACCACATTAACTGATTGGATGGATAAGATAAAAAGCACATGGACAGGGGTACCCAAAACTCTGAAAAAGTGCAAAAAAAGTAAAAAGAAAAAAGGCAGACAATAGATAGACAAGAAACGAGCTACCCCAAAGGTGGTTAAAATAGGCAATAAGGTATATTTGTCCACAAAATAAGGTAAAGGTAAAGGTTCCCCTCGCACATATGTGCTAGTCATTCCCAACTCTAGGGGGCGTGCTCATCTCCATTTCAAAGCAAAAGTGCCAGCGCTGTCCGAAGGCATCTCCATGATCATGTGGCCAGCATGACTAAATGCCAAAGGCACATGGAACACTGTTTCCTTCCCACCAAAGGTGGTCCCTATGTTTCTACTTGCATTTTTACATGCTTCCGAACTGCTAGGTTGGCAGAAGCTGGGACAAGGAACGGGAGCTCACCCCCTTATGCAGCACTAGGGATTCGAACTGCTGAACTACCGACCTTTCAATTGGCAAGCTCAGCATCTTAGCCACTGCGTCCCATTGTCCACAAAATATTTGAACCTAAAAAGACCTTGTAAAAAGCTAGATCCTAAATATATAGAACCTTTCGCTATCGTAGGAGTCATCAACCCCAGTTAAGGTAAAATTGCAATTGCCAAGGGATTTTAAAAGGATAGAGCCAGTGTTCCATTGTAGTTTATTGAAGACACCCTGTTTCTCCCTACTTTCTGCAGATGATCCGGGATCGTGTCCGTCCCCTTTTCCTCACTCGTCTACGCCTGGGAGAATTTGACCCACCAGCCATGAATCCCTATAATGCCCTGGGGGCTGAGGTTGTACAGTCAGAAGCCCATCGCAGTCTGGCCCTCAAAGCCGCCCTCCAGAGCTTTGTTTTGCTGAAAAACCGGAACGAAATGCTGCCTTTTAAGGAGGAATATCTGTTGCACAAGACCATTGCGGTAAGTGTTCAGCGAGGGGCACTTGCAAAATCAACCTGTTCCTGATAAGTTTGCAGTAACGATGGATATTCCCTCCTGGGACATATTCATGGGGAGATTGACACAGTGGTGAAATCCAAATTTTTTTTACTACCGGTTCTGTGGGCGTGGCTTGGTCGGCATGGCAGGGGAAGGATACTGCAAAACCTCCATTCCCTCCCCACTCCAGGGGGAAGGATATTGCAAAATCTCCATTCCCATCCCACTCTGAGCCCAGCCAGAGGTGGTATTTGCCGGTTCTCCAAACTACTCAAAATTTCTGCTACTGGTTCTCTGAACTGCTCAAAATTTCCGCTACCGGTTCTCCAAAACCTGTTAAAAACTGCTATATTTCACACCTGGATTGACACGTCTGTGAACATGACTGAGCAAACATTGTCCAAATTGTCCATTTTGACTTCTGGCAGCAGTTGGGGTTGCTCCAGCAGGCTGGCCGGTCTCCAACGTCTAGGTGGGCTCCGCTGTGGAGGGCTGGCAGCACGGGTCACCATGGTGGTTGACTGGACCCACCTGGGAAGACTCAATCATGGGCTGGATTGGGCCGACAGGAATTGTGGAAGAGTCACAGCCTAGGTAGATCAGTCTCCTGGGAGGGGAGGAAACATGAAATTTGGCTCACTCAAGACCACTCTCACTTCTTTGGGTTGATGCAAGTGCCCGACACCACTGAGGCTCAGCTGGCCGAATCTTTCCAGTAGCTCCCCTAGGGTTTGGCTTCAGGCTGTGATCTGGTACTTCCAGTCCCCTGATTCACTGAGGCCCAGTGGGCCCGTCGACCTCCACTAGAGAATCGTCGTTCTTGCCTCCCTCGTTGAGGTGATTGGGCACTTCCTCACTGGCACCTGAAACGCAGCCTGGCAGTTGAAGTTGTCCTTCGCCCAGTGGAGCTCCTGGGTGGCCAGTCATTTGGTACGGACTTTAGGTCAGGCGCCCACCTGGCGCACAACCTCTGCCACCATTTCCTCCACCCGCTGGGTCTCCAACAGAGTCTGTAGGCTTCCTAGGGCTCCTCTGCAAGCTCCACAAGCGCCTGCGGCTTCTTCGGTCTTCCCCTCCATCTTCCCTGAGTCTTCCTGCTGCCCAGGTAGACCAGGTAAGCAGCCAGGGCACAGGATCCCGGATAGTGGCTCCAGTTGGAGTTTAGAGATTAGGAGAGTTGGTTTAATGTCAGGGTTCCAAGTAACACACCCACAGCAAGCAAAACTCCAAGGCAGGTAGATTCCTCAAAGAATAGCTTTATTGGATATGTCATATTAGCATGGGCTGGTGAAAACCAATTCTAAACGTTCCGGCAGTTTTAACCTAATTAAAAGTAGAAATTTTACACTTCTCAAAACAATCAGTTCACATGGTCCAATTAGGATACAGTCCAGTTGCTAGGTGACCTCAGTCCCCTCCTTCCCAAGGACCTGCTGAAATGTCTTTGGTTCCCAAGAGAAAGTATTTTGTGTTGACCACGAACCCCAGCTCCCCCCTCCCCAGGGGTGAGATTAAAAAGGAAGGAAGGAAGGAAGGAAGGAAGGAAGGAAGGAAGGAAGGAAGGAAGGAAGGAGGTTTTTGAGGTCATGCTGAGGGTCCAGACTGGCTAAGTCTTGGGGTTGCTTTTACAAACAGTGGGTGCTGCTATGACTGAGAAGTCCTGCTTTTTGGGTGATATTCTTTAAAGGCTCCTGTAGCAGCATCTTCCTGCTGGGAAGGAGCAGAGACCATGAGAAACAACGATCCTAGTTATTTATTTATTTAGCGTATGGCTGGTCACACATAGTATTAAAACACTTCATTTTTACAGGTTAAAACAATTAAAACAATAAAAAAAGCAGTAAGAAAACCTAAAAGGAAAACAGAAATAACATTTCAGAGTTTAATGTCGAGTTTGGAGATCCAGTCAGTAGCTGCCGTTGTTATGCAGAGGAAGTCCCTAGAATTTCCTGGATACCTTCTGTTAGGGCATTCCCTTACTATATGCTGGATAATCTGTCGAGGGGCCCCACAATCACATTGTGCTGAAGGTGTCTTTCCCCATTTATACAAGGAGTCTGCACACACCCCATGAGTTGTTCTAATTCTGTTATATGTCACCCATATGTGTCGGGGTAGGCTAAATCCTGGAGGTATACTATTAGGATTGATACGTTCAGTGATATCATGGGGGGAATAGCTACTCCACGCCTCCATCCACTTTTGTGTGGTGTTGATGGCTGATCATCACTTCTGATGATCAGCCATCAACTTAAGCGCTGTCAAGAGTGGTGGGTTTCTTGACTTTAATCGGCATCTTAAGAGATCAGGAATGTATTCATGTATGGGTAGAGAGGAATTTAACAGGATCTTACTATACTCCCGAATGAGAGCTTCTTGTCGTCGTAAGTGCGGGGGAAGTATGTGACTAAGAACTGGTAACCAGTAACTAGGTGTAGATTTCATGCACGATCCTAGACTACACGGTAACACTAACTAGCAGAGGTTATACTGATTCACAAAACTAAAACATAAACAAAGTACTGTGGACTTTAATTTGATTGTTAAATTCACTTATAAAAGGGGGGAGGGAGAATCAATGAAAAAGTCAATGCCGAATCCTTGATGGCCACGATCTTCGTGTTTCCCTGAGAGAAAGCAGTTCCTCTACTTCCCCTTATTCTTTCTGGCAGGTGGTCGGACCCTTTGCAGACAAAGCTGATCTCCTCTTTGGGGACTATGCACCAATCCCTGAACCCAAATACATTTATACACCCAGGTAGGACCAACAATCCTCTCTGTCCCCAAACAGGTTTTTGTGTGATTGAGGCTTACGGTGTTAGATCTGAGCTCTTATCTAGATTTCTTCTAAGCTTTTCTACAGCTGGTGTGAATTATTATCTTTATTTATTAAATTGATGTGCCGCTCCAACTCACTGTCCAGTGAGAGAGATATGTCATTTGAGCGTTGTCTTGGTTGTGGCTCTTCCTCCTCTTCCTCAGGGTTATAGCTTCTTCTCATGACACTCAACTATGAAGCCAACTGCAGCTCAGCCACTCCTTTGGGTATTCTGATGGTTATTATAGTATTCTAGGTCCTTCAAATGCACCTATAATATGGTGGGACTATTGAAGGACCTTTCTAGGGTTGGTTGATCCAGTTTTACAAATCAAGGCTCTGAAGACGAGATCCTACTACTGTAATGCTCTCTACATGGGGCTCCCCTTGAAGAGCACTTGGAGGCTCCAACTGGTCCAGAATGCAGCCGCGTGGGTGATTATGGGAGTGACACGGCACATCCATGTAACACCCCTCCTGTTTGAGCTGCACTGGCTTCCGGTGATCTTCCAGGTGCAATTCAAGGTGTTGGTTACCATCTTCAAAGCGCTCCATAGCTTAGGACCTGGATATTTACGGGATCGCCTTCTGCCACCGATGGCCTCCCACCAGCCAATATGCTCCCACAGAGAGGGACTCTTCAGGGTGCCGTTGGTCAAACAATATTGACTGGTGACCCCCAGGGGGAGAGCCTTCTCTGTGGGGGCACCTGCCCTCTGGAATGATTTGCCCCCAGAGATACGGATGATTCCTGACCTACACACCTTTCGCCGTGCCCTCAAGATGTTATTGTTCCAACAAGCTGGGCTGGCCTAAACATGAATTTTAAATTGGGGTTTACTTTTAATGATTAGGGCCAAAATTATTTAATATGTTTTAAACTGTTTTTAAATTTTGTATTTGGGTGTGTTTACTGTCGGCTGTGCACCGCCCTGAGTCCCTTGGGAGAAGGGCAGTATAAAAATAAAATAAAATAAAATAAAATAAAATAAAATAAAATAAAATAAAATAAAATAAAATAAAATAAAATAAAATAAAATAAAATAAAATAAAATAAAATAAAATAAAATAAAATAAAATAAAATAAAATAAAATAAAATAAAATAAAATAAAATAAAATAAAATAAAATAATAAAATAAAATAAAATAAAATAATAAAATAAAATAAAATAAAATAAAATAAAATAATAAAATAAAATAAATAAAATAAATAAAATAAAATAAAATAAAATAAAATAAAATAAAATAAAATAAAAAAATAAAATAATAAAATAAAATAAAATAAAATAAAATAAAATAAAATAAAATAAAATAAAATAAAATAAAATAAAATATCCTTCTGATATTCGTGTCTTCTGAGAAGTTCTTGTTTCTGGCTGATGTGCAGGAGGGGCTTAGCAGCTATCTCAGCCAATATCACCTGTGCCCTTGGATGTGAGCATCCGAAATGTCCCGTGTATAATCCCAAAGAGGTGAAAGCTGCAGTTGAAGGAGCAGACGTTGTGGTTGTGTGCCTTGGGACAGGTAAGAGCTGTGCCTTAAAAAATGCAGGGTTTCTGCCAGCCCTTCAAGAAGTGGAAGGTTAGAGTAACAGAGTCTTGAAAGCCTGAAAGCATTTCTCCCTTGACTTGACTTTCCAGAGAATTAGAGAGTATCCCTTCTTGAGATGCTTTCTCCATCCTTGTTCCTTTGGTGGGCAAAGAGATCTCCTTTCTGTTTTCATCGAGGTTGTTGTCCTCTCACAGGTGCTTTCATTTTAAAGGAAACTGGGTAGGGATGGGCTTCAAAAATTTTAGCAAGGGGTTCTCTGCCTGGTTGCTGAGTCGGCGTGCCCATGGTGGTCGTGCCCTAGTCAGCCTCTTGCATCATGACGGGGGGAAACTTTGCCCTCCCCGGGCTCTGGAGGTTTTTCTTTGAGCCTCCGGGAGGGCAAAAACAGCCTCCCCAGGTTCTAGAGGCCCTCTGGAGGCTCTTTGGCCCATTTTCGGCCATCCTGAACTTCTGGTAGACCCATTTTTCACCCTCCCTGAGCCTACTCGTGTGCCCTGCACTTACTTGCATCCAAAATGAGCCATGTGGGGACTCCTGGGAAGGGTGGGATGGGGTGGGTAGGGCCAGCCAGGAGTGGGATTTGGGGATTCTCCGAACTGCACAGAATCTTAACTAGAGGTTCTCCCGAACCCCTGTGAGCCCCCAGCAGCCCACCCCTACAGCTGAGCTTTCTGATTTTGTTTTTTAAGATCTTAAAGAAAAAATAGCTCGGTTGCCTTAAAGCAGAGTTCCCCAACCTTTCCAGCTTTACCCACCAGCAAGGGAGAGGGGATGTTCCATACAAACAGCCAGCAAGCCCCCGCATGCACTCACACAGCCCCATTGTCATGAGAAGCTCGTGTGCTTGCCCGCTGCTCATACGAGTGGGGCTACATGTATATACACACATGGCACTCCCACAGCCCCGTTCTGAATGCACAGCAGTGGGCCACAGTCAAGAGGTTGGGGGACCCCTGCCTTAAAGGGCTGAGGAACTGCCTTAAAGCAGGGGTCGCCAACCCTTGTGCCGTGGCCCACTCCTGGGCCATGGCCTGCTTGAAACTGGGCCACGAGAGAGATGGGAAACCACATGCGCATCAAGATCCATTCCCATGAGCAGAGGGCACCTGCACGCAAAGTTCCACTTGCTTCAGCAGAGACCACCTACGCATGTGCCTGCCACTCATCCCCCACACACACCAGCCTGGATCGCCAAGCTGGAAAGGTTGGGGACATTGCCTTAAAGGACTGAAGTATGGGCCTGGTGGCTCAGCAGACTAATGCATTGTAATTAACTCCAGCTGTCTGCAATTACTGTAAGTTCGAATCTCACCAGGCTCAAGGTTGACTCAGCCTTCCATCCTTTCTAAGGTAAGAAGCTTCTTTTTTTTAAAAAAAAAAAAATTGATTTATATGCCGCCCTTCTCCGGAGACTCAGGGCGGCTTACAATGCGTTAAGCAATAGCCTTCATACTTTTGTATATTTTTTATACAAAGTCAGCTTATTGCCTACACAAACTGGGTCCTCAGTTTACCCACCTTAGAAAGGATGGAAGGCTGAGTCAACCTTGAGCCTGGTGAGATTCGAACTTACTAATTGCAGACAGCTGGAGTTAAATTACAATGCATTAATCTGCTGAGCTATCTAGACTTCTTGGATGAGAAGCAGAACTTTTTCTTTTTCTTTTTTTAAAATATATTTGTATTGTTTTCATATAAATATATTCAATACAATGCAATTGTTCTGGCATTCCACTTGCCATGGAACAAAAGTAAAAACAAATAACATATACAGTATTACTATTTTAAACAGTGCTAGTATTGTACAGTTTTTTTTAAAGTTTTTAAATTTTTTTTCTCATACACATATCTTAAATGTACAGTTTCTTATCTAACATACATATTTTCTTTTAACTTTCATACTAATACAGACTTCATCCTAAAAAAATTAAGTATATTTGGGGTTTCTCTTCTACCATTTCATCTCCCTTGTTTTACAACAGTCCTTCTTCTTCCTCTCCTCTCTTTCCTTTCCCTCCCTTCTTCCATCTACTCTTCTACTTTCTTCTTTCCTCCTCTCCTTCTCCTTCTCTCCTTCCCCTTCCTTTCCCCCACACCTCCCTTCTTCCTCCCTTCTAACCTTGTCTCCTACTCTTATTTCCCCTCTCTTTCTTCCTCTCCTTTTCCCTTTCTTCTTTCCCTCTCTCTCCTTCCTCTCTTCTCTCCTCTATCCCTCTGCATTCTCTCTCTAGTGTTGTATTCATTTTCAATTTAGTACTTTCCAAAGTGGTATTCGAGCAATCCTGATTTTTACTTTCTTTTCAATTATTTTTTCATTTTACTAAATTCACACATATCATCATAAATGTACATTTATATAATATTTTCTTTCTCCTCCCCCCACCCTTTCCCCTTTTCCATTTACACAGGTGTCTTCTGGGTTTCTATTTCTTTTTTGTCTTCTCTCTCATTTACTTATACCTTATTTAACTTATTTCTCTATAATCTTTTAATCATATTTCTTTTCTAACCATACATAAAATCATCCCCATGTCTTGAAATACACCAATTCCTCTTTATCTTTTATTCTCAGTGTTAACCTATTCATTTCTGCACATTCTAAAATCTTCTTTATTACCTCTCCTTCTGATGGGATTTTTTCTGTCTTCCACTTACATGCAAATACAATTCTTGCCGCTGTTATTATATGAATAATCAAATATGTATCTTCTTTGCTATATTACTCCGGTAATATACCCAGTAAAAATACCTCTGGTTTTAACTCTATACATTGGTGCACCATTTCCTCTAACGATGCCTGTATTCTAACCCAATCATTTTTTGCTTCCGTACATGTCCACCACATATGATAATATGATCCCGGCAATTGAAAACATTTCCAACATTTAGCTGATTAGTTATTTTTGACCATTATATTCTCAAATGTCAACTAATCTATCATTCTAATACCTACATTCTAATACATACATAGTATCTCTTTCCATGTCCACCCAATCGGATTCTTTCACATTCCAACTTCTACCTCATGTTTCTAATGATTGATAGGATCTATTCCATGTAGCATAGTATTCTGTATCTCCTTTATCTTTTATTTTTCCCAACAAAAAATCCCACATAGCTCTGATAGAACATCAGAGCAGCAAAGGGAACCTGTCCACACACTCTCTGTTCCTTCCTCTCAGGAATTGATATGGAGTCCGAATTCAAGGACCGCATGAATTTGTCTTTGCCCAGACATCAACTGGATCTTCTACAGTCATCTGTGGCCTGGGGTGAGTCTGTGTCTCTCTTTTCCCAGTGGAGGATTCTCAAGAAGCCTACATGACCTAGTGACATCACTAGAAGAGATGGGGCCAGGATTTTGGCCTTCTTGGACCATATTTTAGGCTCTGGTTGAATTATTATGGCCCAACTGGGTGGTAGCACGAAGTGGACCTTGGCTGATCTTGAAAAGCTAAGCAGTGAACTGAGTGGGGCCTTTCATTTCAGCCGCTGGCCGTCCTGTGATCCTGCTCCTGTTCAACGCTGGCCCTCTGGATATCAGCTGGGCCAAGGAACAGGATGGCGTGGGGGCAATCGTGGCTTGCTTCTTTCCTGCTGAGACCACAGGACTGGCTCTGGCCAAGATGTTGGTGGGCGCTGAAGGGGCAAATCCTGCCGGCAGGCTGCCAGCTACGTGGCCAGCAGGAATGGACCAGGTATGGCTGGGGTGGGGAATGGTGCCTCTTTCCTGGACTGTGGCACTTGACATGGAGGAAATAGCTAAATCTTCCCTCCCTTGAGAAAACAACGAAAAAAAGCCTATAGGGAGTCCTCAACTTAAGAACCACAATTGGAGCTGGAACTTCCATCACAGACATTAAGTGAGTCATCCAATTTTACCATCTTTTTGGCCATAGCCGTTAAGCAAATCCAGGTTTGCCCATTGACTTTGCTTGCCAGAAACTGGCCAAGAAGGTTGTAAAGGGCAAATGTGTGACTCCGGGATGTTGCGACCGTCGCAAATACGTGTTTGGTTGCCAAGTACCTAAATTGCAGTCACCTAACTACGGGAACGCTGCGATGTGAATGCAATGATTGGTTGTAAGTCACTTTTTTCAGTGCCATCGTAAGTTCAGATGGTCGTTAAACAAGTGGCTGTAAGTCAAGGACTACCTGTATAGCTTAATTTTAGACAGAAGAGTCCTGGAGGGTACATAATCAAAAAGTATTTTCTGTTTTTATTCAGTATACGCTCATATCTAAGTGATGTACCAAGACTTTGGGATTATTTATTTATTTATGTTTTTTATTTATTATTTTATTTTATTTTATTTTATTTTATTACCTATTCTATTCATTCTTTCCTAATTTCATTCTATTCTATTTTCTATTCTATTCTATTCTATTCTATTCTATTCTATTCTATTCTATTCTATTCTATTCTATTCTATTCTATTTCTATTTCTATTTCTATTTCTATTTCTATTTCTATTTCTATTTCTATTTCTATTTCTATTCTATTTCTATTCTTTTATTTCAATTTCTGTCTGTTTCTGTTTCTGTTTCTGTTTCTGTTTCTATTCTACTCTATTCTATTCTATTCTATTCTATTCTATTCTATTCTATTCTACACTACTCTACTCTACTCTACTCTACTCTACTCTACTCTACTCTACTCTACTCTATTTTAATTTTATTGCACTGATGTGCCACTCCAGTCATAAGCCTCTAGACGCCTTAGTAAGACCACACCTAGAGTACCGCATCCAGTTTTGGTTACCACACTATAAAAAAGATGTTGAGACTCTAGAAAGAGTGCAGAGAAGAGCAACAAGGATGATTAGGGGACTAAAGGATAAAACATATGATGAACGGTTATAGGAACTGGACATGACTAGTCTAGTGAAGAGAAGGACCAGGGGAGACAAGATAGCAGTCTTCCAATATTTGAGAGGCTGCCACAGAGAGGAGGAAGGGGGTCAAGCTATTTTCCAAAGCACTTGAAAGCCAGACAAGGAATAATGGATGGAAACTGACCAAGGAGAGATTTAACTTGGAAATAAGGAGAAATTTCCTGACAGTGAGAACAATCAATCAATGGGACAGAAGTTGCCTTCAGAAGCTGTGGGAGCTTCATCACTTGAGACTTTCGAATCAAGATTGGACTGCCATCTGTTAGAAATGGTGTAGGGTCTCCTGCTTGAGTGGGGGGTTGGACTAAGTAACCTATAAGGTCCCTTCCAGTTCTGTTAATCTGTTAAACCTGTTAAAAAATGGGGATCAGACGGGATTACCGTTGGAATGTGAGATCACCCAAGAATTGCAGACCGAACTGGGAACTCATACATCATCTTGAAAAAAGGCAGTAAAAAACCCAAACAAACACACATTTCTATATTGTTGCCAGGGAAACTACATAAAAGACTCTATGAAGTTCTTCAGAGTTGGGTTTGACTTGAAGGAGACTTGACTTTTCTAAATATAGACCAGAAAATACATCATGTAAGATTAAAGTCCGGTGTGCTATTCGGCAGAGTCCTTTTCCCAGAGCGGATTCTGTTGCAATCTTTCCTTTGAAGTCTGTCAGATTCCACAAAGGCCGCTGGCAATTTTAATTAAAAGTTTATGCAGATTCAACCCATTGAATTAGGGTTTTGTGGGTCTCCAATGGGGGATTAGCTACAGTCCATTAACTGCCTCTTGAATAGAAAGGACTGTTTTTAAAGTATGCAGCGAAATAATGCCGTCACACCATTTAAAATAAAAGCAAGGAAAAACAAATCGGTAATTAAACCTTAACTACGGAAAAATAAGCTGACATCAGGATAATTTAGAGCACTTATTCAAGGGTGGTTAACAAAGTTTGGCAGGGACAGTGCCTCAAGTCACTCCTGGATCCTGCTTGCTATAGCCCCAAATTTCCCAAAGATGTTTTTTCAAAGACAACTGGACTTCATTTTTCCTTGAAGACATTTCACTTCTCATCCAAGAAGCTTCCTTCCATTCTCCGCCATTCGTCAGAACTGAAGAAGCTTCTTGGACAAGAAGTGAAACATCTTCAAGGAAAAACAAAGTTGCCTCTGAAAAAGCATCTTTGGGACCAACCATGTCCTGGATGCCTGAGAATCTCCATAAACATACAGCCTCAAATCTTTCCATCTCCTTCAGCTGTTCTTGTCCTCAACCACAGGTACCCCCAATGGAGAACTACACAATGATTGGCAGGACATATCGCTACTATGGGGAAGAGGCCCCGATGTACCCCTTTGGCTACGGACTCTCATATACCACCTTCCAATACAGGGATCTGGTAGTGAGTGCTGACCAAGTGCCCATTTGTGGTAATCTTACCATCTCTGCGGTGGTGGAGAACGTTGGATCCAGAGATGGTGAAGAGGTGAGGCAATTCTGTTGCTTGTCTGCATGCAAAGACTGGTGGGGAGCAGAGAGGGTGGGATAACAGAGATGAAATATTGCTTGAGATGGGTGAAAACTCAAGGAGGTTCAAAGGCTGTGGGGATGGAGAGTCAAGTTGAAGACCAGCAAGAGCTGAAAGCATCTCTACGGATGGACAACTTTTGTGCAGCAAAGGATATTTGTATGTATTTATAAGGGCCACTTATGGTGGTATAGAGATTTTTAAGAAATGAGTAAGTTGCAGTGACATTTCACAGGGGTTATGAATCCCAAATGATGGTTGATTTTCAGTCCCCAGTTCTTTGTTCACAGCTCCCATGAAAACCAGCATCAAACCAAGAACAGAAAGCCAATTTTGACTTTGCTGAAATAAGAGTTTTTTGAGATCAGGTTGCAAAGCTGCTGAAACAGGATCAGATAAGATAATATTACTAATTATGAATAGTGGTTTGTTTTTACCACTACTACTAATGATAATAAGCAACCTTGTTGCTCATATCCTTAAGATTTATATTGACTAGTTTCCCTATGACTATCATTAAGGGTTGTACCTTATGATTCTTGACAAATGCATCTTTTCTTTTATGTATACAGAGAGCGTATGCACCAAAGACAAATTCCTTGTGTGCCCAATCACACTTGGCCAATAAAGAATTCTGTTCTGTTCTGTTCTATCCTATCCTATCCTATCCTATCCTATCCTATCCTATCCTATCCTATCCTATCCTATCCTATCCTATCCTATTCTATTCTATTCTATTCTTATGATTCTTGACGAATGTATCTTTTCTTTTATGTATACTGAGAGCGTATGCAGCAAAGACAAATTCCTTGTGTGTCCAATCACACTTGGCCAGTGAAGAATTCTATTCTATTCTATTCTATTCTATTCTATTCTATTCTATTCTATTCTATTCTATTCTATTCTATTCTATTCTATTCTATTCTATTCTATTCTATTCTATTCGGAATACTTCTCCAGCTGATTTACATATTTTGATATTTCTTCTTGATATAGTGGGTTTTGCTTCAAGTGAAGAGTATTTGCAGCAGCCTATTATTTGATAGAGAATCAGAGTCAGGCAGGGATTAAAATGCAAATAACATGTAGTGCAAATAATTGTTCTCTGAATCTTACAAACTGCTGTTGAAGTTTGTGCATTTCCACCACTGCCAAGATTCATAGAGTCCCCCTGGTTTGCTAGAAAGAGGAGGAGAGAAAGAAATGGAGACTATTGATGCATTGCATGCTTCCAAATTGGATCCTACGGATGCTTGTCTCTAATCTCAAGGAACCTGTCAAACGAGCAGTGATTCCTAATTTTCAGAAGGGTAGACGAAGGATACAGGGGTCATTCACATAGATTCAGGGCCCTGGATAAATGAGTGACAGTCTTTATAAAAGATTTCTCCATCATTGAAAAGGCTCCAGAATTTATTTTATTTTATTTATTTATTTTATTGGATTTATAAACCGCCCTACTCCCGAGGGACTCAGGGTGGTGTACAGCCATAAATAAAACATATAAATACAAAAATTTAAAATAAAATAAAACGAATTAAAATTCTCAATTAAAAGGGGGAAAAGAACTTAGGTCAGGCCGGCTTGTTGGAATACATAGGTCTTGAGCACGCGACGGAAGGTGCGCAGGTCCGGGATCCTCCATATCTCCGGGGGGAGCTCGTTCCAGATGGTAGGCACTCCCACAGAGAAGGCTCTCCCCCTGGGGGCCACCAGTCGACATTGTTTGCCGATGGCACCCGGAGGAGCCCCTCTCTATGGGAGCGTACAGGCCGGTGGGAGGCTATTGATGGTAGTAGGCGGTCCTGTAAATAACCAGGTCCTAAGCCATGGAGCGCTTTAAAGGTGATAACCAAAACCTTGAAGCGCACTCGGAAGACCACCGGGAGCCAGTGTAGCTCGCGCAGGAGAGGTGTTACATGGGAGCACCACGTCGCTCCCATAACCACCCGCGCGGCCGCACTCTGCGCCAGTTGGAGCCTCCGAGTGCTCCTCAAGGGGAGCCCCATGTAGAGAGCGTTACAATAGTCCAGATGGGAGGTGACGAGGGCATGAGTGACTGTGTGTAAAGAGTCCCGATCTAGAAAGGGACGCAACTGGTGAATCATGTGAACCTGATGAAAAATCCTCCCGGTCATGGCCATCAAGTGATCTTCTAAAGACAACCGTGAATCCAGGGGGATGCCCAAGTTGCGAGCCCTTTCCGTGGGAGCCAGTGATTCACCCCCAATAGTCAGCAATGGCACCAGCTGACTATATTGGGATGTCGGAAACCACAGCCACTCGGTCTTGGATGGGTTGAGCCTGAGCCTGTTTCTCCCCATCCAGATCCAGAAGTAGGAATATGCTTTGAAGGTGTGAAGAATCGGCTGATGTCTTCTTCTTGTGATGACTTTCTCTTCACTTCTAACATTTTCCCCCTCCTCTGCAGGTGGTGCAGCTCTACCTCCGCTGGGGACAACCATCTGTGCCTATGCCCCGCTGGCAGCTGGTTGGCTTCCGCCGGTTGCCGATACGCCAGGGACAAGCTGCCAAAGTGGTTTTCCTGTTACCTTTCAGACAGAGAGCCGTATGGGCTGGACAGTGGTGGTTGGAGCCTGGCACTTTCACCATCTTCATTGGTGGCCAGCAACCCTTTCAAGAAGTACGCCTTCCTTCAAATGTCCTCCAGACCGATTTTCATGTCTTTGGGGACTCCCGTAGTGCAAGCCAATGCTAGTCTCCCAAACAGGCCAGGATTGCTCAGGAAAATTGACCCCGGTGGTTTGCTGAGCCAGAGTTTATCAAAAAGAAAGCTTTGCACTGAGTAAAAGCTTGTAATACCCTGTTTTCCCGAAAATAAGACCTTCCCGGATAATAAGCCCAGTCAAGCTTTTGAGTGCAAGCCCTAAAATCAGCACCCCCCCAAAAAATAAGCTCTCCCTGAAATTATTTAAATGCATGCGCAGCTGATCCCCACCATTTCCTCTGGTTAGGGTTAGGGAGACAGCAAGAGGAGCCCCATCTTGCTCCACTCGCCCAAAAATAAGACATCCCTGAAAATAAGGCCAAGCACTTATTTCAGGGTTCACAAAAATATAAGACCGGGTCTTATTTTCAGGGAAACATGGTAGAAGCAGCCAATGTGATGTTTCTGAGAAGGTATGACTACTCATCTGAGAATGTAGCAGTTGTGTTTTTGTTGGCTCTAGTGACTAGATTACATTGGACAATGGGCAGGGGAAGGTTGCCTTGGAAAGATAAGATTGCCAGAAGGACAGCAGAGCACTTACAAAATAGTAATAAACTCCATTTTCAAGTGGTCTTGGTGGATGTTCTGATTTTGGGTGTGATTCAGGAAGAACCAGATTTTCAAGATGTTTGAAAGCTGGCCTCGGTTTGATGGCCCTGTTGAAATCTGGAGGGATGGAACCAAAGTGATGGAGAGGACATCTTTTCCTCCCATGGGGAACTGCTTAATTGGGAAGTGGGACAAAGTAGTACCGGTACTTATTTCTAATTGAGACAATGTAGCACCCCAGTATTTGTGATGGATTCTGTCTATGAAGTAGAAAGTGGTGGGATAGACAAAAGTGAAATGGTGGTTTTCCAGGAAGGAACGATCACAGTCCAAGGAGGGGTTACAGAATAACAGAGTCGGAAGGAACTCTTGGAAGTCTTCTAATCCAACCCCCTGCTTAAGCAAGAGACCTTATTACACTCTGGAAAATTGGTTATCCAATCTCTTCTTACAAAAATGTCTAACAATGGAGACGTTTGACAACTTCTGAAGACAAGCCATTCCACTGGTTAATTGTTTTCACTGTCAGGAAACTTCTTAGTTCTAGGCTGAATCTTCTCTTGATAAGTTTCTATCTGTTACTTCTTGTCTTGTCTTCCGGTACTTTGGAGAATAACCCCTTTTTTCTCTGTGACAGCCCCTCAAACACTGGAAGATTGCTGTCATGTCACCGCTAGTCCTTCTCTTCATTAGACGAAACATACCCAGTTCATCATATGTTTTAGCCTACAGACCCCTAATCACATATAGTATGATTCTTTATACCTTTTCCAGAGTCTCAACATCTTTTTCGTATTGTGATGACCAAAACTAGACTCAATGTCTCAAGTGCGATCTTACCAAAGCAGAATGAAGCGGTACTAACACTTCACATGACCTTGATGCCATCCTTCTGTTGATACTGCCTAAGACTGAGATAAGACAAGGCAACACAGCCTGGAGCTGAAAGAGGAAGATATTTAGGATAGCCCCTTTCTAAATCTCCCAGGAGATATTCCTTAGGTTAGGGTAGTATAGGTTTAGTCTGGTAAGATTCTGTCTATATGATATGAGCAAATAAAGAACTGAACTTTGGCTGCGTAAGATTGTTCTACGTCACTCTTGGACCAGGCCTGACATCAATCAATGTAATGTGCTCCCTTCTTAGAAAACTGCTGCTTCACTGTAGTCCCATCGCAGTATTTTTGGGGTGAACACAGGACAGTTGAAATGGTCTAAAATGATCAATGTATTACATTAATATCCCATTTTCCTTCTGGAAGCTCAGCTCCCATGGAGAACTATGGAGTCTGTTGCAAAAGCACTAGGGGAAACAAATGATCCCATTTGTAACATGACAACAAATAATGCTAATTGTTTGCACATGATGTCAAGCATCTGACATCATGTTTTGGACCAGGTGCATTGGGTGAAATCCAGCAGGTTCTGGAGAGCCGGTAGCGGAAATTTTGAGCAGTTCGGAGAACCGGTACCAGAAAATTTGAGTAGTTCAGAGAACCGGCAAACACCATCTCTGACTGGCCCCAGGAGTGGGGTGGGAATGGAGATTTTGCAATATCCTCCCCGCAGGAGTGGGGAGGGAATGGGGATTTAGTAGTATACTCCCCCTGGAGTAGAGTGGGAATGGAGATTTTCCAATATCCTTCCCCCAGGAGTGGGGTGGGACTGGAGATTTTGCAGTATCCTTCCTCCAGGAGTGGGATGGGAATGGATATTTTGCAGTATCTTCCTCTGCCATGCCCACCAAGCCACCCCACGCCCACCAAGCGATATCTACAGAATCGATAGTAAAAAAATTTGGATTTCACCACTGAGGTGCACGTAATGGGATTCTTCTCATTTTAAACTCTACATCGGGTTGACCTAGACTGAGTCTAGCTCAATTAAATCACCCACTGGCTGCATACATACAGCATACCCATGGTTAACTTAAATATGGTTTACACAGGCCAACTTTCTAGACAAGGGGGCACACGATCCATTGAATAGCTATGGAGAATGAGATCACCTAGCATACTAAGGTAGAATATGGCAACCTAGTTGGCGGTTCGGCTTATTAGGCAAACTCAACCTTGACCGAAAGGAGACCTGAACCTGCTCCATTCAAGGTTAGCATCAAAACCAGGGGTCCTCAAACTTTGCAGCTTTAAGACTTGTGGACTTAAACTCCCAGAATTCTCCAGCCAGCTATGCTGGCTGGAGAATTCTGGGAGTTGAAATCCACAAGTCTTAAAGCTGCAAAGTTTGAAGACTTCTGATCTAAACAGTTTCCTCCACAGCAGTGGATGTTTGGGGTGAAGTTATACAGGTAGTCATTGACTTTATGACCACAACTGAACCGAACATTTTTGTTGCCAAGTGAGACATTTTTGGAAGGTAAATTTCCTCCCCTTTCTTGCCACACTCATTAAGTGCATCACTGCAATTGTTAAATTAGTAACACGGTTGGGAAGTGAATCCGATTTCCCTCTTGACTTTGCTAGTCAGAAGATCAAAAAAGGTGATCACATGACCCCAGAACACTGCAACTGTCATAAATATGAGTCAATTGCCAAGCATCTGAATTTTGATCATGTGACCTTGAGGATGCTGCAATGGGTTGTAAGTGTGAAAAATGATCATGACACTTTTTTCAGTGCCATTGTAACTTTGAACAGTAACTAGGAGCCTGGTGGAGCAGTGGACTAAAGCGCTGTTAAATAGCACTTAGCTGCCAGCTGCCTGCAATTACTGCAAGTTCAAATCTCACCAGGCTCAAGGTTGACTCAGCCTTCCATCCTTCTGAGGTAGGTAAAATGAGGACCCGGATTGTGGGGACAATAAGCTGACTTTGTATAAAAAAGAACACCGCTTAGGGTGGGCCAAAAGCCCTACTAAGCAGGTATATACAAAAGTATGAAGGCTATTGCTTAACGCATTGTAAGCCGCCCTGAGTCTCCGGAAAAGGGTGGCATATAAATCGAACCAATAAATAAATAAACTAAACCAACTGTTATAAGTTGAGGCCTACCTGTACTCAGATATGCTCATCTCTCTGTCTTTGCTGAGTCAAGTTGACCAAGTCAACTTATCCAGCCCATCTGTCCCAATCTCTTCTTGATGGTTAGAAAATGCCAGGTTAGTTTCCCAGCTCAGTTGGAAAGGGTCAGCTTGGAGAATTGATCTAACCCCGATCAGTCTCCTTTGACTCCAGGGTTTCTCCATATTTTCTTGGAAACTACAGAAGTTAAGGTCCCTTCCTTTCCCTTCAAAGACCTCCATTCCAGAAATGTATAGTGATATTAATTGCAATAATACTGTGAACTGAATTGAAGATTAACCAATAATAATAATGATAATGATAATAATAATAATAATGCAAATCCATCAAACTGTAGAAGAAAAAAAACGAAGTTTGAATGATTATGTGAACCAAAGTACAGGAAAATTCCTGCAGGCTGTGAAAACAGAACATTATAAAAACAACAGAAACGAAGGCAGAATATAAGGAAAAACAGCTGGATGACAGATTAAATAGATGGAAAACCAAAGCGCTGCATGGACAGCACTTGAAAAACATTGAAGGAAAATGTGATGACAACTTTACATGGGCATGGCTCAAGAGAGCCTCAGATAGCTCAACAGGCTAATAGCCTGTTATTAAGATCCAGCTGTCTGCAATTATTGCAAGGTTCGAGGCTCAAGGTCGACTCAGCCCTCCATCCTTTCTAAGGTAGGTAAATTGAAGACTCAGTTGCGGGGGCAATAAGCTGACTTTGTATAAAAAATATACAAAAGTATGAAGGCTATTGCTTAACGCATTGTAAGCCACCCTGAGTCTCTGGAGAAGGGTGGCATACAAATCTAATTTAAAAAAAAAAAGATGGGAACCATCAAGAAAGAAACAGAAGGTTTAATACTGGCTGCTCAAGAACAAGCACTACGAACTAATGCCATGAAAGCAAAGATACAAAAATCCACCGACAATCCAAACTGCCAATAAAGTCAAAACTGTTTCACATTTAATAGGTGAATGCAGCAAAATCACACCGATTACAAAGCTATACGACTTACTTGTAACCAAAAAGTCATGGGAACATAAAAGTGGAAAAAGTTATAGAAAATGAGAAGGTGAAGATCTTGTGGGACTTTTGAATACAGACGGATCGTCATTTGGAACACAACACGCCAGATATCACAGTTGTCGAAAACCGAAATGTACAATTTATTGACATTGCGGTACCAGGAGATGTCAGAGTCAAAGAAAAAGAACTGGAAAAAATCATGAAATATCGCGACCTGGCCATCGAATCTACACGGCTATGAATGAAACATGTAACAGTGATACCCATTGTCATCAGGGCACTTGGTACCATGTCCAAGAATTTTATAAGATACATCAACAAATTGCAGCTTCCTGCAATAACACCAACAGAACTGCAAAAAACTGTGCTACTCAGAACATTGTACGTCTTAAGAAGATACTTGGTTGATACCTAGGATGCTGGCAGCAACCCGTATCAACGATTAGCACCAGTCAATGATATTTGTGATGCATTTTTAAATGACTAAATTTCATGTTTAATGAATAAAAGAGATAATAATAATATCAAAGCCCGTGTTGTCCCTATCTTGCTTCTTCTTTTCTTATAGAACACTACTCTTAGACAGGGGTACTTTTGCATTAATATTTTTTATTCAGAAATTCTGGGGCAGTTCAAACTTTATAGATGCCCCCCCCCCCCCCAAGCAAGTTCTGAAGTATCCCTGCAATGAGGCTGCATGGCCAGAAGGTGGTACCCTGTTCATCCATCTTACCGTTGTACTGTAATGGCTTTCAATGGTGGATGCTAAAGTTAACATCTCCTTTGAATTAAGCTTGACTTCTTGTGATTCATCTGGATTGTTTTCGTGGCAAGTGGCTCCTTTCAGGAAGTTGTTTTGACTTCCCCATCTACTTCACAGCTCTGGGATTTCTAGTCTTAACTAGATCCAATTCTACTTAGCTTATAATAGTGGAGAACTTTTTTGGGAGTGGAGGTTGCCCAAATCTCAGTCTGTACTATAAAGTAATCCATTACCAGTGGCTGTAATTGTTTGCTCAGGTATCACTCACTCAATCAATCACTCCTCTGATTCACTTTCGGATTCAGACTAAACATCAGTAGTTACTCATTTCAATTAGATGGCAATGTCTGTAGCTCAGGGTTGAATAGAATAGAATAGAATAGAATAGAATAGAATAGAATAGAATAGAATAGAATAGAATAGAATAGAATAGAATAGAATAGAATAGAATAGAATCACAGAGTTGGAAGGGACCTTGGAGGTCTTCTAGTCCAACCCCCTGCCAAGGCAGGAAACCCTACACTACTTCAGACAAATGGTTATCCAACATCTTCCTAAAAACTTCCAATGTTGGAGCATTCACAACTTCTGCAGGCAAGTTGTTCCACTGATTAATTGTTCTAATTGTCGGGAAATTTCTCCTTAGTTCTAAGTTGCTTCTCTCCTTGATTAGTTTCCACCCATTGCTTCTTGTTCTACCCTCAAGTGCTTTGGAGAATAGCTTGACTCCCTCTTCTTTGTGGCAGCCTCTGAGTGATTGGAAGACTGCTATCATGTCTCCCCTGGTTCTTCTTTTCATTAAACTAGACATATCCAGTTCCTGCAACCGTTCTTCACATGTTTTAGCCTCCAGTCCCCTAATCATGTTTGTTGAACTTCACAGTTCTTGGTACTCTCTGTGCTTAGTTGGTTCCTTGAAGGCGTTTCATTAACTAACTAGGTAACATCATCCTGTCATGGATGATGTTAGCTAGTTGGGTAATGAGACGTCTGCATTTAGGGAGCACAAAGGACTTCACAGTTACTTATTTCTTAATAAGATGGACAGTTGCAAATGTGATTTGTCAGTATCATGTATCCTAAAGTGGAAACCTCACTGAGGCCTAAGTGCCTCCAGATTTGAAATGGGCAGGTCTTTTGATGGGAAAGTTGCACCATGTGGAGCAAGCAGGAGCAGGACTCATTTACCCATTCGCAAGCCAAAAGAACAAAAAATAAAGATTGTGTTTTCTTG
Organism: Masticophis lateralis; assembly: GCA_030761175.1. Taxonomy (NCBI): domain Eukaryota; kingdom Metazoa; phylum Chordata; class Lepidosauria; order Squamata; family Colubridae; genus Masticophis; species Masticophis lateralis. The sequence goes on along the minus strand of JAUDYJ010000009.1, from coordinate 8,874,503 downwards.
TTCATCTTTGAGATAAACGATATCAGCATACCATTCAAAAGAGACCATCAAAAAGACCCAAACCAACAAACAATTAAACAAAAAGGCCTCCTCACCAGCAATCAGCACCCATATGAGCAGAGATTAACATCAAGATTAACACTAGACGAGTGTTTCTCAACCTTGGAAGCTTGAAGATGGGTGGACTTCAACTCCTAGAATCCCCCAGCCAGCTCTGCTGGCTGGGGGATTCTGGGAGTTGAAGTCCACCCATCTTCAAGCTACCAAGGTTGAGAAACATTGGTCTACACCAACAATCAAGTAAACAATAGCCTAATCAAGGAATTGCCAACGCAAACGAACAAGCTACTAACTAACCAAGGAACTACCAAGACCACTCCCACTAACACAGACAGGGCAAGCCATTATGGTAGTATATAATGGATTCACGGTTGACTTTGGGAAGATCATGTTGTGACCACGACCAGGGGGGTATTTGCACAGGTTTGTCTGGTCCGCCATTTGCGCCCCTACCTGGACCGTGATGACCTCCGTACAGTCACTCATGCGCTCGTGACCTCCCGGATCGACTACTGCAATGCTCTCTACATGGGGCGGCCCTTGAAGACCACTCGGAGGCTTCAACTGGTGCAGAATGCAGCCGCGCGGGTTGTGATGGGAGTGTCCCAACACTCTCATGTTACACCCCTCCTCCGCGACGTGCATTGGTTACCAGTTGCCCTCCGGGTGAGATTCAAGGTGCTGGTTATCACCTATAAAGCTCTACATGGCTTAGGCCCGGGGTACCTGACCGACCATCCGTGGCCAGCAACAGCTCCCCATTGCCTGGTGCGTTCCCCCAGGAAGGGTCTTCTTGGAGTGCCATCGGCCAGGCAGTGCCGACTGGCGACTACTAGAAAACGGGCTTTCTCTATGGGCACATCTATTTTATGGAATCAGCTCCGGGTGGCCCCTGACCTGCGCTCCTTCCGCCGTGACCTTAAGACATGGTTATTTCACCAAGCCGGATGGGACTGAAGGGTTTTTTAAAGGGGAATTTTAATAGTTTTTAACACTTAAATATTTATGTATTGCTCATTTTATTCCTGTGAGCCGCTCTGAGTCCTTGTCGGAGAGAGGGCGGCATATAAGCTTAATTAATAAATAATAAATAAATATAAAAATAAGAGCAAATCCCACTCCCTCCTAGCATTGATGATGTTACCCCTCTTTGGTAATGAAACATCTGCAACTCAGAGAGCACCAAGGACCTCGCAGTCTTGTTCAACTTTCAAGAGTTTGCTTTTTCATGTTTTGCTTTTGGGATTAGACTTCACAGCCCAAAGAGTTTTTTGGGAAAGCATTATGTTGGGTAAGACTGCATCTACATGGAGGGAAGTATGCAGTGGAGTACCCCAAGGCTCTGTTTTAGGCCCAGTGCTCTTCAACATCTTCATCAATGACTTGGGCGAGGGGATAGATGGGGAACTCATCAAATTTGCAGGTGACACCAAGCTGGCAGGAATAGCCAACACTCCAGAAGATAGGCTCAAGATACAGAAGGATCTGGACAGACTTGAACATTGGGCGCTATCTAACAAAATGAAATTCAACAGGGAAAAAAAGCAAGGTTCTACATTTAGGGAAGAAAAACAAAATGCACGGGTACAGTATATGTGGTACCTTGCTCAATAGTAGTAACTGAGAGGGATCTTGGAGTCCTAGTGGACAACCATTTAGATATGAGCCAGCCGTGTGCAGCAGCCGCCAAAAAAGCCAACACAGTTCTGGGCTGCATAAACAGAGGGATAGAATCAAGATCACGTGAAGTGTTAATACCACTTTATAATGCCTTGGTAAGGCCACACTTGGAATATTACATTTGGTTTTGGTCACCACGATGTAAAAAAGATGTTGAGACTCTAGAAAGAGTGCAGAGAAGAGCAACAAGGATGATGAGGGGACTGGAGGCTAAAACGTATGAAGAACGGTTGCAGGAACTGGGTATGTCTAGTTTAATGAAAAGAAGAACCAGGGGAGACATGATAGCAGTCTTCCAATATCTCAGGGGCTGCCACAAAGAAGAGGGAGTCAAGCTATTCTCCAAAGCACCTGAGGGCAGGACAAGAAGCAATGGGTGGAAACTCATCAAGGAGAGAAGCAACTTAGAACTAAGGAAAAAATTCCTGACCGTTAGAACAATTAATCAGTGGAACAACTTGCCTGGAGAAGTTATGAATGCTCCAAAACTGGAAGTTTTTAAGAAGATGTTGGATAACTATTTGTCTGAAGTGGTGTAGGGTTTCCTGCCTAAGCAGGGGGTTGGATTAGAAGACCTCCAAGGTCCCTTTCAACTCTGTTATTCTATTCTAAGACTCTCTCTGAAAAAGGGTGTGGCACCCAGCCGTGGGGGTGGGGGATGCACGGTGGTGGTTTCCCTGTGATTCAGTGAGATGGTAAGAGGCATGTTTCAGAATGGTGGAGGCTGAGTCTTCCCTCAGGTATGTAAGGATTAAGGAGAATGCAGGATGACATCCTGGGCAGTAACAGGATCTCCCTCTGGCAGGGAAAGGTGAGGATGAGATGAGGATGTTACACAACAGAGAAGACAAATGAACCAAGAATTAGGATGACAGTCAGGAAAAGGGCAGCCATTATTATAGAGAGAGGCATGTTTCTATTTGCAAAGTTTCTTCAGAAATGAGGTGCAGCTTAGAACGTGTTCTCGCATGGCAAATAAAAGTTCATGCATGTGTAGGAAGTTAGCACCCACCCACCCTCTTAGGAAAATGAGATATTTTAGGAAATATTAAAAGGGCAGAATATTTCCCCTAAATGGGAGGCAGAAAAGCCTGAGCCAGTCTATTCTACATAACAAAGATAGGATTAGCCCCTCTACTCATCTAGCAACAGAAACTCATCACATGGCACCTGGGAGACAGACAGCTTACAAAGTTAGCTAAGACCCCCGCCCCCTGGGAGTCTGACCACCAATCAGAGTGCATTTCTTACAGGAAACTCTAGGGTGGGGCCCAACAGAGGGCATAAAACCAAGGCACTCTCAGCATCTCGGCTTTTTTCTGCTTAGGAACTCAAGCTATGAGATCCTGTTCATCAATAAACCTTCTTTCCAAGCAACTTCCATGAATCCAGTGTCTTTTCCCCCATTTGGAACGGAACCTGGAAGTAGGGGTGAAATCCAGCAGGTTCTGACAGGTTCTGGGGAACTGGTAGTGGAAATTTTGAGCAGTTCGGAGAACCGGTAGCAGAAATTTTGAGTAGTTTGGAGAACTGGCAAATAGCACCTCTGGCTGGTCCCAGAGTGACCACACCCACAGAACCACCACTTCAGGGGATACCATAACTTGCATAATTCTGAATTTTATAGGTACTTTTCCAAGACCTTCTTACTTGTTAATCAATCTTCTAGTGTGCTTGCTCTATTCTACAATGACTTGAAGGATAGGATGAAAGAGTCTGAATTTACATACCATGACAAAACATGATATACTTGATCTAATTGGTTAAATAAGATACTGATAACTGAGCTAAACCAGAAAGCATGGGTTACACCTTGGCATGTACTGTCAACTATCCATATTATGACTTAGCATAAGGCCAGTTTTTTTAGATTTGTTTCTAGATCAGCCATAATCAATCAACATTCTCTAGATCAGAGGTCTGCAACCTTAAAGAGCCATTTGGACCCATTTCCCACAGAAAAGAAAACACTGGGAGCCACAAAACCCTTCCCGTGCCTGACTATTTCTTGAGCGGCCACAAAACTAGCATATGTAGTTGAATTAAATATTCTGTTTTCTTCTGAAACTTTTCTTTTCTTGGATTTATCCATGGTTGGCCAACAGTGGGTTGAAAAGCTCAATAAATCACGTGCCGGCAGGTGTCACACATTGGTGGCTGTGATGCATATTTTGAGTGACGGAGCCACAGCAGAGGGTTGGAAGAGCCACATGCGGCTCCAGAGCCGCAGGTTGCTGACCCCTGCTCTAGACAGGTGGGTATTGCTCCAGAGAATTCTGGAACTTGTGGTCCCAACACAACTGGAATATGATCATTCTGGGCTTCAGATTTGGTTCCGACAAGCAGCTTTGGAGCATAGCAAAGCAGAAACCTGCAGCCTTCAAAGAATTGATGTGGACCCAGCTGCTTGAAGAGTACAAATAAGTGCTACCTTCACCCTATGCACGCTGAAGAATCTTTTAGGAATTGAATTGCAAATGCTGTACACCTTTCCTCCCAAGAGTGACAGGCTGACATACTGCCGGCATCAGCTTTCAACAGCATCTTTACTGCCCAGATGTTGCATCCAGCTTCTTTTGTGGCTTGAAGGAGATCAAAGAAGGAAGGAAAGAAGGAGACCAGCTTTAGGCTCAGGTAAACTCTGACTGATGATGCATTAAGAGTAATAAAGTTGCAAGAGAACCAGCCAGCCAACAGATGCAAATAATGACTGGAAAAATCAATCAGTGACTTTTCTGCAGAATGAGTTATGGCCCACGGCAATCTCAGAAGCAGCTGATCTGATTGGATCTATGGAAAAATCTATGACTTAATTATGATCAGACCCCGGAGCACCACGAGAGAGGCCAGTTGCTTTGCTGTCTTTTCCAACGTCTGGCTGGGAGGCCGTCAAAGTCAGCCTTGGAAACAGATGCTTAAAATGGGAGGGGGAGTAAGATTCCATCCCATGATATTTTTGCCGGTTTTACAGCAACGTGGAGGGGAAGATTCTCCTGCAGGTCAGCCTACGGATGAGGCTGATGTGTGAAAGCCATGTAACCCCATTTCCAAATGCAATGCGGCGTGATGTAAGGATTCTCTACAGTTGATGATCAGGTTGGGACAGTGGTGGGATTCACATTTTTTTACTACCTGTTCTGTGGGCGTGGCTTGGTGGGCATGGCAGGGGAAGGACACTGCAAAATCCCCATTTCAACAAGACAGTAACAGAGTTGGATGGGACCTTGGAGGTCATCTATCCTCCCGATCAGCTGGGACTCGGGAGGCAGAGAATAGATGGGGGTGGGGCCAGTCAGAATTTTTACTACCGGTTCTCCGAACTATTCAAAATTTCTGCTACTGGTTCTCCAGAACTGGTCAGAACTTGCTGAAATCCACCTCTGCTACTGGAAGTTTCGGAAGGCCGAAAATAAGCCCGTTTCCAGGCTCCAGAGGGCTTCCTGGGACCCCTTCCTGGGAGGCCAGTTTCTCCCTCCTGGAGGCTCAAAAGAAGCCTCCGGAGCCGGGGAGGGCCATGTAACCCCATTTTCAAATGCAATGCAGCGTAATGTAAGGGTTCTCTACAGTTGATGTACATGTGGGATTCAAAAAAGTTTACTACCAGTTCTGTGGACGTGCCTTGGTGGGTGTGGCAGGGGAAGGATACTGTAAAATCTCCATTCCCTCCCCACCCCACTAACCTGCTTTCCTGCTCCGTTCTCCTGTGCAGGGCAACAAAAGAAGTCCCAGCCGATCAGCTGGGACTCCGATCAGCTGGGACTTGGGAGGCAGAGAATAGATGGGGGTGGGGCCAGCCAGAGGTGGTATTTGCTGGTTCTCCGAATTACTGAAAATTTCCGCTACCAGTTAAGTAGAACCGGTCAGAACTGGCTGAATACGACCTCTGAGTTGGGAATGTCATTAACGTATCTAGCCCAAAACGACATAGGAGAACCCTGAGGTCTGAAGATAGGAGTCTTGAGGTGGGAACATAGGATGGAGAAGCTCTCAATACAGAGAGTCCTCGTGTTGTGACCACAATCAAGTCCCAAATTTCTGCTGTTAAACAAGAGAGTTTTAAGGTGAATTCTGCCCCTTTTTACAACCTTTCTTGCCATACTTAAGCGAAGGAATAGGATTTGGGGGTTCTCTGAACTGCACAGAATCTTAGCTAGAGGTTCTCCCGAACCCCTGTGAACCCCCAGCAGCTCACCCCTGCCTTTATCACATTTGTTATATTCCTTTATTATCAATATCCTTTAGTATCAATAAACCGGAGCACTGTCTATATGCCACCTGTTGAATTTCGGGCTATTCCAGAGTGGAGGCAGAATGGAGGTGGCACTCTGAAATGGCATCTTGCCATGCAGTTTAGACTTCTCTACTGTCTTCGCTTGGAGCAAAGGCTGACTAGGAAACTCTATCCAGGCCTGTCTCCCAGCCTGACTCAGCAGAGGAAAAATGTGGTGGGCAGAGCAGCAGATCAGAATTAAACCCAATTCCAGAAACACATGGTAGAAGGCTCGCCTTAAATTGTAGCATTTTAAGACTGTGGTCTCAGCAAGGAAGGAAAGTCCGTGGGTCCATTTCAAGGAGGTGGCTCATGAGGGCCAGTGTGAAATTCAGCAGCACCTCCATGCCCTCTGAATAGAGGCCCCATTCCACAACCAGCTGTTTTGTTGATGCAAACTTACTTAGGAACAGATGACATTCCAAGAATCTGTACTTAACTCCAGACATATTGTAATTCATAGTCAATACACAAAGGATTGTGTAAGGGATGCGGTAAGTATTAAGGGATGTAATGTAAGGGACGCTGTAAGTGTAAGAGATGAGGTGGCTCAGTGGCTAAGACGCTGAGCTTGTTGATCGAAAGGTTGGCAGTTCAGCAGTTCGAATCCCTAGTGCCGCATAACAGGGTGAGCTCCCGTTCCTTGTCCCAGCTACTGCCAACCTAGCAGTTCGAAAGCACCTAAAAAATGCAAGTAGAAAAATAGGAATGACCTCTGGTGGGAAGGTAATAGCGTTCCCTGCGCCTTTGACATTGAGTCATGCTGGCCACATGACCACGGAGACGTCTTGGGACAATGCTGGCTCTTCAGCTTTGAAATGGAGATGAGCACCGCCCCCTAGAGTCGGGAACGACTAGCACATGTGTGTGAAGGGAACCGTTACCTTTACACAAAGGAAGAATACCGCAAACTAAACACCATGAATGAAGAGATGGGACATGGCAGCATCCAAAATGGCGTACAATGTGAGACAGTTCTGCTAGGCGCTTGTATGGGGTGTATGGCCATAATTTCCCCAGCTTCTCCTGCCTTCCAGGACCTTCTAGGATGGAGTTGTGTTTGTTTGTATCGGCGAAAGTTTGTAACTCAGAAGTTTGTAAGTAGAGGACTCTGTTTAAGGCAGCTTCATGGGGATAAAGTGGCTGTATCTCACAATGCTTTATCCTCTGACTTCAGCAGGACCTAGAGCCGTGATGGCGAACCTATGGAACACGTGCCACAGATGGCATGTGGAGCCATATTGGTGGGCACGCGAGTGTTGCCCTAGCTCAGCTCCAGCGCATGCATCTGATTTTTGGGCCTTCTGGAAGTCAGCAAACAGGCCTTTTCTGGCCTCCAGAGGGGTGGGGAAGCCTGTTTTCGCCGTCCCCAGGCTCCAAGAAAGCCTCTGGAGCCTGGGAAGGGTGAAAAATGGGCCTACCAGTTCCACTGTGCCATTGTGTGCCAAAACCGGGGAGAGCGTGCGCGGGGCACATTGTATTATGGGTATGGGCACACGCACACATGACCCCACCCATGCTCCCCCGCTTTTGGCACACAATGGCAAAAAGGTTAGCCATCGCTGACCTAGAGGAACTCCATGGGGCTTATGAAGGGGGACAAGGTACAGATTGTGAAGAAGTCAGCCCTCTGTGTATGTGTCTCTGAATGGGCTGGTGTGTCAAGGTTTCGACTGACGAATCCAACCTAGCAAGCACTGACAAAACCACCCAATCTCTTAATGCAAAGCTTTATTGAGTACATCATTTCAGCACAGAATGAAAGCAAAACCAGCTCTGGCTAATTCCCTGGCAATTCAATATTATTAAAGCAGTGGTGGGTTTCACTTACCTTTGCTACCGCTTCACTCTCACGCGCACCACTTCTGCGCATGTGCAGATCGTATTTGTTGACATCCAGGCGGGTGGGTGGAGCCTCCCGCCACTGCTACTGATTCGCCTGAACCGGGGTGAACCGGTAGCAACCCACCACTGTATTAAAGTATAGAATCCTCCCTCCCTCCCTCCTATTAGTGCAGGTCACATTGTCCAATTGTCACAATATTGTTTTGAGATGATGTCTTGAAAGTCTGGCGACCACCTGCTGATGTGACCTTGGTTCTCACAGCTTAACTGCTTGATGCTTAAAATCCACATTCCAATTCCTCCTCTCCTCCCCCCCCATAGTTCGTTGGCAAGCTGAGAAGCAGTAAATGTGCTTTATATGGTGACTGTTAGCAAAGGTGTAACTTTAAAGTAGCAGATGTTAAGTAGGGGTGACTTGTTAAGAGGCATCTCCCCACCCATCCCTAATAATTAGTAGTGGATGCTAACTTGAAATATTTCTGGTTTGCCTAGGACAGTGTTTTTAACCCTTAGCAAGATCAGTGCAAGTTGTCATGTCAGAGTGTCATCTCCATTCTGCCTGGTAACTGCAGGAAAATAGGCAGAGATTCAACAAGGGCAGGTCAACTGTTGATAGGAATTTGATTGATAGAATTGATAGGAAGTTGCTTTAAAACAAAATTTTCAGTCTAGCTGGCTGAGGAATTCTGGGACTTGAAGTCCACAGAGCTTAAAATTGCCACCGTTGAAAAGTTTGGTCTAGGACAGAGATTTTCAAACTTGGCAGCTTTAAGACTTGTAGACGTCAGGAGTTGAAGCCCACAAATCTTAAAGCTGCCAAGTTTGGGGATCCCTGGTCTAGGGGCTGTAATGTTGACCAACAGCTTTCAGAATCTCCAAAATTCTGCTGATGGTGACCAACTTCTCCTCCCGATAGCTATTGCTCCTATTCTTTTTGGCCGCAGGCAGGTTGCCAGGAAAATTTTCAGCTGCTCATTTTTGGATTATTCCTTTGAAAGACATAGGAATAAAACAGATGAGTAATACTGGCAAGCTTACAAAGGCCAGGTAACATGGCATTGTCTCTGTAATAAAAGGTTGAATCCCTTTTTGAAGTTCTGGCTTGCCAATGACCAGCCATGCCTTTTTCCTGAGTCAGCGCTGGACTCCCCCACTTCTACAGAACAAAGCTTTAGACACCTAGAAACTGGCGGGTGCATTTGGGAACATCTGCCTTTGGAATTAAGCACGATGAAAGGTCCCTCTTGCGTGATGTCACCAGACAGGAATGAGCAGGAAGGCAGTCTTCTCTTTTGGCAGATCTCTCTGTGGGTTTTAGTTAGCCAAGAAATGATCCTGACTCACAGCAGCGAACAGTAACCAATGGCTAAATTACTTTGCTAATTGCTTTTTTTCTCCTTTTCCAAATTCATCATCCCATTACAGTGTTTCTCAACCCCAATAAGATATGTAGACTTCAACTCCCAGAATTCCCCAGCCAGCCATGCTCAGAATTCCCCAGCCAGCCATGCTCAGAAAATTGAGAAGCAGAATCCAAAATAACAACAGAATAACACAATAACAGAGTTGGAAGGGACCTTGGAGGTCTTCTAGTCCAACCTCCTGCTCAGACAGGAAACACTATACCATTTCAGACAAATGGCTGTCCAGTTTCTTCTTAAAAATCTCCAGTCTTAGAACACCCACAACTTCTGGAGGCAAGTTGTTCCACTGGTTAATTGTTCTAACTTTAGGGAAATTTGCCCTTAATTCTAGGTTGCTTCTCTCCTTGATTATTTTACATCCATTGTTTCTTGCCCTCCCTTCAGGTGCTCTGGAGAATAGGTTGACTCCCTCTTCTTCATGACAGCCCCTTACATATTGGAACACTACTATCATGTTACTCTTAGTCCTTCTCTACATTAAACTAGACATACCCAGTTCCAGCAACCGGTTTTCATATGTTTCAGCCTCCAATCCCCTAAATCATCTTTGTTTCTCTTCCCTGCACTCCTTCTAGAGGCTCAACACCATTTTTATGTCATGGTGACAAGGACATTCTAGAAAGTTAAGTGTGGAAAACGTAAGTGTGGGAGAATTCTGGGAGTTGAAGTACCCTAGAAAATGACTATTGACTATTTGAATACATTCTTGAAAAATGAGATCAGTATTTCCCAACCTCAGCAACTTTAAGATGCATCAATTTCAACTCCCAGAATTCCCCAGCCACCATGACAAAATTGAGAAACATTTATCTTTCTACACTAAGCTCAAACTGCCCAAGGAGCTGCTGATCCAGTTCTACAGAGGAATTATTGAGTCTGTTATCTGCACCTCTATAACTGTCTGGTTTGGTTCTGCAACCCAACAAGACAGACACAGACTTCAGAGGATAATTAGAACTGCAGAAAAAAAACATGGTTACCAACCTGCCTTCCATGGAGGATCTGTATACTGCACGAGTCAAAAAGAGGGCTGTAAAAATATTTACAGACCTCTCGCATCCTGGACATAAACTGTTTCAACTCCTACCCTCAAAACGATGTTATAGAGAACTGCACACCAGAACTAGACACAAGAACAGTTTTTCCCTGAACGCCATCACTCTGCTAAACAAATAATTCCCTCAACACTGTCAAATTAGTCACTAAGTCTACATTACTATTACTATTAGACTTCTCATCGTTCTTATCACCCATCTCCTTCCACTTATGACTGTATGACTGTAACTTTGTTGCTGGTATCCTTACGATTTATATTGATTGTTTCCTAGTATAATTCAATTGCTTATTTGTACCCTATGACTATCATTAAGTGTTGTACCCTATGATTCTTGATGAACATATCTTTTCTTTTATGTACACTGAGAGCATATGCACCAAAGACAAATTCCTTGTGTGTCCAATCACACTTGGCCAATAAAGAATTCAATTCAATTCAATTCAATTCTCTTCTATGACATCCCTCGTACATACCTCACACAAAATTGCCTTCACCCTTTCCTGTGATATTGAAGAAAGAGGTTGGCCATCTGGCTAGGGAATTCTGGGAATTGAAATCCATGCTTTTTAAAGTCGCTGAGGTTGAGAAACACTGGTTTTCAGGTTCAAAGAACTAAGAATGGAGTTAATTCTAAGTAGTTCCTTTATTGTTGCTCACCTACAAACAGAATCTTGCCAGGCTAAAGCCTCCCCTATCTTGTCTCCTTCTCTCCCTCAGCCTTGCCTCACAGAAACGTCTCCTATTCTATCCCCTTCTCTCCAGTTATTTTCAGGTTGGGAGGGGGAGTAGAACATCTAACTAATTAACATCAGAGCATGTTATAATAATAGAGGAAATACTAATGCTCTGTTGGTCATTTCAAAAAATGCTTTCCTAATGAGTAGCTAGAAAACAAGAGAAACATGTGGCAATTTTCAAGTTTGTAGGCTTTACAGTTCTGGAGATTTCGTGATTAATGTGTGAGTGGTTTTCGTTTTTATTTATATAGATTCCTAGTGCCTTGTATATAAATTAGCTCACAAAAATAGATACTCCCAAATTCCCAACCTGTACCACCATTTTCAGCCTGATTCTGAACTCATGCATTATTCTGCATCTCATTCTATGGGTGGACGGAAGGATTTTAGTTTAAAAAAAAAAAAGAATTAATCAAAAGCAGAAACATCCTAAATCTGAAGGTTTTTGCTTTATATGGGCCTAGTCCAAACCTCTGTTTTCTTAACTTCCAGTCTCTATTGAAAAATGAAGATAACAGCACTGATTTTACAAGGATATTGGAACACTTTCAACAGCAGGGGTTCGTGGAGGAAAAGAAAGTCGCACAAGGGCTTGAGGGCCCATGAGTCAGTCAAGGAAAAGCATCTGTCCCTTAAGGCCAAAACCCTCATCACTGTTGAAGGAATGCAATCAAAATATACTGAGTAATATAGATGGAACACTTTAAAAATGCCTTCCTCTCTTTCTCTTTCTCTCTCCCTTCCTTCCTTCCTTCTTCCCTCCCTCCCTCTCTCTCCCATTAAAAAAGTATAAGTTCTCAAGGAGAGAAGAAACCTGGAACTAAGGAGAAAATTCCTGATAGTTAGAACCAGGAGTGGGCTTCAAAAATTTTAGCAAGGGGGTTTCTGCCAGGTTGCTGGGTGGGCGTGGCCAAGTTGGCCCCCTGCACCACAGTGGGGGGGGCGTGTTTTTGCCCTCCCCAGGCTCCAGAGGCTTTCCTTGAGCCTTCGGGAGGGTGAAAATGGCCTCCCCAGGCTTCGGAGGCCCTCTGGAGGCTGGAAATGGGCCCATTTCCGGCCTTCCCAAACTTTCGGTAGGCCTGTTTTTCACTCTCCCTGAGCCTCCACATGTGCCTGCACTTACCTGCATCCAAAACAGGCCAAATGGGGACTCCTGGGAGGGGTGGGTGGGGGCAGCCAGGAGTGGGATTTGGGGGTTCTCCGAACTGCACAGAATCTTAGCTAGAGGTTCTCCCGAACCCCCTGCGAACCCCCAGTGGCCACCCCTGGTTACAACAATTAATCAGTGGAACAACTTGCATCCAGAATTTGTGAGTGCTCCAGCATTAGAAGTTTTTAAGAAGAGGTTGAACCATGGTTTGTCTGAAATAATAGGGCTTTCTGCCTGAGCAGGGGGTAGGACTAGACAACCCCCAAGATCCCTTCCAACTCTTGTTCTTCGTTTCTGTATGTTTAAGTTTTAAGAACATCATTTCCTTAATTAACATCTAGTATTTAATTCCCTCTTTCTTGGTTTTGACTGCTGCAGATAATACCTTCGACTCATCCCTCCCCACCTTCATCCCAGCTCCTCGTTTGGAGGCAGGGGCCTTTTAATCCTATTGCAGAGATTTTGTTGGTGTCTCTGCTAGGAGCCTTGCTCCCCCTTAGAATACACTTGGAGCTGGATTTAGGACTTAACCTCCGCCAGCATAATCTATTTCTCCTCTGTGTTTTATACCTGCCTTTCGGTTACTAGCAGTTTCCATCGTGGTGCATGAAATATAAACCGTCATAGATAATCATAAAATATATAGGAAATGTCCCATTTAGAGCAGAGCAGAGCAGAGCAGAGCAGAGCAGAGCAGAGCAGAGCAGAGCAGAGCAGAGCAGAGCAGAGCAGAGCAGAACAGAACAGAACAGAACAGAATAGAATCTTTATTTGGAATGGAATGGAATGGAATGGAATAGGAATAGAAACCGAAATTGAAATAAAAGAATAGAAATAGAAAATAGATTAGAATAGAGTAGGGTAGGGTAGGATAGGGTAGGGTAGGGTAGGGTAGAGTAGAGTAGAGTAGAGTAGAGTAGAGTAGAGTAGAATAGGAGTTGGAAGGGACCTTGGAGGTCTTCTAGTCCAACCCCCTGCCAAGGCAGGAAACCCTACAAAACTTCAGACAAATGGTTATCCAACATCTTCTTAAAAGCTTCCAATGTTGGAGTATTCACAACTTCTGGAGGCAAGTTGTTCCACTCATTGATTGTTCTAACTGTCAGGAAATTTCTCCTTAGTTCTAAGTTGCTTCTCTCCTTGATTATTTTCCACCCATTGCTTCTTGTCCTGCCCTCAGTTGCTTTGGAGAATAGTTTGATTTCCTAGTCTCCTTCTGACCCTGATAGGATATTTCACTGCTCTAGGATTTTCAAAAGATACCCATCTGTGTTTTACCATAGACATTGTTGGCACAACTTCCTGTCTAGTTACTGAACTCCAGGGCAGGCAGATATCAAAATATTATCTTTAATGTGGAAAGGAAGTGAATAAATTGAAATGCCAGACTTGTTTTCCACGTGGGCTGAATTATAACCCCCAGTGGTTCTCACCATTAACATACTGGTTGTCAGGCACAAATAACAGCCTTTATTTTGAAAAAGTCTGAGTTATTTTAGTAAATTAAGTTTTGTACAAACTTTCTGTGTGCTGTATTCTTTGGGGTCCATAGCTGGGGCAGAACACCGTGCGATCATCAGAAGCTTTTTTTTTTAACTTTTAAAAGCATTTTTCGACTGAAGAGGTTGTAGAAAAAATGCTTTTAAAAGTTAAAAAAATTAAAGCCTCTGATGATCGCGTGGCTCAGCTGGGCATGGCGGGGAGGGGGGGCAGGGATTTTTGCTACCGGTTCTCCAAACCACTTGCCGCCATTGTTACCGGATCGGGCGATCCGGTCCGAACCGGGAGATCCGGTCCAAACCGGGAGCATTTAACCCCTGTGCGAGGGGGACCTTTACCTGTTATATAAAAGAATCTGATCTATTAATGGTCTAGCCAAATCAGCACTAGATAAGGGACAACAAAATTCACAGTGGGCTGGACTTGGGTCTCATATGGAGCACAATGACTCTAAACTGATGATACATTTGACCTCCCCCTCGGGCTCTGCCTATTGATCTCCTACCCTGGTTGGCCTATGGTTTCAAGCAGCCTTTCTGCACTGAAGCTCTCTTTCCTCAAATATACCTTTCCCTTCTCATGTGACAAAAGAAAACGAGCTCAGGAATTCTGCCATGTTGGATCAGGCCATACCTGACCATGGACAGATTGACCACTCCATCCTTTCAAGCTCTTTTTTTGCTCCCTGGAGGCTGCTTTGAGCTCCATCCAGAAGATCCATACTTTGAGGAGCTCTGAAGAACTTTCAGAAGTCAGGAAGAAGGACGATGTCAATAAGATGCACAACAATGGGATTGGAGGGGGTGGGTGTCCTTGAGAAATGCTCTTCTCCTATTCAATGAACTGTAGATGCCACAACATCTTGATAGGTTATTCCAAGCCCGTCATTGTGAATTAGAGAGAAGAGTGGGGAGTAGCTGCCCAAGGTGACCTGGGAGGATCGGTGTCTTCTCCATAGTACCTGCAGGGGACATTTCCTCTGGGAACAAAAAAATGATGTACAGCAGTGGTGAAATCCAAATTTTTTTACTACCTGTGGTTCTGTGGGCGTGGCTTGGTGGGCGTGGTGTGGCTTGGTGGGCATGGCAGGGGAAGGATACTGCAAAATCTCCATTCCCACCCCACTCCAGGGGAAGGATACTGCAAAATCTCCATTCCAACCCCACTGCAAAGGAAGGAAACTGCAAAATCCCCATTGCCTTCCCACTCCTGAGGGAAGGATATTGTAAAATCTCCATTCCCACCTCACTCTGGGACCAACCAGAGGTGGTATTTGCCGGTTCTCCGAACTGCTAAAAATTTCCGTTACTGGTTCTCCAGAACCTGTCAAAACCTGCTGGATTTCACCCCTGATGTACAGGCACAGCTACCTGCTAAAAAATATGGGAGGCAGCTCTGCAAGTAGTCTAAGTGGAGTGAGTGAATACTGAGCAACCTAGAAGTTGTCAAGTGATGGGACTGCACTTGAAGGCACCCCAACTCATAACCTTATTGACAGTGCAGTTAAGAATCCATGGACAGTCTTTTCCTCTGAAGTAGATGCAGTCCTATCTGTTGGACAACTTTATCATTTCTAATCATTGGCCATAGTGGATGGACAGCAGGAGAGTGTAAAATATCTGGAGAGCATTACGTGCCCCATCTCATCTGTTCCATACCCCCCCCCCCCCAGATGTTAAAATCCCCATTTATTCTATAAAACATTAAGATCTCCTTTGAGTCAAGCTTGACCTGAGCTGCAAAAATCCAGGTGATTAATAGGTGGCAACTAATAAGAGATTTCTGTAGTCATCTAGGGGGTCATCTGGAGTTTAGCAGCCCAGATTGGAATCCTGAGACCATCTAATGGTTATTTAGATCTTGGCAGCTCAGATGCGATGCTGTAGGCTTCCCAGACACTTCTGTGCTGTTTTCCTAGCTTTGCTGGCTGGGGAATTCTGGGAGTTGAAGTCCGCCCGGCTTAAAGTTGACAAGGTTGGAGACCCCTGGACCTACAAGATCCCTTCCAACTCTTGTTAATCCGTTAAAAACCCATTCCAACCTGTAGCTCCGGAGACCAGGAGACCTTCTGCATTGGGGCTGCTGAGGAACATTAAATCCTAAACGCCTTCGCTCCTCCACTTCCCCACATCCTTGCAAATCGCCTCCTCCTTCGTCCAGCCTTGGAAATCCCCCCCCCCAGTCCCCCCTCCCCCCCCACCCCTCTTCCCCCCTCCCCTCCCAAATGAGTCACCCAATTCAGCTGCTGGGCGAGGAATCTAATCTGAACTTTCCCAACACGGTCTCAACACGCTCCCCGGGCGCGACCAAGTGGCGGCGGCGACCCGGGGGGTGCCGCGTGGCGAGCCCGGAAAAAAAGCTTTCCTTCCCTCAGTCTCTCTCTCTCCTTCCTCTAGGGAATCTCCTTCCCGGCCTCCACTGTCGGAAGCCGGAGTGGGTCGATAACCCGAAAGGCCCGCGATTTCTAGCTGGAGAGGGAGGTAATCTCTCTCCCCCCCCTCCCGCGATGGTAGCGCCCAGCTCCAGAGGCCAGACTGAGGATGTACAATAGTTGAGATTCTCGCTCTGGTCATTTTGCAGAATCAGCTGTTAGCGGAGCGGGCCTGGATTTATTGCTGGCTGCCCCCCCCCTCCCTTTTAAAAAAAATTTTTTTTCCTTTCTTTTTTAAATCTCTCTCTCTCTTTCTTTTTCTTTTTTACTTCCAGCCGCCTGGGTTAAGGACTCCCCACCCCTTTTCTCCCCCTTCTTTTCCCGATCCAGCAATATTGGATGGTGGGGAAAAGAGAGGGGGGGAATAATAACGGTACAAAGGAATTTCCAACCCCCCCCCCCCAGGAGTTGGGGAGGGAAGGGAGGGGAGGGTCTCTCCCTCCCTAATATCCCCGGCTTTGTGCTTTGCCGCCCGGCCACCGCCTCGCTTTCAAACCAAGTTCTCTTGCGCACAAGCCGCCCGCGATGCAAAAAGAGGAAGAGCGAGGCTGGAGGATTTGCTGAATTCTTTGGAAGATCTTCCTCCTCCTCCTCCTCCCACTCCTCCCCACCCCGTTTCCGAGGAATAGATCGCCCCTGATTTGATCCCAGCCTCCGCGGATCGGAAAGCCAAAGGATCGCGGAAGGAGAGCCTTCAACGAGACCCGAGCGAGCAAGAGAGAGAGAGAGAGGGGGGAAAGGGGGGGGGAGACGGACACACGAGACCAGGCCCCCATCCGCCCCCTTCCTCTTCCTCCCCTCCGGCCGTCCCCTCCTTCCCACGATCCAGGATGGAGAAGACCGCCGAGCAGCTCAAGGCCCCCGGCGGGAAGCAACAGCCGGGCGATCGGGGAGGTAAATATTTGCGAGGGCGGCGAAGTCCCGCTTCGGAGGAGAAGATGCTGCTGCTGCGAAGGATTTGGGGGAGCGTGGGGGGGGGGGGGGAAGGCAAGGGATGGAGAAAAACTGGGGGTGGGGGGAAGAGAAAGATTTGTGTCTGGATCTGCGCGGGAGGAAAAGAGGGGTGGGTGGGTGGGTGGGTGGGATCCGCCGGTGGGACCTTGGCCGCCCTCCCCCACCCCCCCTTCCGAATGGGCCGTCTGCCGCTGCTTGCAAGGGAGGGGTATGGTGGGGAGGGGGAAACGCAGCTTTCTTTGCGGTGGGGTGTGTGTGTGTGTGTGTGTGTGTGTGTATTTTGTGGGGGGAGGGGGCCCTGAAAGCTAAGGATGGGAGGAAGGAGCAGAGCCTTTGGCCTTTGCTGATTCTTGGAGCTGGGACAGCTCCCTCCCTCTGCACATTTTCTAGGAAGGGCACAGATAAAGCATCCCCCCTCCCCCCCACTCCCCTACTTCTTTCCAGGGTCTCAGACCCAGGCTGGAGAAAGGGGGAGGGGGAGGGAGCCATGCCGCCTGCCCTGGATTGGGGGTTTATAAATAACCATCCCACTTCCTCCCCAACCCAGAACTGGCATCTTCCCGACAGCTGCTTGGCGATTGAAGGAAAGACCACCTGCCTGGTTTTCCTTTCTGACCTTGGGTGGGTGGGGGAGAGCCCCTCCCTCCTCAAGGGGACAGTTGCTGGCCCCAAGTTCTGCTATGGCTGGTCTTGAATGGGGATCTGCAGTGGGGGGTGGGCTTGGCTGGGCTTGGGCCTTCCTGGAAAGAAGGGGGTGGGGTGGAGTGAAGGGGATGGGGTGGAGGCCGGCCTGCGGTCCAGCATCTCTGCTGCACAAAAGGGAAAGAAAGTTGAGGCCCCGGCCACCACTTCAAGGATGGATGAAGGCTCTCTTAATCCACCACCCAGAAATGTATTCCCCCCCCCCCCATTTCATCTGACCAGCTGGGCTTGTCCCTTATGAAGAGCTTTGCCTCTGCAAATTCTGATTCCTGGCCTGGTTCTCCAAAAATATGGTATGGCCCAGCAAGGCTGGCTGGGGAATTCTTGGGAGTTGAAGTCCACCCATCTTCAATGATGCCCTTTTTGTAATCTGGCACCACTAGGATGATGATAGGACTTCAATCAGTCAGAATTGTAGACAATATTTTTCTTCTCTTTCCTAAATAAGCTTGATAGAAGTGGGGTGGGAGAGGGGTATAGGATCATGTTACCCCATACCCTATAGCTTGAAGGTTGGAGTGGGAGAGGGGTATAGGATCACTCTACCCTATACCCTATAGCTTGAACGTTGCTCAAGATTTCTGCTTTTTTTTTTCCATGTGGGGAAATTTCCCAAACCTTGATAGCTATTATCACCAGGGACTTTGGACATGAAATAACTTTGCAAAAAGCCATTTAGAGAATGCTGGGTGGGGCACCTTTTGTCTTGAGTGATACTTCAACCTAGGCTGGTGATTTGAATCTCAGGATTCCACTTTTGCAGTTGGCTTCAAAGAGCCAACTTCTGCATTCCTCTACAAAGATGGGGCCATCGTAATTGACCCCTCTTTTCCTGAATTTTAACAGGGACAGAGTCGATGATATCGGCTTTCCAAGCGCATAAGCTGAGATGAAACTCACTCGCTGCTTGAAGGATAAGACGGGGATAAATATAAGAGAGACGAGGTTTCAAATAATGAAAAAAGAAGTGCAGGATGTATCCACAACACTCTTAATTAGGTCAGTTATAAACTTAGTGTGTGCAACGTGCAGAGTTTTAATTTCACCCTTGGGTCGTTTTGGTGTGGCTTGGTACAGTATATTGCGTAGGCCTGGCTCATTCAGTTAGGTTACAGATCAATTTATTATGCGCATAATAGCATGCTGTGCATAACATTCTGTTAAACACCGAGTGATTCGACTAGCATTCCCTGTCTGAAAATTATTCATCCCATCTCTGCAGGGTATGAGTGGCCGGCTAGGAGAAGCCAGGATGATGTCATCTGTGCTCATGATGTCATTGTGCAAATGACATGACAATTCCTCTCATTGGTGTAGTGATGGCAAGTTAAGGCAAGGTCATGTGGGTTTGTTCCTTTGGGTTGGTTATTCATTGGATGCTTGACCTTGAGTTGAAGTCTACCCATGGCCTATGTGTAGTCTGGCACAACCAGGATGATGATAGGACTTCCATCAGTTAGAATTGTAGACAATGTTTTTCTTCTCCTTTCTAAATAGGCTTGATATAGGTGCTTGATATTGTGACCAGGGAGTTGGTAGCAAAGGACCCATAATCCACAGCAGCTTCCTCAATGCAGCTCCCTCCTGTTCTGACTATAACCCCCTTAATTTCCCTCCACTGGGGCCAGTGATTATCCAGGCTGGAGGAAGTGGCCTTCAGCTTGTGAGCTCAGCAGCTGATGGGCTAAGAAGATAAGGAGGGAGTCCGGCATCCGATCCTCCTACAACAGGGCAACTTTAAGACTTGTGGACTTCAACTCCCAGAGTTGAAGCCCACAACTCCCAGAGTTCCTCAGCCAGCAAAGTTGGTTGAGGACTCTGGGAACTCTGGGAGTTGAAATCCAGAAGTCTTAAAGTTGTCAAGATTGGGGATCCCTGTCCTACAACATGCCTGGAAGCCAACCAGCTCATGTGGGTCTACACTGGGCTTATTTGTGGGTGTTGGTTGATTCTTCCAAAGTGGAGGGGACCTAAAGTGGAGCAAGGAAGGAAGGATGAATCTCATGATCCCAAGGTGGATACTTGTAGACAGAAGGTGTAGGAGAAATCTAAAGCGTGTAGGAATGTCTGGCTAAGGAAGCTTGTTGGACTACTAGACTGCAAAGAAATGCAGGGAGGTCACAAGTGAGCCCAAGAGAGGCCGCCAAGAGAAGCCATTGAGGTGTGAAAAATCTTTCAAGCGAGATGCAGGATCATCCATCTTGATCTTCTTTTCTCCAGTCTGCTGTCTTTCAGATGAGTTGGCTTTCAGATGCTTTTCTGGATAGTAGTTGTGGGACTGGAAGGCCAATGCACCTGGAGAGGACCAGGTGTGGAGAACCTGATCTAAGACAACTGACTTACTGGGTCAAGCTCCCAATATTCAATATTTTTCACGTCATATGCTGAGCCACAGTACATCCTGCTTTTGCCTTGGTCTTAACATGCTGTAAGTTGCAACTATTGTATGAAGCAGAGGGGATGGTTTGCTCATCTAGCCAATTCAGTAAACCACCATTCAACCAATTATGGCTTAGCATCAAATGTGGTCCCCGTCTGCACAGATGTTTCTGGATGAGCAAGAGAAAAAGCTGTGGTTTTCCTTACTTGTGTGATGTAAACAAAACACTGCTCCAGATGGATGTTTCTGTCCAAACTTGACTTGGTGGCTAGAGTCGTGGGGCTGGAGAGGGGCCCACTGAGGAGATTTGCAAAGACCTGAGACTTGTTGGGAAACCCACCTATTGAAGAAAGATGTTGACATCTCACTGGATCTGGTATGAGGCATGCTGTGGATCCTGTCTCTCAGAGATCTGCACTTGGTGGGTTTGCGAAGGCAAGACTTCTCTGCCATGGGACCCACCTTCTGGAACATTCTCCCTTCTGAAGTGAGTTTAGCTAGCTCTGTTCTGCCTTTTTTTCCAAAAGTCCTTGGAGATTTGGCTGTGCCATCAAACTTGGTGAACTCAGAGGGCCGCTGAGATCTTGAGGTTGGCTCCATTGCTGATCAAAGCTCTTGGGTCTGCCTTTAAAAAAAAGACTATGTTTGACATGTTTACAGTTAGACCTTGACTTATGACCTGTCACTTAGCGACAATTTGAAGTTACGACTGACCTAAAAATGGGGATTTATCTCCTGGATTCGAAGTTCCAATGGTCGGCCCTCTTCTACCATCCAGTGATTAAACTGTGAGTGCTTGGCAACATGGCACTTTTATGGCCATTTGCAATATCCCACCATCACATGGCCACATTTTAAGACGGTTTTGCTGAAAACCAGCTCTTCCTTCCGATTTTCAGCAAAACTACATTGATAGTGAACTATTAGTTCACTTAATGACTGCAGCATCGACTTAATAATTTGTTTAATGATTAGCGCATGAAAAGGTCATCAAATCAGTTGCAAGTTTTTACAACCATTATGACCTATAACCCTAATGGGCAGGCTCCATTACGGTTTACGCGTGGAGGACTAGCCTCTTCGTTTTTGCTCTACATCACCCAGAGTCACTTCTTGTGAGATGGGCAGCCATATAAATTGTGCAAATGAATAAATAAATTGGATAGGAGGGTCCCTCAATGCTAATTTAAGCCTCTGTCAAGTGTCCTGTGATGAGAGCTATGCCCTTGAAGGGATGTCTTGGACCATTGCCCCAGCGCATGACCTTCCAAGCAACGTGTTGGGTGAGAGTTGCCTGCAACTGCTGTGGCTGGAATGGTGTGGGAAGGGTTGTGTATCATACTTGGGCAGACACGCCCCATTTGTTCTTTCGATAAGAACCATGAGATGGTTGTTGCAAGGTTTTGCTGCAATTGCCATCTCCACAAGGCATCTGAAACATTTCAAAGTTGCCCTCTGTAGATGGAGGTCAAGCATTTGTCAAGGGCCATTCAAGACAGAGTTCTTTTCTCGTTTTCTTTTCTTAAAAAATAATTTTTCATTGAACGTTTTGCAAAGGACATTATTTATTTTTAACCCATCTCTGTTATTTTTTTATAAAGACTTCAAGGCGATGAACATGCCTAATGTTTCTTCTTTCTTCTAATTTCCCCACAACAACAACCCTGCGAGGTGGGTTGAGCTGAGAGAGGCCCAAAGTCACCTAGTTGGCTTTCATGCTTAAGGCAGGACTAGAATTTACTGTCTCCCAGTTTCCAGCCTGGAGCCTTAGCCACTAAACCAAACTGGCTATGCATAAAAACTAAGATCAACTAATAAAGAGTAAAGGCAGCAAAGAAGGAACGAAATAAGAAAGGGGAAAAAGAAGTCAGAGTGCCAAAAGAAAGAAGAAAAATGAATAGAAGAAAAAAGCTTCTAATTTCCTTTGCAGCAAATATAAGCACAAGTACAAAATTATCCCGTACTACTGTTTGTTTACAAATGAAAATTTGCTGTTTTCTATTATCCAGGTTTTTTTCCCCTAAACATCAAAATCACAAATCCTAAAGTGCATTTTGTTTCCATTGTATGTAAAAAAAAAATCTACAGGGATTTTCCAATCAGCTATAAATGCATTTATCAGCTATTAATTTAAGAGGTTAATTTAGCCATCTCCACAAGTTTCATCCTCTTCACCCATCATCTTTCTAATAATTACTTATTATTTCTCATTGAGAAAATACTTCATTTATTGTGTTCCTTTGATCTATTCTAGTTGCATAGCCTTTTTCTGCTATTTGCCAGATAAGCGCTTATGGTTCACCAGGAATCACAAGTTGGGAATAATTTGCCTTAAGGCACAGTATGGGTTTTTTGGTTTAAATTTAGCATGTTTCTACATCTGGCCATTGCAGTTGATTAATGTGGCTTATTTTTCAGTGTTACGTGAAATGATGCACTTTTGCTTAATAAATAAGCAGCTCATTTGATGCTCAAGTTTACATGCAAAAACATGTTTGGTTTAACACATTGCATTAAGCAAAGATTTGATGTGATCATAATTCGACGAAGAGAGGCTGGGTTCATGCAACATATGAAAAAACCCACGTGAGTTGTGGCAGGACATGTTGTTCAAGGAATGTACAGATTCCTTGTGCTACTGAGTCTTCTGAAGGGACACGAATAAATGATAAAGATTTATTTGTTTGGAAAGGGGCTCAAGAAGGAACGAGATTTGAGGAGTGGTTGGAAGTGTTGGGTGCAGTCCACTTAGAGAAGAGAAGACTACCTAGCAATTGTCTTCAGAGAGCTGATGTCAGAATTGAAGACAGGAGAAGAAACAACAAGGAAGGAGATTTTGAGTGGATATCCGGAATAATTTCCTAATGGTTAAGGCTGTTCAGGGATGGACTACAGTGGAGATAAATGGATTAATAGGTTGGTGGTATAGAAATACAGGAGGTCTGCCATCTGTCAGGGGAGTTACAAAGGCAAATTCCTGCACCAAGAAGGGTGTCAGATTAGATGAAATGGTATGTGAGGAAGACCTGGGGAGATGGGACAAAGAAATGCTGCCTAGGGAATGGTAGGTGTAACCGTTAGCTACATAATGGGCGGAGGAAGAGGTACAGAAGTAACCCTTCCTAGTTTCTCAGTAGAAGATTTGTACTTTCAAACCTGAAAGATTTTGTAAATGTAGCCTTACAATAAAGTCGAATTATCATCTGGTTGTGTTACCTGTCTGCTCTACTGGTTAAGGCTAACCCTAGATCAGTGATGGCTAACCTTTTTGCCATTGCGTGCCAAAAGTACGGTGGGGTCACATGCATGCGTGCCCACATCCATAATTCTATGTGCCCCGCCCCCCGTGCTCCCCCCGCTTTTGGTACTTGATGGCTCAGTGGGCCCGGTAGGCCAGTTTTTCGCTCTCCCCAGGCTTCAGAGCCTTTCTAGGAGCCTGGGGAGGCCCTCCGGAGGCTGGAAACAGTGTGTTTCCTGACTTCTGGTAGACCCAGAAGGCCCGAAAATCAGCTGGTTGGTGCCTACATGCATGCTGGAGCTGAGCTTGCGTGCCCACCGATATGGCTTCCACCTGTGGCACCTGTGCCATAGGTTTGCCATTACGGCCCTAGATAGTTTCAGAAATCCCTTCCAACCCATAAAAACAATAGCCAAGCTGACCTCCACTATTAAAATGGAGATAAGTCAATAACACTCCCCATCATTGTATGAGGTTGAAGGTTTTCTTCTGTTCATTTCCAGGCCAATGTGGCAGTGTTGACTATCACAGCTGGGAACTTTCAGGACAAAGAATTTCTGCTGTATCCTCAAAAGTAGAATCCTTTTCCTATAGGGAAGCCGTAGACTGATGTTTTGGCAACTTTCAGATATGTGTGGGCCACAACTCCCAAAATTCCCCAATCAGCCTGGCTTGCCGGAGTTTGAAAAACACCGCTGTAGACCGTTTAGATGTGGCGACTGAGTTCCCAGGCTACTTGTCTAGTAAGTTTATGGGTCAGTGTAAGGTATGAATCCAGGAAATAACCTTCAGTAACCAGGCCAAGTATTTGGTTCAAATGCTGCTGTGCCTGCACAATTTGCAAAGTTTTATGGAAGGTCCAGGCCACAGCATCTCTCCTGTAACAGTAACAGAGTTGGAAAGGATCTCGGAGATCATTTAGTCCAATCCCCAGCTCACACAGGGGACCTGTGCTAGGGATTCGAACTGCCTAAATGCCGATCTTTCTGATCAACAAACTCAGTGTCTTAGCCACTGAGCCACCTGGTCAGGCTATAATATTCCCACTGCTTCTCTTTAGATGAGATGGACAAAGAGCCTGATCAGATAAAATGGCCTTGGAGGGTTTGAAAAGGAGGTGGACTGTTCTTTTTGGATTGTTTGGATTGTCCCAGGATTGTTTTATGCCCCTCCGAGGTTTGCATTGCAGAAATGCTGCTGGAACTCAGCTAGAAAATGCCTATTTTCAGCAGAAAGCACAGAGCTGGGGCTTTGGCCCCCTGATCTTCCTAATAGGGCCATTTCCCCCACCCCCCTCTCCTTTGCAAAAATCACAGGCCAAATGAATTTCTTTAGAGCAGGGCTCTCCAAATTTGTCAATTTTAAGACTTGTGGATTTCAACTCCCAGAATTCTGGGAGTTGAAGTCCACAAGTCTTACAGTTGACAAGGTTGGAGACCCCTGCTTTAGAGCTCGAAGCGGCAGTCAGTTTCCTTAACTCCTCAATAACCAAAGAAAAATATGTTTACTTTGTCTTCCCCAGTGCTAGGCTACATCCCTGGCTTCTCCCGCCGGGTATTGGAAAAGCTTCTTCTTCTTCTTTTCTTTTAAAGTCTGGTCACAAAAAACTCCCTCCTTCCCACCATCTGACGCAAAGGGAAAGGTCTCTGCACAGGGTGTCCCCTGCCCTCCCCTTATTTGCAAACCGCCTAGGAAAGCCAAGACCAGCCAGGACGAATGCCATTAGGCTGGCCTCCCCACCCCCAGCATAATTACAGTTTGTCTAAGGCTGGACTGACTCGGCACGTGGTTTGGGAGCTCCACCCAGCAGCTCTGCCAGAAAGATGTGGCTTAAGCTTCAGCTTTGCGGCTCCTTGTGTGGTTGCGTGGAACGGGAGACAAACAGGGCAGGATCCTCCCTTTGGCTGGACCTGGTGCAGTTTTGCAAAGAAGGTGGTGGTGCCAACGGTGGCTTGCAGATACGCAGGAAAGGATCCAGAGTTAGTTTCATGGTTGAGTAATCAAAGCTCCATGCTTGCTGACTTACACTGACCGGTTTGCCTGCGGGGCAGTTGATTCATTTTGAGGGGGTCCTTGGTGCTCTCTGAGCATGCTTGTTTTCCTGCAGATGTTTCATTCATGAAGTCGTTATCATTCATCAAGAAGCATCTGCAAAAAAAAAACCAAGCAAGCTCAGGGAGCACAAAGGACTCCCTCATTTCAATCCTGAGCTACAAATATTCTCCTTTATTGATTAATCTTGAGTTTTCCTTGTTTAGAAAGCAGGGCCTTCCTCTCTTGTTGGTGGATCTCCCCACAGATGGAGAAGCCAACATCAGCATTGAGACTCATGGGGGTGGAGGTGGGATCAGGGCCACTGAGCAACAGGTTCTTGGAGAGATTAATCAGGTTTGGAGGTGTGGTCCTGACCAGGTTGAGGCAGGGCCTTTGATTAGAGGTGGGAACTGCTGAAGAGAAATCCCAAAATGTGGGAAGATGTTGGCTGAGAGGCTGAGGGACATCATTCCAAGAAGAAACTGGATTCAAATTTGGCATCTCCCAAGTACATTGTGAAAGAATGAAATGAAGAATGAAACCCTTCCAACTGCTAGAAGACACTAACCAAAGTTTCCGCAAACTCGCATCTCCACATTCTTCATGTTGATGGGAGTTGTAGCCCAACATCTGGAGATTTGCGCTTTCCCTGCCAATGGCTGTGTTGACAAAGCATGCATAATGAGGTTCCTTGCAAACCTAGCAAGTACAATCTCCTAAACAGATAGTCCTTCGCTTACAGCCAGCCGAAGTTAGGACGGACTCTGAAAAAGCTACTTATGACCTGGATTCACACTTCCAACATCTATGCGCTCCTCCTCCATGGTTATTGATTGCATTTGGGTGCTCAGCAACTGGCCTGCATTAATGACCATTTGCTGTGTCCCATGTTCAGCTGCAATGTTTTAAGACGTTTTTGCAGAAAATTGGCATTTGCTTCTGGTTTTCAGCCAAACTGCTTCATAGCAAACAATTGACTTGCTTAATGACTGCCATAAGAAAAGGTGGTAAAATTGGGTCAGTCACATGTGTGGTTCCCTTTACAACTGTCACGACTTATCACGACTTATGACTGTCACGACTAATGGGCAGATTCCATTACAGTTGAGGACTACCTTTAATATAAACCTCACTGGTTTCCTGAACATTTCCAGAATCCAGTTTCCTAGTGAAGGGGGTTGAGCCCCTTTTCTTCCGCAGACTGGAAAATGGCACCTGTTGTTCCCATGCCCCCTTCCCTCTGTATTTTGGAGAAGGGTCACCCCATTCTCTCAGGGATTGCACATTTCAGTTATGTGGCTGAACTGCAGCACTGCAGTCATCCTCCTTCATTTACCCCAGCAACCTCAACAAATATTTGCAAAGCCTTGATCAAACATAGGTCTGTACACAGACTGCCTTCCTCCTTCCATAGCTGATACCAGGCAGTTTTTCTTAACTGTGACAATTCTAAGATGTGTTGACTTCAACTGTGAGATGGGCAGTGTAGGAATGTGAAATAGATAGATAGATGGATGGATGGATGGATGGATGGATGGATGGATAGATAGATAGATAGATAGATAGATAGATAGATAGATAGATAGATAGATAGATGATGGATGAAGATGGATGGATAGATAGATGGTAGGTCAACAGATAGATAATGGAGATGGATGAACAGACGGATAGATAGACAGATAGATAGATAGATAGATAGATAGATAGATAGATGATAGATAGAGAGATAGATAGATAGATGATAGATAGATGATAGATAGGTAGATAGATAGATAGATAGATAGATAGATAGATAGATAGATAGATAGATAGATAGGTGGGTGGATGATAGATGGGGATGGATAGATAGAAGGTAGGTAGGTAGGTAGATAGATATGGATGGATGGATGGATGGATGAATGGATGGGGATGGATAGATAGATGGTAGGTAGATGGAGAGAGAGAGAGATGATGGAGATAGATGAACAGAGATAGATAGATAGATAGATAGATAGATAGATAGATAGATAGATAGATAGACGGACGGGAGGGTGGATGGGTGGATGGATGATGGGGATGGATAGATAGATGGTAGGAAGGTAAATAGGTAGGTAGATAGGTAGATAGAGAGAGAGATAGAGAGATAGAGAGATGATGGAGATGGATGACCAGACAGATGATAAATGGATGGATGGATGGATGATAGATGGAGATGGATGGATAGATAGATAGATAGATAGATGATGGAGATGGATGGACAGACAGATAGATAGATTATAGATAGGTAGGTAGGTAGGTAGGTAGATAGATAGATAGATAGATAGATAGATAGATAGATAGATAGATAGATAGATAGATAGATAGATAGATAGATAGATGATGGATGGAGATGGATGGATAGACAGATGGTAGGTAGGTTGGTAGACAGACAGGCAGACAGTCATTGGAGTAAGCCACAATGAATAGGTCTGCACATTGTAGTAAACTGAAAATACAGAAATCACAGAATAGCTACAGATAATATTAAGCCCAGCCATTGTTTCACTAGCTTGCAATTTATATTTAAAGAGATTGGGAATTATATCTGCTTGTTTGCAAACCCAAATCAGTGGGAGATGGACAGAAGCTGTTGCTTTTTATCTAAAGCAGGCGCTAATCATAGTTCCTTAGGGTTTTAAAAGTTTACATCATTCAGCAGAGAGAAAACAGCTGGTATTTCTGAGGTGCATTGAAAAGCTCAGCCTAAACTTTAGAATCAAAATGAAATCCCATTCTTATTAGAAAAAGCATTTCGATGGATTTCTAGGAATAAGAGACTTTTCTGTACTCCGCTTATCCCAGCCTTTATTTTCCCCCAGATGTTTACATATAATATTTTGAAACTTGAACTGTTATTCCAGGTAAATTAATCTAGGATTTAAAAGTATGAGTTTGTGCCTCTTTTGTTAACTGTGAAGTTGAAAGGGCCTGCTCAAACATGCAGCCTAATTTCTCCTAGATATTCAGCTGATCATGGGCTATGAGAATAAGCTGTTGCAGGTAAAACATTATGGATAAATTTCTCAGATTGCCTTAGGAGCCAGGGTTGGGATACGCTGTAACAGAGGTCTTCAAACTTGGCAGCTTTAAGACTTGTGGACTTCAACAACCAGCTATGCTGGCTGGAGAATTCTGGGAGTTGATGTCCACAAGTCTTAAAGCTGCCAAGTTTGAAGACCTCTGTGCTGTAACATAAAAAAACGCACCGAACTTTGATTGCATTATTTGTAGCCTCCATTTTGACTTCTTTGACCGAACTCCACTGCAGCCACCCCTGGAGGGAATATTTTTCAGCTGAGCCTGTTTGCTCCTTCACCAACAGGGCTTCAAGGTTATGTTGCATTAAGCAAACATAGCATTATCTCATTTTGGTTTTGGGAGGCTGATAATACAGATAAGGCAGTCTAGTCTGCTTTTTTTTTAAAAAAAACCCTTGATTTAAAACTCTGCACTGCACATTCATCGACTGACATGCTTTTTGGTGCTCCAACATCTGGCCTGGAATGAGGTCTGCTGACGTAGCTCCTCTAGACATTGTTGAAAAGAAGAACCGGAAAGGTGCTTCCTGAATCTTTAGAAATAATGCTTTGACGGCCTTCCTTGGACCTGTTCCCAACCTGGAGGAAAAGCCTATTTCCTCTGGCTTGTCCCATGCTGAGGCTGTCCTCTCCCCACTCAGCTTTTCCTGCTTCTGTCCTGCCTTTCCAGGAGTCCTTCCCTGCCCCGTCTGGCCTACTTCAGGCAGATGTCCTATTAAGCTCAGACCTCCAAACCAAACTTCATGCAGGTTAATTATGGTATACAAGTCACCAGGCTGGGGATATTGGTCATCCTGTTGGGGCAGCCTTAATGCAGAAGAATGCAAAGCCCAGGTTCACCTCTTCTGCTTCCTCTAGTGATTAGGCATTGTAAGAATGCATTTCTGTCACCTGCAACCCCTCGAGGGCTTCCACTCAAGTGCCTTTCAGTCTTTGTCTGGCCCTACATGGCACCCAAACAAAATTAGGAAGAGATTATGGAGGGAGGGGGCATTATTGGTAAACTCTGCAGGAAATGCTTCTTGAAAAGCAATTTGTTTCTCTTCTTTGTCTCTTTGTTGTTATCTTCTTCCTCCTCTCCCATGGAGCAAAACTTAAGTCCTATTCTGGGCCACGGAAGCTAGGAGAACATCAGTGGTTGGAGCAATGGCCACAGTGGGGTCTGCGGACAGCTGCTTTTCGTGTGGCCTTTTTCACCAGGATCTCCATATGTTGAGGCTAAGATGTTCCCTAACTTTGATTTCCTGGAACCGTCAAAGCAGCAGGGGTGACATCCAGCAGGTTCTGACAGGCCCTGGAGAACCAGTAGCAGACATTTTGAGTAGCTCAGAGAACCAGTAGCGGAAATTTTGAGTAGTTCGGAGAACTGGTAGTGGAAATTTTGAGTACTTCGGAGAACTGGCAAATGCCACCTCTGGCTGGCCCCAGAGTGGGGTGAGAATGGAGATTTTGTAATATCCTTCCCCAGGAGTGGGGAGGAAATGGAGATTTTGCAGTATCCTTCCCCTGGAGTGGGGTGGGAATGGGGATTTTGCAGCATCCTTTCCGCAGGAGTGGGAAGGGAACGGTGATTTTGCAATATCCTTCACCCAAGACTGGGAGGGAATGGTGATTTTGCAATATCTTTCCCCCAGGAGTAGGGAAGGAATGGGGATTTTGCAGTATCCTTCCCCTGGAGTGGGGTGGGAATGGGGATTTTGCAGTATCCTTCCCCCTGGAGTGGGGTGGGAATGGGGATTTTGCAGTATCCTTCCCCTGCCATGCCCACCAAGCCACGCCCACAGAACTGGTAGTAAAAACAAATTTGGATTTCACCACTGCCAAGCAGGTGTTCCACCACTGAGCTTCAGTAGTTGTGTCTCTCTACCTGGGAGACTCCGCAGCCTCCTTTTAAGTGAACATTTTAAGGTTCTTGTGTTCCCCTTTGCACATCTCCATCTCCCAAATGGCAGGAGACGGTATGGCTGCCCTTTGGCAGTGGTCCCATCAAAATACGATGCCAGGCTTTGCTGCGGTGGCTTTGGGATGGATGGACCCACTCCATTTTTTTTTTAAAAAAAAAACATGGTTCCTATCTTCTACTTCCCCTGGTTAGGAGAGAATGGATTATTATATGCACGTCAGTGTAAGGAGTCTCAAATACCTGGCTGGTGAAGAGGGCAGAATTAGCAAGAGGTGGTGAAGTTGACTCGATTAGAGAAAGGACAATAACTACGTTTATTAGTGACTTGAAACTATTTAGGGACTTTTTGCTGCCATAAGAAAAAAAAATGAACTTGGTGATTCCCTACGGGTCTGATGACTAGAAAAAGCAGGAAGTGGAAAGAAGGAAGTTAAGCTGTAACCTTAGAGAGAGGGAAAGATATAAATATACTTGTAACTGCGGTTTAGAAAATCAGAAGTTGCTTCTTTATCATCTTTGCTTTTCCTTCCCTTCCTAATCTTTGCTTTTTCCTTCCTTCCTTCCGTCCTTCGTTTCTTCCTTCCTTCCTCCCTCCCTCCCTCTGTTTCCTTCCTTCCTTCTTTCCTTCCTTCCTTCCCTCCCTCCCTCCTTTCCTTCCTTTTCCTTCCTTCCTTTTTTCCTCCCTCCCTCCCTTCCTCCCTTGTTTCTTTTCTTTTTCCTTCCTCCCTTCCTTCTTTTTCCTTCCCTTTCCTCCCTCCCTCTTTTCTTTTTCCTCCCTCCCTCCCTCCCCTTTTTCTTCCTTTGCACTTTTTCCTTCCTTTGTACTTTTTCTTTCTTTCCTTATTTTTTTTTCTTTCAAAACTAGAATTGTTTTTATTCTTTATTTTAAAAAGTTCTGTAATAAAAGTTATATAAGAGAGAGGGAGGGAGGGAGGGAGAGAATGGAGTCGTGAATGAGCGAGAGACAGTGGCTGTGGTTAACAAGAGGTTCCTGGTGACCCACTTTGGAACGCCTGTTTTCCCCATGAAGCTGACTCAAGAATGCACGGAGGGCCTGCCTGTCTCTGGCCTCCGAGCCCATCACCCTCCAGTACACTTAGAAACACTTGGCACTGAGTATCCAACATCCACAGAGCAAAGCGGGAGAAAAGGAGACGGTGGGATTGACTCGATGGCCAGCATCTTCTTGGATGCTGCTGTTTCTGCTGCTCCATCTCACACTCTGCCAGCCAGCACCCTTTCCAACCACCCTGTCTTTGCCCTGCCGGCAGGAGTTTATGGACAGCAAGGCGGCCAAACCCACACTTAAGTCCCTGTCTCTTTGGCCACAGCCTGTCTTGCCCTGTAATTGGCGAAGGGGCGGAGCAGGCAGGAGAAGACACCAAGGACCCAAAAAGCTGGCCACCTTCCCAATCGGGGAGAGCCAATGAGAGAGCTGTAGCTGTTGCTGACTCTTTTGATTTTGGGATTTATTTATTTTTTTTAAATCTCTCATAGTCTTGGCTCTAATTATAGGGAGAACCGATTGGAGGGAGCAGTGAGTGAAGCCTTCTGGCTGGATGTGTTAAGACCCAAAGCTTAACAGATGCTTGCTAAATTGTGTGTCATGCCACGTGGACAAGATCAAACCAAAATTTCCCCCCCACATTAGGTTTTGCTCTGACTCTGTTTCCCCCATAGGAGCATTCTGAGCCGGTTCTATTTGCATCATCTGCTAAACCTGGTTAACCTTAAACTGGGATAGTTTGTTTTGGTGGCTCCCCATCTCATATGAACCTCACCTGCTTACAGTAATGTCTGCCGGGGAGGGGGGGGAGAGGGCAGTGTGTATGTCAGAGTGACACAAGCAATTTGTGGTGTCCTTGTGCAAGCCCTTTTCTACAGGTGTAGCAATGCTGGGTACGTTGTGGCTCCTGTCCTTCAAACAAGAGATGGGAGAGTGCTTGAGGTGCTGCTCATGTCTGGTTTGGAGTATTATGCTGATCCTATAAATGGGTTCATTTAGCAACCATTTTGTAAAGGGGTGTTTGCATGCAATGGCACGATTGCATTTGTATTTGTGCATTTGTGCTAGTTCTGTTCAAAGAAAACAAAAAGAAAAAGACTTTTAGGACAAGAATCAGATGGATAATCTCAACCCCTTCTGCTCTTCATTCTGAATAATTCTGCATTTATGGACAGAGAAAGTTTCCTGAGTTTTTTTTTTAAAGATTTTTATTAAACTTTTTTTAAAAACAAAAGGAAAGCTTTAACACTTTTTCTGTTTCAACAAAAATTTCAGTTATACGTTTTCCCCCCTTCCTTATTTCTACTATATCATTTATACATATACTTCTAATCTTTGTTTCTTTACATATATACATAACAATACCCGTGTACTCCCTTTTATTTCTACAGTTTTTGTTTCCTCATATTAGCAATTAGACTTCAACTCCTATTTCTACCATTATTTAATTTTTCCCTTCCTTTTATCTCTCTCCTCCAACCATTCATACCATTTTTTTTTTTAATTTGATTTATATGCCGCCCTTCTCCGGAGACTCAGGGCGGCTTACAGTGCGTTAAGCAATAGCCTTCATTCTTTTGTATATTTATACAAAGTCAGCTTATTGCCCCCAACAAACTGGGTCCTCAATTTACCCACCTTAGAAAGGATGGAAGGCTGAGTCGACCTTGAGCCTGGCTAGGATTGAACTCACAGAAATTACAGGCAGCTGGTGTTAATTGCTGCCTTTAGTAGGAGGCATTAGTCCCCTACGCTACTCAGGCTCTTTCTCCCACGCTAAGTAATATTCTGTTTCCTCTTTTTCTTGTATCTCCTTAGTTTCCTGAGTTTCTTGGTGTGGCAGCTGCACTTATTTGCTCTCCCATATGAAAAGTCAGGATGCAGTATCTAGGCGAAGTCCATTTTAAAGATAACAAACCCCCAAGGGGAGCGAAGGCCTTGAAGATGCTTCGTCTAGCAGAACAGCTAGCTAAGCAGTGTTAACAAGTTTTTCTTTTATTATTTTAAAGCAGATGCATTTCATCCCTCCCTAAAGCCAAAAAGGGTTTTTTTTTTCAGCAGCAGCTTTAAAATATCAACAGAAAGCTGCTCCCAAGCTTGTGATCCAAAATACGTAGCATACAAGGAAAAAAAGAAGGGAGGGAGGAGAAGAAACCTAGATCAGAAATGAGTTTTCAAAAGTTTCTGGTTCTTCAGATGACTGTTGGGGGTGAAAAGAGCCTGTGTAGCTTTGGGGAGTAATGCCTCCTACAAAGGCAGCATTTAAGATCCAGCTGCTGTAATTACTTGCAAGTTCAATTCCAGGCAGGCTCAAGGTCGACTCAGCCTTCCATCCTTTTATAAGGTGGGTAAATTGAGGACCCAGTTTGTTGGGGGCAATAAGCTGACTTTGTATAAATATAAATATACAAAAGTATGAAGGCTATTGCTTAATGCATTGTAAGCCGCCCTGAGTCTCCGGAGAAAAGCGGCATATAAATCAAATTAAAAAAAAAAAAACCAGTTCTAACTGAAGGATGAAACGATTGGCACACCAGAATGTAGATGAAATATATCTTTCATATTCAAATGTCAACCATTACTTTCCGATTCGTGCCTTTTGCAATCTACTGTGTTGAAAATGGGCTGGGTCTCATGGTGATCCACTTTACAATTATAAGTCGAGGACTACCTGTTTGCCCGGGTTGGCTGCTGAGGGTTCACAGGGGTTTGAGCGAATCTCTAGGTAAGATTCTGTGCAGTTTGGAGAACCCCGAAATCCCACTCCTGGCTGGCTCCACCCACCCCACCCCACCCCTTGCAGGAGTCCCCACGCGGCTCATTTTGGATGCAGGTATGTGCAGGGTTTGCATGGAAGCTCGAGGAGGGCGAAAAACTGGCCTACTGGAAGTTTGTGAAGGCCGGAAATGGGTCTGTTTCCAGCCTCCAGAGGGCCTCTGGAGCCTGGAGAGGCCATTTTTGCCCACCCGGAGGCTCGAAAAAAGCCTCCGGAGCCCAGGGAGGGCAAAAATGCACCCACCCTCCACCATGGTGCAGAAGGCCGACTAGGCCACGCCCACCCAGCCACTGGGCAGAGAACCCCTTGCTAAAATTTTTGAAGCCCACCCCTGCCTGTATGTAATCTATTCCCTCCTAACTGCTGGCCGCAAACGTCAGTATTTCTGGAATCTTGCAGAAAATGGTGATCGTCCTTATGACGGAAGAGCCAGGTACTAATTTTAGAAAAGGCAGGAGATACGGAGCCAAGAAAAATTGGACAACGCATTCGGTTCCATTAAGTAGGATTTGCAGTAAAACACGGCACTGTGGAATGCCAGACGATTCTCTTCCACTTTTTCCTCCCATGGGTTTTATGTCTCCTCCCCATCCCTTCTCCCCTTTCTGGAAATCTTGGGATTCTCTTTTAACTTGGCTGCAGCCTCCCTTTCTAACGCCTCCATTTTAACCGGCTGCCTGTTGCTCCTTTTGTTTCTAAATCTGCAAATTGAACAGCTGAAAAGTTGAAAATGAACCAGCTGTGTATCTGCTGTGAACAGGAATATTTTATGGCAACGTTTTTTTTAACCATGGCAACTTGAGAACCTGTGGGACTTCAACTCCCAGAATTCCCTAGCCAGCATAGAATTCTGGGAGTTGAAGTCCACAGAACCTCATGTTGTCAAGGTTGAGAAACACTGAGAAACACCACCTTATGGGGCCATGGCAGTAGAAGAGCCCAAATCACAAAAGGCAGTAATGGGATTCAGATTTTTTTACTACCGGTTCTGTGGGTGTGGCTTGGTGGGCATGGCTTGGTGGGCATAGCAGGGGAAGGATACTGTAAAATCCCCATTCCCACCCCACTCCAGGGGAAGGATACTGCAAAATCTCCATTCCCATCCCATTCTGGAGCCAGCCAGAGGTGGTATTTGCCAGTTCTCCAAACTACTCAAAATTTCCGCTACCAGTTCTCCGGAACCTGTCAGAATCTGCTGGATTTCACCCCTGCTGCTCTGTCTTTGTCTTCATTCTTGGGCTTGTAAATTCAACTAGAGAGTTACTTCTGGCTACGATTATGAGAGATGAACCCCATTGGCTCTGTAGGGCAAAGTAGAGACAGTCCCTCATGTTGGATGCTGGCTGGGGAATTCCAGGAGTTGAAGTCCATCCATCATCAAGTTGCCAAGGTGGAGAAAATATGCTTGGATGGAGCCTATTCTTGTAGATGGAGGCGCTGCTTTAAACAGTTATTGCAAAGCATAACCCAGGTAGAAGTTAATGCTGTAAGTGCGGCAGGAGGCGTCTTGTGATTCATCCGTGTTGAAATAAACCCAGAACAGGAGCTTCAGGGATTAAGAAGTCCCTGCCTAATTCTGGCACACCCACAATTTCCTCTTTGTTGCGTTGGCTCATCACGAGATGTTGACTTTTTGGTGAAGACACTTCTTCTACTGGTTTTAACGATCTGTGAATTCAGGGAGGGGATTCAAACCTGCAGTTCAGTGGTTCTGAAGCTTTTTGAATCCACAGCGCAATATTGAATGTAGCTGCAGTCCTGTGGCACACCACAAAATTCTTTATTGCAGACACATATTTTAAAATGTCTAAGACCTGATTTGAAGGGAAGTTATTCAATGTTTTAAAATATATGCACTTAACTGAATATATGGATAATTCAAGAATATGCATAATACAAGAAAGAAGAAGAAAACCCATAAGTCACAAATCTCTTGCCAGACTTGAAACAACCATTGTGCTCTTGTTGAAAACCATTGCTTTGGCTCAGGGGTGAAATCCAGCAGGTTCTGACAGGTTCTGGAGAACCGGTAGCGGAAATTTTGAGTAGTTCGGAGAATCGGCAAATGTCATCTCTGGCTGGCCCCAGAGTGGGATGGGAATGGTGATTTTGCAATAGCCTTTCCCCAGGAGTGGGAAGGGAATGGTGATTTTGCAATAGCCTTTCCCCAGGAGTGTGAAGGGAATGGTGATTTTGCAATATCCTTCCCTCCAAGAGTGGGAGGGAAGGGTGATTTTGCAATATCTTTCCCCCAGGAGTAGGGAAGGAATGGGAATTTTGCAGTATCCTTCCCCTGGAGTGGGGTGGGAATGGAGATTTTGCAGTATCCTTCCCCAGCCACGCCCACCAAGCCATGCCCACAGAACTGGTAGTAAAAAAAATGGATTTCACCACTGCTTTGACTGCTTTATTCCCATTTGTTTAATATGCAAACAATATGCTATTGTTTTTAAGTGTGTAATGTCAGTTTTTAAGTGTGTGTCAGTTTTTTAAAAAAGCTAATGCGGTAGTAAAGCTGCTTATAATAATAACGTGCAGAATCTTTGTTGGGGTCTTGACAGATGGAAACAGTCCTTGGCATTCTGAATGAAGGCAGTTTACAGAAAGTGGTCCTTGACTTACGACCACTTGTTTAATGACTGTTCAAACTTTACGACAGTACTGAAATTTACCGCAGGTCCTCGCAGATATGACCATTGAAGGGACCACATCTTCACCATTTTTGACCTTCCCTGGAGGCTTCCAACAAGCAAAGTCAATGGGGGAAGCCCGATTTGCTTAACAAACCACCTATTTGCTTAATGACTGTGGCAAAAAGTTTGTAAAATTGGGTGCAATTCACTTAACTTATTTCTTACCGAGGGAAGTCTCAACTGTGGTTGTAAATTGAGGACTACCTTTTGTATGGGCATCCTTGTGGCTGCTAATTTGACTGTTTCATCCTATCCTGCAAGACCACCACCCCCCCACCACCCCGAGGCTAGGGGTAGCTTCTCAAAGATTCAGGCAAAGGTGTACCTACCTGCACAGCAGCTTTACTGCCTGACCCATTCTGAAATGGGCACGGTAGGCATTAAACTGGGGACATTCCAGCAGGAATTCCCTGGCCATCTCTGGAGATACTTTTCTGCTTAAGGCTAGCCCAGGGTCTCTCATCCTCACCAGTGGTGGGATTCAAATTTTTTGACTACAGGTTTTGTGGGTGTGGCTTGGTGGGCATGGCAAGGGAAGGATACTGTAAAATCTCCATTCCCTCCCCACTCCAGGGGAAGATTTATTTATTTATTTATTTATTTATTTATTTATTTATTTATTTATTTATGTATTTATGTATTTATGTATTTATGTATGTATGTATGTATGTATGTATGTATGTATGTATGTATTTATTTTATTTATTTATTTATTTTATTTATTTATTTTATTTGGCTTATATGCCGCCCTATCTCCAATGGACTCAAGGCGGCTCACAATGGTAAAATTCACAAGCCATAATACAGAGTTAAAATCTGGTTAGACCCACTAAAATTTAAAACCCTTAAAACCCCATCAGTCCAGGTCGGGGAACTTGGATAACCAAGTTTTTAATTTGTGGCGGAAGGTGCGAAGGTCGGCAGCCAACCGGAGCGCCAAGGGGAGTTGATTCCAGAGGGTGGCCGCATCCACAGAGAAGGCTCTACCCCTGGGGACCGCCAGCCGACACTGTCTAGCCGATGGCACCCTGAGCAGATCCTCTCTCTGGTCGTGGACCGGGCGATGGTTACTGCAAAATCCCCATTTCCTCCTGATCAGCTGGGACTCAGGAGGCAGAGAATAGATGGGGGTGGGGCCAGTCAGTGGTGATATTTACCGATTCTCTGAACTACTCAAAATTTCCGCTACCGGTTCTCCAGAACCTGCTGAATACCATCTCTGATCCTCACCAACTTTAGGAGCTGTGGACTTCAACTCCTAGAATTCCACATCCGGCATGGGGTACCCAAGATCTGAGGGTGCAAAGCTGGGATATTCCTTTCCCAGCTTCCTTCAGGAAGAAAGAAAGAATTTTCTTTCTTCCTGAAGTTCCAGTTTTGGTTTTCTAGATATGTAAGTGATCTGTGGCAAGGATGTGCAATCTGGTGCCCTAAGCAGTATTTCTCAAGCTTAGCACTTTTGAAGAGGCGTGGACTTCAACTCCCAGAATTCCCCAGCCTGCACCTCTTAAAAGTTGCTGAATCTAAAAGAGGTTTGAACCAGACAAGAACCATTTCATTTATTCTTCAAGCTTTGGACTTGTTTGTTTTTTTCTTCTTCTCCTGATCAAAGCCTGAACATAAATCTGAATTCCTTTGCACTCAGGATGTTTCTGTTTTGGAAAAAAAAAAAAAAAGGTTTTTAATTAATCGTGCCTTATAGAGCTCATCCAGTCTTTTCGGCAAATCTTATTGTTCTAGAAGTAATCCAGTGTGTTAAGCCGGTCTTATCAAGCCAAAGGCTTTTAATCCTCTCTACCTTTTATCCTCCCTGATGCCATCTTTCCACGTCACCTCCTGCCCACATCAGTCCGTCTGGGGCCTTCCCAGAAGTTCTCTGAAGCTCTGCAACAGGCATTGTTATCTCTGTGCCGCCCTACTCCACCCGTTTTCCCTCGGGTCCTCTCCCATCTTTCGGGCTTTTGTGCCGCGCTGCCTATGCGCAGCTCGGATGTTTATGCATGCTTGCACATACGGGAAGAGGGTGTGTGAGCAGAGGAACAGCGAGCATCCCGCCTCCTCCCTGGCTCTCCTTCCCTGCATGCAAACTTTGGGAAGGATCAAGGGATGGGTGTGGGGGTGGGGGCAGAACGAAAACTGAAAGCAATCAGCAATCTTGGAAAACAGTTTGCCAGCTTGGAAGTCAGTGGGCTTTCCAGTGAGGTGGTGTTTTTCCTCCGAGAGAAAAGCCAGCGCTAGCCAAAAATGTCCCCCTCCTCCCAGTGATGAAATCCAATTTTTTTTTTTACTAATGTTTTTGTGGGTGTGGCATGGTGGGCGTGATGTGGTATGGCTTGGTGGGCGTGGCAGGGGAAGTATACTGCAAAATCCCCGTTCCCAGCCCACTCCAGGGGAAGGATACTACAAAATGCCCATTCCCACCCTACTCCAGAGAAGGATACTGCAAACTCCCCATTCCCTCTCCACTCCTGGGGGAAGGTTATTGCAAAATCTCCATTCCCAACCCACTCCAGAGGAAGGATACTGCAAAATCCCCATTCCCATCCCACTCGGGCCAGCCAGAGGTGGTATTTGCCGGGTCCCGGAACTACTCAAAATTTCCGCTACCGGTTCTCCGGAACCTGTCAGAACCTGCTGGATTTCACCCCTGCCCCCCCCTCTTTAAACTCAAGACAGGGATGGTTGCCAAGGGGTGAATCCTAGATTCAAAATCTGCCCCATTGCTCATTGAACGATCTAGAATGATCTAGGTAGGTAAAATGAGGACCCGGATTGTGGGGGCAATAAGCTGACTTTGTATAAAAAACAAAGTGGGGGGGGGCAAAAGCCCTACTAAGCAGGTATGTACAAAAATATGAAGGCTATTGCTTAATGCATTGTAAGCCGCCCTGAGTCTCCAGAGAAGGGCGGCATATAAATTGAACCAATACATAAATAAATAAATATTTCAGCTGATCCACTGTGGAAATGGAAAAGGGCTAGAAATGATGGCTCATCTCCACATGTTTGGAGATCTGCCATCCA
This sequence comes from Masticophis lateralis, assembly GCA_030761175.1. Taxonomy (NCBI): domain Eukaryota; kingdom Metazoa; phylum Chordata; class Lepidosauria; order Squamata; family Colubridae; genus Masticophis; species Masticophis lateralis. The sequence continues at coordinate 8,834,583 of JAUDYJ010000009.1, read as the reverse complement.
CCCACTCCCGCTCCCCCAGAGTCTGTACTGAGAGATAGGAAGATCAAAACAGCCTAAGGCCTCATCAAGTCAACAGAAATAAGTAAGCATCACATGCGGTAGGGTGGGATAGGCTCTTAACAGAACCCCTATTGATCCAGGAAGAAATCTGTGAGCCTGCCACTAATTGCACACTTCATAATATTTATTCGGTCAGTGATGAGCCCAGTTTAAAAAAACAATAACAGAACGAAGCAAACAAATGCAACCATGTACTAACAAAAACAGATAGTATTCGATGTATGATCACAACTGGGACCAGAATTTCCATTGCTAAGCAAGGCAGACGTTAAGTGAGTCACTCCTGATTTTACAACCTTTTTTTTGCCACGGTTGTTAAGTCATTAAGTGAATCCAGCTTCCCCCCCACCTATTGCCTTTACTTGTCAGAAGCCAGCAGAGAAGTTTGCAGATGGTAATCCCATGGCCCCCAGGATCAGGGGTGAAATCCAGCAGGTTCTGACAGGTTCTGGAGAATCGGTAGCGGAAATCTTGAGCAGTTCGGAGAACCGGCAAATACCACCTCTGGCTGGCCCCAGAGTGGGGTGGGAATGGGAATTTTGCAGTATCCTTCCCCCAGGAGTCAGATGGGAATGGGGATTTTTCAGTATCCTTCCCCCAGGTGTGGGGAGGCAATGGGGATTTTGCAGTTTCCTTCCCCTGGAGTGGGGAGGGAATGGGGATTTTGCAGTATCCTTCCCCTGGAGTGGGGTGGGAATGGGAATTTTGCAGTATCCTTCCCCCAGGAGTCAGATGGGAATGGGGATTTTTCAGTATCCTTCCCCCAGGTGTGGGGAGGCAATGGGGATTTTGCAGTTTCCTTCCCCTGGAGTGGGGAGGGAATGGAGATTTTGCAGTATCCTTCCCCTGGAGTGGGGAGGGAATGGGGATTTTGCAGTATCCTTCCCCTGGAATGGGGAGGGAATGGGGATTTTGCAGTGTCCTTCCCCGGCCATGCCCACCAAGCCACGCCCACAGAACCGTAATAAATAAATTTGGATTTCACCACTGCCCAGTGGTTGTAAGTCACTTTTTTCAGTGCCGTTGTAACTTCAAATGGTCACTAAACCAATAGCTGTTAAGTCGAGGTCTACCTGTAGCAAAATAAATCACATAGTGCAACATCCCCTCCCTCATTACTATGTTAATATAGTTGTTACCCAGAGGATAATTCTGAAACATTAATAGGTATAACATGAAAACAAAATCTCTATATGCCCTAAGAATTCATTAGTTAAGATGTACCACACCAAATGCAATATTTAAAATAAAAGTGAACATGTCTTTATCAATCATTTTCTTACTGTTACGCATATTCCAAATTACTTTTTTTAAAAGCTAAAAGAAAATCATTCTGTCATGAATGAGTGCTTTATTATTTTAATTATTTATAGTTGAAGACCAATCGTTCAAAATACATCTACAACATATCGATCCATCTCTCCATACTGAATCTTCTTTGTTATAATTTATTGGTTTGTTAGATGAGCCGTGGTGGCGCAGTGGTCAGAATGCAGTATTGCAGGCTAATTCTGCTTACTGCCAGGAGTTCGATCCTGACCGGCTCAAAGCTGACTCATCCTTCCATCCTTTCAAGGTCGGTAAAATGAGGATCCAGATTGTTGAGGGCGATACGCTGACTCTGTAAACTGCTTAGAGAGGGCTGTTAAAGCACTGTGAAGCGGTGTATAAGTCTAAGTGCTATTGCTTTGATTGATTGATTACTGGAATGCTGCAATCATACCATGGAAAGCTGGCTAATCCAATTCTCCAGTTAGTAAACAAATACAATAAAAACTGCTATCAGCAGGTGCTTAGCAAACATGACGTGGCACGTGCTTTGCATATTAAATGGGAGCCTGGCAGATGCCAAAGAAGGAAGCTGTTTGGGCATCTCTGCTTCCGTGCAAACATGTACACTGTCAGCATTTGGGAGAGTCAAAAGCAAAAAGCAGGTTGTGGCAGAATCTGGATGTGAAAATGCTTCCAAAATGTGCTGTAACAGAGACCGAGACATGTTCTCCCTCTCTGGCTATCATAAGACTAGTGTCCCTATACCTTGTCCCTCCCACCATGAGTGTTAGAAATTGAGGATCTTAACTGGAAGGAAAATCTGTTTGACGGAGAAAGATTGGCTAAACGATCAAATGAGCCGAGTTGAGCAGAAAAATTCTACAAATTAGTTTTGCTCTGACTCACATTCAATTCAATGAAAGCATTTTTTTTAAAAAAAAAAATCTGGCAAAGGAAAAGGGATCCTCGGTGAAATATTTATGGGTGAGTGTGATTGTCTCACTTCATTTAGTTACGTGGCAGCAGAGGAGCATATATGAATTTTTTATGGCCATTTGAAGCCGTGATGACATCAGCTGCATTATGAAGTGCATCATATCTCTTGCCTGCTCCCCTGGACGCTTATCTCCTCTCTTTCATTGGAGAAATTTCTCTCCAATTGTCTCTGGATTCCAAAACTCTTCATAGGATTTTTCTACTACTGGTCCTATTGTCAAATGAGAATTGCTTGAAGGTTTTCTCCTTCTCCTAGAGAAGGGGGAAGGGAGGATTATCCTTCTGACTTGTCTACCTACAACCTTGGTGGAAAATCTCAAGAAATTAATTCTGCCTGGATCAAGAGCCATTCTGGACAGCCAGCCATTGCCTTCGCTTTATTTGGGCTTTCTAACAGTTAGGAGCAGGTGGCAGTCAATGGGCCTTCCCAGGGCTATGATTGCTGAAAATTAGGAGAGCTAATGTCCAGTTGTTGAAGAAGAATCATTAGAGTCTCTCTTGGACTGCAAGGAGATCAAATCAGTCAAACCTAAAGGAAACCAACCTTTTAGAAGGACAGATGCTGAAGCTCAAATATTTTGGCCACATAATGAGAAGAGAGGACTTGTTGGATGTTGAGAAAGATTGGAAGCAAAGGGAGAAGGGGAAGGCAAAGGATGAGATGGTTAGATGATGTCCTGGACACAATGAACATGAATTTGGGCAAATTCCAGGAGACAGTGGAGGACAGGGAAGTCTGGCATGCTTGGTTCATAAGGTTGCGAAGAGTTGGATACAACTTAGTGACTGAACAACAACAAAATATTCAGTTTGTGGGAAACCTCACAGACTTGGTAGACAGACCTAAATGGTTCCTTCTGTCCCCACACAGTGAAGCCATCTCAGATGACTTTGATAGATGGACCAAATGCCCTCTTTGCATGGAGGGGAGAAAACAGCTTTGATGTCCAACATTTAATAATGATGCATGGGGAAGTCCGGCTTTCACTCTTGTCACTTTCCTGGATCTGGTGGTGGAATAAGAATTATATTGAGGAAGAGGAGTTCATATCTATTTCTCAAAAGCTTGGGAGAATGAGTGGTTCCAGGTCTCCTTGCCAACCGCCGTCCCTGGTCTAGTTGTCACTCTGCTCTCCCCTCCGATGTCCCTTCCCACCTCTTCTTCTCTTTGCTCTGTTTGCTGAGTTTCTTTTGTCTCCCGCACTGGATGTGGTTCATCCATCATTATCCACTACGGGGATACTGTTGACTAAGCAGCTTGTACTCCCTAAATTACACAGTGCCAAGACCGCTCAAGATTTAAAGTGATGGGGATTGGGATAAAGGGAGCTGTCAGGGGGATTGATGGACTGGTGTATATTGGTTGTCTGTCCTCTGAAGGGCAGTGTGGAGGAGCACACTTTGCATGCACTAGCTCTTGGGTTGTGTCTCCAGTGTGTCTAGTTGAAAGCATTCAGTAGAAGCTAATGAGAAAGATTCCTCAGTGTCTGAGATTTCAGCTGCATTGCTATCAGGCATAGTAAATTCGTTGTCACTTGTACTTCTCTAACTACCTGGTTTGATACAGCAACCAAAGAGGACAGGTACAGATTCCAATGGATAGCTAACATTACAAAAATAATAATTGCAATCTGCCTGCACTTGTCAGAAGTGGGGCTAAGAAGATATTTGTAGACTTCTCACATCCTGGACATCAAGTGTTTCAGCTACTTCCCTCTGTATGGTGCTAGACATAGGGACAGTTTTTTCCACCTCGTGCCATCATTCTGCCAAACACCTAATTCTTGCAGTTGACAATATACATTGTGTCTAAATCTTAACCCATAGAGTGTGATTGTAGTATCATTTATCCTTTTATTATCTCTTATTACCCACTTCTACTGGTTGTTGTATTATTATTTCTCTGTTGTTTGCAAGTACACTGAATGCTTCTGTACTGGAGACAAATTCCTTGTGTGTCTAATCACACTTGGCCAAATAAATTGTTCTGTTCTGTTCTGTTCTGTTCTGTTCTGTTCTGTTCTGTTCTGTTCTGTTCTAATCTATTCTACCCTACCCTACCCTACCCTACCCTACCCTACCCTACTCTTCCTACTCTACTGTACTCTGCTTTCCTCAAGTCTGGGTGCCTTCCATAAGTGGAAAACGTCCCCAAATTTTTCAGTTATGACATGGCTGAGAAATTTGGGAGCCAAAGTGCAGATATTACGAGGTGTCATATTGTGGGCATTTTAGTTGACCTTGCAATTCCCAAATGGCTATGGTTGGGGATGGCTGTTGAAGGAAGAACTCTAAAAAAACTTTGAAAGCCTCATGTAGCTTCCAATAATCCAAGCATAGCTGGGGTGGGTAGCACTTCCCTTTGACCAATGTCATATTATCACGATGTGTTTCCAATTTAGATCAATCTCCAGCCATCTGAGAACTCTCAATCCAATGTGTAAAAACTTCAGCTCCCAGAATTTCATAAATGTCATGGCTATTGATGAAGTTGAGATTTGCGGAAGAGCAGGCAGTATTTGGGTGGAAAACAGAGGGGGAACACACAGTCTAAAACTGTTCAGATCTTTTGCTGTTGGGGGTTCATTTCCTTCAAGACTCTGGCTAGTTCTCCATGTTCCTCTGTATTGTTGGGAGTCATTGAACTTAACAAGAATCGGATTCTTCAAAATCCTGGCATCAACCCAACTGAACTTGGACAGTTTAATTCTTACGACTTTAATATCTGGCTCGAGTCTTTTTCTGGACCCTCAAAAGCGGGTTTATTTAATATATTTTATTCAATTGAATTTGGCCTCCCGCTCCAGTAGACTCTGCGTTGCTTGCAAAATCCATAAAAAAAAGAATGAAACAATTGAAATCTAAATAAACAGGGTGCTTGGTCTAAAATAACAAACGTACAAATCCTACAAAGTTACAATGCCACAGGGGCCTGACTTCACACCCACATTAACTCCAGTCCTGTGAACAGAGCCAGGCCTTAAAGGCTTCCTGAAACACCAGGGGAAGGGGCACCGTCTGGTCCTGGAGGTGTTGATCCAGAAGGTGGGGATGAGTGTTTCTCAATTTTGGTAACTTTTAAGATGTGGGGACTTCAGCTTCCAGAAATCTCCAGCCAGCATATTGGCTGGAGAATTATGGGGCTTGAGGTCCACAGATCTTATGGCTGGGGGATTCTGGGAGTTGAAATCCACACATTTTAAAAGTCGCCAAGATTAAGAAACACGCGTGAGGATTAGGATAGAGAAGGCATATTTCCTCTGGCTTGCAAGAAGGCAGCATTTATGGTATTTTTCGGAGTGTAAGATGCTCTGGACTATAAAACACACCTTCCATTTTTGGGGAGGAAAACAAGAGGGAAAAAAAAATCTGCCTCTGCCTCCCAGCAATTGGCCTTCTTGTAGCAAACAGCCAGTTTCAGCACAGTCTGATTAGCATAAGAAAAAAAATCTGCCTCCCAGCAATTTGCCTTTTTGCAATACACAGCCCATTTCAGCTTCAGCACAATCTGATTAGCACAAGTAGCTGATTGTTGGTTGGGTCAGCCTCCTGAAGATCAGCTGTTTTCAGGCTGCAGGGATTGCCATAGCCTATTTTCTGGGGGGTGGGCGGGGCTACATTCGGTGTATAAAACGCACCCAAATTTTCACCCTCTCTTAGGGGGAGAAGGAAGTGTATCTTATACGCCAAAAATACGGTAATGAAAGGGACGTCTTTTAAATTGTCCAGTTTCACCATGGAATTCCTGGTGGTCTTTCATCCAAGGATGTTTATTTTAGTGTTTGGGATGGGGGCTCAGCCAGAGTCAATAAGAGGGTGCCAAATGCTGGTTCCTAATAACAAAGGAGGATTTTCTTCTCCAGTGGCATCTTGAAGAGTTGTGGAATGCCATAAATTTTATCTGAATTGTTATCTACTTAAGGATTGATGGGAATTGATTCTTGCATTAAAGGAGTAGGGATACTTTGTCCCAAAAGGCTCTTCATCCTAGCTGAAATGGCACTTGCCAGAGACAAATTGTTCCCTATTATACTTCACTGTCTTCTTTCCCGAAGTGGTTACATTGGATTTAATTTATCAATTTAACAATAGTTTGACAATTACTGTATTTTTCAGACTATAAAACACACCGGACTATAAGGCACACCTAGATTTACAGGAGGAAAAGAAGAAAGCTAAATAGTTTTTGGCCTCTGCGTGTCACATTTTTGACCTCCCCGGCCACCAGAAGCACTCTGCAGTGTTCCACACATCCCATTTTTGCCAAAAATGGGCCTGTTTTCGGAAAAATGGACGTGTGGAGCACTGCAGAGTGCTTCTGGGGGCTAGGGAGGGTGAAAATGCAACGCACCGAGGGTTCGGGAGGCCAAAGTTGCCCATATTCAGTCTAAGACACGCCTAAATTTTCACCCACTTTGGTGGGGGGGGGGGGGAAAGGTGCGTCTTATACACCGAAAAATATGGTACATCTCCCAGGGTTTTCCAATCAATACATCTAGTCCTTGACTTACAATCATTTATTTACTGACCATTCAAAGTTGCAACAGCACTGAAAATACCGTTAGTACCTTATGACTGATTTTCAACTTAACAACCATTGCAGCATTCCCATGGTCACGTGATCAAAAATTCGGCACTTGGCCACTGGCAGGTATTTATGAGAGTTGCACTGTCCCGGGTTCAGGATTCGCTTAACAACCCCATGGTTCACTTAACATCCACAGTGATTCACTTTACAACTGTGGCGAGAAAAGTTGTAAAAAGAAGCAAAAACTCACTTTAAAAATTGCCTTGGTTCTCGACGGAAATGTTGAGCTCCGTTGTGGTTGTAAGTCAAGGAACACCTGTATTTGCCTTCCAGGCCCCCCAATTAAACCATCACCTTTCCTCTCTTGAACAGGTGCTATTAAGGTTTGATCAAACCCAGTTGTTCTGCCCAGCTACGGACCCCAAAGAACACAGCACACACAAAGTCTGTACCAAACTTAAATTTACTAAAATAACTCAGTCTCTTCCAAACAAAGGCTGTTAATAAACTTTCTTAACAGCCTACAAGATAAAGTAATCACAATCTTACTAAGGTTGGCAGAAAGCCCAGAAGCAATTTTGCAGAGAATCTAGACGTGAAGGAGAATTAAAGTTGTTCCCTACAAATTGCTTTAGTCAGCATTCCTCCTTAAATAGGCTAAGGGAGTGGCCAATTAGCCCCAAGCCTTACTCTCGAGGACACCCCCTCCTGAGGAGCCACTCCTGCCTTTTGGCAGCTCTGCGTGCCCGTGCACCGAGAAGAGGCTCCTCCTCTTCTTCCTCTTTACTTAAAGGAGCTTCTGGAGGTTTTGAAGGCCTGGCTGAATTCCCGCCTCTGGCACCACATCTTCTCCTGCCTCCTCACTGTCCGACTTGAGCGCCAGCTGCACAGGCTGCTGGCTCAACACCACACCAGCCTCCTCACTGTCGGAATCTTTGCACACGCTGCTGATGGGCCACAACACCAGTTTCCAATAAAGCACCAATCACTTGAACAAATGGTATCCCTGTTGTTGACATAACACATAGACGTATTTCCATAAATATCATTTAATGCTATGTGAATCAGAGTTGGCAGCGAAAACCCTCTGGGAGATTTCAAGTGGATCAACAAAGATTTCAATCACCCAGTTCTTTTAACAAAGGAAACACAAGCATAAGTAAATTGTATTGCTAAAATGCCTTATATCGTGTTTTCTCAAAAATAAGACCGAGTCGTTTATTAATTTTTGCTCCAAAAGATGCATTTTCCAGTTAGGTCTTATGTTTGTGGAAATACACTGCTCAAAAAAATAAAAGGAACACAAGCAGAAGACATCCGAGATCTGAATGAATGAAATAGCCTTATTAAATACTTTGTTCGTTACATACAGTGGTTTTGTGTTCCCTTTAGTTGCTTGAGCAGTGTATAAACTACTGTATGTAAAGAGCAAAGTATTTAATAAGGCTATTTCATTCATTCCCTTTATTTTTTTGAGCAGTATACAATACTACATGCATCCATCTGGCTGACAATTTTAACTGGAGCTTATTTTGGGAATAGGGGTTATATTACGAGCATCCTGAAAAAAATCATGCCAGGATTTACAGTATTTTCTGGTTGGGTCTTATTTTTGGGAAAACAGGGTAGGTAAATTCTTATGCCAGTGTTTCTCATAGTTGCTTTTAAGATAAGTGGATTTCAACTTCCAGAATTCTCCAGCCAGCCCTAGAGAATGCTGGCAGTTGGAGTCCTCATGTTTACAGAGAACGAGGCTGAAAAACACTGGCAGAACAAATATTTTATTGATTTTTCTCCCCCCCCCCCCCCCCAGTCAGTTCTGGCACAAATTTGTGAACTCAGGATCCTTTACATCGATACTCTTGGCTTCTGTAAAACCCGGTGGATCTTAGATTCCTAGTCTGTTTTGGCCGGAGCCCAGCTCCTGGAAACCTCGTAGACACATATCCATCCATCCATACAATTTTCTCTAGAAGTGACTTGCCATTTGGCTTTTTCAGGGACAACGAGGTTAGCAATGCCCTGGGTAGTTTCATTAGGGTGGAAAACGTGCCAGATTGTTGAGGGGAAGAAGGGAGAACAGGATTGCACACTAGCTCCCCACAGTGACCTCTCAAAGGTCTCCACGTGTACATTGGGCAGACTGAAAGGATGCTGCACAACAGTCATAGATTGGACCATTATATATTACCGTGTTTCCCCGAAAATAAGACCCTGTCGTATATTTTTTGAACCGTGAAATAAGCACTTGGCCTTATTTTGGGGGAGGTCTTATTATTTTGGGGCACATGGAGCAAGACAGGGCTTCTCTTGCCATTTTACCTGATTTCCAGTTCTGTCTCTCTAACCCAGGGGTCAGCAACCCACAGCTCTGTAGCCGCATGTGGCTCTTTCATCCCTCTGCTGCGGCTCCATGTCGTCAGTCGGCTCCACAATTGTTAGAGCTTTCATCATTAGGACAGGTAGAGGAAAAAGGATGCCATGCTAGGAGGGGACTCTATGGTGGGGGAACTGGACTTCTGGTTGGCTCTAGAATTGAACAGGGGGCTCCCGGTTAGGACCTTTGTGGCTCTTTGAGTGTTCAAGGTTGCCGACCCCTGCCCTAACCCTAACCAGAGGAAATAGCAGGGATTGGCTATCCATGCGTTTAAATATTTTTAGGGAGGGTTTATTTTGAGGGGGGGCTTAGCACATGCGCTCAAAAGCCCAATAGGGCTTATTATCAGGGGATGTCTTATTTTCAGGGAAACAGAGTACATAGCCTTCAGGATGCATGGGATCACAACTCCCATTAACCTTGTCCAGGATGCCTATGGGTGTGTATGGGTGTGTAGGAGAGGGGATTACATTTCAGCATGCCTTGAGGTTACCTGGTTGGAGAACACTTTCTCTCTTCCAGGCTGGCGGCATTCACACCACCCTGCCACTCAACTCGGTTAACTGCAAATGGAATGCCCTCAACTTTAGTACTGTACATGCTCAGCTTGGTGAGGTCTGACCTTGGTCCCTATAGGGTTCGTTGCATTGTATGAACCCCAAATATGGCTTAATCTAGGTGAAAGGATACTGTATTTCCTTCCATTTGAATATGCTCAGCGATCAATTCCTACTTTAGGAATTTTAGGGTTTTAAGGTTGTCTGTTTTGGCTCTTTTTGTGTTCCTTTCCCATTCCAAATATCATGGCTTGCAAGAAAGTGGTTAGGCTATGGTGACCATAATTTCCTAATGGGGGGGGGGAAGGATGAGTCTGAAAAAGGCGCAAACTTGAAAGCACTCTATAAGGATAAAACATTTTAAGTTTATAACTTTGATTTACAAAGGAAATCAAGATCAAAGCCAAGAAAAACTTTTATTGTTTCAGTTTTGTTGTACGCCGCCCAAAGTCACTTCCTTGTGAGATGGGCGGCTCTTTAAAATAGATAGATAGATAGATCTATAGATAGATAGATAGATGATAGATAGATAGATAGATAGATAGATAGATAGATAGATAGATAGATGATAGATAGATACAGTAGATTAGGTAGGTAGGTAGGTAGATAGATACTATAGATAGGTAGATACTGTAGATAGGTAGGTAGGTAGATAGATACTGTAGGTAGGTAGGTAGGTAGGTAGGTAGGTAGGTAGATAGATAGATAGATAGATAGATAGATAGATAGATAGATAGATAGATAGATAGATAGATCCCGTGTTTCCCTGAAAATAAGACCCTCTTTTATATTTTTTTGAACCCTGAAATAAGCGGTTAGCCTTATTTTTGGGGAGGTTTTATTATTTTGGGGCGCGTGGAGCAAGGCAGGATATCCTCTTGCCATCTTACCTGATTTCCAGTTCTGTCTACCTAATCATAACCGGAGGAAATGGCAGGGACCGGCTGCACATGTGTTTAAATATTTTCAGGAGGGCTTATTATCCAAGGAGGGCTTATTTTTGGTGAAACAAGATGGATGGATGGATAGATGGATGGATGGATGGATGGATGGATGGATGGATGGATAGATAGATAGATAGATAGATAGATAGATAGATAGATAGATAGATAGATAGATAGATAGATAGATAGATAGATACTGTTCTGTCCCCCTTCCCCACACAGGCAAACACACAACCAGGCACGCCTGCCAAGATTTTATTAAACAATCAGACTAGAAACCCTTGCAGATAAGAGTTTTGGCAGTAAACTTGCGACATGCCTGCCAAGTCAGTTTTCACTCACAGTCAGCAAGAGAGAGTTTATCCTCAGTCTGGTACAGTAGCAAAAAGTTATCCACGAAGCAAGAGTTTAGCCAAGGTCCAATCCAAATATGCACAAGGCAGATTTCAGGGAACGCGATGTGACTCTCAGTTTTTTAACTTTGACCGTCACAAAGCCTGAAGAGCAATTACATCTACTTTTATTCCTTGTGGGGTGTGGCTCAGTGACTCAGTTCAATCTCTGGCCCTCCCACACCTCTTTCGTTGCTGCGCACGCTGCCTGGGATCAAGCCAGGATTCATCATCCTCGCTTCCTATCTGTTGTTGTTCCAATATGCTTTCCTCCTGGTATATCCCAGGCTGTTCCTCTTGGCCTCTGGATGGAACCTGAGGCATTGCCAGAGAGGAGGGTCTTATCAGTTCCTCCCCATCACCTCCTGAGTCCTCTTCCTTTGTTAGGACAGGCTCAGGAGTCACAACAGATACATACATACATACATACGGCCCCCAGGGGGAGAGCGTTCTCTGTCGGAGTGCCAACCCTCTGGAATGGTCTGCCCACCGAACTCAGGATAGCCCCCGACCTCCTCTCCTTTCGCCATGAACCGAAGACGTGGCTTTTCTACCAAATAGACTGATCCGTTGGGGGTTTGTACAATGTAATAATTTTAATTTGGTTTTAATGGGGATTTTAAATTGTATTGTGATTTGTATTGTTGATTGTTGTTTTGTAAGCTGCCCTGAGTCCTTTGGGAGAATGGCGGCATATAAATTGCAATAATAAAAATTAAAAATAAAATACATACATATCAACATACCTAGATACCTAGATAGATATATAAGTTGATAGAAGAGAGATAAGAGAGAGAGAGATGATAGCTAAAGCTTGACAAAAACGCCTTCTAATAAAAAATATCTAAAACCACACAGTAACTCATGTAAATGTCTTTTAAAAAGACAGTCCCATCTCCATCTTTTTCACATGCACAAGGAAGACTCTGCAGAAAGTGGTGTCATGGGTACTGTAAAAATGAAACGACCAAAATAAAGGACAAAAGTTTGTGAAAATGACATCAATGCAAAAGGGCAGTGAGCTGAAATTAAGGGCTGTCCTTTAGCGTAAGAGATGGATGACCACTGTCGTGCTTAGTCCACTGGGTCTGGTTTTTCTGAGTCCAGCCCGCCCGCCCAGGAGATTTTTCCCACGGTCTCTCTGCTGTCCGGTCCTGTTCTCTCCTCTCCTCTCCCCCCACGCCCAGCTGGCTGCTCCGACTCTCTCTGGTCTGCCTTCCTTCCGTAGAAGCTCAAAGCTGTTCCCTCCCTTGGCAGAACCAACATTCGCTGCCTTGTTCTCTGGGCTTCTCTGTGTCTCCGGCTGGACATTCTTGATGCATTACTTAATTGTTGTCTGAAAAGGCCCTGCTGCTGTGAGGGAGAGCAGTGTGTGTGTGTGTGTTTGTGTGTGTGTGTGTGTGTGTGTGTGTGTGTGTTTGTGTTTGTGTTTGTGTTTGTGTTTGTGCAGGCATGTCTGCGGGAATCAAGGACAGTGAAGAATTACATATGTGGGCATCATCAAAACTAGTAATTCTCATTTCTCTCCCTCTCTCTCTCTCTCTCTCTCTCTCTTCTCAAACTATGAGTTTTGGGTGTGCCTTGGAAGGAAAGGAATGGGGGGGGGGCTTCTGGGGGTCACTAACAGCTCAGGAAGCCCTCGTGGAAGGGGGAACAAGATGACTCAGTCCTAAGAAATGACTAGAGCAGAAAAAACAGAAACTATGAAAATTGTACCTGTCTTAGGTCAGATGAAGTTTGACAGACCAGCTGGAAGCTTGGATGGCTTCACCTCTAAAGATGGCATCTGCATCCAAGTTGTGATGTGTGTGTCTGTGTGTGGTCTTTGGCAGCTTCATTTGGTCATGCCATGCTCCTGAAAGCAAATGGAGGTTTTATAGGCATCTTGCACAATGGTTGATTGGCGGTCTCGGGTACCCACAGTAAAGAGGATTTGATGACCATACTTTCTTCATAGTGTTGAGGAAATGGTTTGGCCCTCCCTTTTTTGAGGGCTGTTTTTTGTTTAACTTTCCAACTTTGGCAACTTTAAGATGAGTGGACTTCAACTCCCAGAATTCTCCAGTCAGCTACACTCTTTTTGTTCAACCTATGTATTTTGGGGATGCCTTGGAAGGAAAAAAAATGGGGGAGAGCTTCTGGGGGAGTTGGGGTCATTCAGAGTTTAGGAAGCCCTTGTGCAGAAAGGGAATGAAATGAATCAGTCCTAAGAAATGACTTGAGGGGAAAAACAGAAACTGGCAAAAGAGAAACTAAAACAAAACAGAAACAGAAAAAGAGCTGGCTGGAGAATTCTGGGAGTTGTAATCCACCTGCCTTAAATTTGCCAAATTGAAAAGCACTCTTCTGGTCTAATCCACAGCAGGAGGCTTTCCTTGTGGTCTCCCATCCAAGGACAACCCTTTGCTTGTCATTCCCCTCTAAAACAACACGAGTAACTTTAGATCATAGCGGCAGCAGCTGAATGAGATTTGAGCCAGCCAATGTCTGTCTTTCAGCTTCCAGTCGGACCATGTCAGAAGGGATGCTGTCACCTCGAAATGAACAGAAGGCTCCCCTGGTGGGGAAGGCAGAGGCTCAGCAGGGCCGCCGGACCCCTCCAGCCTTCCATCCAGCAGCCCCGTCTCTGCCAGCTGCATCCGTGACACTGCCAGTCCCAAATGAACTCCCCGGTGCCAAGACCCTCACCACACCTGTCTCGGAAACAAGTTCTACCCTTCAGACTCACCAACTCAGCCCCCTGCCTGCTGTCCCACTTCCAGAAGCAGAGAGCTTGCCCCCTAAGAGTGATCGCCCCCCACCCATTGGAGCCCCGAGTCCACCTCAAACGGAGGAGACACGTGGCAGTGCCCGCCTGCCCCCTAAAAATGAGCAGCCTCCTCCTGCCCAAGGTTCACCGGCTCCCAGGGCAAAACAAGGTAGGTTTTGTGGTAGGCAGAACCAACCTACAGAGGGGATTCGGAGGGTGCCTGGGACACTGTTGCCCACAAATCATAAGGGTGATTTTTCCATTTTGTGCCAAAAAGCCAGAGGTGGTATTTAGCAGGTTCTGACCAATTCTGGTGAACTGGTAGCAGAAATTTTGAGGAGTTCAGAGAACCGGTAAATACCACCTCTGACTGGCCCTGCTCCCGTCTATTCTCTGCCTCCCAAGTCCCAGCTGATTGGGAGGAAATGGGGATTTTGCAATGATCTTCCCCTGGAGTGGGATGGGAATGGAAATTTTACAGTATCCTTCCCCTGCCATGCCCACCAAGCCACGCCCACAGAACCGGTAGTAAACATTTTTTGAAACCTACGACTGCAAAAAGCCTGTATGTCCAGTCAGCCGAAAGTAGAGATCTGGGATGGCGAACCTATGGCACACGTGCCACAGGTGGCACATGTAGCCATATCAGTGGGCATGCCAGCTCAGCTCTAGAGAGGCTCTGGAGGCTGGGGACAGCAAAAAATGTCACTTCCTCTCCCACCGGGAATTGGGAAATGGGCCCTTTCAGGCCTCCGGAGGGCCTCTGAGGGAGTGGAAAAGGCTGTTTTCGCCCACCACAGATGCATAGAGAGGATCTGGAGCCAGGTAAGAAAGAAAAACAGGCCTACCGGGGTATCACTTGCCAGAAGCCGGGGTGGAGGGTTGCCCATTCATGCACAGGGCAGGGTGCATAGAATTATGGGTGTGGGCATGCACACGCGGCCCCCCCACTCTCCTGGCACGCAATGGCAAAATGATTAGCCATCACTGGTATAGATACTGTTTTCTCTAGAAGCAAAGAAGTTAATTTAGCCATCCCTGCAAGTCCATCATCTCCAGAACCCATCGGACTTGCCTTTCATTCTCCTGATGCCTTTGGATTCTCCTTCTTCCAGATTCTCAGAAGGCCCAAGCAAGACACAGGATGGCCCGGGAGCGTCGTGAAGAACGAGCCAAGCATCTGGGTAAGAAGGAGGCCATTTAACATCTGCGCCACAGACTTTGTGGAAGGGGTTGTCTCATTGAGCCATGTCAGGCCTTGAAATCCAGATTTACAGTCTGGTTATTTCAGTTTGATTCGGCATGACTAGGTTCCTATCTTGGCCAGCCCTCCAAACAAAGGATGAAGGTGATGAGAGCTGCCATCCAATGCATTTAGATGACTTTTGGAGTCATCTCATTGAGCCATGTCAGGCCACCAAATCCAGATTTATGGTCTAGTTATTTCACTTTTTTTTTCAACCTAGTGTTCTCTAAGCAATCTGACTAAGTTCCTATCTTGCTTAGCCCTCCATACAGAGGATGGGGATGATGGGAATTGTCATCCAATGACAATTTAGGAGACTCCGGAGTCAGGAAAGACTGCTCTTGTTCTCTTCAAGACTAAGCCTAACGGGGGAAAAAATCAAGACTAACATGCTTTTCTTTCTGTTGTACTCTTGGCCAAGACACATAGTGTTTGTGATTCATTGTGAACAAAATGTCCTTTCATTCTTTCCTCCTAAAAGGAAAATGAAAGTGGGAAAATATCCCCAAATGACTGAATTTACACAGAATATATTAAGTCATGGAAAGGATTTTGGGATCTTTCTTTCCTGTGAATCCCAAAATTTGAATTTATCATTTACTTAAATGTTTTCTTCCTTTCCCCTTTCCAAAAAAAAAAAAAAAGATGAATTATTGTGTTGTTGACAGTTAAACATAGCAACAACCCATTGCTGCAAATCCAGTATAACATTGTGTGCAGCATCTGCCAAAAAAGCCAACACAGTTCTGGGCTGCATAAACAGAGGGATAGAATCAAGATCACGTGAAGTGTTAATACCACTTTATCATGCCTTGGTAAGGCCACACTTGGGATATTGCATTCAGTTTTGGTCACCACGATGTAAAAAAGATGTGGAGACTCTAGAAAGAGTGCAGAGAAGAGCAACAAAGATGATTAGGGGACTAGAGGCTAAAACATATGAAGAACGGTTGCAGGAACTGGGTATGTCTAGTTTAATGAAAAGAAGGACCAGGGGAGACATGATAGGAGTGTTCCAATATCTCAGGGGCTGTCCCAAGCTATTCTCCAAAGCACCTGAGGGCAGGACAAGAAGCAGTGGGTGGAAACTAATCAAGGAGAGAAGCAATTTGGAACTAAGGAGAAATTTCCTGACAGTTAGAATAATTAATCAGTGAAACAACTTGCCTGCAGAAGTTGTGAATGCTACAACACTGGAAGTTTTTAAGAAGATGTTGGATGACCATTTGTCTGAAGTGATGTAGGGCTTCCTGCCTAAGAAGGGAGTTGGAGCAGAAGACCTCCAAGGTCCCATCCAACTCTGTTATTCTATTCTATTCTATTTTCCTATCAGAATTGTAGAAGAATGTAGTTAATTCTCATCCCCCTCAATCCATCATTCAAGATATTTGGATAGATTCCAAAAAAAAAAAAAGGAGATAGAGCCCCCCCCCCAAAACCCCATAACATAAAACCCATTAATACATAAAATCAAGTAAAATATAGTACCAATTCCGTCAGCTTTCTTCTCCATCTTCTACAGAAGGGTTCCTGGCTTAGAAATCATAATACAAATCACTCAGGAGCTTCAGAACCAACTGGCCCAGATAAACCAGATGATAAATCCTTAGGTTGAATCTACTCTGGAATAAATCAGATCCCGTTTTAATGCTGCAACAGTTCAAAAATTGGCTTCCTCAGAATTGGCTTTTATGAGATGGTTAGTTTATATTTAGTTTATGCTTATATTTATACACTCCCCAGTGTATGTTTTTCATGGGTTAAATCAGTCTATCTCAACTATGGCAACTTTAAGATGTCTGGGCTTGTGAGAGCTGGGAGTGCAGGCAGCTTAAAGTTGAGAGGTTGAGAAGGTTAAGAAATATTGGGTTACCTGTGATCCAATATTTTCTATATATTTTTGAAGCATTAGAAACAGATGTTGAAATAGGTCCTTGCATAAGTAACATGTCTCAAAACCACTCAAGATTGCAATGGGGCCAGATAATACCTTTCAAGTTAAACAGTTACTGAAGAATGCCTAGCAATAAACCTCAAAAGGTGGAAAAGTAAACTCATCTTTAAGAACAGTTAATTGCCCTTTACAAAGCAACAACCTTGCAAGATATCCTCGCTGACGAAATTTGTTCAAAAACCTTGTAAATTCCATTCAACCAATATGATAGGATAATCCAGTTTGCTTAATATCCAAGTAAATTCATGTCCAATAGTCATTCCAAATTCACGTATTAATAAATAGGAATATTGATTGCTGAACCAGCTATAAAACATAATTGGTGTATAATAAAAAACTTATGCTCTTTCCCTTCCTACTCTATGGGATCTGTTCTGAATTTCTAATCGTTCAGGCAATGGGTTCTGAATTAAACAGAGAATTGCCCCAAGGAGGGGATACACCATAAATAATCACCCATGATGTAGGAGTTGGATAATTCAGATCAATCCAAAACATAAAAATTCTTAAGAGAAGCCCAAATAATTTTAAGCCCCCCACCCCACCCAGGGAACCATATCAAAAACTTTGGAAACTTTCAGCATCCACAGAAATCAGGGGAAATCTTGTATATTTTCAGTTAACGCAAGAACATCTATTTTTGTTCAAAGTTTGTTTGTTTGTATAAGCCTAGCCCAAGTAGGATCCATTATTCTTGGAAGAGGCCCTTGGAATTATTGGCTACAGTTCAGGTGCCATGTTCATTCTTGGTTCGCTCAACCCAGTTTTTATTGACTAAATTATAATTAGTTGGGATCTCACAACATACTGCATCAAAGTTGGTTTTCCATTCAGTATGAACTTATCCTTTGAGAAAATTATGCGTAGGAAGAAACGACAAGCCTGCCTTCCTGCCTTCCTTCCTTCCTTCCTTCTTTCCTTCCTTCCTCCCTCTCGCCAGCCAGCCAGCCAGCCATTAATCCCAATGTTTTATAGATATATTGGACTACAATTCCCATCATTAGCTGTCTTTCACTTTTCTTTCCTTCCTCCCTCCCTTCCTCCCTCCTTCCCTCCTTTCTTTCTTCCTTCCTCCCTCCCTCCCTTATCCCCAATGTCTTCTAAGTGTATTGGACTATGATTCCCATCATTAGCTGTCCTTCACTTTTCCTTCCTTCCTTCCTTCCTTCCTTCCTTCCTTCCTTCCTTCCTCCGTCCCTCCCTCCATCCCCAATGGCTTCTAGGCATATTGGACTATAATTCTTCCTCCCTCCCTCCCTCCCTCATCCCCAATGTCTTCTAGGCATATTGAACTATAATTCCTTCCTTCCTTCCTTCCTTCCTTCCTTCCTTCCTTCCTTCCTTCCTTCCTTCCCTCCCTCCCTCCCTCCCTCCCCCCCCCATGGCTTCTAGCCATATTGGACTATGATTCCCATTGTTTTCCCAATGCTGGAGAACCCTCCACTGTCCAGCAAGCCAGTGCCACCCTTCCCCCCGCCCCAGTGCATTCCAAAAGGGAGGGGGGCAAAGAATGGGAGAGAATGGGAGCTCATGAAATTGAAATTCAATTCAAACTGAAATGTGATTAATTCTTCACGGGATGGCTTAGCCTTCTGTCACGCTAAAGGGGACATTTCAGAGGGTCTGGATGCCAAGCCTTCCGAAGGCCAGAGCTCATGGCCCTCTCAGTTGCTCTGGGGTTCTGGGAAGACCCCTTGGCTAAGGAGGTTCCTTTTCTCCAACTGGCGGGTCTGTTGCTGGGTACTCAGCAGGGTGGTCTTTTCTGCTCCAGGGCCTCCCTCCAGCCGCCGCCCCCCCCCGCCCCGTCCTGCTATTCCCACCCAACAGTGGCCGTTCACCCTGTGCCCCTTTCCACTCTCATTCCCTCAATTGTCTGGCCTGAATGTGCTTTTCAGTGCCGCTTCCCATTTCTTTTGTGTTCAGCCTTTGGGGCACCTCAGCTCCCTCCTCGTCTCTTGCCTTCCCCCCTCTGGCTCAGCAGCTGTCGCCAGCTGTGTGGGTCATTCCTGAAGCTGGGGATGGAGTTGCTGCAACACCTGCTCCACTACCCTCCCTCTCTCCTCTCTTATTCCTTTCTTCCTTTTTCTTCCTTCGCTCCCTCCTTCTTTCTCATTCATTCATTCATTCATTCATTCATTTATTGGTTCGATTTATATGGCGCCCTTCTCTGGAGACTCAGGGCGGCTTACAATGCATTAAGCAATAGCTTTCATACTTTTGTATATTCCTGCTTAGTAGGGCTTTCCCACCCCCTCAGCGGTGTTCTTTTTTATACAAAGTCAGTTTATTGCCCCCACAATCCAGGTCCTCATTTTACCTACCTTGGAAGGATGGAAGGCTGAGTCAACCTTGAGCCTGGTGAGATTTGAACTTGCAGTAATTGCAGGCAGCTGGCAACTAAGTGCTACCTTAACAGCACTTAGTCCCCTGCACCACCAGGCTCTTTTTTTCCTTCTTTTCCTCCTTCCTTCCTTCCCTCTTTTTCTTTCCTCCCTCTTTTTCTTCCTCCCTCCCTCCCTCTTTCTTTCTCTTTTGTTTGTTTTTTCCTCCTTCCTTTCTTTCCTCCCTCTTTCTTTCTATTTTCTTTCTTTTCTCCTCCCCTCCATCTTTCTTTCTATTTTTCTTTTCTTCTTTCTCCTTCCATACCTCCCTCCCTCTTTCTTTCTCTTTTCTTCCTTCTTCCTTCCTTCCCTCTTTCTTTTTTCTTTCTTCCCTCTTCTTTCTCCCTCCCTTGCTTCCTTTACTCCCTATTTCTTTCTCCTTTTTCTCCTCCCTTCCCTCCCTCCCTCCCTCTCTCCCTCTTTCTTTCTTTTTTCTTTTCTTTCTCTTTTTCCTCCTTCTATCACTCCCTCCCTCTTTCTCTTTTCTTCCTTCCTCCTTTTTTCTTTCCTCCCTCTTCTTTCCCCTTCCTTCCTTCCCTCCCTCTCTCCCTCCCTCTAGACTCTTTCAGGGTCCTCAAAATCAGCACATGCATCTATTTTAATTTTTAATCAAATAAACATGGATCAATAGAATCCTTATAAATGAAAGCATTTCGGGAGATTCTCTATACTGTTGAAAATGGAAAGAATCCTGAAAGGAAGGGGAAAAAATAGTTTAAGAAACAGTGCTGTAAATTAAAGGTGTGGGATCCTTGGTGCTCTCTGATCCTCATTGTTTTCTTGGAGATGTTTCATTACCCAAATAGGTAATATCATCAGTGCTAAAGCTGGTTGAGATGCCTTTTACAGCTCTTTTACATCCAGCTGGTCCTCCAAAAAATGCAAAAGCATCACATTTTACGATAAGCTAACATGCTCCGGGAGTGACTCTGTGGGCTTCCAGGGCAGGAGGCATTCCGTCTATGGCAGGGGTCTCCAAAGTTGGCCACTTTAAGACTTGTGGACTTCAACTCCCAGAATTCCCCAGCCAGCCGGCTGGGGAATTCTGGGAGTTGAAGTCCACAAGTCTTAAAAGTGGCCAACTTTGGAGACCTCTGGTCTATGGCCCCTCTAAACCTCACTGTGTCTCCTTCTCTCGTTGAACCTCCGTGAGTAGCTGCCAAGCGGGCAGTGTGGTTGGAGAAGGAAGAGAAGGCCCGCATGTTGAGGGAAAAACAGCTGGAAGAGAGGCGGAGGCGGCTCGAAGAGCAGCGAGTGCGAGCTGAGAAGCGCCGAGCCGCCCTGGAAGAACGCCAGCGCCAAAAGATGGAGAGGAACAAGGTCAGTTGGAGATGTCCTGGGGGAGTCAAAGAGGAATTAAACACGTTTCAACTTTAACAATCACATTTCCGCTCATCACAGCATTTCAGTATTGATATTGCTTACATTAACGTAATTTCTAATTACATGGGTTACTATTCCTATGTAATTATAGTCATCTATTTTTAAATTATACTAATAATTATAAGTATAGACAATGTTGTCTCATTTTACTATACATATATGACATATTCCTTACATAGCAGCTGTCCCTCTTTCTATTGTCATCTTAAACTTTGCCCCAACCCCTTAGTCTTATTTTCAATACCCAAATGCCATAATAAATTCATTTTTTCTTCTTTCAGCAGAAAGTCCGTATACAGATAGCCCTTGACTTACAATTTTTCATTTAGGGACTTTTTGAAGATACAGCAGAGCTGAAAAAAGTGACTTAAAACTGGTCATCACACTTACAGCTCTTGCAAGCGTCCCTTTGATCACTTGATCAAAATACTTGGCAACCGATATGTATTTATCTGTGGGTGTGGCTTGCTGGGTGTGGTGTGGCTTGGTGGGCGTGGTAGGAGAAGGATACTGCAAAATCTCCATTCCCTCCCCACTCCTGGGTGAAGGATATTGTAAAATCACCATTCCCTCCCCACTCCTGGGGAAAGATATTGCAAAATCTCCATTCCCTCCCCATTTCTGGGGGAAGGACATTGCAAAATCCCCATCCCCTCCCCACTCCTGGGGGAAGGATATTGCAAAATCCCCATTCCCTCCCCACTCCTGGGGAAAAAATATTGCAAAATCTCCATTCCCTCCCCATTTCTGGGGGAAGGATATTGCAAAATCCCCATTCCCTCCTCCCCGGCATTTGCCGGTTTTTGCAGAGACGGCATTTGCCGGTTTTTCGAACTACTCAAAATTTCCGCTACGGGTTCTCCAGAACCTGTCAGAACCTGCTGGATTTCACCCCTGATCTTGAGATCATGTGATTACCCTTCCAAGCCGGTTTCCAATAAGCAAAATCAATGGGGAAGCTGCAATCATTTAAGAAATACAGCAAAAAAAGGTAAATTCGGGCAAGGCTCACTTTAAAGCATCTTGTTTAGAGACCAAAATTCAATGGTAGTCCCAATGTTGGCTGTAAGTCAAGGACAACCTGTAAGGATTTCCAGTTTGGTTTAAAAAAAACAGTCTTTTTATCATTCCCCCCCCCCCCCCGCCCCTCTAACCCAGTATTTCTCAACCTCGGAAGCTTGAAGATGGGTGGGCTTCAACTCCCAGAATCCCCCAGCCAGCAGCGCTGGCTGGGGGATTCTGGGAGTTGAAGTCCACCCATCTTCAAGCTACCGAGGTTGAGAATCACTGCTCTAACCAAACTGCTCAGCTTCATTGTGTATGCAAGCACCCCTTGCATAAGTTTCCTGGTTGGCAAACAAAAACACAGAATGAAACCTCCCCTTTTCCCCCTTTTGTGATCAGGAGCTCTACGAAGCTGCCATCCAGCGTTCCGTGAAGAAAACCTGGGCTGAAATCCGGCAGCAGCGATGGTCGTGGGCTGGGGCGCTGCACCAGGGCTCCCCTGTGCACAAGGAGGGTGAGTGGAGGCCCTGCTTAGCTTGGGGACCTATTCCTTTCGGGGAACAGCAAGCACACCGGGCCTGGTGCGGAGGGGAGGTTTAATGCCTTTTGCACGGCTGGGCACTTTTGCACGCGCATGTCCTTGGGACGAGGAGCGGCTTCTGCACCTTAGTTTATAGTTTGAAATTATAAGGCAATTCCTTCCTCCCTTTCCTTCCTTCCTCCGTCCCTTTCCCACTCTTCCTATCTTCTTTCTTTCTTTCTTTCTTTCTTTCTTTCTTTCTTTCTTTCTTTCTTTCTTTCTCTCTTTCTTTCTCTCTTCCTTCTTTTCTTCCTCCCTCCCTCCCACTCTCTCTCTCTTTTTGTTTCTTTCCCTCTTCCTCCCTCCCTCCCACCCACCCTCCCTCCCCTTTTCTTTTTCTTTCTTTCTTTCCCTCTTCCTTCCTTCCTTCGTCCCTTTCTTTCCCTCTTCCTTCCTCCCTCCCTCCCTCTCTTTCTTTCTCTTTCTTCCTCCCTCCCTCCCTCTCTCTCTCTCCCTTTCTTTCTTTCTTTTTTCTTTCTTTCCCTCTTCCTTCCTTCTTCCTTCCCTCTTTCTTTCTTTCCCTCTTCCTTCCTTCCTTCCCTCCTTCGTCCCTTTCTTTCTCCCTCCCTCCCTCCCTCTTTCTTTCTTTCCCTCTTCTTTCCTTCCTCCCTCCCTCCCTCCCTCCCTCCCTCTCTTTCTTTCTTTCTTTCTTTCTTTTTTCTTTCTTTCTTTCTTTCTTTCCTGTGCATACAGGACAGGACTGCATTTCTTTGCAGCTTCACTGGGGGCCTGTTGTCCATTTTCAGTGGACTTTTCACTGCTTGGTACCTTTAAGTTCCCCCACTGCTTCTTCTCTTCTATGCCATGTGCTGCTCAGAGCCTTACTCATCTTCCTCCTCATTGGCTGGCAGTTTCCACCATGCAGCCACATTGGGACCGAGGCAGAAAGGAGCTGAGCCATAGATACAGCTTGCCTGAGACTGCACTGCTGAGCAGAGCATATTCTGTCCTTGGCAACTTTCCCATCCCCAAGAGACTTTGGGCAGGACTGGACTGGAGGGTGGGAAACTGAAGGATGAGAATGGGAGGTGCCACACTTCACACTCTGGGCACCTACGAATGCTGCAAGGCATGATGATACCAAGTGGACATAGCCACGTGTGTGTGAGTAGGGCCAGGGTTTCCTGTTTTGGTGGGGTTAGGAGATGTTTTGAGGAGTGATCCTGAGGACTAGCATCATCTCAGCAATAAGACGTGTGGACTTCAACTCCCAGAATTCCCCAAGGCAGCACGCTGCCCTAGCAGTGGAGTGGGTTATACGATCACAAGCTCCCATGATTGGAGAGAGAAATGTGTAATGCAGAATGCAGGATGACAAAGTAGAAACTTTCTGGAAGAGCTTCAAAAAAACAACAAAAAACAAGTAGTCCTTGACTCATGACCAATCCGGAAAAAGGGGATTTAAAACCCTGATCCAAAGTTCTGACAGTCACCCACCCAACCATCCATTCCATAGTCATGGGTCCAAGCCCTTTAATTGCTTGGTCACATGGCTGCATTTACAGCCATTTGTAGCATCCCTTGATTTTCCCATTTTATGACAGGTTTTCCTGAAAACCAGCACTTCCAGTTTTCAGCAAAACAATGTCTATAGTGAATCATTGGTTCACTGAACGACAGCGACGGCCACAAAACAAGTCTTATTTTATAGGCAAGCTTCATTACAATCATATCTCAAGGACTGCCTTTAAAAGAACAGGCATAACTGATTCAGTAGCAACTTCCTGGTTGCCTGTGGCGATTAATTATTCTCCATAAGCAACCAGGCTATTATGATTTACCATTCTGCTGTACTCTTCTTTAACTATCTGAACTGGTTGGATATTGCTGCTGATCAGGATAAAAACAAGCATTTCAGATGTTCACAACACTTCATGTATACAGTACTTTCAAAATCTTTATGAGGAAGATCTGTTGGCCAATGTACGGATACTTGGAAGCTACATCTTGTTGGGACGTGAATGGTGAACTTGGTGGATTTTTGATCTCATCTTCGTTTAGGTTGTTAAGCAAAGCAGTTGTTAAGTGAAATACCATAGTTTTGTAATCTTAAACTTCTTACAAAGTTGTTTTTTCTGCTTTACAGACCTGCCAAAAGTCATAAATACAAAGATTAGCCACTAAGTTATTTTTTCATCATGTTGTAACTGCAAATTGTTGTTAAACAAGGCAGCTGCAAAATGAGGACTACTTGTAGGGCTCTTTCGGAGACACTTTTCAGAGCGGTTCATTAATAAATCAATAACGTTGAACAATATTTTGTCTTTGCTGAATTCTCCAAAATAGTTCAGGTCATTGCATGAAATTGCTCTCCTTAACTAGTCTGGCCTCACCAAATAAGTTAAATACTATTCAGTGGCTGGATTTTATTTATTGCAAAATAGAAATAGGATATATAACATTCAAATGATTATCTGCAATTAGTCTGTTTTTTTGGCAGAGACAAATCCTGTGAGTCTATTATTACAAATCTTCCATCAATATTGGCAGCTCTGACTCTAAATTAGTTTTGGGTTTAGGAATTTTGTTTTGGGTTTAGACAAAACTGGGCATGTTGTTCCATGTGGTTTTTGGCAACAAGAATTTGACAGCAGCCCTTATTTTTCAGCCTAGAATATATATAGAGACCATGCAGAATGTTACCAGTGACCCAATATGCAGAAAAATTGTCCAAATCATTATTTTATGTTTACATTGCCATATGAAACAAAGAAAAGCAAGTTCCAGAGGCATACTTTGGTTGGGTTTGTTCACAAAACATACTTAACCAGGTGATGGAGTCATTTTATTCTCTGAATCAGAAACTAATTCCCCAAAGCTGGATTCAAAGAACACATAAAGTCACAAAAAAGCCCTAAGAAATTTAAAACTAACTAGGCTTCTCATGTTGTGCAAATGACTGATCTAGTTAAGTCTATAACCATCAATTTAGGCCTGTTAGAGAAGCACAACCACTTTTTACTATGGAAATTATAAGAGTGCTTTTTTAAAAAATCATCCACTTGGTCAATTTTTCAAAACGTTGGCTTGCAGATAGCACAGAGGATAAACTAACCACCTCGCTTATTTGTTGTGGCCCCGGAATAAAAAGCCAGGGTTTGTTTCAAATTCTGATTGTGTCCTATAAATGAACACTCAAAATGCTTTCACTTTTGTCTTTTCGAAACTCACCACGCCCTAACGTTGGTCTGAAAAAGCTGCTTTGCTGTCAATCCAAGCTGTTTGTGGTTCAGTTTCTGTCTCTAAAAAGGGACCTGTTTGCTGGATGGTTGAGTCTACGTCTTGCTCATCGTTTGGCCATGGCAGTGTAAACATGCTGTTAAGTGTGCCCAGGAACCTGATATTTAACATCTTCTGTGAAGGCTGTCATTTGTTGCATGCTTTCTGTGAGACTCAGCCTCTCTCAGCTGGATGGGACCTGAGTCAAAGTTAGCTTGTAACAAGAAGGAGCTGTAAATAACGTCTTCACCTCCTGCTGTTGTTTGGCTGCAGAAAGGAAAGGAAAGGGGGAAGACCCCCCCCCTCCAAATCAGACCTTCTGCCATTGGGCCTCTGGGAAGGGCATAGCCCTGCCAAGAGCCACTGTGCCATCACATGTGCTAATTTGCTTTCTGCCAAGCTCACTTAGGCCTCTGATGTGTACTGGAGTAGAAAAACAGAAGGCTGCGAATCAGCACATTAAAAGGTGCTGGTATGGTTTCCTGTTCCTGCAGGCAGCCCGAATCGAGGCACCCTAATGGCTTTCCCAGGGGTCTCCTTTGCAACTCATTGCATTCACTGCATGATCCCTGCTGCTGCATGCTCGCACGTCCACCAGATCCCCACCCCACACGGCTGCCCTTAACACCTGTGTGTCTTTTCCCTCTGTAGGTGCAAGCAGGTGCTCTCTCTCTGCTGTAAATCTCCCCAAACATGTGGACTCTATAATCAACAAGCGCCTCTCCAAATCTTCTGCCACTCTCTGGAACTCACCCAGTAGAAGTAAGACTCCCCTGGGGGACACGCAGCTGTGTCACGGCGAAGGGATGGGAAGAAGGGGCCCCCAATTTTAAACCCATCCTATCAATAGTCCTGGAACTAGGTGATAGGGGTAAACTGATTAGAGAAGAAAGAAAAGAAAGAAAGAAAGAGAAAGAAGAGAAAGAGAGAGAGAGAGAAAGGGAGAAAGAGAGAGAAAGAGAGAGAGAGAGAGAAAGAAAGAGAAGGAAAGAAAGAGGAAGGAAAGAAGGAGAGAGAGAAAAAGAGAGAAAGAAGAAAAAAAAGAAAGAGAGACTTTCTAATATATGTGTCAGACCATCGCAGCCCGCAGGCAGATGTGTCACACGTTGGCCACGCCCACCCCCAGTTTAGCGAAGAGGGATAAAAGTTGCGATACATCACATGACAATGCATGTTTGACATTCCTGTGTTAGACCAATGGTTTTGAATCTCAGCGTCATGAAGATGTGTGGACTTCAACTCCTAGAATTCCCTAGCCAGTTATAGTGCCTGGAGAATTCTGGGAATTGAAGTCATCACCTCAAGTTGCTGAGATTGAGAGACACTGTTTTAGATAAGCATGTAAGCGCAGGATGGCGTGTCCAGCATTTTTAAAAACATTCCAGGTCCTAGATCTTAACGGTTACCAAAAGAAGCATGAACCTAGCCAATAAGAGCAATGTTTCTCAACCTTAGCCATTTTAACACGTGTGGATTTCAACTCCCAGAGTTGCTGGCAGGGAGATTTGGGGAGTTTGTTTGTTTGTTTGTTTGTTTATTTATTTATTTAAATTTATATACCGCCCTACTCCTGAAGGACTCAGGGCGGTGAACAGTCAGATGAAGTGCATATAATATTATGTTAAAAACATTTAGAATATAATAAATATTTTGGCCTAATAATTTAAAACACCCAATTTAGGATAGATTTGAAAAAGGAAAGATTAGGTCAGGCCCGCCTGTTTAAATAAGAATGTTTTAAG
Organism: Masticophis lateralis; assembly: GCA_030761175.1. Classification (NCBI taxonomy): domain Eukaryota; kingdom Metazoa; phylum Chordata; class Lepidosauria; order Squamata; family Colubridae; genus Masticophis; species Masticophis lateralis. Next base: position 8,807,198 of record JAUDYJ010000009.1, on the reverse strand, counting down.
GGCAGAGCGGAAAATGCGCAGATCCAGGATCCTCCGTAATTCTGGTGGGAGCTCGTTCCAGATGGTAGGTGCCCCCACAGAGAAGGCTCTCCCCCTGGGGGCCACCAGCCGACATTGTTTGACCGATGGCATCCCGAGAAGCCCTTCTCTATGGCAGCATACTGGTCGGTGAGAAGTTACTGGTGGCAGAAGGCGGCCTCGTAAATACCCTGGTCCTATGCCATCGAGCGCTCTAAAGGTGGTAACCAGAATCTTGAAGTGCACCCGGAAGACCACTGGGAGCCAGTGCAGCTCGGGCAAGAGGAGAGCCACATGGGAGTGCCATGTCACTCCCATAACCGCTCGTGCGGCCGCATTCTGGACCAGTTGGAGCCTCCGGGTGCTCCCCAAGGGGAGCCCCATGTAGAGAGCATTGCAGTAGTCCAGGCGGGAAGTAACAAGAGCATGAGTGACCGTTGAAGTTGAGTTGAAGTCTACACATCTTAAAAGTTGCCAAGGTTGAGAAAGCCTACAAAAGAGGATGAAATTTTAGCAGACGGAAGACGGGGCTCAGTAGAAATTAAGAAATTGGGAGGGGGGGCAGAACATCCTTGCACCTCCCAATGGCCAAATGATCAAGTACATGCAGCTTTTCAGTAACGCAATTAACGTAGACTTTGAGATTTAAATGTTAGCTGAATAACCCATAGGAGTTGCAGCAAATTAATGTAGGGAATTGCATGTCCCCCCCCCCCCCCCCAAAAATCTGGTTATTTTTTTCTCCTAGATTTTTAAGTAATCTGTAACTATGTGAAAGTAGACACCTTAGAAGAAACAATTCCTTCCTTTTTCCTCAACTTAGGGGATCACCCTTCTCATCTGTAGTGTTTACATTATCTAAAGGGGAAAACTGCTTCTCAAGATGAATTGAGAATTATTGTCTTGTTCATTTGAACTACTTTTTCACCGAACAGCATTGCTGTCTGATCTCAGGAGCAGTTAAAGGCCTCAAATAATTTGTGATTCAGCTCAAGCATTAAACTATCTTGATTCCTCTGGCCATAGTTTGGGGAAGAAAGCATGATAGGCTGGGCTTATGCATCACAATAAGCCAGATATTGTGGTTTCTCAGTCAGTTCACACTAGCTGTTGAGTCCCAGCAGAACTCAGATATGATGGTGTATTTAGGACACTGTTTCTCAACCTTGGTAGCTTGAAGATGGGTGGACTTCAATTCCCAGAATCCTCCAGCCAGCAGCGCTGGCTGGGGGATTCTGGGAGTTGAAGTCCACCCATCTTCAAGCTACCAAGGTTGAGAAACATTGATTTAGGAAGTCATAATTGAATAAGGATTGACCAAACAGAAAGCGTGAGCCCAGCCAGGCCACACTGGAGACCAAAGGTGGCTGCTCAGTTGTTCAAATCTCTGTGCAAATCTGCACGCAGAGTACTAAAGCACAAGGATTTGGCATGCAAACTGAATCTCAGGGAGCCATTTAAAGGCATGTCCTCTCCAGAACGTTTTTATAGGAGATACGTGTAATTCTTGATTTATGGCCACAGTTGGGGCCATTCCAGGAGTGAAATCCAGCAGGTTCTGACAGGTTCTGGAGAACCGGTAGTGGAAATTTTGAGTAGTTCAGAGAACCGGCAAATACCACCTCTGGCTGGCCCCAGAGTAGGGTGGAAGCAGGGATTTTGCAGTATCCTTCCCCCTAGAGAGGGGTGGGAATGGAGATTTTGCAGTATCCTTCCCCTGCTACGCCCATCAAGCCACGCCCACAGAACCGGTAGGGAAATTTCACCCCTGGGCCATTCCTAAGCAAAATAGTTGTTAAATGCGTTGTGCCTGAGTTATTAAGTGATTCATGCAGTCACTAAATTAATCCAGCTCCCCCACCCCACCCATTGACTTTGCTTGTCGAAGCTGCTGGGAAGGTCACAAATGGCAATCATGTGACCCACTATAAATACCTACCAGTTGCCAAACTGGGAGCCTGAGTGGCGTAGGAGGCTAATGCCTCCTACTAAGGCAGCATTTAACATCCAGCTGCCTGCAATTACTGCGAGTTCAATTCTCACCAGGCCCAAGGTCGACTCAGCCTTCAATCCTTTCTGAGGTGGGTAAACTGAGGACCCAGTTTGTGGAGGCAATAAGCTGACTTTGTATAAAATATACAAAAGTATGAAGGTTATTGGTTAACACATTGGAAGCCACCCTGAGTCTCAGGAGAAGGGCAGCATATAAATCAAATTTTAAAAAATAAATTAAAAATAATAATAATTTTAAAAAATGCCCAAGTGTTGATCACGTGACTTAGGATGCTACGAGAGTTGTACGTGCAAGCACCTCTTGCAAGTTGCTTTTTCGTTTTTAATATTCTTGTAATGTTGAATCAGAGGTGGGCCTCAGCAGGTTCTGACCAGTTCTGGTAGTGGAAATTTTGAGTAGAACCAGTAGATACCACCTCTGACTGGCCCCGCCCCCATCTATTCTCTGCCTCCCGAGTCCCAGCTGATAGGGAGGAAATGGGGATTTTGCAGTAACTTTCCCCTGGAGCGGGGTGGTAATGGAGATTTTACAGTATTCTTCTCCTGGAGCAGGGAGGGAATGGAGATTTTGCAGTATCCTTCCCCTGGAGCAGGGAGGGAATGGAGATTTTGCAGTATCCTTCCCCTGCCACGCCCACCAAGCCATGCCATGCCCACCAAGCCACACCCAGAAAACCAGCAGTAAACATTTTTAAAACCCACCATTGCGTTGAATGGTTGTTCAACGGTTATAAATCGAGGACTATCTGTACTAGACAAGAACTAATCTCAGTTTCATCTTTAACCTGTAGTAGGAATTAGGATTAACCCTGGATTCGCGACTCTGTAATATTAACACTGTTATGTCCTCACTGTTGACAAGCATAATGCATTTGTCATCCTACCAAGGCCTCCACATATAGGTAGTCCTTGACTTACAACCATTCGTTTAGTGACCATTCGAAGTTACAACAGCACTAGAAAAAGTGACTTATGACTGTTCTTCACACTTAAGACGGTTGCAGCACATGATCAAAATTCAGATGCTTCGCAACTGATTCATATTTACTACTGTTGCCATGTCCCAGGGTCATGTGATCACATTTTTTAACCTTCTGACAAGCAAAGTCAGTGGGGAAGGCAAATTCACTTAACAACCATGCTAATGCACTTAGTAACTGCAGTGATTCACTGCAGCAAGGAAGGTCGCAAAATGGGGCAAAATTCACTTAACAACTGTCCTATTTAGCAATGGAAATTTTGGGATCAATTGGGGTCATAAATCGAAGATTATCTGTATATGCTGCCTGCCCCATTTTTTCATCAGACAATGCTGAGAGCTTAGTGCAAAATTATCAATGATTTAAGGCTGGATTTTCTTAGACCACTTCTGTTTTTATTTCGCCGCCATTTGAGTAGCTCAGATCTTTCTCTTAAAGGGAGTTCATTTGTTGTGCTTTCTTCTTCTTATTCTTTTGGTTTCTCAATCATCAGTCCCAGGTCAGAATGGGATAACTTGCTACAGCCAACTTCCTGCAACCAACTCACCATGGCCAACTCGTCACGGCTATTGTTGTTGTTGTTGTTGTTGTTATTATTTTATTTCTATACTGCCCTTCTCCCGAAGGACTCAGGGCGGTGTACAGCCAATTAAAAACACAAATATACAAACATCATAATTTAAAAATTATTAAAATTACTAAATAATTTCGGCCAGAATTAAAACCCAAAGATTAAAACTCCAAATTTAAAAATCATTTACATAGACAGCCCCACCTGTTGGAACAGTAGGGTCTTGAGGGCGCAGCGAAAAACACAGAGGTCAGAGATCTTGCGTATTTCCGGGGGCAGTTCGTTCCAAAAGGCAGGAGCCCCTTGGAATTCAATGTAATTGAATGTAATTACATTGTATTTATTCAAAATAATTTTTGAATAAAAATTATTCAAAATAATTACAATGTAATTATTCAAAATAATTTTTAAAGTATTTTAATTTTTGTCATTCGCGTTCCATTTTGTCCCTCCTTTTGCATTCTTTCTTTAATGATTCTATCCCACCATTTCTTTGACATTAGTGTAACTCTTATGCCACAGATAATTATTCCATGACAAGTTAGCCATGGTGAGTTGTCCTTTGGCGAGTTGTCATAGACCTGTCCAGTGGTGAAATCCTTTGCAGCTTGTCACCAGTTCGCTACCTATGCAGTGTGTGCCAAATGGACACTGTATGTGTGCATGTGCAGTGCGTGCCAAATGCCCGCTGTGTGCACATGTGCAGTGCGTGTGCCAAATGCCCGCTGTGTGCACATGTGCAGTGCGCGTCAAATGCCCGCTGTGTGCACATGTGCAGTGCGCGCCAAATGCCCGCTGTGTGCACATGTGCAGGGCACGCCAAAGACACACTGCGTGTACATGCACAGTGGGTACCAAATGCACGCTGCATTTGGGGTGAGCTCCCGTTACTTGTCCCAGCTTCTGCCAACCTAGCAATTCGAAAGCACGTAAAAATAATGCAAGTAGAAAAATAGGGACCACCTTTCGTGGGAAGGGAACAGCGTTCTGTGTGCCTTTGGTGTTTACTCATGCCGGCCACATGACCACGGAAACGTCTTCAGACAGTGCTGGCTCTTCGGCTTTGAAATGGAGATGAGCACCGCTCCCTAGAGTCGGGAACCACTGGCACATATGTGCAAGGGGAATCTTTTACTTTTACCTATCCGTTGAAGTCTGTACCTGTCCTGTTTGGTTGCTATGTCAAACCAGACAGTTACAGAAATACAAATGAGACTCATTAATTCCCCAGAAAGCTAAAATGGTTGATATCCTTACTAGTTTTGGGCACAGCAGCCTCATCATTTCAATCTCTTTGGCCGTACTGCAGTTCTGCTATCCAGCATCTTCAGCTGTTTGGGGGGGCAGGGCAGGGAAGGAAATCACTTTTGCATTGAGGGAGGGTGTTTGGGATGCTTAAAATGCTTTACATCAGAATTCCCAACAATCCTTTTCAACAAGCAGATATTATTTTTCCCTCACTTCGCCCATTGGGTCACATTGGGGCGCAGCTGACAGAAATATGAATTCCTGCTCAGTACCTCAACCATTATTAATTTATTTTTTTCCTTGTTTATTTATACGGCACTTAAGCACTTATATACTTCTTCACGGTATTTTAGTTTTCTCTAGGCAGTTTACAATTTCAGCATATTGCCCCGAACAATCTGACTCCTCATTTTACTGATCTTGGAAGGATAGAAGGCTGAGTCAACCTTGAGCCGGTCAGGATCGAACTCTTGGCAGCGAGCAGAGTTAATCTGCAGTACTGCATTCTAACTTCTGCCCCACCATGGCTCATATCCTGCCTTTATTTTTTTTTTAACTACAGTGGTGGCCAAAATTGTGGATATTTTTGGGGGGGAATGTTTTTTTTTGAGGTTTGATGGCTAATAACACCACTTTTCTTTTCTTTTCTTTTTTTTGGAGTTTCAAGATATATTCCATTGCTGGAATGGCCTGGGAATAGCCCAGACCTTAACCCAATTAAAAATCTATGGAACTGACTAAAGAAACTTGTTAGTCAGAAACAGCCCAGCAATAAAACCCAGAAGCAATCATTCAAATAGAAGCAATAGAAGCAATCATTCAAATTATATTGAATGATTGTTTCGCATTATAACAGCTGCTGAACTAAAAGACTTGGTTCACTCCATGGGAAGATGTTGTAAGCCCGTAATTCATGTTAAAGGTTACCTAACTACCGTATTTTCTGGCGTATAAGATAACTGGGCGTATAAGACGACCCTCCTCACAGCCATTTAAGGCTCGTCAGAGCCTTATGGGCTGGTCTGCCTGGTTACAGGAGAATGAGACCCGGCGTATAAGATGACCCCCGACTTTTGAGAAGATTTTTGTGTGTTAGAAAGTAGTCTTATACGCAGGAAAATACAGTAAGTATTAACTGATATGATAATTTTCGTATCTCTCATTTTTTCTATGTGTTTACTTTTCTTCTTTATACTGTAACTCCTATTTTAATAGCAGATCCTTCATAAAAGTTATTGCATTACATTCTTGATTAAATTATTTATTTATTTTATTTATTTTATTAAATTTCTATACCACCCTTCTCCCGAAGGACTCAGGGCGGTGCACAGCCACAATAAAATAACATTGCATACACAATTTAAAAACAGTTTAAAACAAATTAAACACTTTGGCCCCACAATTTTAAAAACCCAAAAATTTTTAAAAAATTAAATTTAAATTTTTAAAAAAAAAAAATTAAATGGAAATTTATTTTTCCATTGTTATATAATTTTATGGTACTACTCCAAAAAATAAAAAGGGGTGTTATTAGCTAGTTTTAGAAAATACACTTTTCCCAGAAGGTTTCCACAATGTTGGCCACTACTGTAACTCAAGGAATAAAACGTATACAATACTTTCTTCTATTTTTCCCACAATAACCACCCTTTGAAGTGAGTTGGTCTGAGAGATAGTGACTGGCCCATACCTTAGGTATGAAGACGTTCATACCTAAGGCGCTACTAGAACTCATAGCCTGCTGACCTTTAGCCTGCTGCCTTAACCAGTAGACCAAACTGGTCTAGTTGGTCTCAAACTATTTGCAATGACCTTTCTCCTCCTAACTGTATGTTTCTGGCGCAGCTCTTTGCAATGAGTCTCAACTGAAACACTAAACGCACTATGAAATTGTAAGATGGAACTTCCCCAAACTATAAACTGTGTGGGATATTAATAAGCCAAGTTTACTTTGACCCCTGAAGTGATGGTGATGTCTAGCCCGGATACTACAAAATAGGAGAGCACCACCTAATGTCCTCCAGATGTTTTGCGTGACAGTTCCCAGATGTTCAACCTGAAAAGCATCTTGACCCTCCTGTAGAGTTATCTCTCCATTGAGGGGAAACTTTACCCACTTGGCCTCTGCAAGCAGCTCCTACACTGCCACGTTCCACAGGCTCCAATTACTCTCTGCCCTAAAGTCTCTTTTGCTGCTAAAGATAGTATTTCTGCCCGCCATTGTTTTGTTTCCTTGTTGCTTAGCGATGATGAAAAAAATATCCCGAGCATCTGAACAAGATTCAGGAAAAGGCCAACGGAAGGGATGGTTAATGCATGTGGAATTAGGTGCGGTCCTGGGGTGAAATTATTCAGACAGCAGTGTGCTCATAGGTATGTATGGATGCCAAGAGAAAGATTTCAACTTGTTCTTTATAAAAAAAAAATATGGCCTTTTTAGGTAAAAAAAACCCGCCACAAATCCGTAATCACACAACCCTGAGATTAGTGGATAGGAAGGTATTTACAAGCAGTGACCAAGCCAAATTAAGCAAGCCTATAAATCTAAAATTATGTTTGTATTTATTTATTTATCAATTTATATACCTACCCATCTCACATCTGTGATTCTGGGTAGCTTTCAATTCCAACAGGAGCAAGTTCAACAAATCCCAAAATCAAACAACCACACAAAAAACCTAAAACGTTGAAATGATACCTGTGTTTCAGTGGTGAGTTCCTCCCGGTTCCGCCGAGCCGGTAGTGGTGACAATATGACATCACCAAACTGGTTTTGTCCCCCTGCCCCCCCACCCCCACATTATTCTTACCTTTTATTTGGCCCTACCCCCAATCCATTGCTTCCTCCTGAGTCCCAGCTGATGGGCTATAAGGAAAAACAGTTTAAACTCTTGCTGGCAGGCTTCAAAGGGCCGCCCTACAGCTGATCAGTGATAAAAGCAGTTTGGTGGTAGATGGGTGCCTGCAAAAATAAATGGGTAGACCAGTGCCTGAAAAAATTAAAGAGCCTGGTGGCGCGGTAGACTAAAGCACTGTAATTAACATTCAGCTGCCTGCAATTACTGCAAGTTCAAATCTCACCAGGCTCGAGGTTGACTCAGCCTTCCATCATTTCTAAGGTAGGTAAAATGAGGACCCAGATTGTGGGGGCAATAAGCTACTTTGTATAAATATACAAAGTATGAAGGCTATTGCTTAACGCATTGTAAGCTGCCCTGAGTCTCCGGAGAAGGGCAGCATATAAATCAATTAAATAAGTAAGTAAGTAAGTAGGTAGGTAGGTAGGTAGGTAGACTGGTGCTTGCAAAAATAAATGGGTAGACCGGTGCCTACAAAAATAAATGGGTAAAGGACTATGTTGTATTTATGCTGTATGTTGATTATGAAATAAAAATTTTAATTTAAAAAAAATGGGTAAACCAGTGCCTGCAAAAATAAATGGGTAGATAGGTACAGCTCTGCAAGCAGTTAAAAGGCCAGTACCTATGCTAAATCCTAAAGAATTGTCACATGACCATCAAGCCACACCCACAAAATAAGCCACGTCCACCGAACCGATAATAAAAATTTTTAGAACCCACCCCTGCCGTGTTTCCCCAAAAATAAGACCCTGTCTTACATTTTTTCTGAACCCTGAAATAAGCACTTGGCCTTATTGCCATGGGCTCAAAAGCCCGATTGGTCTTATTATCAGGGGATGTCTTATTTTGGGGGAAACATGGTAGCTAGTTTGACTCTTTTGTTCAAACCCATTAAAATCTATTAAACATTTTAAAAAACAAAATGCAGGTTGTTCTTGACTTACAACAGTTCGTTTAGTGACCGTTCGAAATTATAACGACAGTGAGAAAAGCGACTTGTGGCCGTTTTTCACACTTACAACCACTGCAGTACTGCCATGGTTATGTGATCAAAAGTCGGATGCTTGGCAACTGTCTCCGCTTTATGACGGTTGCAATTGTCCTGGGGTCATGCGATCACCTTTTGTGACCTCCGGACAAAGTCAGTGAGGAAGCCAGATTCACTTAACAACCTTGCTACTAATTTAACAATAACAGTGATTCACTTAACAGCTGTGGCAAGAAAGGTCATAAAACGAGACAATGCTCCCTGAACATATGTCTGGCTTAGCAAAAGAAATGTTGGACTCCATTGCGGTCATAAGTCGAGGACTACCTGTATGTTAAAATAAGATATACAGGTACACAGAATAAAATATATTAAAATAAAATACACCCCATCTTTCCCTTACTGAAGCTTTCAAGCTCCATAGAGTAGTAACATATGTAATAAAGAACCTTAAAATGCCCTTTATATTCTGTTCTCCAGGGTCACTGAAATCACAAGCTTGTTTCAGAAAAATGCTGGAATTTCTGGTGTCTGTCGAATGAAAAGGTTTCCCACTGTGAGGGTGTGGGGTATTCCTGGTGACGATTAGCCCCATGAGATTTGCTATTTCAATCTCCCATTGTTCGTATTTGTGTCTGTTGCAAGCCACTTCCTCTGGCGGAATCTACAAAGCTAAAGGGTTTTTTTTTCAGGCAAAGGTGGCTTGTAATGTCAGTCAAGTGTCCAGAATTATCCGCCGTACCCAGAATGTCAACATGTAGTTTGCTACGTAACTATTACAAAGTTCCTTTAATCTCCTGGGGTGTGCCAGCTTTAGAGTAGCTTGTTTGGGCAGCCAATGGAATTTTTAAAGAGACTGAGAAACTGGCTACACGTTCAGGGCATAAGGAGGTAAATCAGCTAATCTTGGTTTATTTACCAGTTTAGTGAAATTGAAAACATGACTTAACCGTATTTTTTGGAGTATAAGATGCACCGGACTATAAGACGTACCTACCATTTTGGGTGAGGAAAACAAGAAAAAGAAATCTGCCCTTGCCTCCCAGCAATTTTGCCTCGGTGAAGCAAACAGCCTGTTTTACTTTCATTTTTGTTTTCAGCATAGCTTGATTAGCACAAGGGGGGGAAAATCTGCTCCAACAATTTACCTCCTTGCAGCAAGCAGCTGAGAGTAAAACAGCTGAGAGTCGGGAATCCGATCCAATCAATTTGTGCTGATTAGGCTGTGCTGAAGCTGAAACGAGCTGTTTCTTCTTGCTGCTTGCTGCAAGGAAGTAAACTGCTGGGAGGCAGAGGCCAAAGGGTGGGGGCCAGTGGGTGGGCAGGGCTACATTCGGTTTATAAAACGCACCTAAATTTTCACCCCCTTTTAGAGGGGGGAAAAGGTGCGTCTTATACTCTGAAAAATACGGTAATATATTATGAAGCAAGCAACTCTTGAGATTATGATCCTGCACAATGTTCTTCCAATACTTTGGCTGGGGTCAAGCAATAAATACAAATAAAAGTGTTGATAGGGAGGGGTCAAGATGGTGGCTTCAGTTGTGGCCGCCATCTTGACTTTTTTTTTGACTCTCTGTGCTTCCACAGATGCCTCTGCACAAAAAAGCAGCTTCACGAAACAAGAGGACGGGATTCTCCTGTATTGTCACTGATCTCGTACACACAGAGTGCTGGGAGAAGAATTGGGTTGCCTCTACTCAAAAGCCACTCGTTACCCAATAAAGGCTGAATAGCTTTATGTGAACACAGCCAATGAATTCCAGGATCAACTATGATTCGAGCCTGGTGCTCCCCACCAGTGGTGAAATGTAAAATTTGTTACTACCGGTTCTGTGGGCATGGCTTGGTGAAGGAAGTAATGTGACTGGGTGGGCGACTGCCGAAGAGGTTGTAAAAAAATGCTTTTAAAAGCCTCTGACGATCCCAGCTGAGCCACACGATCATCAGAGGCTATTTTTTAATATTTAAAAGCATTTTTAATGCTTTTTAAGGCAACAAAGCTGGGATCGTCAGAGGCTTTTCAAAACATTTTTTCTACAACCTCTTCAGCCAAAGAAGTTGTTTTAAAAAATGCTTTTAAAAGCCTCTGACGATCCCAGTTGAGCCGTGCGATCATCAGCGGCTTTTTAAAAAAACCTTTAAAAGCATTTTTTCGGCCAAAGAGGTTGTAGAAAAAATGCTTTAAAAAAAAGCCTCTGATGATCATGTGGCTCAGCTGGGAATGGGGGGGGGGGAGGGGGACAGGGATTTTTAACTACCGGTTCTCCGAACCACCTGCCGCCGTCACTACCGGATCAGGCGATCCGGTCCGAACTGGGAGCATTTCACCCCTGCTCCCCACCTAATTTTTTGTCTATAAAACTTGATTGCCTGATATATTTTTCCTCTCTAGGACAGGGGTCTCCAATCTCCGATCCGTGGCTTGGTGCTTGGGCCCCGTTTTGGGACCAGGCTGTGGAAGTGGTGGATGAATGCGCGGCTGTGGACATACGTGCACAAAGCTGCATTGGTGAAAGTGGCATGCATGCTCATGCAAAATCATCCCCCCTCCCCCCTTCACCCTGACTCCCCCAAGCTGGAAAGTTTGGAGCCCACCGCTCTGCGACAATGTTTCTCAACCTCAGCAACTTTAAGACAAGTGGACTTCAACTCCCAGAATCCCTCAGCCAGCCATGGCAGTCACGTGACCAAGGGATGCTACAACCACTATAAATACCTACCAGTTAACGGCCAAGTGTTGATCACGTGACTTAGGATGCTACGAGAGTTGTAGGTGCAAGCGCCTCTTGCAAGTTGCTTTTTCATTTTTAATGCGGTTGTAACGTCGAATGGTTGCTCAACGGTTATAAATCGAGGACTATCTGTACTAGACAAGAAAGACATGCTAACTAATCTCAGTTTCATCTTTAAACTGTAGTAGGAATTAGGATTAACCCTGGATTCCCGACTCTGTAATATTAACACTGTTATGTCTTCACTGTTGACAAGTATAATGCATTTGTCATCCCACCAAGGACTCCGTACAGGTAGTCCTTGTCTTACAACCATTCATTCAGTGACCGTTCGAACTTACAACAGCACTGGAAAAAGTGACTTATGATTGTTCTTCACACTTACGATGGTTGCAGCACATGATCAAAATTCAGATGCTTGGCAACTGACTCATATTTAGGACTGTTGCCATGTCCCAGGGTCATGTGATCGCCTTTTTTTGACCATGCTGGCTGAGGGATTCTGGGAGTTGAAGTCCACCCGTCTTAAAGTTGCTGAGGTTGAGAAGCACTGCTTTAGAAATATGAAGTGGAAGCAAAAGGAAGAAGATGGCAAAGTCCATCTTTGATTGGATTCCATCAATCAAATCATCCCAATCTGGATTTGTAATCCTCTTTCTACCAAAAGCTGCACTCTTATCAGGAATTAAACTGTTGGGAGATGTACGCAGATGAGCCTAGGATTGGGATGAGTGGGGACAACCTTTCTCTCCTTGATACCTTCTTTTCTTTTTTGACATACCCACAAAGGGAGTTGCAAGCAAAACTCTGTAATGCCAAAGATCCAAAACCATTTCTTGCAGAAAGGATTATGGCTTAAACTACTGGAAGATTGTCCATGTGTGGGCTAGGGGCTAGGGCAGGGGTCAGCAGCCTGCAGTTCTGGAGCCGCATGCGGCTCTTTGGACTCTCTACTATGGCTCCCTCTCAGGTGATCCCACCACTGCCTGACCCCGCCCCTCGCCCTCGCCTTCCCAGCTTTTTTTTTTTTTTACTTTTAAAAGCATTTTTTCTACAACCTCTTTGGCCGAAGAGATTGTAGAAAAAAATGCTTTTAAAAGCCTCTGACAATCCCAGCTGAGTTGCCTGATCGTCAGAGGCTTTTCAAAGCATTTTTTCCGGCAACCTTTTTTTAAAATTTATTTTTATTGAATTAAAAATAAACAAAACAAAACATACACACATACAATACACAACATAAACAAACTACATTTAAATCAAGTCTTACAACTTGAAGATTAAAAGGAAAAAGAATTACTTCGGTATTTTATATTTCTTTATATATGCAATTACATCTTTCATTATGAAATGATATCTGAAGTTTGTTTCTTAATTTTTGTTTCCTTGGTTGGTATTCCCTTTCTACTCTACTAATTGTTTTTTATTTCATTTTCTTTTTTTCTAACCAGTCATACCATCGTTGCCAAATTAGATAGTATTCTGTGTCTTCCTTTTCTTGAATTTTTTTGGTGAGCCTGTCCATCTCCGTATATTCCAATTCCTTTTTGTATTATTTTATCTTCCAATGGCATTTCTTCTAATTTCCACATTTGCGCGAATGTGATTCTTGCTGCTGTCAAGATATGGGTTATCAAATATTGTATCTCTTTTTCATAGTGATTTGTTAGTATGCCTAATAAGTATGTTTCTGGTTTCAATGGCACTCTCTGGGCGGTAATTTCTTCTAATAGTTTTTGAATCGTTTTCCAAATTTTTTTTGCTTTTTGGCATGACCACCACATGTGGTAATAAGTCCCTTTATGTAGTCTGCCTTTCCAACACTCCTGTGTGATGTTTGGGAACATCTTTGCCAAGCGTGCTGGGGGGAAATGCCACCTGTAGAACATTTTATAAGTATTTTCCTTATAGGGTACAGACATTGTCAGTTTGGTATTTACTTTCCATATTTTTTCCCATTTATCAAGTTCAATATTGTATCCGAAATTTTTCGCCCATGTAATCATATTCTCTTTTACCACTTTTCTTCCAATTTATATTTTAGTAAATAATTATAAATTTTAGTTATTAATTTGTCATCTGATCCCAATAGTATTTTGTCTAATCCGTTCTGTTCTTTTTGGATTCCAAATTTTTTCATGTCCGTCCTATGTCTTGATTTTATTTGTAAATACGGCCACCAATCAATGTCTGTACCCTGTTCTCTCAATTCTTCTTTTGTCTTCACTTCTCCTTCGCTATTCAACAGTTCATTGTATGTTCTCATCTTGTCTAAGTCCATTGCATTTGGATATATTTGGGCCTCCATGGTTGAGAGCCACCTTGGGATTTTGTCATAGTGGTTTTTCCTGATTTCTGTCCAAGTCTTTGCGAGTGCTTCACTAATAAAATGTCTTCTAAAGTGTTCATGTTGTCTAAATTTCTCCTCCCATAAGAATGCATGCCATCCTTTCAGCAAACGTCTTAAGGTTGTAAACAAATGCTTTTAAAAGTAAAAAAAAAAAGCCTCTGATGATTGTGCAGCTCAGCTGGGATTGTCAGAGGCTTTTAAAAGCATTTTTTCTACAACCTCTTTGGCAGAAGAGATTATAGAAAAAAATGCTTTTGAAAGCCTCTGACGATCCCAGCTGAGTTGCCTGATCCTCAGAGGCTTCTGAAAGCATTTTTTTCCTGTAACCTCTTAAGGTTGTAGAAAAAATGCTTTTAAAAGTAAAAAAAAAAAGTTGGCCACACTCACCCAGTCACATTACCCCACCACCACCAAGCCACGCCCACAGAACTGGTAGTAACAAATTTTAGATTTCACCACTGCCCAAGTAGATAGATAGGTACCACTTTGGTGGACAGTTTCATGGGGACAATGAAAAGCTCCCCTAACTGGTGTCCGCTGGGCAATGGTGATGTCACTGGCTAATCCAGTGAGGCTAATCCCTGAGTCCCTCAGGAGAAGGGCGGTATAGAAGTTTGATTATAAATAAATAAATAAAAATAAATAATCCTCTCAACCTGAAAGTGCTTCGGTGCTCCTAACATAATTGTAGTAGTAGTAGTAGTAGTAGTAGTAGTAGTAGTAGTAGTAGTAGTAGGAAGGGATTTGGAAAGTTAGTCTTGTTAAACTCCTCTGCAGACCAGAAATCCAAGGAGCGCTTTGCAGCTCTAAACACTGGAAGATTGGTCCAGGATGAAACTGAGCCTACCAGAGCTTGGATTAACCGAAAACTTTGGTTTTCCTTCCCCAGATCGTAGCCTCCAACTTAGTGCTTGGGAAAGCAGCATCGTGGACCGGCTGATGACCCCAACTCTCGCCTTCTTGGCCCGCAGCAGAAGCGCTGTGACGCTAGCCGGCAATGGCAAGGAGCAGGGTAAGCAGAATAATCTAAAGGGGCTAAAATGTTGTCTAGAGGAAGGCGGGAGGGGTTCACCAGCGATGGAAATTTGGCAAGCAAGCCACCATGATTCCAAAATAACATTGGGTTCTGCAGTTGCATCAGGCAAGCACTGCTCTTCCATCCTTGTGTTGATTTGTTCATTTTAGCTTGTGTTCCGTGAACTTGGCCGTTATGTTTATGACAGGGGTGAAATTCAAAATTTTTTCCCTATTGGTTCTGTGGGCGTGGCTTGGTGGGCGTAGCAGGGAAGGATACTGCAAAATCCCCATTCCCTCCTCACTCCTGGGGGAAGGATACTGCAAAAGGAGCCTGAGTAATGCCTCCTACAAAGGCAGCATTTAAGATCCAGCTGCTGCAATTACTTGCTAGTTCAATCCCAGGCAGGCTCAAGGTCGACTCAGCCTTCCATCCTTTATAAGGTGGGTAAATTGAAGACCCAGTTTGTTGGGGGCAATAAGCTGACTTTGTATAAATATAAATATACAAAAGTATGAAGGCTATTGCTTAACGCATTGTAAGCCGCCCTGAGTCTCTGGAGAAGGGAGGCATATAAATCAAAAATTAAAAAAAAAAAAATCCCCATTCCCTTCCCCATTCCTGGGGGAAGGATATTGCAAAATCTCCATACCCTCCCCACTCCAGGGAAGCATACTGCAAAATCCCCATTGCCTCCCCATTCCAAGGAAGGATACTACAAAATCCCCATTCTCTTCCCCATTCCTGGGGGAAGGATATTGCAAAAACTCCATACCCTCCCCACTCCAGAGAAGCATACTGCAAAATCCCCATTCCCTCCCCACTCCAGGGGGAAGCATACTGCAAAATCCCCATTCCCACCCCACTCTGGGGCCAGTCAGAGGTGGCATTTGCCGGTTCTCTGAACTACTCAAAATTTCCGCTACCGGTTCTCCAGATCCTGTTAGAACCTGCTGAATTTCACCCCTGGTTTATGAACCAGGATTTGTGTCTTAGCATGTGATGTTTGGCTGATTGAATAAGCCAGGGTTCCCTAACATTTCCAGCTTTGCAGACTGGCAGGGAGGGGGAGGGCATGGTTTGCCCCAGCGGCTGGCAAGCACACATGCGCACAGCTCCGTTTTCATGAGTGGTGTGCATGAGTGCCTGTGGCTCACACGAATTGAGTGTGCATGCACAGGCTTGCCTGCTGCTCGCACAAGCGAGCACAAACACCTCGTATTGCTAAACAACCTTAGAGAAAATTCAGACCTTCTGTTTTCATTCACCACCAACAGTCCCCGTGTGCCCCCGCTCAGCTTCTGCCAGCCCCGTAAGCCCTTGCAAAAACCAGCGTGTACATCGTTGTGCGGAGCGACGGCGGCCAGCAACCAGCAGCCCTGATGTAACTCCCCGGAATAAGCCTCACTCCTCTCCTGTAAGTTGCTATGTTTTTTTTTTTTTTATTAACCATCCTAACTCTTTAGATCGGCGTTTCTCAAATCTGGCAACTTTTTAAGAATTTGATGCCCAGTAAAGTTGCCAAGTTTGAGAAATGCTTCTTTAGATCCATGTCTCGGCTCCGTCTCTCGTCCGGTCCGAATTGCACAAAAAAATTGAATCAACCAACGAAGGGAAGTAACAAAGTTTTACTTTCAATCTCTGCAACAACTCAGCTGGAAGAACAGAACAAGCCGGAATACAGGTTTAAAGTCAGCGCTTCACACAGTCGCTGTGCAGTGCTATTTATCGTCCCCTGTGCCGTATTAATCATCATCCGGCACATAACACCCCCTCACATCAGCTGTTCGGCGGCTTGTCAATCGGCGCTTTCCTGACGTTATTGGAGGGCGCCGACAACTCGGTTTCTATCTGCTGCTGGTGCCTGTCACTGCCGGTGTCTATTGCTTATCATCCGGGTACGCTGTCATCCTGGACGGGACTCCCTTCAATCAGCCAATCAACGGCCAAGCATCTGGATGGTCAGGGCTCCGACCTTCCAGCCCCCAGCGATGGCGAGTCTCAGCTGGGGCTCGACACCATGTCTTTATTCCCACCAAAATTTCATCTCTCTTGTTAGAAGCAACAGAGACTGGCAGATTTATGGTCTTGAGTGCTGTAGCAGCTCAGCTTCCCACAACCTGCTGTCCCCTACTCCAGATGTTGGGGGGCTGCATCTCATTTTCAGATCTGCCTGTTGGGAGGAGGAGAACTGTAATGACCTTGAG
This sequence comes from Masticophis lateralis, assembly GCA_030761175.1. Taxonomy (NCBI): domain Eukaryota; kingdom Metazoa; phylum Chordata; class Lepidosauria; order Squamata; family Colubridae; genus Masticophis; species Masticophis lateralis. Next base: position 8,790,215 of record JAUDYJ010000009.1, on the reverse strand, counting down.
AGGCAGCCAGCCATTTGAGGAAATTGCAGGAGTTTCATCCAGTGGAAAATGAAGACGGTCTTCTTAGTGGTTGTTTTCCAGGATTTGCTTAATTCCTGGGGCTCTCATAATCTTCTTCCTAAATTAAACCTGAGTTCTGGCCTCTTAGTGGAGTTCCATACCTGAAGTATATGGGTGGCAGAGACACCCATTAGCCAAATACTACATACATATACATACATATATACATCATACATACATCAGAGGTGGGTTCTAATAACCTTTACTACCGGTTCGCAATGGGATCGTGTGCATACCTTGCTTCTGTGCATGTGCAGATTGCTGATGAAGACATCCGGGGTGATGGGCAGAGCCTCCCACCAGTTTTACTACTGGTTCTTGCGAACCAGTCGAAACCGGGGGCAACCCACCACTGGCATACATATAAGGAATGCAGTGGCTCAGTGGCTAAAACACTGAGCTTGTCAATTGAAAAGTCAGCAGTTCAGCAGTTCGAATCCCTAGTGCTGCATAACGGGGTGAGTTCCCGTTACTTGTCCCAGCTTCTGCCAACCTAGCAGTTCGAAAGCACGTAAAGAATGCAAGTAGAAAAATAGGGACCACCTTTGGTGGGAAGGTAACAGCATTCTGTGCGCCTTTGGTGTTTAGTCATGCTGGCCACATGACCATGGAGACGTCTTCGGACAGCGCTGGCTCTTTGGCTTTCAAACGGAGCTGAGCACTGCCCCCTAGAGTTAGGAATGACTAGCACATATGTGCAAGGGGAACTTTATATGAAGTTTGAATTTTATATGTTCAAACATGCTTCTGCTGTTGCCTGGAGAGATGGATGAAAACCAATAGAGCTTTCAGTTGCTAAGCAACTGACTGTACAGATAGGTACAGAAAGGTTGGTCTAACCAGGACACTGGCAGTTCTGGGACTTCCATACATCTTACAGGATTGGGGAATACTGGGAGTTGAAGTCCATACATTGGCAAGATTGAAATGCATTGTTTTCAACAACCCTCTGTTTTGAAGGTGGTGTTACTGTAAACTGATTTGGCCCAACACTCTGGAGAATTGCTTCTCTGCCATCAAAGTAGATTCTCCTTTATGGTTCTTTCTTCTCCTCTTCTCAGCATCAGAAAAAGAAAGAAAAGAAAGACAAGGATCGGGAAAACGCCCAAGAAAAGAGTGCCTTAGCCCTTCGCAAACGCCACTCTACGCCTTCTGGCCAGGCACGTCAGCTGCATGTACCCGAAGGCAGGTAAGAAGTCACCTTGGATCTTGACAAGATGCCGAATTAATTTAGCACTGGCCAAAAGCACTTTGGGAAACCAACTTTGCAATCGTGTCTGATTGTGGGAGATGTATATCAAAGGTCATTTCGAAGAGGACAGAATATTTAGATAAGATAATTTTAAAGGGGGATGTCTTGATGTGAACAACATCCCATTGTTTTCTTTGCATATACCATATTTTTCGGAGTATAAGGTGCACTGGATTATAAAACGCACTTTAGTTTTTGGGGAAGAAAATAAGAAAAAAGCTGATTGGCAGGTGGATCCGCCTCCCGGAATACCCCCAATCAGCTGTTCCCAGAAGTGAATTTTAGCAACAGGTTCCTTGGTTGTGAGCTCTGTAGCTTGCTTCTTTTCTGCTTCTGAAACTTCTAAAACTCTGTTTCAGAAATAACGTTTTTTCCTGCCTCTGAAAGCCTCCAAAACAGAGCTTCAGAAAAAAAAAGGCTTTTGTTCTGAAATTTCTTTCAAAGGCTTTTTTTCTGAAGCTCTGTTTGGAGGCTTTTTTTCTGAAGCTTCTTTCAAAGGCTTTTATTCTGAAGGACTATCTGTACTCTGTTCAATCTCCTTTCTTTGGTATTGGTATGTAGATTAACCTCTTCCGATCTGTTGGTTATTGTATCATTCTCCAGATTTGTTAGCATAGTTTGGTTGGAACCTTTACTGATTCTTCTTTTGTTGCTTGCCATATTATTTTAGATAAAAGCCTTTCAGAGGCTTTTTTTTCTGAAGCTTTGTTTGGAGGCTTTTTTTCTGAATCTTCTTTCAGAGACTTCTTTTGTATATTTATACAAAGTCAGCTTATTCCCCCCACAAACTGGGTCCTCAATTTACCTACCGTAGAAAGGATGGAAGGCTGAGTCAACCTTGAGCCTGGGGAGATTCGAACATGGAGTAATTGCAGACAGCTGGATGTTAATTAGGGTGCTTAGTCTGCAGAGCTATCCAGGCTCCCTTGGTTTGCGAGACTGGGCGGTGCTACATTCGGAATATAAGACGCACCCAGATTTTCAACCTCTTTTTTGGGTGAAAAAGGTGTGTCTTATACTCTGAAATATACGGTATTTATATATTTATATTAGTTTTGTATTTTTAATGGAGTCAAATGACTAAACCAATAAAGATTCCATTCCATTCCATTCCATTCCATTCCGTGTATCAAAATTCAAGATGGTGGCCATGACTATATGGATGCCAAGAATGCCTCTATTTGCAATAATGCTCTTTTTTTCCCTAACCTCCCAACCCTGCCTATTAGGACGATAATCCCATTTTGTACAATCTATCACAAGAGCCGTCGAAATTACAGTTACAGTAAGGGAATCATTCCAATAATTCTGAGTTTTTGGACATAATTCAGAAAACATGCTTTTGCTGCAACCAGGGGACGTGAAAGCAGCCTCAGTCTGGAGCCCTTTTAAAGCAGCTGCATCTCTTCCTAGGATTGCAGGACAGTTTTAGATTCACAGGCCTCCATGCTCTGAAGCACTTTTTGCAAATGAAGCTGGAAGCTTTGTGTAGCCAGAGTGTGGGATTCAATACATTCAGCTGTGTTGGGAAGGGCTGAAATGGACAATTGTATGTTTTAACAGGACTTCACGGTTGTTGGTCTTTTTTGCATGTTGTTTCTGCCTGGGATGATGTTAGATCCTGGGCATGAGTTCTCCTTGGAAATTATATCATTGGAGAGTTGTTTTGTCCACTTCTGCTCCAGGAAGAGCAGGAGTCCTCAAACTTGTCAGCTTTAAGACTTGTGGGCTTCAACTCCCAGAATTCTCCAGCCAGCTGGCTGGAGAATTCTGGGAGTTGAAGCCCACAAGTCTTAAAGCTGGCAAGTTTGAAGACCGCTGAGGAAGATCTCCAAGATAGGATTGGCTGTTTCCCCCCACCTTGTCTCTCATTCCAACTCCTCTATGCTTCCCTTTGGCAGCCCAAGCCCTAAACCGAAGCCAGCCTTACCGGCTGTAGCCAAACAGCGCCAAGCTTCGCCAAGTCCGGGACCCAGCACTTCACATCGGCCAAGCCTGGCTCGCAGTGCCCAGTCTTCCCCCAAGAGGCGAGTTCGCAGGGAGCCCGAGGGCCAACCGAAGGCCCGTGAACGCAAGAACGATCCGAAGGAACGCGGGGCAGCTTCTCCAGCCCCGGAGGAGAGCTTGAAGGCAACAGGGAGCAGTGAAACTCCAGCAGGTGGGCCATAGTTGGTGTTAGTTAACACTGGATTACAGTCCAAGAATAATGCAGTCAAATAAAAGAAGGCATAAAGGTAAAGGTTCCCCTCACACATATGTGCTAGTGGTTCCCGACTCTAGGGGGTGGTGATCATCTCCGTTTCAAAGCCGAAGAGCCAGCGCTTTCCGAAGACGTCTCCGTGGTCATGTGGCCTGCATGACTAAATGCCAAAGGCAGTATCCTTCCCCTGGAGTGAGTTGGGAATGGAGATTTTGCAGTATCCTTCCCCTGCCATGCCCACCAAGCCACACCCACAGAACCAGTAGTAAAAAAAAAAATCAGATTTCACCACTGGCTTGGTGGGTGTGGCAGGGGAAGGATATTGCAAAATCTCCATTCCCACACCACTCCAGAGAAGCATACTGCAAAATCTCCATTCCCTCCCCACTCCAGGGGGAAGCATACTGCAAAATCCCCATTCTCTCCCTACTCCAGGGGGAAGGACACTGCAAAATTCCCGTTACCACGCCACCCTGGGGCCAGCCAGAGGTGATATTTGCCAGTTCTCTGAACTGCTCAAAATTTCCGCTACCGGTTCTCCAGAACCTGTCAGAACCTGCTGGATTCCACCCCTGATGAGAAGCGAAACGTCTTCAAAGAAAAACCAGAAAGTCCGGTGGCCTCTTGAAAAAGCACCTTTGAGACTAGCTTAGATAATGCTAACCTTGGTTAATTTTTGGGGGGGCGGGGGGTTTCCTCCTTTTAGGTAAAGCATGCCCTTTGGGTTAGTTTAGCAATAACTCAAGCCTCGTCTTAAGAGCATTGTGTGAATGCAGCCCTGGTGATTATCCAAAACCACTGAACAAGCAGTCTCTGGGCTGTCTTAACCACCCCAGAGCCTCCTTACAATCAAGCCAAGCTACATCTTCCCTTCCATTATGGATGTGATGCCTGGGTGGCAATACTGGTGGGCAGGTGGGGAGGCTCCTTCTCGGGGAAGTGGGCTAACCCTGTGTTTGGCTTTCTATAGAAATCACTGCCCCCTCTGGGGCTGCCAGCCCGATGCCTCCACCTCCTCCCTCAACGCCAGGCAAACCGATGGCTGGCACCACAGACCGAGAAGAAGCTGCTAGACTGCTGTCGGAGAAACGGCGGCAGGCACGGGAACAGCGGGAGCGGGAGGAGCAGGAACGGAGGGAGCAAGAGGAACAGGAGCGGTGAGTTTTCCAGTGGAGCTGAAGCAAGGTTTCTAGCCCTCATGGAGCAGGAGGATGCTATTATTTTTTTTTCCTGGACAGTTGGACACAATGAGTGCCCAACTTCAAGTGGCCAGCCAGAATCTCATTTCATCTCATTCTAGGTCAGGGGTCGGCAACTTTAAACTCTCAAAGAGCTACAAAGATCCTAACCGGAAACCCCATTCAATTCTGGAGCCAACTAGAAGTCCGGTTCCCCTACCATAGAGTCTCCTCCTAGTGCGGCATCCTTTTTCCTCTGCCAACTGGAAGTTCCGTTCCCCCACCATAGAGTCTCTTCTTAATGCCGCTTCCTTTTTCCTCTGCTGACTGGAAGTCCCGTTCCCCCACCATAGAGTCTCCTCCTAGCATGGCGTCCTTTTTCCTCTACCTGTCCTAACTGAAAGCCTTAACAATTGTGGAGCCGACCGGCAACAGCGAGCCGCAGCAGAGGGATGAAAGAGCCACATGCGGCTCCAGAGCCACGGGTTGCTGACTCCTGTCTAGGTCGAGTGTCTCTCATCCCTTAGGGAAGGGATGAGATACGCAACTGAAAATGGGTGAAAGAAGATGGTGACATGGAACATGTGCAGAATTTTATTTTCCCTTCGCGTGACCGGAGTTCAGCTTCTGGAATGCAAGCGTATTGCTTCTGGGGCATGCTAAAATGCCCTTAGCGGGCGCCTTCCATTCTTCATTTTCACCTTTGACTCTTGACATCCGGCAGGCGCCAAGCGGAGGAGCGGGCTCAGCAAGAAGCCAGAGACCGCCTGCAGCAGCAGGTTGAGCTGGCTAGGCTGGAGGAGCAGCTGGCCCACCAGGAGGAGCAAGAGGCTCAGGAACGGGCCAGGGCGGAGCAGGAGGAACAAGAACGGCTGCAGAAGCAGGTGTGTGTGGCGAGTTGAGGGTCTGCTGGTCCTCACGTAGCTTTTTCATTACTGCCATAACTGCAAACGGTCACTAAATGAAGCAGTTGCTAATCAAAGACTACCTGTCCTGCTGAGAAGGGTTGATATTTTGCTTAGGCAGAAAGAACACCTTTCCCAGGGATGGATCCAGTGGTGAAATTCAAAATTTTTCCCTACCGGTTCTGTGGGCGTGGCTTGGTGGGTGTGGCTTGGTGAAGGTCATGTGACTGGGTGGGCATGGCCAATTTTTTTTTACTTTTTTAAAGCATTTTTTAACTAAAAAAAGTTTTTAAAAGTTTCGACAAACAGCTGTGATGATCAGCTGTGCCTGCGATTTTTTTTTTTACTTTTTAAAGCATTTTTTTACTACCAGTTTGAGCAAGTAGGTAGTAAAAAATGCTTTAAAAAAGTAAAAAAAAAAGATTGCTGACAATCAGCTGTGCTGCATGATCGTGGGAATCTTTTTTTTTAACTTTTTAAAAGCATTTTTTACTACCAATTTGGACAAACCGGCCCAAACCAATAGTATTTCACCATTGGATGGATTCCTGAATTCCCTAGATGGTCCGGCAAGAGGATCTGCCTTTTTCTCTCTCATTCATGGGGGGGGGGGGGGGTCGTGACTCAGAGAGTCCCGCTTCCTCTCCTGGTGCTTCTGCAGCAGAAATGGGGATGGGGAGGAGCCTTCTCTGGCACGACAGGTGCTCACCTCTCCTCTCCTTCCTTGCAGAAGGAGGAAGCCGAGGCTCGGGCCCGGGAAGAGGCTGAACGCCAGCGAGTGGAACGAGAAAAACATTTCCAGAGAGAAGAACAAGAACGGCTGGAGAGAAAGAAGGTAAGAGGGTTGCCTTAACATCCCTGGTAGGTTGCACCTGGAGTGCTGCACCCATTAAACATGCAAGATGTGGACAGCTCTATAATCGGGAATTTGCTTCCAAAGCAAGGAAGCAGGCCAGTTTGTCTTAGCCACTGTGTTGGAGAGCAATTATCCCAGTCGGGAGGAGGGTCAAATGGGAAATAGTCTGGAGTCATTATGCAAACAAAAGACACAAGGTCTGACCCACCCTGGAAGGCAATTAGACTTATCTACACTTTCCCAGGGGCAAGCAGCCAATCTAAGAAGATTCCTGTGAAATAGGCTCAAAGCAGTAAAGTACCTTATTTGTACTCTACCCTTGTGGGTCTGGTTGTTGGTGCTCGAACCGCTGGATTTTAAAGAGTTGCAATCGGGAAATCATGACGTCTTCGGTGAAATTCAATTTCATTGGCAAGCACAGTTAAAACCCACCCCAAAGGCAGGCACTGTTGTAGCATTCCCACGGTCATGTGATCAAAATTTAAGTGCTGAGCAACCAGCATTATTCTTATCTTTTATTTGGCCCCACCCCCAATCTGTTGCTGCCTCCTGAGTCCCAGCTGATGGGCTATAAGGAAAAAAAACTGTTTAAACTCTTGCCGTGGGGCTTCAAAGGGCCGCCCTACAGCTGATCAGTGGTAAAAGGCAGTTTGGTGGTAGACCAGTGCCTCCAAAAACAAACAGGTAGACCGGTACCTGCAAAAATAAATGAGTAGACTAGTGCCTGCAAAAATAAATGGGTAGACCGGTATAGCTCTGCAAACAGTTAAAAGCCTGGTAGACCAGTACCCCTGCTAAATCCTAAAGAATTGTCACAGGACCATCAAGCCACGCCCACAAAATAAGCCACGCCCACAGAACTGGTAGTAAAAAATTTAGAATCCACCCCTGCTTAGCAACCATCTTGCTTGGCAGTGGAAATTCTAGTCCCAGTGGGGTCGTTGGGCGAGGACAACTTGTAATGGGATAACACTTGAACAGTGGCATGTAATTCTTCTTCAGGTCCCAGTACCTAAAGCTTTGGAAGAGATCTCCACTACATTTTCCCAGTGTGAACCCTTCCGGTTTGAAAACTGTACAGGATGCTCTAGCATCCTTACCCCATAGCAAAACATCCAAATAATTCCCAAATAATCTCACTGTTTTATAAATCAGACTTCCCCCTCCTGTTTGGGCTGGTGAGGCAGCAAACTTTTGCATTTGAATAGGGCCGGGGTTTTTACTCTAACATTCTTGTTTTGTTTTTCTTCTTGCAGCGACTGGAAGAGATCATGAAACGGACGCGAAAAGCCGAGGGAGCTGATGCAAAGGTAGAATAGAATAGAATAAGAGAGTTGGAAGGGACCTTGGAGGTCTTCTAATCCAACCCCCTGCCCAGGCAGGAAACCCTACACCACTTCAGACAATCTAATCCAACATCTTCTTAAAAATTTCCAGTGTTGGGGCATTCACAACTTCTTCAGGAAAGTTGTTCCACTTATTAATTGTTCTGTCAGAAAATTTCTCCTTAGTTCTAGGTTGCTTCTCTCCTTGATTAGTTTCCACCCATTGCTTCTTGTCCTGCCCTCAGATGCTTTGGAGAATAGCTTGACTGCCCTCTTCTTTGTGGCAGCCCCTGAGATATTGGAACACTGCTATCATGTCTCCTCTAATCCTTCTTTTCATTAAACTAGACATACCCAGTTCCTGCAACCGTTCTTCATATGTTTTAGACTCCAGTCCCCTAATCATCCTTGTTGCTCTTCTCTGCACTCTTTCTAGAGTCTCAACATCTTTTTTACATCATGGTGACCAAAACCGAATGTAATATTCCAAGTGTGGCCTTACCAAGGCATGATAAAGTGGTATTAATACTTCACGTGATCTTGATTCTATCCCTCTGTTTATGCAGCCCAGAACTGTGTTGGCTTTTTTGGCGGCTGCTGCACACGGCTGGCTCATATCTAAATGGTTGTCCACTAGGACTCCAAGATCCCTCTCACAGTTACTACTATTGAGCAAGGTACCACATATACGGTACCTGTGCATTTTGTTTTTCTTCCCTAAATGTAGAACCTTGCTTTTTTTCACTGTTGAATTTTGTTAGATAGCGCCCAATGTTCAAGTCTCCAGATCCTTCTGTATCTTGAGCCTATCTTCTGGAGTGTTGGCTATTCCTGCCAGCTTGGTGTCACCTGCAAATTTGATGAGTTCCCCATCTATCCCCTTGTCCAAGTCATTGATGAAGATGTTGAAGAGCACTGGGCCTCTTCAACAGAGCCCTGGGGTACTCCACTGCATACTTCCCTCCATGTAGATGCAGTTCCATTGAGGACTACACGTTGAGTGCGGTTGGTCAGCCAGTTAGGAATCCATCTGGTGGTGATGCTGTCTAACCCACAGTTTTCTACTTTATCTAGTAGTAGGTTATGGTCTACTTTATCAAATGCTTTACTGATGATCTTCGTGGTCTCTTCCAGCAGATGAGAGGATTGTGAGCTGCTGTTTCTGGCCTTAGATAGGGTGATATCTCCAGAAGAGGTAGCAAATAGGAGCCCTTCTTCTGAATGAACTGGGAGCACAGTTCAGCCTGCCACAACTCTTAAACATTTATGCACAGCTGCCCCACAGAGGTTTTGGATCTGCCACTTGGCATCTGTCTTCTGCTGGGTCCCTTTTATAATAGGGTGGCCTTGGGTTTTCTGGAATGCTGCATCTTGGGGGCCTTTGCAGATGCTCACAAACAGTGGACATTTTTCCTTCCAATCTGGATCGGTCACTGGGACCACTCTTCTGAGATTTATATAGTCCAAAGCAGGAGTAGGCTGCTGGGGATTTGCAGGGGTTCGGGAGAAACTCTAACTAAGATTCTGTGCAGTTCGGAGAATCCCCAAATCCCATTCCTGGCTGGTCCTTCCCTCCCAAGAGTCCCCACGTGGCCCATTTTGGATGCAGGTAAGTGCAGGGCGCGCGCGGAGGCTCAGGGAGAGTGAAAAACAGGCCTACTGGAAGTTTGGAAAGGCCAGAAATGGGCCTGTTTCTGGCCTCCAGCGGGACCTCCAGAGCCTGGGGAGGCCATTTTCACTCTCCTGGAGGCTTGAGGAAAGCCTCCAGAGCCTGAGGAGGGCAAAAATGCCCCCCCCCGCCATGGTGTAGGAGGCCAACTAGGACACTCCCACCATGGCCACGCCCACCCAGCAACCGGGCAGAGAACCCCTTGCTAAAATTTTTGAAGCCCATCCCTGGTCCAAAGCACACATTCTAGGAGTGAGAAGTTCCCCGAGGATGGGCTCCAGCATGAGTCCAAAACCTCAGAAGACACAATCTCTGGTCACGGTGACCGACTCCAGTTCGATCTTGTAACATTATCCTGGGACCTTCCTCCCACAAGAAGATAGCAAGCATGGAGGCTTCTTCTGCCAACATACTGGTTGAAGATCTGCTTCCTTCTCACTTAATACTCTGTTTCCCTGAAAATAAGACCCAACTGGAAAATAAGCATGATTTTTCAGGATGCTCGTAATATAAGTCCTACCCGAAAAATAAGCCCCGGTTAAGATCATCAGCAGATGGAGGCTTTTAGTACTGTATTTCCCCCAAAATAAGACCTAATCAGAAAATAAGTCACAATGTGTCTTTTGGAGCAAAAATTAATATAAGACCCAGTCTTATTTGGGGGGAAACACGGTATATCTCCCACTCCTTTTTTTTTCAGAAGAAAGAGGACAAGAAGATGGTGAATGGCAAGGAAGAGAAGCAAGAGGATGGAATGGGTCCAGGTGAGAATCCCATTCTGCATCCTTCAATATACTCATTATGAAATCTGATTACAGGTTGTCCTCAACTTAGAATCATTCATTTAGCAACCATCTGAAGTTGCAACAACATTGAAAAAAGTAGCTTACAAGCGGTCCTCCCACTTACAACAGTCACAAGTGTCCCTTGGCAACCAACACATATTTACAATGATTGCAGCATCCTGGGGTGATGAGGTCACCATTTGTGACCTTCTCAGTCGGCTTCCAACAAGCAAAGTCAATGAGGAAGCCAGATTCGCTTAATGCCTAGCTGATTCGTTTAACAACATCAATGTTTCACAACAACTATGGCAAAACAACAACAAAACAACCCCAGGTGTGACTCGGTTAACAACTGCTAAGAAATAGAAATGTTGGTCCTAATTGTGGTTGTATGTTGAGGACTACCTGTAATCTTGTGAGTTTCTCTCAGTTTTAAATGAACTCTGCTCATAGACTCACCATGGATGAATACAGATTCATTTGGGGTCCCATTGAGAAATCCAGGGGGGGGGAAAGAAGTCCTAGGATTTTGTGGCCTCTAGAGCAGTGGCCCCCAACCTTTTGGGCACCAGGGACCGGTTCTGTGGAGACAGGTTTTTCCATGGACCAGAGAGGGTGTGGTTTTGTGGGCTGCCTGCATCCCGTGGTTGGGGCTTTGCTTGTGTTGTGGCCCGATGGTGACTAGCAGAGCTGGCAGCAGATTCGGACAATGAGGAGGTTGGGGAGGAACATGGGCCAGTCCTGGAGTTTGGGGAAGGCTCAGATGAGGGCTCTGCATTAGAGGCAGAGATGGAGCCAGGATCATATGACAGTTATCAGCTGTCTTTGGAGTCAGACATCAGTGAGACAGACGAACAGCTGGAGCCTGTTCCCAGTGTGTGCGTGTGCAGAGTTGCCACATAAAGGGAACAGCTGAGGAACAAGGACTTGGGAGTAAGGCCACAGGTGGGTGATGAATGGCCCCTCCCAGAGGGAATAAAAGAGGAGCGAAAGGGGAATGGAGTGTGCAGGAGACAATTAGAGTCCCTTGGGAGTTGGGCGGCATAGAAATGCGACAAAATAAATAAATAAATAAATAAATAAGTTCTTTCCTGCATTCTTGCCAAGTATTGTGGTATTTGAAAGATATCAGCCTGGCCACTCTCCAAGCCCAATAGAGGTCAGTAATTGTGAACTATTTTGAAAGACTGTGGGAGAGGAAAGACTTTGCTGGAGAGGAATTCACTGTCCATTAAATAAAAAGGGTTTATCGGGATGAGGACTTGGCTTCGTGCTGCTGGGGAAGCCAAGGTCAAAACCTTGTTTGCGCGGACCGGTTTCTGGCATGCCATGGACTGAAGGTTGGGGACCCCTGCTCTAGGGTGCTTGATAGAAGATTTTCTTCCATTTTCAGATGGCAAGAAATACCCTGGAAGTCTCCCCAAGGAAGAAGAGCTGCCCGAGATGCAACCCTCAAGCCCGGCCAGTCGCAAAGGGCTGAGTCCAGAGGGCATGCAGCACAGGTATATAAAGAGTTGGAAAAGCAGGTCGGAACATTACAGGAATGCTATAGGCAGGCACTTTCCCAGAATCCCCTTCTTTGTTGGTACTGAAAGATAAACGTCTCCCTCAAGTGGAGTTTCACATGTCATTGACTAGGTCAGGGGTTTCAGACTCGATTTCATTGAGGGCCGTTTCAGGGTTGGGTTTGACCTCGGAGGGCTGCGGTGGGCATGGCCAGTTCGACATCATGCCTGTTGGGGCGGGGGCACCGGTAGTGGCCCGAGTACTCTGCCAGCGAAAACAGGCTCCCCAACTCAGGGAGCTCGGGAGGGCCATGTGAGCTCCGTTTTCACTGGCAGAGGGCTGCAGGAGGCTGTGGCAGCAGAAAACGGAGCTTGGGAGCCCGTTTTTCCTGTCAGAAGCACCACAGGCCTGTCCTTTGCTGTTTCCAGGATGGCCCCACGGTCCAGATCTAAGTACCCCACGGGCCGGATCTGGCCCCCAGGCCTTGAGTTCGACACCCCTGGTCTAGATGGTTTTCTTGTCAACAATAAGGAAGAGGATACTACAGCTTTCCCTTCTGGAATGCCATGGATTTTTCTGGCCTTCCTCCATCCACTTATTAATCAGATCTAACCAGCTGAGGGTTCCCCCCCCCCCCCCCCCCCACAAGATCAGCCAAATTATCTAGATGAGTGGTTTTCAACCTTGGCAACTTAAAGATGCGAGGACTTCAACTCCCAGAATTCCCCAGCCATCATTTTGGCAATTCTGGGAATTTGAAGTCCACACATCCTCAAGTTGCCGAGGTTGAGAATCATGGCTTGAAGTGCATGTGATGCAGCTCTTACAAAACAGATGCGTTATTTGTGCCTTGTACAAAAGCATACAGAGGCCGGATCAGGGTTCTCATTTGGCTCTGTTCCAAGGGAATGTGCAGCTTCTTCACATTTTTGGAATACTCTGGGATCAGAGTGGGATCAAAATTAAGCGGTTCCTTCAACAAGAGATTTATTGTCAGGAACTTTGTCCTGATTTTTATCGGGGCCATATTATTTCCTTCTCCGATTCCTTTTTCTGTTTCTTCTGCCTTTCAGCTTGTTTTTCAATCTTACCTCTTAATCCTGGGAAACAGCAAACGGCTCATTTGGATAATTCAGGGAAAAGCAATCTTCTCAGGTGCTGAGCACCCAAACAGGCAAACAAAATGCTCCAAAACGGTCTAAAGGCTTTTAGTGCAAGATCTTATGAAAATACCCAAACGTTTACAAGATCTCAGGTGGCTGAAATCAGAGTTACAGTGGATCTCTGATGCATGCAGGGGCCAAATTACCAACTCGTCCTGGAATACAAGAACTTGAGTTGTCTTCATTTCCTTTTGGTGTCTTTTTAAAATTCCCATTGGAGGTGGTTAACAACTTTTAAGACAATCATTTGCCCTGCACCTGAAATTTGGCAGCCACATTACCGTATTTTTCAGAGTATAAGACGCTCCAGGCTATAGGATGCACCTACCTTTTTTGGGGGAGGAAAACAAGAAAAAGAAATCTGCCTCTGCCTCCCAGCCATTTGCCTCGTTGCAGCAAACAGCCTGCTTTACTTTCATTTTCGTGTTCAGCACAGCTTGATTACAACTCAAGAAGCAAAAAAAAAATCTGCTCCCAACAATTTACCTCCTTGCAGCAAGCAGTGGAGGCCCGCTCAACAATAAGCAATGGCAACCCTGCAGCCTGAAACAGCTGAGGGTCAGGAGACCGATCCAACCAACAATCAGCTGCTTGTGCTAATTAGGCTGTGCTGAAGCTGAAACGGGCTGTTTCTTCTTGCTGCTTGCTGCAAGGAGGTAAATTGCTGGGAGGCAGAGGCCAAAGGGTGGGGGCCAGTGGGTGGGCGGGGCTACATTCAGTGTATAAGACGCACCCAAATTTTCACCCCCTTTTGGGGGGAGAAGTGTGTCTTACACTCTGAAAAATACGGTATATATCTATTATCTATCTGTCAATCTATCATCTATATCAATGTATCATATCTGCCTATCTGTCTATCATCTATCAATCGTATATCTATCATATAATCATGATAGATAGATAGATAGATAGATAGATAGATAAATAGATAGATAGATAGATAGATAGATAGATAGATAGATAGATAGATAGATAGATAGATAGATATAGTCAGACAGACAGACAGACACACATAGACAGACATAGACAGACAGACAGGCAGATAATCTCTATACAGCCAGCCAGCCATTTAATTTATATAGTCGTCGATCTCAAACCAATTGACTTTGGGCAACAAACAATATCACACTAATTAAAACCATAAAAATACAAGAACAGTTACAGATTATAGCTGTAAATTATCATAATAAAGTTACATAAAAATTAACACTGCAACAACCAGGTAATGGGGCCCCCTAATATTTCCAGGACCACATAGCCTGTTTTTATTTATGTATTTAAAATATTAATATAGTCGCCCATCTTTCAACCAATTAAAAATTAAAAGACACATATAATCATTTTAAAATCTGTAAAACTCAGCCAGGTAAAACATAAAAACATTAAAAATGACAGAAACCTGGCCCCCAGCCCATGCTAATGTGCCGTTGTCTACTCCAGGGGTCTCCAAACCAGAGAACTTTAAGACTTGTGGACTTCAACTCCCAGAATTCCTCAGCCAGCCATGGAATTCTGAGAGTTGAAGTCCACAAGTCTTAAAAGTTGCCTGGTTTGGAGACCTCCCCCAATCTAATCTTTAAAGATTAGGATTTTTAAAACCTTACAAAAGGCTAAAAGGCTAAAAGGGTCGGGGACCATTCTGGGCACCAAAAGAGGACTATTCAAAAGGGTAGGGACTACTGCCAAGTTGGGGGGGGGGGAGTATGTCTCCTGGTGCCTGCCAGTTGACAGGACCCACAGCATCCCCAATTTACTACAGAATTGGACAGACAGAAACTTTCAGGAGAAGACGGTCTGTCAAGTAATCCAGCCCCAAGCCATGTAGGGTTTTAAAGGTGACAACCAGCACTTTGGATTGCACCCAGAAACACAGTGCAGGGTAGCACCTGTAATGGAAAAGGTAAAGGTTCCCCTCGCACATACGTGCTAGTCGTTCCGGACTCTAGGGGGCGGTGCTCATCTCTTTTTCAAAGCCAAAGAGGCAGCACTGTCCGAAGACGTCTCCGTGGTCACGTGGCCAGCATGACTAAATGCCAAAGGTGCACGGAATGCTGATACCTTCCCACCAAAGATGGTCCCTATTTTTCTACTTGCATTTTTTTACGTGCTTTCAAACTGCTAGGTTGGCAGAAGCTGGGACGAGTAATGGGAGCTTGCCCCGTTACGCAGCACTAGGGATTCGAACCGCTGAACTTCTGACCTTTTGATCAACAAGCTCAGTGCCTTAGCCACTGAGCCACCACATCCCTCCTGTAGTAGTAGCCATGGCCAAAAGTCAACAATAGTTGTATCCCTTGATTGACTGATGGGCATGGTTAGGAATTGATGGTTTGGCTCTTTGAGACCTCCGTCCTTTGTCGAAGTGTGAATCAGCCTCGTTCCCTCCCTGGGGAAACTGTAATTAATTAGAGGTGAATGGATCTTGTTTTCCATGGTGTATACTCTCAAAGAAAGAAAACCCGAAGTATATATTCTAAGAAAATATTTTTATTATAAAAGTAAAAAACCTAGCTAACTACATCTTACTGGCAGTCTTATCTTGTGATTTTTGAAGCTATTGTGCATGTCTACATTCTTTCTTTTCTAACTTCCTGATTTACTTTTTCCTTTGTCCGTCTGCTGATAAACTACTGGTAAAATGTAGTTAGCTAGGTTTTTTTTTACTTTTACAATAAAATGTTTCTTAGAATACATTCGGGTTTTCTTTCTTTGACAGTATACACCATGGAAAACAAGATCCATTCACCTCTAATTAATTACAGTTTCCCCAGGGTGGGGAACGAGGCTGATTCATGCTTTGACATCCTTTCTGTCTCTGGAGAGTGTGACTGCTCCGAGTCCTTCCTGAATGGCTTCTTTCCTCCTTCCCCTCCTTGTTCCTACTTTCCCAAGGCCAGCTCAGAAGTTCTTTACACCAGAGGTCTTCAAACTTGGCAGCTTTAAGACTTGTGGAGTTCAGCTCCCAGCTATGCTGGCTGGAGAATTCTGGGAGCTGAAGTCCACAAAACTTAAAGCTACCAAGTTTGAAGACCTCTGCTTGACACTAATGCAGGGGAAAACACCTGGGGCTAAAACAATGATTTGTGTGTGGATACCTGCAAAGATCTGCTCTCCAGGATGTCCTCCCTTCTGCCCACCTTTGCCTTCCTTCCCATCTCCTTGAGGGAAGCTTGTGATGCCATGACTTCACATTCCTCCCCCTCCCCTCCCCTCCTCTCTTTCCACTGCAGCTGCCCCATCAACCCCACCCTGGCCCTGGTGAATGGCCTGCAGTCCAGCAAGCATGAGAATGGCTTCCCCTCTCCCCAAGAGCCTAGTGGACGGGAGCACCCTCCAGGATCGGGGCTAAGCGTGGCCGATGAGCCCATCCTGCCTTTTGCCAACAAGGAGCCCTTCCTTAACAATGCCGTGGCCCAGGCGCCACAGGTCACAGGTAAGGTAGCCTCCATTCCCCAGCAAGGAGCATTATTCTGCCTGTGATGGAATGGTGACTCCCCCAGGAGGGAGGGGCTGCATTCCAGAGGAGTTAAGAGGCAACTCAGTGTGAGAGAAAGAGGGCGAGGACAGCCCCTCCCTAACAGTTCACAAGAGCACAGAACTCCTCAACGTTACGACCACATTTGGGACCAGAATTTCCATTGCTAAGGAAGGTGGTGGTGAAGTTAAGTCATGCCTGATTTTGCAACCCTTTATTGTCAAATTTTAAGCCATTGTTTGATGACTCTCACTGTCCTTAAGTGAATCCGGCTTGCTTGTCGGCAGCTGGCTGGGAAGGTTGCCAATGGTGGTCATGGGACCCCGGCATGCTGCAACTGTCGTAAATCCATGCCAGTTGCCCCAAGCACCTGAATTTTGGTCGTGACCGTGGGAATGCTGCTGCATAAGTGCTGGGACCCTTTTTTTTCAGCACAACTCAGTGGTGGGTTCCTCCCGGTTTGGCCAAGCCGGTAGCGGTGACGATATGATGTCACCAAACTGGTTCTCTTTGTTCAGGAGCTGGGCCCTCCCACCCCTCCCCGCCCCCCCGCGTTATTCTTACCTTTTATTTGGCCCCACCCCCAATCTATTCGCTGCCTCCCGAGTCCCAGCTGATGGCTAAAAGGAAAAAAACTGTTTAAACTCTTGCCGCAGGGCTTCAAAGGGCCGCCCTACAGCTGATCAATGTTAAAAGGCAGTGTGGTGGTAGACCAGTGCCTCCAAAAACAAATTGGTAGACCGGGACGCTTGATAAATAAATGGGTAGATCAGGACACTCCAAAAACAAATGGGTAGATTGGTACAGCTCTGCAAGCAATTAAAAGCCTGGTAGACCAGTACCTCTGATAAATCCTAAAGGATTGTCACATGACCATCAAACCACGCCCACAAAATAAGCCACACCCACAGAACTGGTAGTAAAAAAATTTAGAACCCACCCCTGGCACCACTGTAACTTCGCTGGCCACTTTAGTGAATGATTGTCAGTCAAAGACCACCTGTGTATTGTAGATGCAGATAAGTAGAGTCTTCAGTCTGATAGAGATTCTGTGTGAAACAAGAAAGAATTTCAGCTGGGAAGAACTGCAAGGTGATATTATCTTAGTCTAAGATTCTGTGGTTCAGGTGCCAGGCTAGAATAGAGAGAGAGATACTAAAAGCAGGTTCACATCTCATAGGCCCACAAATTGTGTCTCAGTTGCATCTCAAAAGTGATGAGGTCAAGAAAAACTGGGGAAGGGGTTCCAATAGAGGTGAAATGCTCCCGGTTCAGACCAGATCGCCTGATCCGGTAGCAATGGCGGCAGGTGGTTCGGAGAACCGGTAGCAAAAATCCCTGCCCACCCCCATGCCCAGCTGAGCCGCGCGATCATCAGAGGCTTTTTTTTTTTAAAGCATTTTTTCTACAACCTCTTTGGCTGAAAAAATGCTTTTAAAAGTTAAAAAAACGAAGCCTCTGATGATCGTGTGGCTCAGCTGGGATCCTCAGAGGCTTTCCAAAGCATTTTTTCCTGCAACCTCTTGGCCGAAGAGGTGGTTTAAAAAAATGCTTTGAAAAGTCTCTGACGATCCCAGCTGAGTTGCCTGATCAGCAGAGGCTTTTCAAAGCATTAGAAAAAATGCTTTTAAAAGTTTAAAAAAAAAAAGTTGGACACGCCCGCCCGGTCACAATTATCCCCCCTACCAAGCCACACCCACAAAATAAGCCACGCCCACAGAACTGGTAGTAAAAAAATTTAGAACCCACCCCTGGTCAGAACCGTGCTAAAAGGGGGAATTGAAAGGGAAACAAGAAAAAGAAGAACAAGGGATAGAGATGGATTGGTATACTCATATGCAAATACAAACACGATATGAAAAAGATGTTAAATTATATGGTTTTTATCTAGAAATGACAGAACTGGATAAGATACTCACAGGAACAGATGAAAAAATAATTTAAAAAATATATAATCACTTACTTAGTATTGAATTAGAAGAAGAACAGATAAAAGAAACAATGATAGCATGGGCAAAAAAAATTGGATATTCAATTGAGTTAGATAAATGGCAGCAGCTATTGGAAAGGAATTATAAATTAACAATGTCCACAGCATATAAGGAGAATCAATATAAAATGTTTTACAGATGGCACATGCCACCTGAAAAACTGGCAAAAATGTTTAAAGATAAATCAGCTAAAGGTTGGAAATGCATCCGATACCAGGATCATATTATCATATACGGTGGACATGTTCAGAAGCGAGACATTATTGGATTAAAATTAAAACATGGTTAAAAGAAATGATACAACAACACATAGATTTAAAACCTGAACTGTTCTTACTGGGTATCTTACCAGAAAAATTTAGTAAAGAAAATATATGTTTGATTATACATGTAATAACTGCAGCGAGGATAGTATTTGTGCAAAGATGGAAAGCAGAGAAAACCCCTACAGAGAGGGAAGTAAATAAGAAAATATTAAACCGGTAGTAAGTAGAACCCACCCCTAATATATAGGGCAATGTTGTAATGAAATAAGTGAAGAAGAAAGAGGAGAATAAACGTATTAATAGAAAAGCAAGAAATGTGGGAGAAATATTACAATAAATGAAATGATAATACTAAGAAATGATAAATATTGGAGGAGTAAGAAAAAGACACAAAAGATGCATTCAGATCAGTGGTGAAATTAAAAAAAATTCCCCTACTGGTTCTGTGGGCGTGGCTTGTTGGGGGAGGTCATGTGACTGGATGGGTGTGGCCAACTCGACATCACTCACATTGAGGGACACTCACATTGAGGGACATCACTCACATTGAGGGACCCCTCCCAGCCACTCCTTATTGCGAATGGCAGGAAAATGGGGAGGGGAATATTCCTGCCTACCATCCTTCCCTCAGTCTGTGCTGAGATTGAGGAATGGATGACAGGCAGGAAAATCCCCTTCCCCATTTTCCTGCCTTTCACGAAAACTCCATTCCAGCTACTCTCTCCCCCTTCCTCCTGGGGACTACGTTAAAAGGGACAGGTTGCAGCAGCTCCGTTCTGAACGGAGGGAGAACCGTTAGCATTTCTTGAACATTGAATTTTGTGGAATATCAAGTGGCTGGAAGAGGTGAGCAGCGACTAGCCAGGCGTGGGTGGGTGGAGCCAAGGAGGGGTAATTACTACCGGTTCGGCAAACTGATGCCCATAATCCCTAGTGGTTCGCCCGAACCGGTAGATTTCATCCCTGCAATGACACTTTATGCAGATAGTGTGCAGCACATCATTTACCCTGATTTGCATGGGGATGTTAGCTATAGTCAGGATCATAAATGGAAGCTACAGAGAAGATGGGATTGTAATTATTTTCCTTGGCCACGGAAACTAGACTCAGAAATAAGGTGACACTACCTAGATTTTCTTCCAAACCAACAAAGGCTTCCTAAAGGTTGCTCTTAGGTTGTTCATAGGAAGACAGTGGAACAGTCTACCTCTGATGGTTTGGGTTCTCCATCTCTGGAGACTTTGAAGAAAAAGCTGTACATCTGCCTCTGGTAGATGGTGTGAGTTGTCTTCGGAGTAGACAATCCTTGTGGCCCTTCCAACTCTACAATTCCAAAAATGGTAGCAGGATTTGCAACTCTGGACTCTTGAGATGTCCATGCTGGTAGGCCTGATTGCTGAATTTTTAGCAATAATGGGTCACCAAGATGGGTGAGCTCAGAGCTCAGAGACAGAATTGGGCAACACTCACATAACAACTACTTTGCTGACAAATGGAGATTTTGTCCTCAACTGTGGCCATAAGAGATGAGCGGCAACCATCCGGGCGTGGGTGGGGCCAAGGAGGGGTAATTACTACCAGTTTGGCGAACTGATGCCCATAATCCCTAGTGGTTCGCCCAATCCGGTCCGAACCGGTAGGATTTCACCCGACTCAAATGATGCACTGAATGATTGATTATGGATTGTACGTGTGTTTGTCTATATATATCAAAAAAAACCTTTAAAAAAACTGTGCTATGTCTGGAGCATTTAGTCTTCCACGTCTCTTTGATTTTTTTTTCTTTTTTCTCCCCCTGCAGAGGTTCTGTAGATGGGGGTGATGTCAAAGGACGGGTGCAACGATGGGCCAACTTCAGGCTATGTTAGATTGGAAGATGATCAGCCAGGGCGAATTCTGCCCCTCGGTGGACTTGAGAGCAACGCAAGGAGCCAGGCTGGGGTGCCAGCCCTGTGGACTCATTCACTCTTCTTCCTGTCCTCATTTTATGACTAGTATTATTATTTTTCTTAATAAGCACCTTATCAGACTGACCCCCATCTCATAGCTCATCCTCAACACTATATAACCACATAGTTATTTAACTGGCTGGGTAACAAAGGATGTGAATAATGTATATAAACTTCGATGTTAGCATGAGGACTGCGCCTTTATGATCTGGCTGCCCCTCGGGGGGCGGGGGGTATTTTTAAGCGAGGGCCAGATCGTGAGAAGGGGGGGAAATCAGACCCCCCACAACTCCTTTTCCTAAAGCGAGGGTGTGTCAGTGTTGCAGGTGAGTGTGTGTTCCAGCCAATAGGAAGCATTTAGATCAGCGTTTCCTAACCTGGACAACTTTTAACTCCCCTAATTCCCCAGCCAGCCATGGTCGCCAACGTTGAGAAACACGGATCTAGTTTTCTTATTTAAAACTCTCCCCGTTGGTCTCAGCCAGGAGGAGATGGGCAACATTGTGTGGCTGTGTGTGTGTATGTGTGTGAGCACCGCTAGCGACTCAGCAGCTGCCATCGTCCAACACACTGTGCTTTTTCCTGAGTGGGGGTGGGTGGGTGCTGCTGTTTCTCGGTGGGGCGTTGCTGCTGCGCTCAGTGTCACGGTGACAGTATTATGCCTCTGAGCAAACTTTTGTGGACAATAAAATGGAGAAATCAAGAGGGACCGTCTCTTCTTTGGGATGGCCGTTGGCCAATTGGGTAGTAATGTCCTGCTTACTCTGCTAAGATGGCCTTCTTCCCAGTGGTGGGTTTCAAAAAATTTTACTACTGGGTGTGGCTTGGTAGGCGTGGCAGGGGAAGGATACTGTAAAATCTCCATTCCCACCCCACTCCAGGGGAAGGTTACTGCAAAATCCCCATTTCCTCCCGATCAGCTGGCACCTGGGAGGCAGAGAATAGATGGAGGTGGGGCCAGTCAGAATTTTTACTACTGGTTCTCCGAACTATTCAAAATTTCCGCTACCGGTTTGTTGAATGACCACACACAGAAAGGATGAGGATATATGTGTGTCTTTATTGTCTTACATAGTGACCTTATATAGCTTGTTACTTTCAAGTTATAGCGTATTTGGCAGCATATCATTGGCTCACAGAATCTTCCAGGTAACTAGAATCTTTGGTCAACCATTGCTTGCTTAAGCACTTATAATGTTTAGCTATAGTTAAAGTCTAACACACATCCCACTTCCTCTCCTCTTGTTTACAGAGTTAGGGTCTTATTTTCTAATGCCATTTCCTGGCGCCTACGTATATGTAACCTTCCTTATCTGAGGTTTGCCATCCAAGATAGGAAAATTCCTGCACATATGCAGAATCCTACACCGATTCTCCAGAACTGGTCAGAACCTGCTGAAACCCACCTCTGCTTCTTCCCCAAACCTGGTTGCACCTCTTGAGTAGCCTTGCAGACTGAGATGAGTGACATATAAATTTAAGAAATAATCCAACTCCCTCCCTCCATTTATTTATTTACAACAGGGGTGTCAAACTTGATTTCATTGAGAGTCACATCGAGGCCGTATCAGAGTTGTATTTGACCTGGTGGGGGCTGGGGGGGCATGGCCAGCTTGACGTCACTGGTGTTAGGGGGCCCTGTGGTGGCTGGAGCACTCTGCTAGCAAAAATGGGCTCCCGAGCTCCGTTTTCAGCTGCCAGCGAAAATGGAGCTCACAAGGGCCACATGCAGCTTTCCCGAGCTCCGTTTTCGCTGGCAGAGGCACCGCCAGGCCAGTTTTTCATTGTTTCCAGGACAGCCCCATGGGCCAGATCTAAGCACCCTGCGGGCCTTGAGTTTGACACCCTTATTTAGAACATTTAAATCAGTGTTTCTCAACCTTGGAAACTTGAAGATGGGTGGGCTTCAATTCCCAGAATCCCCCAGCCAGCGCTGCTGGCTGGGGGATTCTGGGAGTTGAAGTCCACCCATCTTCAAGCTTCCAAGGTTGAGAAACACTGATTTAAAGTGTCCACAAAAGAAACCTAAAACAAGATGGATTGACAACATCAGCAAGTATTGCAGGCCCAATTGGCAAAAGAGCCTGAGTAGCGTAGGGGGCTAATGCCTCCTACTAAAAGCAGCAATTAAGATCCAGCTGCCTGCAATTTCTGCGAGTTCAATCCTAGCCAAGCTCAAGGTCGACTCAGCCTTCCATCCTTTCTAAGGTGGGTAAATTGAGGACCTAGTTTGTGGGGGCAATAAGCTGACTTTGTATAAATATACAGAAGTATGAAGGCTATTGCTTAACGCATTGTAAGCCGCCCTAAGTCTCCGGAGAAGGGCGGCATATAAATCAAATTAAATAATAATAAATAATAATAAAAAAAGAAAGCTGAGGACCGTATTGGTTGGAAACATGCAGAAGAGGCCTTCATCCTGCAATGGGTAAACAATCACTTAAAGGATGATGGAGTCATCCATCTTTCAACCAACTCTGGGTGGCTTCCAATCAAAAACCAAAAGACACATAAAATCATTAAACCTTAAAAACAACATAAACCTAGTGTTGAGCCCGGCTGGGATTCGCCATCGCTGGGGGGGGGGGGGGGGTAGGGGGGGGCTGGAAGGTTGAAGCCCCGATTGTCCAGGCATCTAACCTGTGGATTGGTGGGAGTCCTTTGCAGGACGACAGCCCTGACAATGAGCTACAGACACCGCAACATCAGAAAACATGTCGGCGCCCTCTAGTGACATCAGTGCAGTGCCCATTGTGAAGCCACTGAACAGCTGATGGGGTGTTTGAGTTCTTATGTGCCGGATGATAGTTAATACGGCACAGAGGGTGATAAATAGCGCTGCACGGCGACTGCGTGCAGCGCTAACTTTAAACCTGTATTCCAGCTTGTTCTGTTCTTCTGGCTGAGTTGCTGCAAAACCTAAAAGTAAACCTGTGTAAACGTTCTTTTGTGGTTTGAGTCGTTTTTCTTTCGCTATTCGGACTGGATGAGAGACGGAGCCGAGACCTAGCACCAAATCAAAGATCTAAAGGCAATTATTTAGTCTTCTCCCAGCACTTGGGGGGGGGGGGGGGAAATCCAGGGCTTCACAGCTTTGTGGAAGGCTAGGGAGAGAGGCTCCTCCAAAACTTCATGGGGCAAAGAAATCCATACGGCTGGAGCTAGCCCAGAAAAGGCATGCTTCCTAGATCCCATCACGTGGCAAAATTTAGAGGAGGGGAATAAGAGTGTGCACATCTCATCTCACCTGGTAGGACAGGTAGATAGATGTTTGTAGAAAAAGGCCATCCCACAGGTAGCCTGTGTCTGCCCAGAGGGCTTCATAAAGATGGATGACTTAATTTCCCAGTTGACATGGGAAACTGACTTGGGAAACCAAGCAAAGTCCAAAACTAGCAATAGCACAGATTTATATATTTTATTTATTTATTTATTTATTTTATTAAATTTATATACTGCCCTACTCCCGAAGGACTCAGGGCAGTGAACAGCCAAAAGATAAAATACATGTAATACAAACGTTAAAAACCCTGTTAAAATACATTAAATGTTTTGGCCCCAAAAACAAATTTAAAACACCCAATTTATAAGACAAATTTTTTAAAAAACCGTTTAAAAGGGAAAGTTAGGCCAGGCCAGCCTGCTGGAATAAAAATGTTTTGGGAGCACGGCAGAAAGTGTGCAGATCTGGGATCCTCCGTATCTCCTGGGGGAGCTTGTTCCAGATGGTAGGTGCCCCTACAGAGAAAGGTCTCCCCCTGGGGGCCACCAGTCGACACTGTTTGGCCGATGGCAGCCTGAGAAGCCCCTCTCTATGGGAGCATACTGGTCGGTGAGAGGCTACTGGTGGCAGAAGGTGGTCTCGTAGATACCCCGGTCCTATGCCATGGAGCGCTCTAAAGGTGGTAACCAAAACCTTGAAGCGCACCCGGAACACCACCGGGAGCCAGTGCAGGAGGGGAGTCACATGGGAGCGCCACATCGCTCCCATAACCACCCGCGCAGCCGCATTCTGGACCAGCTGGAGCCTCTGGGTGCTCCTCAAGGGGAGCCCCATGTAGAGAGCATTGCAGTGGTCCAAACGGGAAGTGATGAGAGCATGAGTAACGTATATACCGCTTTACAGCCCTCTCTAAGCGGTTTACAGAGCCAGCATATTGCCCCCAACAATTATCATTTTATCGACCTCGGAAGGATGGAAGGATGAGTCAACCTTGAGGGGATCAGGACTCGGCCACAGCCAGCCAGGGGGTCACAAGAGGAGGAAAGGGGGAGGAGAGTGCAGGAGCGAAGTGGCCCTGTACCTGCCTTTGCGCCACATTTGCGTGGAAGGCAGCTTTTGCTTTCTGCCGCTTCAGGCTGGAGTCCAAAAAATAAGAGGGGCGAGGAGTGGTACCAACCATTGATGGGACAGGGAGCCGTGGCAGAGGGTCCAAAGAGCTGCATGCAGCTCCGAAACCGCAGGTTGCAGGTCCCTGCCCTAGCTCAAGCTCACAAAGTGGCACCAGACAGATATCTAGGACTGTGATGGCGAACCTATGGCAAAGGTGCCACAGGTGACATGCGGAGCCTTATCAGTGGGCACGCGAGCTCAGCTCCGACACACACGTGTGCACCAGCCAGCTGATTTTCGGGCCTTCTGGGCCCACCAGAACTCAGAAAACACACTGTTTCCGGTCTCCAGAGAGCCTCTGGTGGGGGGAGGCTGTTTTTGCCCTCCCCAGGCTCCTAGAAAGGCTCTGGAGCCTGGAGAGAGCATAAAATGGGCCTACCAGGCCCATCGTGCCATCACTGTGTTCACGGGTGGGGAAGAACATAGGAAGGTGGGGCGCATAGAATTATGGATGTGGGCACGCGTGCGTGTGACCCCACCGCGCTCCTCCCGCTTCTGGCACGTGCTGGCAAAAAGGTTAGCCATCGCTGGTCTAGGATCTCTCTCCCAGCTAACAAAGGCTTCCATTGAAATAACCTTCATTCTGACTGCTGACTGCAAATGATGGGCATTGAGGTCCAATATATCTGGGGAGGGAAGAAATGGTTTAGAAAGAGAGGACCTCTGGTTTATGGCAGACCTGCTCCCCTCCCTGCCCTACCAGGTCAGCAGGAAGCATGTGACTCTGCAGGCAGTTCCTCACTCGGGTGCTACCCCTAGAACAGGGGTCAGCAACCTGTGGCTCTGGAGCCGCATGTGGCTCTTTCACCCTTCTGCTGCGGCTCCCTGTCAACTCAAAATATGATAGATAGATAGATAGCTTTTATTGTGGTCAGAGACCAAATTAAATACATATAAAAAGGGGGGGGTAGATTTTACAATTGTAAAAAGATCATGCGACAATACACCATGTACTACCTCAAATACAATCTATACTATCAATACTAGTGATCCTCTGCCATAGGAATTACCGGTCTCTTCCCCCATTTTTTTTCCACCGTGACTGCAGCAAAAAAATTTGCCACCTTTGGAGTTATATTAGGGTCTGTGTCCTGGAGTAGGAAATAAAGGCTGAACAGATCAGGTGATCCAGGGAATCTCTGGGAAATAGGGGAAATGAATCTTGATCTTATGTCTCGGTAGTGGGGACATACGAATGTAATGTGAATCAGAGATTCTGGGGATCGGCCATCACATGCACAATAGGAGGATTTTACTCCCCCCAAAAGCCTACTGTCGAGGACATTCGAGGGGATCACATTAAATCTTGCCTTCATAAATGCGAGCCTATGTTTGATAGAATGTAACGCAGAGAGGTAAGGTGGAGGGTGAGGCAAGGGAACAATTCCAAGGGAAAACGGTGAGCATGTTCCCGATCCGTTTGCCAGATTTAGTTGTCTGTCAATGTCATCCAGCCGTTGAAAGATCAATGATTTGGCAGCTTCAGGGCCTAAAGAAAAAGCTTCAATGGGGGAAATCCCGATCTTCAAAAGCTTTGTATGGATATTATGGGCCCAGGGACTATGAAAAGGGTCCCGCCATAGGCATTGGCCTAGGTAATATCCTGGGAGTCTGGTCCATAGAGACAACCAATATCCAATTGCACGTTTCCACATGATTGTAGCAAGTGAAGATATGCCCAATTCCAGCTGGATTGCGGCGTTACTTACACAGGGAGGGACTCCCATCAAACGGCGTAGGAACTGGTTGTGGATGGACTCAAGAGAGGAGATGTTGGATTGGACCCATAGGGGGGCGCCGTAGGTGACAGCCGCTATCACCTTTGCCCTATAGACTTTTATTGCTGAGGGGATATGGAACTCAAAATATGTGTCACAACCACCAATGTGCGACACCTGCCGGCACACAATTTATTGAGCTTTTCAACCCCCGGTAGGCCAACCATGGATCAATCCAAGAAAACGGAGTGTTTAATTCAACGACATAGGCTAGTTTTGTGGCCACTCAAGAAATAGTCAGGCACAGGAAGGGTTTTGAGGCTCCCAGTGTTTTCTTTTCTATGGGAAACGGGTCCAAATGTCTCTCTGAGTGTTTAAGGTTGCAGACCCCTGCCCTAGAGGGAAGAGATAAACCCCCCTTAGATTCCCTGGCTGAGCTGTAGACAGAGACCCACAGAGGAAGTTAAAATCACCACATTGCAGCTTCTAAAACATCTTTCAGGTCTCAAAAGAGCAACTGCTGCACATTAATGATTCATTGCTACCCTGTTCTGAAATGGAAAACTTAAGACGCTATTGGACCTATGCCGGAGAACAAAACTCTTTTTAACCCCTTGTTGGTTGCTCTTCAAAAGTGGGAAGTCAGATTTGACTTGGTTATTGCATGGATAGCAGACCACCAGGAAATCCAAGAATTAAAAATAAAACCACGAGACTGGAAAGCTGAAAGGTATTCCAGAATACAGCAAAAGCAATCCCTTTGGATAGTACTATTGAGAAGACAGAGATCTGGGAAAGAGAATTGATGTTGGGTAGTGTTTAAAGGTGCAGGATTGGTATTCAGCGAAACCAAGGTTCAAATCCTCCCTCAGGCATGGGATCTCCAAAAGGTTTGGGACAGGGGTGAAATCCGGAAGGTTCTGACAGGTTCTGGAGAACCTGTAGCGGAAATTTTGAGTAGTTTGAAGAACCAGCAAATACCACCTCTGGCTGGCCCCAGAGTGGAGTGGGAATGGAGATTTTGCAATATCCTTCCCCCAGGAATGGGGAGGGAATGGGGATTTTGCAGTATCATTCCCCTGGAGTGGGGTGGGAATGGAGATTTTGCAGTATCCTTCCTCTGGAGTGGGGAGGGAATGGAGATTTTGCAATATCTTTCCCCCAGGAATGGGGAGGAAATGGGGATTTTGCAGTATCCTTCCCCTGCCACGGCCACCAAGCCACACCACGCCCACAGAACCGGTAGTAATAAAAATTGGAATTCATCATTGGTTTGGAAGCATTGTTTATGGGAACCACGATCTGTAATTTGGGAGGGAGGAAATAGCTAGAAGTTATGTTTGTATGCTGCAAAATACACTGGAAATGGCTTCTTTTAAACATTTCTTTCTCTTTCCTTTTATATCCAAATATATTTTATTCTTTATACTGTTTCCATCTTCCCCTTAATATATTAACAGAATGGCCTGAGAATCAGTGCCTCCTCTAGATAATTAACAATCAAGCTGAAATCAAGTTAAGCAACTAAAATTAGCAAACTTCCTCAAGTAAGTTTGGAGCCTGAGTAGCGTAGGGGGCTAATGCCTCCTACTAAAGGCAGCAATTAACATCCAGCTGCCTGTAATTCTGTGAGTTCAATCCTAGCCAGGCTCAAGGTCGACTCAGCCTTCCATCCTTTCTAAGGTGGGTAAATTGAGGACCCAGTTTGTGGGGGCAATAAGCTGACTTTGTATAAATATATACAAAAGTATGAAGGCTATTGCTTAACGCATTGTAAGCCGCCCTGAGTCTCTGGAGAAGGGCAGCATATAAATCAAATTAAAAAAAAAAAGTTACCCATACCTAATCCACATATCAAAGGATAAGGTGTGCAAACACAAACTGAGTTGATTAAACTAGGTCTCCTACCTAGAGGAACTGCATGTTCACAACACACAAACACCCCTCAAGTGTCACCCTAGAATCAATAGGTGCCACCCCAGACAAACTCCCCTGTAAAAAAAAAAAACTGACGCTGTACCCCATTTCTCTGCAGCCTGCCCCTAAATGCAAACTCTTTTGCTTTGAGGAGCAGATGTTTCTTTTCCTCACAGCTGTCTGGATCTCATTTCGGTTTGTTTTTGAGCAAACCGCTCCCCCCCCCCTGCTCAGATTGGAACCCCCCCCCAATTATCCTTCTGACAACTCTTCTACTGCTTTCTCTTTTTTTATGTATATATATGTGTTTATGTAAACATGTGTTTATGTAAACATGTGTTTATGTAAACACGTGTTTACCCGGAGATGAGGATTCAAGACTTAGGCACTTTCCGCCGTGCCTTAAAAACGTTTCTATTTCAACAGGCGGGTCTGGCCTAACTCTCCTTTTAAATTGGATTTTAAAATGTTTATATAAATTGTTTAAATTTTTTGAGCCTTAATTATTTATTTTAATAGCTTTTAACTTTTGTATGAAAATTGTATTTTTATTTTGGCTGTTCACCGCCCTGAGTCCCTCTGGGAGTTGGGCGGTATATAAATTTGAATAAATAAAAAAATAAATAATAATGCACAGTCATTTTCATCCTTTTTCACTCATCTTTTCTTTTAACTTTCCTTTTTCCTTTTTCGGGACTGCTCTTTTACCCTTTACCTTTACTCCAACCTTTCTTCTCCTCCTCCCCATCTCTTCCTTCCTCTCCCTTCTCCTACTTCCTTCGTTCTTTCTCTCTTTCTCTTTCCTACTTCCCCTTCCACTACTGCTTTCTCACTTTAAAAAAAAACCCTTTTCATATCTGTTTCTTTTTTTCCCCAAGTCCCAATGCTTTCTTTACATTTTTAATTCTGTTCCAAAAAACCCCCCCAAAAACCAGGTCCCAATGGTTAGTTCTGGCTTGAATCGAAGCCCGAAGTCCAAGCATCTCCCTCCTGCCTCCCCTGGATTCACTTTCGTTTTCCTCCAGATGCGAGGGGGAAATCGAAACTGGCTCCCTGCCTTTTCCATAAAAGGAGGGGAAGGAGGCGCTGCGTCTCCATTCGTGACTTGGTGGTTCCAAGCGCTGGTAGGTCCTACGGGGAGCTCCAAGCGATGCAAAGCCAGGGTTGGTTTAACAGGCGAGGAAGGGTCTCCCAGCCCTGTTTCTGCCTTGCATAAGCCCGAGGATTCTCGGAGGGTGGGGGTGGGGGGCAAGGGTACTGGTGGGATTCAGCCGGTTCGCACCATTTCGGGAGAACCGGTTGTTAACTTTCTGAGCAGTTTGGCAAACTGGTTGTTGGAAGAAATCGTTAGGGCAGAGAACCCGGTTGTTAAATTATTTGAATCCCACCGCTGGGGAAGGGACGTGCAAGGCGAGGGGAGGTTTGCGGTGATGGGAAGGGGGGCTGCTAACACGCCGTCCCTTCCCTGGGGCTTCCCCTCCCCACTCACCCTGCACCTGGGAAGATGAGAGTGGGGGATGGGGGGCTTTTGGTCAGAGAAGCCGTTGGGTTTGGGGAGGGGGAATGGATCAGCCGCCCCTCTGGAATCGCCTGCCAGGAGGACCAAACGCAACTGCGCCTCTGGCTACTTTGAACCCCACTCCGAAGGGAGGCTTGCGCTCAGGTGGGTCTGGATAGAAAGAGGGATGCTCAGCGAGGCGCTTTACAAAGAGGGATTGCTGGAGGGAAGGGAAGCTTTGCTACCTTCTAGCACTGGGGAGCATTTTGCGCTCCCTTGCAAGGGGGGGAGGAGGAGGAGGAGGGGGATGGCAAGAAATGACTCTTCAAAAAGAGGGTCGCGCAACTCCTCCAAAGCACTCGATCCGGCAGGCAAGAAGAGCCTCTCCTTTTGCCCAACTATAAAGCCCAGCATCCTGTTCCTGCTGGCTGGGACTGCTGGGATTTGGAACTTCAGAAGAAGAGTGTGTGTGTGGCGGGGGGGGGGGGAAAGCCTCTGTGTTAGGATTGGCTCCCTCTTTTCCAACAAGGAGCAACAGAAAAAGCGGGGTCTGCTTCTACCCAAGGCCAGGATGAGAAAATTCATGCAATATTCCTTTTTTGGCGGGCTAAATTGTCTTTCTGCAGGGTTCTCTCCATCAGCTGGGAAGGAAGATCAAGAGTGACCAATGGGTGAGTTTGTTCTTCCGATGCCTCCGGCTTGCTAGGAAGGCAGTTTCCTCCCCCTCTCCCCTCTCCCCTCTCCCTTGCCTTCCCCTCCCTTAATTTTCTCTCTTCCCAATTGGTTTTGTTTGGAAATATTTCTTATTGTTTTTATTACCAGCCTGAAATGAACCAACCTAGATAGTCACTCTACAGCAGCGGGTGTCAAACTCTATTTCATTACCACACACACACACACACACACACACAAAACATTGATTGAAAACCACAACCTCATCAGGGTTGTGTTTGACCTCAGGAGGTGGGCATGGCCATGGTGAATGTAGCCGGCTACACGGGGCACCTGTAGTGGCCAGGTGCTAAGGCAGGACTTCTCTGAGACCCTCACTCCCTCTCATTCTAATCTCCCACCCTTTCTTCTTTTCTTTTTTCTTTCCTCTTCACTCTCCTTCATTTTTTCTTCCTTCCCTTTCTTTCCTTATTTTTCCTTCCTTGCTCTCTTCCCATCTTCCCTTTTTTCTTTTTCTTTCCCTTTCTACTGTCCTGTCCCTTCTTGCATGCTGAAATGCAAAAGGAGAAAAACATTTCTCCTTTTGTTTTGTTTGTAGTTTGTTTTGATAACTCTCTACCAGTGAAAACGGAGCCCGGTGGGGGGGCCACATGCATCCCGTCCCCCGAGCTCCATTTTTGCTGGCAGGGGGCTGCAGGAGACCGTTGAAGCCTCTTGCGTGGCCCGGTTCTCTCCCCCCACCATCCCACCCCCAAAGCCAGTTGCCAAGCTGCAAAGGTTGGGAACCACTGAACTACTGTAGATGGCTGAACTGGAAAAGAGAGCAAATATTGTAAGCTAGGTGTCTGCACTTTTATAACCTCAATTTCAATGGCTAAAGCCGTATCTCCTGTTCATTCCACTTTTCTCAAAGCTCCGTGCTCCGCTGGCTGAAACACACATGCAAACATACAATGTCTTTTCTTTGAACAGAGTATATGGCCGGTTCGCAAATTTAAAGTGTTTAGTCATTTTAATTAAATTTACAATTTCTTTATTTCCTTTTTGCCATATTTATTCCTCATCTATTTTTTTAAAAAAACCAATATTACCCTTCATCCTCATCTCTAATCTTAATCAAATTCAATTTTTCCCTTCTATTCTATATTATACCCCTTTGCATTGTCATCTGTTTTTATATCCATCCTCACATTGGTTAATTATGTAATTATGTAATACAGTTGTTTAATACAAATTCAACATTTTAATATAAATCAATTAGTTATATAACTATCTTTTTTGTATATTAATATGAACATGAATATTCCAATTATTTCCATGCAATTCAGTTTCTTACAAATCAATTAATTATATTTACCAATAATAATAAACCAAATAATTTCCCCCATATATTCCTCCAAACCACAACTTAACCATTTCTGCTTTCAAAACAATATACAGTTAATATCTCAATTATTACAATTCCCTAGTTAAATAGAACTTTTTTTTCTTTTGTGTTTTAAAATCTTGAACCTCCTCTTTTGCCCTAAATTTCCCATTGTTTGCAGTTTTGCACCTACCTTTTTTGGTGTGGAAAAAGAAAAACTCTCTGCCTCATTTTGTCACGTTGCAGCAAAGACCCTGCTTTACTTTCAATTTCGCTTTTTCAGCTAGGGGAAAAAAAATTCTCCAGCAAGTCCTCTTTGCAGCTAGCAAAAGACCCCTGAGTAAAACAGCTGAGAGCAAATCAGCTGGGAGTCGGGACCTGGAGCTAATCAACTTATGGTAATTAATTTGTGCTGAAGCTGAAAGGGGCTGTTTTTTTTCTATTTTTGCAGCCACCGGTCTACTTATTTGTTTTCTTTTAACACTGATCAGCTGTAGGGAGGCCCTTTGAAGCCCCTCAGCAAGAATTTAAACAGTTTTTTTCCCCTCTAGCCATCAACTGGGACTCAGGAGGCAGCAATAGATTGGGAGTGGGCAGGGTAAGCGGCGATCGGCGATTCAACAGAGGCAGAGGGTGAAGGTGAGTGAAGGTGTGGGGGAGGGGGCAGAGAAGGCTTTGGCGACCCCTGTGAAATGGCCGTTCGACCCCCAAAGGGGTTGCGACCCCCAGGCTGAGAACCGCTGCACTAGACCAAACTGGCTCTAATTTGCCATCAGTTCCTTTGCTGATGACGATATACAGGAAAGGCAGTTGTGTTGCTTCCTTCTTCCCTTGTGTATTTTATTCTTTTGAAGGCATAGTATTCAGATGTCTCTAGAAAAGAATTGTGCCGGACTAAAACCTCTTTGCATAATTGCAGTTATACTCTGGGAATAATTAAGGAGGAGACGTTTTAACCCCTTTCCTGCCAACCAAACTCTTCAAGCTCCATTCCCTCCTGGCTCTCTGGAAAGCAACCCCTCCCTTCTGGGCTACGTTTCAACACAATAATGCAGTCAAAAATGGCAGCGTCTTGCTTAGCTGCGACTGCTTCGACTCTCAAAGGGGTTGGGGTTTTGTTGTCGAAAGGGCCATCCGGCTTGAGCGATTCTTTGAGGATTGTGACAACAAAGCAGAATTATATTTCCGAACTGTTACACGGCCATCCGTCTATATCGGATTCGGGGATTTTTATCAAAAGCGGAACCATTGATAAAGCTGTTCTGGGTGAGTCTGCGTTGCTTCGGATTGCTTCTGTTTAAAGTGTTGCGCGGAGGGTGTGAGATCGGGTGCAAACTCTGAAAGTGCTAGGTATTTATGGTGGCAGAGGCAGCCAGGGAAGTCTCCCTCCGGCGCCGAGTGTCATCAGTAACAATATGATGTTAAAATAAAGCAATATCCATGGAAAGAACAACAACTGTTTTGGCTTTTATAGAAGTTTTTGTAGAAGGAGAGGCAGCGCTTGGGGGTGAAGAGAGGAATTGGCCTGGAGCCAAGTTTTCAAGGGATCCAAGTCTAACCCCTCTTGAATTCCATTAACTCTTACCTAGCCCCAATTTAGTGCTGATCTTTAGTTGAGCAGATTTTTGTGCATAGGCATGAGCAATAAATCGGCTTACCTAGAACTTCGGATCTGAAGAAGCTTTTTTTTTTAAAATTAGATTTATATGCCACCCTTCTCCGGAGACTCAGGGCGGCTTATAGTGCATTAAGCAATAGCCTTCATACTTTTGTATATTTATACAAAGTCAGTTTATTGCCCCCAACAAACTGGGTCCTCAATTTACCCACCTTAGAAAGGATGGAAGGCTGAGTTGACCTTGAGCCTGGGGAGATTCGAACTTATAGTAATTGCAGACAGCTGGTATTAATCACAATGATTTAGTCTGCTGAGCCACCAGGCCCTTATAGATTTGCAAACTGAGCTTAAGAAATTTGCAAAACCGAGGTGGAACAAAAAAAAAGAGAGAGCACATTTTCCCAGTCATAATTTATGACTTCCTTTGGGCTCCTTCTGAGAGCCCTTAGCTCAGTGTTTCTCAACCTTGGTAGCTTGAAGATGGGTGGACTTCAACTCCCAGAATCCCCCAGCCAGCAGCGCTGGCTGGGGGATTCTGGGAGTTGAAGTCCACCCATCTTCAAGCTACCAAGGTTGAGAAACACTGCCTTAGCTGCAGAAAAGAGATTTCTGACTTTTTTTTAAAAAAATTGATTTATATGCCGCCCTTCTCCGAAGACTCAGGGCAGGCTTACAATGCGTTAAGCAATAGCCTTCATACTTTTGTATATTTATACAAAGTCAGCTTATTGCCCCCAACAAACTGGGTCCTCAATTTACCTACCTTAGAAAGGATGGAAGGCTGAGTCGACCTTGAGCCTGGCTGGAATTGAACTCGCAGTAATTGCAGGCAGCTGGATCTTAAATGCTGCCTTTGTAGGAGGCATTACCCCCCTATGCTACTCAGGCTCTCTCTCTCTCATCTTCTTGGATGAGAAGCGAAACCTCTTCAAAGAAAAAACCCAGAAAGTCCAGTTGCCTCTTGGGGAAAAGGACATTTCAGGTAGAACTTAACTATGTTCCTGATTTTTTGTGCCCAACAGCTTTTCCTTCAGCTTTTTAACCCTTGGTGCACCAGATTTTGAGTGGGCTCCAACCACCCTCCATTTCTGGTCGTTTCATTTCATTTCATTTTCATTTTCATTTATATACCGTCCTACTCCTGAAGGACTCAGGGCGGTGGACAGGCACAAGATAAAACACATAAAATACAAAAATTTAAGAACAGAAATAAAATCAAATTAAATCTATTTAGCCCAAGACGAATTTAAAACCCCAAGATTAAGAACAAATTACAATTTATTTTTTAGAAGGGAAAAAGGGAAAGGTTAGGCCAGACTGGCCTGATGGAATAAAAAGGTCTTGAGAGTGCGGCGGAAGGTGCGCAGGTCCGGGATCCTCCGTATCTCCAGGGGGAGCTCATTCCAGACAGTAGGTGCCCCCACAGAGAAGGCTCTCCCCCTGGGCGTTGCCAGCCAACATTGTTTGGCTGACGGCATCCTGAGGAGTCCCTCTCTGTGAGAGCATACCGGCTGGTGGGAGGCCATTGCAGGCGGTCCCGTAAATAACCAGGTCCTAAACCATGGAGCGCTCTAAAGGTGGTGACCAAAACCTTGAAGCGCACCCGGGAGCCAGTGCAGCTCGCGCAGGAGGGGTGTTACATGGGAGCGCCACGTCGCTCCCATAACCACCCGCGCGGTCGCATTCTGCACCAGTTGGAGCCTCTGGGTGCACCTCCAGGGGAGCCCCATGTAGAGAGTGTTACAGTAGTCCAGGTGGGAAGTGACGAGGGCATGAGTCTTGTGATCTCTCTAAAGATCATGATACAGTTTGGGAAAAATGGGTTGGCAGCTTTCCTGCAGCCTCTTAAGCAGCAGTGTTAAACTCGCAGCCTGCGGGCCGGATGCATCGCATGCTGGCCCCGTCCCTGCCCCGTTTAGCGAATGGGAAACAAGTCCCGATATGTCACATGACGCCACCATGATGATATGAGTTTGACACCCCTGCTCTTAAGGGTCACAGGATGGTGCTATTACCCAAGTATCCATGACCAATATTTTAATCCCATTTATGGTGGAGGTTGGAAAATGCAGTTGAATGAATATATAGTCAAGAAGATAGAATTCAGCAAGTGATTGTCCAATTTTGTTTTGATTGCTATTGCACTACTTTCGTTGGGTTTTTCGATTCTTGTGCATTATAATCTTTATTTTGTTAACCTAAGTCTCTTTATCCCCAGATTCTATACTTGGTGCTGCAATTGGCCTGGGTAAGTTCCTAGTTTCTTCCTCCACTTAGTAGTAGTGCAGTAGTCCAAGTGCAGTAAGTAACTTACTGCATGTAAATGCTGTTCTGTTGTATGGATGTTTGGGTGGTTGAGGGGTGGGGAATTTGTGGTGGGTGGGGGGGTGTTTGGGGATTGTTATGTGTGTTGGACCTGGTCTTTGGGTGTTAAGTGAATTTCCTTGTATGGGTACACTGTGCATACACGTACAATGACAATGAAGTTATTATTATATTCCTTGCGGGAAGTGGAGAGTTTGAGATTTCTCTCTTGGTCCTTCTCCAGTAGTGTGGACTCTATCCCCCAAAAGCCTTGAACATTAACTGGGAATTCTGGGCTTCCTGTTCAAAAGGAACATTTCCCAAGACTGGCAAAGGGAAAAGAGTTAACCTTGCTGCTCGTGAATCCTGGGATTATAGTATTTGTTTAGAGTTAGTCCTTGACTTACAACTGCTTAGAGTTATGGCAGCCTTGTTTTAAAGCCTATGAAACATTTCCAGCTGTGGTGAAATGTTGCTTCTACTCCCCCAACATGGCCAGAAGAACAGAGTTGGAAGGGACCTTGGAGGTCTTCTAGTCCAACCCCCTTCCTCAAGCAGGAGACCCTATACCAGTGATGGCTAACCTTTTTTTTTTTTTAATTGGATTTATATGCCGCCCTTCTCCGGAGACTCAGGGCAGCTTACAATGCGTTAAGCAATAGCCTTCATACTTTTGTATATTTTATACAAAGTCAGCTTATTGCCCCCACAAACTGGGTCCTCATTTCACCTACCTTAGAAAGGATGGAAGGCTGAGTCAACCTTGAGCCTGGTGAGATTCGAACTTACAATAATTGCAGACAGCTGAAGTTAATCACAATGCTTTAGTCTGCTGAGCCACCAGGTCCCTACAGATTTGCAAACTGAGCTTAAGAAATTTGCAAAACCGAGGTGGAACTCAAAAAAAAAAAAAAAAAAGAGGGAGAGAGAGAGAGAGAGAGAGCACATTTTCCCAGTCATAATTTATGACTTCCTTTGGGCTCCTTCTGAGAGCCCTTAGCTCAGTGTTTCTCAACCTTGGTAGCTTGAAGATGGGTGGACTTCAACTCCCAGAATCCCCCAGCCAGCGCTGCTGGCTGGGGGATTCTGGGAGTTGAAGTCCACCCATCTTCAAGCTACCAAGGTTGAGAAACACTGCCTTAGCTGGAGAAAAGAGATTTCTGACTTTTTTTTTTAAAAAAATAGATTTATATGCCGCCCTTCTCTGGAGACTCAGGGTGGCTTACAATGCGTTAAGCAATAGCCTTCATACTTTTGTATATTTATACAAAGTCAGTTTATTGCCCCCACAAACTGGGTCCTCATTTTACCCACCTTAGAAAGGATGGAAGGCTGAGTCAACCTTGAGCCTGGTGAGATTCAAACTTACAGTAATTGCAGACAGCTGGTGTTAGTCACAATGCTTTTAGTCTGCTGAGCTACCCAAGCTCACTCCTTTTCTGGACCGAGTGCTCAAATTGCGTGCATATGTGCGTGAATGTGAGCCTGCGCACCAAACCCCCAAAATGCAATGCATGTGTGGGCCCCCGCAAGTGCCCCCCGCGCATGCATGGGCAGCCCCCCCCCCGCATGCGCCCCACCCTGTGCACGCAGAGACCCAAAGACCAGCTGGCCAGTGGGAGGCGTGCGCACATGCACGGTGGAGCTGAACTGGGGTGACGGCTCAACGTGCCCACAGAGAAGGTGCTGTGTGCTACCTCTGGCACCTGTGCCATAGATTCGCCAATCCTGCCCTATACCATTCCAGACAAATGGCTGGCCAGTCCCTTCTTAAAACTCTCCAGTGATGGAGCGCCCACAACTTCTGGAGGCAAGCCTTCCCACTGGTTAATTGCTCTGTCAAGAAATTTTTGACATTTTGGGCGTTTGGCAGTAGGCTCGCCTTTATAACCAGTTGCAGTGTCCTGCGGCCACATGACTGATATGCAATGTTTTTTCTCAGTTTCAGAAGAATGGGTTTGTTTAATGACCGACCCATTTGCTTAACCACCATCTCATTTGCTTAACGGCCTTAAAAATGGTCACCTTCTCCCTGGGGTTTGATCACATGGGTGCCTTGCCTTATGTCTGGATTTTTAGTCCCAATTGTGGTTATAAGTTAAGGACGATCCGAACCTGGAGGAAACCAGGATGGGGAATCTGAATCATTCTCAAAGAGAGGGACTCGCGGGATTAGGGACCACAATTTAACTTTGTGCCATCTTCTGGAGGAACAGCAAAAGTCCTATGTTGGCATTCCTGGAAGGGCATGGCTCTTTTCCATCTTGGGTGTGGGGGGGGGGGGTTAGCTAAACTACTCCCATTCCCATGCTTCATGTTCATGTTCTCCAAAATCTGTCAGAAACCACCACTGGGATTGGATCATTCTGCAGCCAGTGGTGGTGGGAATCAGCAAGGCACACG
The DNA here is from genome assembly GCA_030761175.1 of Masticophis lateralis. Lineage (NCBI taxonomy): Eukaryota > Metazoa > Chordata > Lepidosauria > Squamata > Colubridae > Masticophis > Masticophis lateralis. The sequence continues at coordinate 8,751,746 of JAUDYJ010000009.1, read as the reverse complement.
TGGATCATCCTGATGGCACATCATGTATCACACGCTGCAAACTTTTGGAACAGAACATGTGCAGAACTATCTTTCTGGGACTGACCTGCTCCAGAAGCCTTCAGGACATGCCCTCTTTCTTCCCCATCATTCCAACGTTGGTCTAGGGCAGGGGGTCTCCAAACTTTGCAACTTTTAAGACTTCTACTTCCAGAACTCCTCAGCCATTCTGGGAGTTGTTAAGTCCACAAGCCTTAAAAGTTGCCAAGTTTGGAGACCCTTATCAGAAGACAGTCTGATCATCCCTGCTCTGGAAGAGAACGGGAAGGTCTCAAAAGGGCCACTTCCAGAATACGCTTGGCCCACATCCTTATGATATCTCTTGGCCTCTAAAAGTTGGGAACTCTTTCTGGCACACAAGGACCACAGCCAGCTCCATTTGCTTTCTTGCTCTACAGGGGTGGCAGCGGTGGGCATCCCGGTCGCAGTTGGCGCTGTGGGTTTCACTAGTGCAGGTATTATGGCTGGGTCGCTTGGCGCCAAGATGATGTCTGCTGCCGCCATCGCAAATGGAGGTGGAGTGGCTGCTGGCAGTTTGGTTGCCACCTTGCAGTCCATTGGTATGTTTTCTGCCCTGGCCCTGATGCAAGGATTGGTTTGGTCAATGAGCACTGGCGCCTTATCTTTTGTCTTATACCTGTCTTAGGAGCTGCAGGGGTGCCAACTGCTGTGTCAGCAGCAACAACAGCCACAGGAGCAGTGCTTGGAGCCTTAAAGGACATTTACAATTGAGGGGCCAGAGGAAAAAAGACACCCCTTCTCCATAATATTAGCTGACTTGTTGAAGGTCTCTAAAGAGAAACCTGCTTGAAGGGGAAACGGCTGTCTCTTCAAAGAGTCCTTACATTGTTTTAGTTTAGCCTGCTTTCTCATGGACTTGTTCAACTGCTTTTCTTGCTATAATAAAAAATACCTTATAATTTTTCTGTGCTTCAGTTTATATGAAATGCAATGGGATGTCCACTTCGGTGGGTTTCTATTTATCGAATTCGCAATCGCCTTCCCTTTTCCGGTCCCGAAGAGGCAAACTCCCAAGCCTCTTTTCTGAACCTCAAAGCAATACAGGTGTGCAAGGCAAAAAGTAAACTTTTTCCCCGATCTTATGGGATCCTTTGGTGAGGTTCTTTTCTCCCTTGTTGCTGATGGACACAAGCAAAATAAAACCAGTCCTAGTCCATTGGGATGGCTCACCTTTTTGGGGAAGGGGTAAATCAGACGTTCATTGTTATTCCTTAGAAACAGATGCTATAGTCTGTTACCTTAATTCTAAAAAAAAAAAAAAAAGCTTGTAGTTTAGGATTATGAATCTCGACTGGAAATAGCTAACAAAAACCAGTCCGTTATCATTTTGAGGAAGGATGCAACCATGTTACTGGGAATATTAAAATAGCTATAAATGCAAGGACCGATTGCAAGTATTTCCACCCCCACTGTGTTGTATCTTCAAACAGTCAATAAACAAATGGATGTAAATTGAGGATCACCTGTGCTCCCAATAATTCAGTTCCGTTTATTGCTCAATTGAACAGTTGTTCAAGTTCGTTTGTTCAGGCAAAACCAAACCCCATTTCACTGCTTCACTAATGGGGGCTAATCCAGCATCTCGGCTTCTGCTTGACTTGGGGCTTCAGTTTTGCAAACGAGCACCCATGCACCCCAGGAAGTGTGGGGTTCGTTTCTCGAACCCCAAGACGGCTATGCAGAACCCTCCAGTTTTTCTTCATACAGAGCTCTCGGAGAGACCCACCTCTTTTCTCGCTCCAAACAAGAATTCCACTGGGACAGGGGTCTCCAACCTTGGCAACTTTAAGACTTGTGGACTTTAACTCCCAGAATTCCTCAGCCAGCTTTGCTGGCTGAGGAATTCTGGGAATTGAAGTCCACAAGTCTTAAAGTTGGATGTCGGAGATTCCTGCTCTGGGATATTTGGAAGGGTAGAACATCATCCTACAGGAGATGGCCTAAGTAATTCCCTTCCTGTTAGGTTCTGAAAGCAACCAAGACAGTTTCTTAAAAGGAAGGATAAAGAATGCAGGTAGCTCTCAATCGCAACTGAGCCCAAAATTTCTGCCGCCCAGCGAGACAGGTAAGTGCCCCCATTTTACCACCTTTCTTTTGCCACAGTTGTAAGCAAATGAGTTGTTCAATTAAGTGAATCTAAATTCTCCATTGACTCTGTTGGGTCACAAAAAGTGATCCTGTGCCCGATCATCAATCATGAACTAGTTGCCAAGCATCTGAATTTTGTTCATATGACTTTGGGGATACGGCAACAAGACGTGTGAAAAACTGTCATAAGTCACTTTTTCCAGTGCGGTTGTAACTTTGGTCACTAAATAAATGGCATTAAATTGACCTTAAGACTGCTGGTTAGAGACCGTCACGCTTCTGATGGCTCCCCCCCCGCCCCGTGTGCTTAGGAGACCTCTGCACGTTTCTGTGCAATTATGACACCAATTGACTTTCTTTTGGTAAGTGCCAGAAAGCCACGTTTGTTGATGAAACCAATCTGACACCCGACTGCAAATTCATGTAACTACATGGCAAAGTGTCAACCTCGCTAGCTTTGGCTCGCTTGCTTCGGTTGTCATAGAAATGGTGGGAGGGGGGTTTAGGCTTACGGGGCTTTGCATGAATCTGAGAAACGAAACCAATCCCTAAACTGTTATCAGACCAACGGACACTGCATTCCTGGATGCTGACACGGCCAGACGTCTGCTCCCACCTGACCTCTGGGAGACCTTTGGATTGGATGATTTACGGTGGACAGTGGGAGGGGATGCTTTCTATATGTAACTTTCGCGCCTTTTGCCTCAGAATCCTGCTTTCCATGGTTGCGTTCAATTCATATCTAGTAAAAGTACCAGTCTTTAACCTATGATGAAGTCTGGGTCTTCCTTTCCTGGATACTGAAGGAAGCATACCCGACAGAAAGGGGAAGACATAATGTGTGGGCATGCCGGAAGGATGATTTTATATTTACGTATATCCGTTTTATTATATTGTCAGCCGCCCAGAGTTGCCCTGAGCCGCAAAGTGGGCGGCATATACATGTAATAAAATATACATGTGTGTATTTTAAAAACACCTAAAAAATGCCATGCAATTCAAATTGGGAAATTTATTGGAAAAGTCACAGCTCTGCCACATCTCTTCTTCCATTCAAGCTAGTAATTATTTGCCTTAATATATAAAATGTGGGGTATCTGTTTTAAAAAAATGCTGGACGTGGGGAGTGAAGTTAAAGATTACAGAAATACGACGCGAGGGCAGGTACTTAGAAAAGGCTCGCTTGCTCTTTAACACGGTTTTCTGCATTTTGCAAAATACACCCGTGGTTTGGTTTACAGGAGGCAGGAGGCGGAACGATCAAGTATTACAACAGCAAAGGAGAAGACTACTTTCTGATTTTATTGTTAACCTTTGTTACGGTTAGAAAGAATACCCCAAACACACACACGCACACACACGCACACATACATACGACAAAAGGCTTTGTTCAATGCTGGAGAGACCAACAGGGTGTTTTTTTCTTTTTCTTTTTTTTTTAAAGAACTCTTTAGAAATTTGGTGAATGGACAAAACCGCTAATAAAAACATACAATTTTTTTTCCCTGGTTTTTTTTTTCTTCCTTTTTTTTCTTTTAAAAAATAGTTTCAAATTTTCAAAGCCATCTTTTGGAGACTTGAGAAGAAGAAAAAAAAAATGTCTTCGGCTTGAAGGAGGTGGTGAAATGGACTTGGCTAAGCCGATGCACCCTGCGTTTCGATAAAGGGGATTTTTTTTTCTCTACCTAGAGGAAGAAAGGAAGGAAGGAGGAGGGGAGGAGGCGAAGCCAAGCCACCCAAATTCTCTTTCGGATTTGGAGTCTGATTTCTATGCCTTTTTTTTTTTTTTTAATGAAAAGCGATGGTACACAAATCATGCTGAGGATTAACGATGCCTTGTTTAAATAAAACCAGTGAATGGGATAATGCAACAAAAAAAATAAAATAAAAACAAAACATCTTGAAGGCCTCCAACCTTCCAACTCTCCTGGATTTGTAAAAGTAATTTATAAAATGAGCGAATAGTCGCTGCCTAGGCCAGTTAAAGAGGAGGGGGGGAAAAAAAACCACCCAGGGAGGTGGGGATACAATTTCTCGGGAACCACTTTTGAATATCTTGCTCTTTAAGAAAGCACTCAAGTGGTTTTGGAGGGCTGAGGACCAAACCCTATTCGTCTGCATGGGGCTGCTGAGTATGTGTGCGTGAGTTCGTTCAGAAATGAGTCGTGGCCGGGCTAAGCTTGATTTGCTCTTGCTGCCAGGGTTTTTCCAAAAGCCAGAAAAAGGGATGGCAGCCCATCAAGTTCCCCCCTCTTTGCTTCAGCTTCTGGCCGAAGCCTTTTTGAACAACCCAACGGGGTTTTTTTTCCTAAAAAGACTCCCCCCCCCCAAAAAAAAAATTATAAAAGGGATCTGGCGTGTATGTTACAGATGGCATTCCCATGGGCTCACTGTCTCACTACCTTCTGCTTGGCGTCCTATAGCAAGTGTTAGGCGACACTCACCCCATGCATGGGTGGGTGGCAGCTTACACTGCAAAATCACCCGGGAGTGTGTGTGTGTGTGTGTGTGTCTGTCTGTCTAAATCTAGCTTCCTTTGCTTCCATGGTTAGGAGGGAAGGATGTACACCACTGCTTTCCTTTTTTAAGAAAACACATCCATAATTGTTTTTTTTATTCCACTACAAGCACCACTTGGGAGGCAGGGAAGAGGGGAAGAGACAGGTCTCCAGTTCATCTTCGTCGAGCGTTTGCAGCCACTGAAAGCTCTCCAGTGTTCCTGCATCTTCTGCCACTTTCCATCCTTCTGAGTCTCATTTTGCAACCTCTTGCAGCTTCCGCTGTGCCTTCGGAGGGTTTGTTTTGTGTTTGTGTGTGTGTGTGTGTGTGTGTGTGTGTGTGTGTGTGTGAGACACATGAGTGAAGGCCGGGTGCAATTCAGTTCGGTGCTTTTTTGCAAGATACCATGGAAAGGGAAGGAAACCAAACCAAAACAAACAAACGAACAAAAGAGAGAACCTCCCCCTTCGCCCAAGTTTAGTCCGAAAGCTCTGGATCCGAGTCCTCCGGTTTAACTTTGGCAAGTTCTTCGTGCACTTCCCTTACCATGAGGATGCGCGTTAACATGATGTCCAAAGTCCCAGGATCTATTGGCATAGTGGAATACCACATTGGGCTATTGGGGACACACGAACGTTCTGGCTGGAGGTAAAAAACGTCGCTCCTCTGCTTCACGCTTTCAGAACTGGGTAGGGAGAGAAAAGGGGCAGGGTTGGAGGAGAGGGTTTGGGGATCTCTCCTTTGGAGAAGAAACAAGCCCGAAGATGTAGCCATCACTCACCACTTTGACAAGTAGAATTCATACAGCCGAACTGGGCATCTCAAGGGATTGTCAGTGTTCTCAACCATCTCGACTGCTTCTTCACCCTCGTGACGTTTCCTTTTGCCCACTAATTTATCTGGAGGTAGAAAAAGGAAGATCAGAGATGGAAATGGGGCACCAAAGGCCAAATAAAACCCTAACCCAACAGCAGCAGGACAACCAGTGAAAAAGTCTCGTTTTCTAGCCCAGCGTTCCTTGTGGAAATGCTACACAATAGGCGTCAACTTGCATCTTTCGGAAACTTCACTATAGCTGCAGATGAAACGGCAACGCCGGGCCTGAACGGCAGACAGTGAGTGCGTAGTTACGTAATTGTTTCTACCCTGTAACCCAGACCTGGTCATTTTATGGCCCTTTGGCTGTCCCTGTCCACGTGAGGTCAATCAGAAATTAGAAATTAAATGTAAATAAGCATGCCACAGGGCGGGAGAAGATACCCGAGTCAAATTCAGTTCTGTGCAGTTGCTGTGTGCTCCTTCAGTCAGCTGTGGGAAGATGAGGAGAGAAAGCTCTTTTCTGTGCCTGCGCAGGGTCATCCCTCACCTGGAGCAGCCCGAGGTGGTCAAGGTGGCATGGTCATTGCGTGAGGGAACATGTGCTTGGCCACCCACTGCCACCTCGGCCGAAGCGGGGCCTTGCAGGCAAGTGGATGGATGGAACACAGCTGGGAGCTATTGATTTCAGCCCTCCACAACCGTCTCAGTTCTTCATCTGGCCCCTGAGGAAAATAACTGCCCACCCCTGCTGTAACCAAACAAACGTCCTGCTCAAAGCAAGTTAGCTGCTCGGGGAGATGCCTGGAGGTTGCATCTTGCCTGGGAATTTGTTTTATTGAGATGCAATCAGGAAGGTTATTTGCTTAACACCCAACCATTTGCAGTGCTATTCCGGTGGATTAAAACAGGCCCATTTTTGGCGAAAATGGGATATGCTGGGGTGGGGGTGGGGGGTGTTGGGAGGCCAAAAATGGCTGTATTTGGTCTATAAGACGCACCAACATTTCCACCCTCTTTTTTGGGGGGGGGAGGGGAGTGTCTCTTATACTCTGAAAAGTATGATACTTTATTTATTTATTTATCAATCAAACTTTTATACCGCCCTTCTCCCGAGGGACTCAGGACAGTGTACAGCCAACAATAAAAGCATCGATACAAAAGTTAAAAACAATTTAAAACTAATTTGAATCAGTTTCAAGGAAACTTTCATTCCCCCCACCCCTTTCCTTAACTTTTTTTCAGCCTGTTTTTTGGATTAAGCATTCATGCCCTAAAATGAAGGGCAATATTTTATCAGGCAGCCTCTCTTTTTGAAAATACTTATAGGGAATATTGGGATATTTGCTCCCAATTTCTTGCAGGAGGTAGACAGGGATAATCTTGGTTCTCCCAATATAATGTTATGTCCCAGGCATGTGGTGAGAGTGGTAATCAGAAATAGATAGTGAAGGCCAGTTAGGTAATGTCATAGCCTTTATTCAGTTTTCTTCCCATTTTTTTTTAAAAAAGTCCTGAATGCAGAATTCTCTGCTTAGCTAGAGCTGCCTCCTTACTATAGCATGCAGATCAACATAGTCTAATGGGGAGAGGAGGGCAAGGCCGCACCTCTGGAGCCTGGTTATCTCTTTTGTTTTTCCAATGGAGGGATTTATTTCAGTAGTTTCCTTTGGTTTTTTATTGTGTTTCCAATAGAATGGTAGGGAATGGCCATTTTTCACAAAAACGGGACGCGCAGAGGGATTGGGAGGCCTGCAGAATGCTCCTGAGGGCCAGGGGAGGGCAAAAACCGGATGCACGGAGGCCAAAAACTATTTTTTTCCCTTGTTTTCCTCTTTGAAATCTCGGTGTGTCTTTTACTCCACTACGTCTTATAGTCCAAAAAATTATGGCAATGGTTGTATCACTCTCCTGGTCAATGGATTTTGGGGCTTCCCAGTAAATGGCAGCTGGCTGGTAATGTTGGCCTCAGAAGCTAAGCAGGGCCCAATCTGGTTACTGCTTGAATGGGTGACTGGGGGAAAAACATCCCAGGGTTTGAGGTTGGTCAATAACACTCCCTGGGGAAATGCAAGGAGGATAGGTTTACTCACCTGGCTCTACGTCCTGCTTTTGGAAAGGTGGGAAGAAGCGTAAGTAAGTCAGCTTCGTGTTGTATTTCAGAGTCCGGGTGCGTCGCATGACGTGGGCAAAGGACAGCTTCATGTGCTCGGTGACATTCTTGAGCTGGAAGTATTTGGTGTTAAAAAAAAGCAGCGTATTCAAAAGCACAATGGGGGAATAGGCGCCCAGCTGCTTGCACTCCCATAAGTGCTCCTCTTCGATCCTTGAAAACATGTAACCTGCAGATTTGAGTAAGAGAAACAACAACAACAAAGTCACTTCAGCCGGATCAAATCAAAGGCGCAGGTCTGGAATTAAGCCCCCTCCTCCTTCAAAGGTATTTGCTCCCTTTTCAAAAGGGGCCACCAACAAACAGCCTTTACTAATCGAACAAATTGCCAAGCTTACCGTTTGGAAGTATTGTAGGCTCCCAGATTTTCAACAGTTTTGTAAGTTCAATCATAAACCTGGAGTAGGGCTCAGTAAAAATGTTATCTATTCTACCGTTCTCAAATAAGTACTGCAAAGGAGAAGAAAAAAAGAAAGGAAAAAAAGTGACTATGTTTCTAAAGAAATGTAGAGACAGAGCCTCTGGCCTAGCAACAGATTCAGTCCTGTCATCCCATCTTAATACAACCACCTTTGGTACTTTGAAGGGTTTGGAAAGTAGCCAGAAAATGCAGGTCCTCATAGGATCGAGATGCTCCCAGTAGCCATATTTTCAAGAAGGACCTCAAGTATTCCTTCGGGTATAATGTACAAATGAAAAGCCAGGTCCATATGAGAATACATAGGGGATTTCTTGCTGAATGCCACCAATTTTTAAATCTAGTCATCCTCAAACTGAGATTTTGAAATTTGACTATCAACCCCTTTGGCCTGCAGAAAAGCCGCAAGGGATATAATTCAAACTGGGTTCCTTAGGTAGGGAGGAGTTAAGAGAACAAGCCATTTTCTTGAGTTCTTGGACATCTGTTTAAGTAAATCAGTCACTCTAAATCTGTAATATAGTCACTTCACCCCCCTCACCCCACAAAATAAAAGTTGTTCCTACTTCAATCATCTTCTATGAAAATGATAGAAACAATGGCATTTCGGAGAAGGGATGTAGATCTAGATCTATATTTTCCTTCCTACCCAATCAGCAGTGGGCTCTTTTAAATTTTATTGACATAGTTAAGAGTGTTGCCATCATGTGCATATGGTTTATAACGATTTTCAGAAGGTCGCAAAACCGAGGGATACCGAAACCATCATAAATATGCATCAGTTGCTAAGCATCCAAATTTTGAGCATGTGACCGTGGGGATGCTGTAACGGTCAGAAGTCAGTTTCCATGCCGCTGTTAACTCTGAACAGTGACCTAATGAATGGTTGTAAGCTGAGAACTACCTGTAAATGCCTATTCCTCAAACTTTGAACTATTACAACTGCCCACTGGAGCCTGGTGCGGATGAAAGTTTTGCTTTTTGAACTCTTTGCTTTCCTTGTGCACGCAAGCCAGGGATGCTGTCAAGCTTGTTCCTGCTTTTTCCAGCCAAACCTGCAGCCAGCTTGTGCAGGCAAAGAAAAGAGGAAAAATCCACAGGGAGTTTCGACCTGCCTTCTCCTTTTCCCCAAGAAAGCTGGATCAGGTTTTTTAAGGAGAGGTTTTCTTTGGAAGTAGATTGGATCGCCTTAAAGGGGTCCATCCCACCGCTTGAGTACTCCTGCCCCATAGTAACTTTCCCTATATTTTAAGGTAAAGGTATACAAAGCTTTCCTGGACTAAAAGGCAGCCTTGATTTTTTTTGGCATGCCAAAAATAGTGGGAAGGACCAGGATAAAAGTCTGATTTGATTTGATTTGATTTCACTTACATTTAAGGTTAATTAAATTAACCTGTGTAGCGTAGGGGGCTAATGCCTCCTACTAAAGGCAGCAATTAACACCAGCTGCCTGTAATATCTGTGAGTTCAATCCTAGCCAGGCTCAAGGTCGACTCAGCCTTCCATCCTTTCTAAGGTGGGTAAATTGAGGACCCAGTTTGTGGGGGCAATAAACTGACTTTGTATAAATATACAAGAGTATGAAGGCTATTGCTTAACACATTGTAAGCCGCCCTGAGTCTCCGGAGAAGGGCGGCATATAAATCAAATTTTAAAAAAAAAATTAAAGTAAGCATAGTGAACATTAAATGATTCTTCAGGCAGTTGCTGAATCATTCTTTTTTCACATTCAACATTATAGCACCCAGGGTGTCCGGGACATGGATGGGGTCCATGGTAGTGGTGGGTTTCAAAGATTTTTACTACTGGTTCTGTGGGCGTGGAATGGCTTAGTGGGTATGGCAGGGGGAGGTTACTGCAAAATCCCCATTTCCTCCCGATCAGCTGGGACTCGGGAGGCATAGAATAGACGGGGGCAGGGCCAGTCAGAGGTGGTATCTACCGGTTCTCCGAACTACTCAAAATTTCAGCTACTGGTTCTCCAGAACTGGTCAGAACCTGCTGAATACCACCTCTGGTCCATGGCCACTCTTAGCTAATCAAGCGGCCTATAGATGTGTCCACATATGTGGACCTGAGGAATTCAGACGTGGAGTCCTTGGTGGTCCCTGAACAGGTAATCAAGGTGGTAGTTCCAACTGATGATGAAGGAACTACCAAGGACAACACCATATCCCCACTAACATAGCAGAACAAGCTACTGTATGTAAACCAATCAAACCCCACACTTACTCACAACAATGATGTGACAAAGTCAGGTCATGAAAACGTCTGCAAGAAAGCAGCCAAGCTCAGAGAGCACCAAGGACTCCACAGCAACAAATAGTCTTTTCTATATTCAGAATTATGGGCCAGCAATAGAGGGGAGAACTGTTTTTGCATGTAAAAGCTAGAACCTAAAAACAGATGGATAACAAGGGAGGTTTCATAAAAGCCCAGCCTAATTAATAAGCCCATCTGCCATTTCTATATACTTCTTCCTGCTACTCCTCCTAGGTCAAACAAAGACAAGTGACTCCAGAAAATGGACGTAAAGAAGAAAAATAACCTGCTGAATTCCAAGGCACAGGTATAAGATGCTGTCGGGGTCGTACTTTTCGCCGTTTGGTCGCCGCACCTCCTGGATGAATTGGCACAAGCCAAAACTCAGCTCCGAAAAGGAACACGAGAGGATGTCCTCTTTGAGCTTCACAGACCGAACTGTAGGAAGGAGAAGCACCATCAGAAGGAGATGGTTCTCAGCTCAGCCCTTTGGGGTGATTTCCAGAGTTAATTAGCAATAGCGGCAGGAGAGTCCGCAGAGATGGGGCCAAACAGAAAAAAGGAATCGGCATGGCAGCCACAATCAAAGCCACACCTAAAAGAAAAGGGGGGGGGGCTTTGATCAGATGATTGTGGCTGCCAGCCCTGAATAAGAGATAAGTCAAGGAATATATCATTTTTACAGAGCTATGTTGGCCAGTGGTGAAATCCTCCCTGGTTTGCCACTGGTTTGCTGTGCGTGCATGCACATACACAGCGCATGCCAAATGCACGCTATGTGTGCATGCACAATGCACGCCAAATGCAAGCTGTGTGCGCACGCGCAGTGTGCCAAACACAGGCCGCACACACGCACAGTGGGCACCGAATGCACACTTTGCATGGAAAAAGAAGGCTTGAGAAGGTAAGTAGAACAGCGAGGGGGAGGAAACAGCAGTGCTGCATGATTTAGATTCTCTAGAAAGCAGGATTTCCTGCTTTCTAGCAAATTTAAATCGTGCAACACAGCTGATCATCGGAAATACGGGTTAGGAGGAACCGGGGTTTTTTTTTTTTACTACCAGTTCGCCAGAACCGGTAGCTTTTATCACTACCGGTTTGCCTGAACCGGTACAAACTGGTAGCGTTTCACTCCTGGTGTTGGCTAACCTTTTCGGCATGCATGCACAAGCCTGAAACCGGAGGAACAGCCGCCCGGTGCGCATGCATCCACACCGACCACCTGGGCTTTTCGTTTCTGGTTGTTCATGCGTGCGCGAAGACCAGCTGGTCTTCTGTCCAAAGGCCGAGCCGAGCTTTTTTCTCTCCACCACTGAACCCAAACCTACAACGAAGATAACTAAACGAAACAAAAAGGCGTTACCTCCAAATTTCAGGTCTCCTTGATCTTCCTGCGTGTTTTTCCACTGGACCCAGTTCTTCCAGGCATTCACCCCATACATGTATTTGAGACTCGTCCCAGAAACAGAACAGCCCGGATATGAGCTCTGAACCAGGATTCGGGGTTCCACAGATACGATGGACTTCTTTCTGCCCTGAAGGAAGGAAAGTTTAAAAAAAAATAATGGTTTGTCCATTGTAAAACGTTGTGCTTTGTTTGACTATTAGAGGTAGTCCTCAACTTAACAACCACAGCAGGGATCGGAAAATTTGTCATTAAGGGGTGTAGTTAAGCAAATTGGTTGTTAAGCAAGGTATGGTTTAACTTTAAGCTTAGACTGTCTACTGTCGACCTCACCCTATTTCTAAGAGATCTGTAAGAGGCATACATAAGCACACCAATGTGCCCACCGTCCCTGTCCTACTGTCCCCGTTGATTCGTAGCCATTTCATGTATTCATAATCATGTTTATACTTATATACGTTATCTTATACATGCTTGATGAAATAAGTAAGTAAATAAGTAAGTAAGTATAAGTAAATAATCACATGACAGCGACTTGCAACCTTCTCTGCTGGCTTCCCCATTGACTTTTGTTCAGAAGCTAGCTGGGAAGGTTGCAAATGATGATTACATGACCGCAGAATGCTGCAACTATCATAAATCACTGTTAATGACATAGGCTGAAATCAATCTAAGACACGCCAGCCTGACTGCAGCGTTTTCTCAGGGAACATGGAAGAAAACCTCTCCTATGGATATTCTAGGTCAGGGGTGGGCAACTGTGGCCCTTTTACAACCTGTGGACTTCAACTCCCAGAATTCCTGAGACAGCCAAGTCGGCTCAGGAATTCTGGGAGTTGAAGTCCACAGGTTGTAAAAGGGCCACAATTGCCCACCCCTGTTCTAGGTCACCAGAGACCGCTGAAATTTGAAGATAGGAGGACTCCAATTCCCAGAATTCTGAATTCATGAATGAACCCAGAATTCCTCGGAGTTAAAAGTCCATACATCTTCAAGTTACGGAGATTGAAAAATTTAAGACAGCTGGTAAAAGTAGGACTCCATTCAGCACCCTGACCTGCCACCGTTGACTCATCTGCAAATCATCTTTGATCTTCTGGTTTTAGAGATAAACAAGGAATCCGACCGTGTTTCTTACCCGTCTTTTTGGTTGCGGAAAACCGTCTCTATGTCTCCGCCTTGCTCGTGCCCGTGAATGAAGACTTAGCCCTTTGCTGATGGGGTCAAAGGAATCTAATGTTGAAACAAAGGGACAGATTTAACAGCAAAGTAGCATTAGGGCTGATCATCAATAATGAGGCAAATCAGAAATTAATCTGTGAGTGGTGCAGAGATTCAAAGGCTGCAGCCTAGGAGTTGATGCCACACCTTTATATGCATGGAGCGTTTTCTTCCAAAGTTGACCAACCTGATGGGAAGTCAGCCTCCAGGTCCTGCTCCAGTTCGCCTTTGGAGAACTGTTTTGGTTCGGGCTCGGGCTCAGGCACTGTACTGGAGCGTAACGCATAGTGATTCAGCTCATCCTCCCAGCTGTGGGGAGTTGATACTGCTTCCGATTCCAGGTCCCCGCTATACGTGCTGCCCTGGTCTGAAATTGCAAAGGAAAGAAAGTGAATGCAGAAGGGGTTGGGGAAGACTAAGAAGCAGGTGCAACAAAAGCTCACTAGAAAACGGGGCCTTAAAGAAACCATGCGTTTGCTGTGGACCAGGAGTGTCCAAGCTTGGCAACTTTTAGACTCGTGGACTTCAACTCCCAAAATTTCCAAACAGCAGGGCTGTCTGGGGAATTCTGGGAGCTGAAGTCCATAGGTCTTATAAAGTCACCAAGGTTGGACATCCCTACTGATGATCAAAGTTATTTACTTTACACAACTTTCAAAGTGTGTTTGCAGGATGTGTGTGTTCTAATCTAGGTAACTATTTTGGTAAGGAAAAAAAAAAAGCTTCTTCTTGTGTTCAGTTGAAATTTGCCTTTCTGTTGATCTGATTTACGGCTCACCTTTTTCAAATATTTTGGGGTCCAGAAACAGCTCATGCTCAGATGTTTGAGAGCCTGAAATAAGATAGAAAGACCAAGATAAACCAATACAGCTAAAACAAATTAATACTCAGCAAAATTCCAGAACCTAGTTAATACTCTCTATATATAACAGATTTATTCTAAAGGGACCCACAACGTGTCTAAGTCATTATGCGTGGAACAGCCCAAAGCACAGATTACAGTAGAGAGAAATTCCCCGAGGATGGGCTTCAACACGAGTCCAAAAGCTCAGAAGACTAAATCTCGGATTCTGGGGACCAACCCAGATTGGCTCCTGCAACATTCTCCTGGGACATGTATATTTGCCTTCCTTCGTTCTCTAAGACAAAATCCACCAACCTCCTTGAGAGTGTTCCTTGTCTTTATCTTCAGCAACCATTTCTGCCATCTGGAGAAGATCGGCCTCAAAAGGACTAGCTGAGTTCTTTTTGATGTCTGGAATGGCTTCTCTTGTTTTGTCAGTGCTTTCTGGGGCAGGGGGCACAAATATAGGAACCGGGACCTGGGGAGAAACGCCAGCAACTTCCCTTATTTCTCAGAAGCTGTGAAGAATCATTTGTAATGAAGATCCAGCTTCCTTTCTTAAGCCTGACCAATGCTGAAGAGAGAATCCATCCCTTAAGAAAAGCCAAGTGTCTCCATAATAGTTAAGACTATAATAATATAACTGCAACCCATCCTATGATTCATTGACAGCAGCCTTACCAAGCATCTTAGGCTTTTCAAGATAAGGAGAATGGGAAAGGGGCTAGAATTAGCTAAAGATCAACTGCAAATTTCCAGAAGACCACGTAGTCCAAGGATGATCCATGTGTCAGGTTCAAACCCAGAGATGAGACAGTGAGATTCCATCGAGTCCATTCCTTTATTTGTTTACACCTTAGGGACAGAATCTTGCCAAACTGAAGCTGCAACCTTTAAAGTTATTAAATGGCTCCTGAGAGAGTCTAGGATATGGTTATCCTGAACCTCTTCCCACCTCCCTCATCAAGTTTGGGACTGTGCTATCTCTTGATCCAGTTCTCTTTCATGGAAAGATCTACATTGGTCAAATCTCTCCCCTCCCCCCACAGGTGCACATTTCATCATACCATGTGAGAGGGATAAGGGCCACAAATGTCTAGAGTCACAGAAAGCCATCCAATCATGTGACATCAACTGAAGAAGGGATGGGGCTGTTTTAGTCTACGGGGCTGGGGGTGAGTCATTTGACTGCAGGTAATTGCAAACGACTGCAAATGCAGCCGTGTTGCCAAGTGCCCGAAGTCTGATCAGGTGACGGCAGAAAGTGAGATTCAATCAAGTCCATTCCTTCAACGTTTGGTTGAAACTTTGAATCCGGGTGGTTTGTAATTTTGAAGTTATTTAGTTTTGTTAAATGCCTGGTCATAAGTCAAGGGCCACCTGTAATCATAAGCGGTCATGTCATGGCACCGCACCTTGGTCAGGTAGAAGCCCACTCACGCAATCCTTCACTAGCGCATCTTGGAAACCTGGCTAGAAGAAAAGACACCCCACGCATCACTCACCGGGACTGGCATTCCCAGAGGGACTGGTGTGTACTGGGAGAAGAGATGAAGTGGGATTGGCACAAACACTGGTACAGGAACAGGCACCATAATGATTTTGGGTGGAACTTCCTCTTCCTCTTCTTTCCGTTGCCGTGTTAAAAAGAAAAGGTGTGATTCTTGGAGCAAAACAGCTGTCCATTCATCTCTCTTAGCATGTAACATTATTGTTTTCTGTTAACTGTTATGGCTGTGCACAACTCACCATCCTGTTTGATATACCTATTTGTTCATTGGCCTTTCCCACCCCTATATTGCCATTATTTCAAGATAAATCCCTGGCCGGCAAATGCAGCAGATGATATACTATTAGGCCAATGGAGGCTTATTGTCTTTATCTATGGCAACAGAACTCAGTCACTGCTGGGTTTCCTTTCTCAAAATCAGAACAACTTTAGGATTCTTAAGGATATTGTGCAATGTGGCTGTATTTCCCACCCAGGAATTTCTAAAAGTATTTACAATAAAATTTTTGCATCCCAGCCTCCTATTCGCTTCTCCCTCCTCCTTGCCACGTTGCTGAAAACTAAACAAGAATTGTGCACAATTACACATTCTGCCAATATTATTTTAGTAGTGTTTCTCAACTTCAGCAGTGTGTGAACTTCAACTCCCAGAATTCCCTCTGCCAGCATGCTTTAGATCAGGGGTCTCCAACCTTGGCACCTTGGTATGCTGGCTGAGGAATTCTGGGAGTTGAAGTCCACAAGTCGTAAAGTTGCTAAGGCTGGAGACCCCAATTCAATTCAAATTTTTATTGTCAGTGCACAACATATGTACAATGAGATTGGTTGAGCTCCCTCAGTGTACGCCCCCTCCCAACACAATACAACTCACAGTGCAAACAGAAAATTCCTAACCCAATAAATCATATCAACAAAACACCCAGTTGTATTGCACCAATGTGAACATGTTACACATTGCGCTGGCCCTGCAGTCCATCATACTACATAGTTATGATGTTATTTCTCATTTAGGAGTCTGACAGCCCACAGATAGAAACTGTTCTTCAGCCTGTTTGCGTGGCTGGCTATACTTTTATATTTCCTTCCTGCTGTCATTAACTAAACTCCTGCTTTAGATTGTCCCAATGTACTGAAAGGTGATGTGCATTGCTGCTGAACCTTCCCCCCCCCCGCGCCCTCCCCCCCTTGCAAGCCTAAGAAGCAATCAATTCTTGTGTGTTACTTACCTGTTTGGCATTCCTTATGCTGCGTATGAGGCTTGCAAGAAGTGGCCTTGGTCTGGGTTATGGGCTTGCACAGCAAGGCTTTGTTCTTGAGGAGCCGGGGTGGCTGTGAGGGCGGGAGCTTCAAAGCATCTGTCTGGGTACTTGCCTAGTTTCAAGTCAGAAAACAAGGGCCTGCTTGTTACACGTCCTTAAAAGGGGGATATCTAAACAAGTGGAAGTACGGCCAGTAAGCCTCAGTTGCAAGTTTGCTCTGCCTTCTCCTCATCCCTTTTGTTCTGGGTCAAGTCCATTCTAAGGACACTTCCAGGTAGAATTATGCCTGTGATTTTGTGTCTTGCTTTACCTTTTGGTAAAACACTTTAGTGTTGAAGATTGCATATTCCCCTGGGTATGAGGGCCAGGAAGAGAGGTTTGACTATTAATGCGATTCCATGTTTATATGGTGTAAACTAGATTGAATTTGGGTACCATTAAGTCCTTATGAAGTGATTGTGATTTTATGCTCTCCTTTCTGTTGTTTAATGCTATGCTTGCTGCCTAGTCTGAGAGATGGGCATCTATATAAATTGAAATCTTAACAAACATATGAAGTCACTTTCCAGGGAAGCTTGAGAATCGAAGCTAGGAATGGAGTTTTCCCTTTCAGGTTATGACAAGTATGTACAACGTAGCTTAATTTTGTGACTGCAAAAAGCACTGGTCATTATAAGATTACTATGTATATAACACAAGTAAAGGCGATTGCAAGCCCAAAGTTTTTTTTTTTTCTTTTCTATTAGCAATATTGGTCAGGGATGAGTTGAAATCTAAGACATTTGAGAGACACTCAGCCCATGAATTAACCTATGCTGAAGTTGCCATAAAGAAAAGAAGGGAGGGAGGAGGAAGAAAGGAAGGATTTTAAAAATATTTATCAAAAATCTTTTTTAAAAATGAGGGAAAACTCAATGCATGACGTAGTGATGAAGTCAGAACATAAGTAGATGTGTAATTCATCAGGAGGTATTATTTTCAAGAAAACTTACATCACCGATTATTTTTGCTGTTACAGTAGGAACTGCACCTGTTAGGAGGAAACAAAAACAGGAAAAAAAATGTCTTCCTTCCTTTTTAACATTAAAAGCAATTCTGGGCTTCAGATCACAAAAGCACACTTATTTGTTTGTTTGCTTGCTCATTCAAACATTCTCATTCCACACTGGCATTTCTCAACTGTGGCAACTTTAACCTTCAACTCCCAGAAATTCAGACAGCTTGAAGTTGCCATGGTTGAGAGACACAGTTCTATACGGGAACAATAACATGTCAACGTGCATCCGGGGAAGCAACGTAACAGAAGGTGTGGGTTTAACAGGTAGAGGAGAAAAGACACATCCACTGCCTACCTTGCAAGACATTATTAGAGTTGGCTGTCGGCTGAGCAGCAGGCGTGCTGGCAAGAGACACCACATTTGCAATCACTGGGGTGGAGTCCTTCCTGAGAGATAAAGGGGGCCCTGCTGAAGATGTTGGTGTCATAGAAACATTTGCTGGGTGGAAAAGGAAAAAAAGTTGGAACATACTTAATGACAGTCTTTATACATAGACATTAAAAAAAGGCCTACCTACATCGAACGTACAGATGAAACGTGTCTACGGCAGTGTTTCTCAACCTTAAGCGTTTGAAAATGTGTGGACTTCAACTCCCAGAATTCTCCAGCCAACATAGCATAACATAGCTGGCTAGGGAATTCTGGAAGTTGAAGTCCACATATCTTCAAACTGTCAAGAAGCATGGGGAGTCTCTATCCCCAAGATAGATCTGTGGCGTTCTTTCAAATTAGTGATGTCTGTCTTCGTATGAATTGCATCGGAGATACAATCCGCTGTGGATACCACTGAGAGATGGCGTGCCACTGCAACAGGCACACGTAGCTACCATCCTCTCGGCTGAATCCCAATAGGCTTGAGCATCACCCATCATCAAGGTCCGTCTTAATTTTAATATTTTATGAAGATCTTGGAGTCAATGCCGTACCTAGAGTACATGGTCGCAGTAGGGAAGTTTGCTGGCCAACGTATCGAAGTCAAGTGCAAAATGCAAGACAGTATAACTGCAACGGATGCTATAGAAAAGATGCTGTCTATTCCGTAGGACAGTGCTTCTCAATCATGACAATTTAAAACATGTGTAATCACAGGGGATGCTCACAGGCATCTCATACCTTACTTCCACACGTGGACCAGATTCGCTATCACAGAATAACAAGAGCTGGAAGGGACCTTGGAGTCTTCTAGTCCAAACTCCTGCTCAAACAGGGAAATCCTATACCTGTGATGGCTAACCTTTTTGCCATCGTCTGCCAGGAGAGGGGGTGGGGGAGGGTCGTGCGCATACGTGCCCATGCGCATGCAAACACTCCCCCACCCACCCCCGTCCTGGCACGATGGCCTGGTAGGCCTGTTTTTCTTTCTTACCTGGTTCCAGATCATCTCTATTTATCTGGGAAGGGTGAAAACAGCCTTTCCCACTCCCTGGGAGGCCCTACGGAGGCTGAAAGGGCCCATTTCCCAACTCCTGGTGGGACAGGAAGTGACATTTTTTGCTGTCCCCAGCCTCCAGAACCTCTCTAGGAGTCTCTAAGAACCTCTCTAGGAGTCTCTGGAGGATGGGGACAGCAAAAAATGTCACTTCCTATCCCACCAGGAGTCAGGAAATGGGCCCTTTCAGCTTCCATAGAGCCTCCCAGGGAGTGGGAAAGGCTGTTTTCGCCCTTCCCAGATAAATAGAGAGGATCTGGAGCCAGGTAAGAAAGAAAAACGGGCCTTCCCCACCCACCCACCCCTGCCCTCCAGAGGCAGGAAATAGCCTGTTTCCCTACTTCTGGTGGGCCCAGCAGGCCTGAAAATCAGCTGGCTGGCGCGCGCATGTGCCCCAGAGCTGAGCTGGTGTGCCCACTAATATGGCTCCGCGTGCCACCTGTGGCCCTATTCCATTTCAAAACGGCCCTATTCCATTTCAAAAAAAACGGTTGTCCAATCTCTTCTTAAAAACCTCCAGTGTGGGAGCCTGCCCTACAGTAGCTGTTCTAATCCGACACCTTTCTTTTACCTGCATTATTTGGAGGGGGTGGTGGAGGGGGCGGAGGCGGGGGTGGTGGTGGTGGTGGATCTGATGCACACTGCTGGTTGCAAAACATCAAAATGCAAAGCAAGTTGCAAAAATGTTTGATTTCACCCCGCCACTTCAGGGACTCGCTGAGTTTTCCCTGCCTTTTGCACCCATCACATTTGGACATCTACAGAGAAAGGGGAAGAGGTACAAGTTAACTTTTAAAAAAATTGATTCTATTGCATGGTTTTCGGTTTTAAACAATTTTGTTCATGCAAATTATCTGCAGTGACCCAGTCAAAAAGACAAAAAAAATATTTCTCTCTCTGGTTTGAAATATATATTCATTCACTCACTCACTCATGCATTCATTCCAAATTAGATTTCTCTCTTTCTCTCTGTCACGTTTGAAAAATACGAGACCCAAGAATTCTAAATCAAGGGAACAATGAAGGTACCACTAGGCCTAATTACATGTAACTGAATCACCTTTTCCCCATTCCATCTGATAACCCATTGGGATCTCTCCATCAGCTGCTGCTAGTAAGCTGCTATCGGGCCTCTAATGTGACTGACAATCAGCACTGTGTTTGTTGTAAATATGAAAGTAGATGGGTCCTTCTAGCGACATGGATCTGCCTATATAACCTCAGTCACGATCTTTGTTTATTGCTGCCTTCTTCCTGTGTTTGCTTGCTTGCTAATTCTTGGTCCCTGTTCTGGACAGTCTCCTATTGAAGTACTAAACAGGCCAAACTTTGCTTAGCTGCTGAGTGCAAATAAGATCAGCCAGCTGCTAGCTGCTGAAATGTTATACAGCAGTGTAATTCTTTATTATGCTTTGCAATTTTTACTTTATGTTTGGTACAGAGCTATTTAGTCAGCACACAGTGCTGACTAAATAAACAAAACATTATTTCTATATATTATTACAAACAAGTAGTCCCTGCTTAGTAAATGCCCTGTTTAGCAACCGTTCAAAGTTATAACCGCAATGAATAGTTAATTTTACAACTGGTCCTCCCACTCAGAACCATTGTGGCATGCTATGGTCATATGATCACCATTTGTATGCTTCAAAACCAGATTCTGACAAGCATAATCAATGGAAAATCAGAAGTTATGGTCACATGAAGTCTCACTTAATGTCCGTGGGTAAGCTGCTTAAAGACCACAGTGGAAATAAGCTTGTAAGTCTGTCACGGTCATAGGACGTTTTGCTTAATGGCCGGAACACTTAGCAATAGAGTTGCAAGTCCCAACTGTAGTTATTAAACGAGGACTACCTGTATACCATAAGGGGTCATTATGTAACACTTGCATAATTATAGATTGAAGATATATATATAGAGAGAGGTAAGGCTGACCTAAAAATGATAACATTCTAAGGCTCCCTGACAACCCTTAAGGAGGTGGTACTTTATATCCCAATTAATTCACCGGTGATAAAAGATAACCTGCTGTGCTGAAGCACCGTTTTTCCAAGAGGAAGAATCGTTAGAAGACAAATTTGAAGAGCGCCAGGATAACTTACTTGATAAAACAAAACTGTGAACTTGGACATGCAATCTTCTGAGCAGAATTCCTCCACTTTGCCTCCAAAGTGATTCTGCACCAGTTTTGGAGAGGTTTGCAAACAGTAGCTGCACATTTTACAGTGATTCCCCCATCGTTTGGCTAAGTCATGCTTGTAAAGCAACTTGCAGCCTAGAAAAAGAGCCGAGAACAACAAACGACAATGAGTTAGAACTCTCCAACCATCTCCCCAATGTGTAACCATTTCAGAAGCAAACTCCTTTGCAATTCGAAAGTTAAAAGCTTTTTATTTTACGCAACGAGCATATACGGCAGAAATGATGATTAAAATGATCATTTCCACCACAGCCCATCTTGGGAACTGAATGCCAATTAGGCCCATGCTTTCTTACCTTCACTACAGAATGATTTATCAATGCCTGAAAATCGCACCGTTTCTTTAACGATCTTGTCAATTTTGCAGTATTCACACATTGACATGACACAGTTTATCTTTTTGTATTCATCACAACAGGTCTTGCCACAAAACTGGAACATTTTGCCCTGCAATCAAGAGTGGGGCGGGGGAAAATGGAGCCCAATTCAGAAAAGAACATGCCATCGTGTGCTTCTCTCAAAGAAATGCAAGTTCACCCAATTCCATTTAAAAGACAAATAAATAAATAAATAAAAATCCCCCCAAAACCCCACACCAAGAACCTGCCAAGATCTGTCATTAATCAAGACTACCGGCTGCCATTCGCAGAGCTGCCAGTCTGTAGTCTGTTCAGAAATGAAAATTCACAGCTGTCATTAAAAATCCATAGCCAAGGTCTTAAGAGCTGAACGCGATTAGTTAAAAAACAGGTGAGCAATGCCTGCTGAATCTCAGAAAACAGAGAATAGTCGTAAAAGAAGATTCCCAGCAGTTTGGGGGGGGGGGGGGGGAGAAAGAGTGTCACTTGCCACTTTTATGAGCTGCAAGATCCCCCAGGAAATAGAATGGGACAACTCACCACAGCCATGTCGCCAGAGCCAACTTGCCAAAATACAATTCCATGCGGGGTAACTCAATGCGAGGTTATCCCCCACTGTGTCTTCAACATTATTTCCATTGACAAAAATGGAAATAATGGCAAAGAGACAGTGGGGGATAACATTTATTGGATTAGGTATGGAGATGCTCAGTCATCCAGGTCCTGGTTATCCAAAGGTGCTTTTTTCAAGAGGCAACTGGACTTTCTGGTTTTTCTTCGAAGACGTTTCGCTTCTCATTCAAGAAGAAGCTGCTCATCCATGAGAAGAAGCCTCTTGAAGTTTAAGTTTAAGTTTTATTGCATTTATATACCGCCCTTCTCCCCGAGGGGACTCAGGGCGGTTTACAGCCATATTAAAACAATCACGTATAAAAATTAAAACTAATAAAATAATTAAACTATTTGGCCATAAAATTTAAAACCCCTAAAAACCCCTATTAAAATTAACACTAATTTAAGTCAGACCGGCTTGATGAAATAGTAGGGTCTTCAGGGCTCGTCGGAAGGCACGGAGGTCAGGAATCTTTCTTATATCCGGGGGTAGTTCATTCCATAGGGCTGGGGCTCCCACAGAGAATGCTCTCCCCCTGGGGGCCGCCCGTCGGCATTGTCTGACAGACGGCACTCTGAGGAGGCCCTCTCTGTGAGAGCGTATCGGGCGGTGGGAGGTATTCATTGGCAGAAGACGGTCCTGTAAATATCCCGGTCCTAAGCCATGGAGCGCTTTGAAGATGGTAACTAACACCTTGAAACGCACCCGGAAGACCACCGGAAGCCAGTGCAGCTCGCGCAAGAGGGGAGTTACCCGGGAGCGACAAGTCGCTCCCATAACCACTCGCGTGGCCGCATTCTGGACCAGCTGAAGTCTCCGGGTGCTCCTCAAGGGGAGCCCCATGTAGAGAGCATTACAGTAGTCCAAACGGGAAGTGACGAGAGCGTGAGTGATTGTGCGTAGGGAGTCCCGATCAAGAAAGGGGCGCAACTGGGCAATCAGGCGGACCTGATAAAAAGCCTCCCTGGCCACGGCCGTCATATGATCATCTAAAGACAGCTGTGCATCCAGGAGGACTCCCAAGTTGCGAACCCTCTCTGAGGGGGGCAAGATCTCATCCCCAATAGCCAGTGATGGCACCAACTGGCTATATCGGGGCGCCGGCAGCCACAGCCACTCTGTCTTGGAGGGATTGAGTCTGAGCCTGTTCCTCCCCATCCAGATCCGTACGGCTTCCAGGCAGCGGGACACCACGGCAAGGGCATCATTGGGGTGATCCGGGGTAGAAATGTACAACTGCGTGTCGTCAGCATACAGTTGACACTTCACCCCAAACCATGGATGATCTCACCCAGCGGCTTCACATAAATGTTGAACAGGAGGGGCGAGAGGACAGACCCCTGTGGCACCCCACAAGTGAGGTGTCTCGAGGTCGATCTCTGCCCCCCTGCCAACACAGACTGCGTACGGTCAGCGAGAAAGGAGGAGAACCACCACATAACGGTGCCTCCCACTCCCAAACCCCCTAACCGACGCAGCATGATACCATGATCGATGGTATCAAAAGCCGCTGAGAGATCAAGAAGGACCAGGACCGAGGAAGATCCTCTGTCCCGAGCCCTCCAGAGATCATCAACCAACACGATCAATGCCGTTTCCGTGCTGTAACTCGCCCTGAAACCCGACTGGCACGGATCCAGATAGACAGCTTCATCCAGGTAACAAGGGAGCTGTTGTGCCACCACACTCTCAACAACCTTCGCCGTGAAGCGGAGGTTGGAGACCGGATGATAGTTACCTAATATAGCCGGGTCCAGGGAAGGCTTCTTGAGGAGGGGCCTCACCACCGCCTCTTTCAAGGAGGCCGGGAAGACACCCTCACTCAGAGAAGCATTAGTAATGCCCTGGAGCCAGCCTCGTGTAACCTCCCGGGAGGCCAGTACCAGCCAAGAGGGATACGGGTCCAATAAACATGTGGTAGCATTCAGCCTCCCTAGAATCCTGTCCACGTCCTCGGGAGTCACAGTGTCAAACTCATCCCAGATAACATTCTCAAGATCCACTCCCGTCATCCTATCCGGAACTACCCAATTGGAGTCGACCGTCCCAAATCTGAGCGACTTTATCATGCAGATATTGCACAAATTCCTCAGCTCTCCCCTGCAAGAGGTCCTCCCGCGCTCCCAACTGTAGGAGGGAGCGAGTCACCCTAAACAGGGCGGCTGGGCGATTATCTGCTGATGCAATAAGGGTGGAGAAATGATTACATTTCGCCACTCTTATTGCCACTAGGTAAGTCTTAATATGAGCTCTTACCAGTGTCCGGTCAGATTCAGTGCGACTGGCCCTCCAATCGCTCTCTAGGCGTCTTTTCCGGCGCTTCATCTCTCTCAGCTCCTCGGAAAACCAAGGAGCTAATCGAGATCGGCATCGGGTCGATGAAAAAGCACCTTTGGGACGATTGGGATTAGATAATTTCTTTTGGAAATGTCCCGCGACGAGTTGGCTGTGGCGAGATGGTCACGATGGGTTGATGATGGCAAATTGTCCTATACTCCCCCCTCCAAGGAATTAATTACCTTACGGGTGAGAGATTTGCAGAATATTTTTTTAAAATGTAGTTATTTAGCATAAGGACTTAGCAAAAGGAGACATTATGCAAATAGGAACCATCTGCGTTATTCACACAAGTCTCAAGCTTCACTTTTTGCCGGTGCAAACAATTTTATGATTTAAGGGGGGGGTGGGGGGAACTAAGCATGGAATACACACGACCTTGCCTGTCACTAGGCTTCTTGTCCACAATTACAGCCCTCATGTGTCCGACGTCAAGGCATCTGTGAACAACAACAATGGCAGGTGCCAATTACCCTGTAGTCGAGCACTTCGGGCTTCGTTGCAAAGAGACGATTACAGTGTTGACACCTGAGCTTGGCGACGGTGCGGGAGACTTGCTGGGACTGGGCAGCCAGCCTCTGGAGGCCGGCCGCGGCTGAGCTGCTGACCGAGCTGGGAGAGACTGTTGAGGTAGTATTGCCCGCCGCAGAGACCGTCGCTCCTGAGGGAATGCTGACAATCACTTGGCCCTGCGACAAAGGCACCACGGAGGAGTTCATTCCCGTGGGCTTGTTGAACAAATTCTGGAAGAGACAAAGAGAGGAACCAATGCAGATTTGCACAATGATGCCCTATCCTCATCCAATTCATCTCCAATACTACCCAATTGAGACTTAAACAGTCTAACCATAAGCCATCAAAACTGGGGCTACTGTATCTAGCCGCAAACATCTATAGGACCACTAGATGGCAGCAAAGAATTTCAGAAAATTCTACCTCTTTGCTGCCATCTAGTGGCTGTTTTGCAGGCCACATGTCAGACTTCTATGGAGCAATCTTGTATATTATACCACATTCTTACTGCAGGTCTACAAAGAGATGGCTGGACTTGCTATCTTGCAGAGAGAGGCCAGATCCAAATCCACCTGTTTGTAGCAGTGGAAGAGACAGAGAGTCCATGCTGCAACAGCTTAAAGAGAGATCAATATTTTTTTGCTAGCCTTCTGTTTACCAGGACAACTTAGCCTCTTCCCAACATCCCAAAGACTGTCAACCCTCTAACAGAAAGGCTCCTGATATACAAATTTAACAAAACTGTCTAAAAATTTTAACAGTGGCAGTTCTAGCACCTTCCTTGAGAATTAAAGCCACATGTGCTTTCTTCACACCAAAGATATACACTGAGGGGTCCTTGGTACTCTCTGAACTTGCTTGTTTCCTTTCAGATGTTTAATTACCCGAACTACCGTGTTTCCCTGAAAATAAGACCCTGTCTTATTTATTTTTTTAATCCTGAAATAAGCGCTTGGCCTTATTGCCGTGCACTCAAAAGCCCGATTGGGCTTATTATCAGGAGATGTTTTATTTGGGGGAAAACAGGGTAAGTAACATCATCAGTGCTAGTAAGGAGGTATATACTATATGACAGAACATGCAGCTTGGTTCTGTCTTAAGAAATCCCCACATTCCACCTACCCTGACTCGGAAGTATTCAGAACGATGCAATCCAAAGTAAGGAGAGAGACTGAGACTTAAGATGTACCTGAAAAGCCACCACACAGCTATAGCTGCAAAAATTACGTATGCTTCCATCTGACATTGCAAGATGATACTGAGGGATGGCTGAGGTTTTACAGCTATTACACTGGACCTGGACACCTGGCAGGAAAAAAATAAATTAAGCAACCTGTGTCAAGAAAAGAGAGCAAATTTAATATAAGCTTGTCCTGCTGCTTTCTGAACATATATGAAATTACGGAGAAAAGTACAGTATTTTTCTGAGTGTAAGATGCATCTTCCCCCCCCCCCCCCCCCAAAAGCAGGTGAAAATCTGGGTGTCTCTTATACTCCGAATATAGCCCTGCCTGGCTTCTCAAATGGAGGCTTCAGAGGCTGAAAAAAGCCTCAGAAAAGAAGCTTCAGAAAAAAAGCCCCCAAACAGAGCTTCAGAGGCCTTTTTTCTGAAGCTGTTTCGGAGGCTTTCAGAGGCAGGAAAAAAAGTTTTTTCTGAAACAGAGTTTCAGAAGTTTCAGAGGCAGAAAACCCCCCCGAAAAAAGCAAGGCACAGAGTTCACAACCAAGGAACCTGTTGCTAAAATTCACCTCCAGGAACAACTGATTGGGGGTATTCCGGGAGGCCGATCCACCTGCCAATCAGCTTTTTTCTTATTTTCCTCCCCAAAAACTAAGGTGTATCTTATACTCCAAAAAATACGGTATGTGAATTACCTGACGATGTCACCACTTTGACTCTGTGTGCCGACAAGCAATTCACGGAACAAAAGAGCTCTGTTTTCCCCACGTTATTTGTGCTTTCAATCATCTCCGCTGAAGATCTCAGGGATTTACACATTGCACAGGGGGTGATTTTTGCAGACTTCTGGAAAAAAAAAAAGGAACCATACATAAAGCGACAATACAAGGAGAAAAGGCTTGTTTAACCTGAAACATGCGCTCTCGATCTGGCAGACCACAGAAAGTTACTCCCAGTTGTTTATATCACATGAAAGGCAGGAACTGTGTATCTTGATAGAGAGCTCAGTCTTCATCGAAAAATGATAGATGGAGGAAAAAGGACAGGAAATCCTTGACTTACCACCATTCATTTAATGACCTTTTGAAGTTACGACGACAATGAAATAGTGACTTATGACCATTTTTCATATTTGCAATCATCCCTTTGGGTCACATGATCAAAATTCAGACACTTGGCAATTGGCATCTCTTTAAGAGGGGTTGCAGTGTCCCGGAGTCATGTGATCAGCTTTTGAGACCTTCTGACATGCAAAGTTAATTGGGGAGGCCAGATTCATTCAACAGCGGTGTTACTAATTTAACAACTGCAGGGATTCACTTAACAACTCTGGCAAGAAAGGGCATAAAATGGGGCAAAACTGACTTAACAACTGTCTTGTGTAATGACAGAAATGCCAAACTCAATTGATATATATATATATATATAAAACATCACTGCTCCTGGGGTCAGTGTAAAAAGTGTAAAAAGAGGGCAAAGATAGAGAGCTTACACCTGAAAAACATCTGATGAGAACGATTGGAAAAGGGAAATTAATCTATCTACCTACCTACCTACCTACTCCTGGGGTCAGTGTAAAAAGAGGACAAATATACATATATATATATATGCAGCACAAAATTTGCTTGCTGCCAGAATGAAAAGTTGGAGAAAAAACCCAGAAAGTAGTGAATGTGATTTCACTCAATTTTGGTTCCAGAAAAATCTTGGTTATGTAGGAAAAACCTAGCTTAAAGGAAAAACACAGATATATGCCAGTTTTCTGAACTGCTCAAAATTTCCACTACCGGTTCTCCAGAACCTGCCAGAATCTGCTGGATTTCACCCCTAATATATATTCTATATACCAATGAGGATCTTGGAAAATTGGGGTCCTCAAATGGACAGCATTCAAGGACAGATAGTTCTGTTCCTTGAAAATGTTTGACTCTTACAACGTGGAAAATATTGAGAGGGGCATGGGGTCTCCGTTCCCCCTAAAATTGATTAAGTTTTTGAAAAGATTTGAAAAATACTGGAAATGGGCTGCTGCTTGCTGTCAATTATCTCCTCAACTTGTTACTTTGCAGGGATTTGTCCGATATGGAAGAAGCCAATACAGGTAGTCCTCAATTTACAGCCATTCGTTTAGGAACTGTTCGAAGTTATAATGGCACTGAAAGAAATGACTTGTGATGGGACCTTGTACTTGCAACTGTTGTAGCATCCCCATGCTCACATGATCAAAATTTGGGCACTTAGCAACCGACATGTATTTACGGTGGCTGCAGTTTTGCAATCATGCGACCTCCATTTGCGACCTTCCCAGCCAGCTTCCGATAAGCCAAGTCAATGGGAGAAGCTGGATTCGCTTAATGACTCCATGATTCATTTAACAACTGCAGTGATCTGCTTAAGAACCATGCCAAAAAAATGTCACAAAACCAGGCGTGACTCACTTAACAATCGCCTTGCTTAGTCATGGAAATTCTGGTGCCAATTGTGGTCGTAAGTCAAGGACCATATCTGATATACAGCCCCGAAGGGCATGCAGCCTCAAGAGAGCCTCTTACATTGAAGTGACTGTCTTGAAGCTGTTCTCCCCATTCCTTACGAACCTTGCCAATCCCTCAGGAAACTTAACGCGCGAAGTCCTATTTGCAAAGAAATGTGCTCTTCAAAAATTAGAAGGCGGGAGAAAACCCAAACCTGCTTGTAGGCGGTGACGCATGTTGAGCTACAAAACTTTTTGGACTGCCCCTCTATCTGAAGCATGTGACACTGTCCCGAAGCACTGTAGCAGTAGCCCCCACAGTTTTCACAGCAGTTCATGGTCAGGTTGTTTGCGGAACGAAATTTGGAGAAGCAGGCATCGCTGCAAAGCTTGTGTACAACGTTCTGGTAATTCACTTCATGTCGAATCTGTAGGTAGGAAAAAGCAAGACAGTTACTGCCAGAAGAATGACCTCAGATGTCTATCAAAGGAGCTTGTCCATCTCCCTCTCCCTCTCCCTCTCTCTCTCACACACACACATTTTGGAATCACCAGTTCTGATCTGGGCAATTCCTTAAAAGCAGGGGAGATTAAAGCCCCATTTATGAAATGCAAAGACATGTTTCGTTGGGCCCTAAAAGCTTACTTTTTTCAGTTAGCTGGGCTGGCCTGATTTTACATTGATTTTAAAGTTTGATACTGATTTTAATTGAAACGTTTTAAATTATGGGCCAAATTTATTTAATTACTTTTAAAATTATTTTAACTTTTGTGTACAAATGTTTTTACTCTGGCTGTTCACTGCCCTGAGTCCGAAAGGAAAAGGGCAGTATATAAATCTAATAAAAGATATAGATAAGACATGTCAATGAGCTTGCTTGATCCTCCAGTTTGGCATGTTTTCAATCTATTTTGGTCTGGTCCAAGCCGAAAAACCTCCAAAAGGAACCTTCCCAGATGTGGCGCTTCCCAGGAAGTCTGACTAGCAACCCCCACCTTCTTTAGCGAGCCCAAACAAAGCATCCCAATAATAGAAATTCTTAGCTGTGTAGACTTGCTAATGGGGAGAATTCTGGGAGTTGAATTCCACATATCAGGAGGGCATAAAATATAAGAAGTATAGCCATGCTGGATGAAAGTTAAGCGCAATATATCTATCAGATACCAGACTGGGGAAATTTAGTTTAAACTAGCAAAATACTGTTGAGGAACTACAACAGCGGCAGCTACTCTGATGCCCAATGAGACTGTTTCTTGCAGACTGGTAATCCTTGTTGAACAACCATTTGTTCAGCAGTCAGTGCAATTTATGACACACACATACGAGAAGGAGTTAAAATGGATCTTCGCAATTGTGGCCCTCCCAGCATCCCTGCAGTCATGTGATCGTGATTCAGGCTCTTGGAAACCGACTCACAATCACTGAGAAAGCTGACAGGGGGTCACAAATGGTAAAACATAGGACTATGGGATGCTACGACTAGATGTGATTCACTTAACAACGGCAACTAGGATTGCCACAACTGCTGTTGTAAGTTGATGCAGTCACACGCTTTATGACTGCACCACTCAGTAGTGGTCTAAATTGCTGGTCCTATTACCATAGTTAGTGAAGAGCACCTCTATCTATCTATCTATCTATCTATCTATCTATCTATCTATCTATCTATCTATCTATCTATCTATCTATCATCTATCTATCTATCATCTATCATCTGTCTGTCTGTCTGTCTATCTGTCTATTTAAATTTGTATACCGCCCTTCTCCTGCTGGACTCAGGGCGGTGCACAGCCAAGAATAAAAAGCACTCCAATACAAAATTTAAATTTTTTAAAAAGAATTAAACGACTTTGGCCGAAAATTTAAAACATCCCAACTAAAACCCATTGACAATTAAAAATCTAAGGGGGAGGGGGGTGGTTACGCCAGCCCAGCTTGATGAAATAGAAGAGTTTTTAGGGCACGGCGAAAGGCCCGGAGATCTGGTATCCTGCGTATCTCCAGGGGCAAATCGTTCCAGAGGACAGGAGCTGCCACAGAGAAGGCCCTCCCCCTGGGGGTCGCCAGCCGACATTGCCTGGCTGACAGCACCCTGAGGAGTCCCTCTCTGGGGGAGCGTACCAGCTGGTGGGAGGTTATTGGCGGCAGAAGGCGGTCCCGCAAGTACGCAGGCCCTATGCCATGGAGCACTTATAATCATTTACTGCTGCTGCCGGAGCTCAGTTTAGGGTTACCATTATATTTATGGTTTTTTGTTATCTGGCATTAAAAATGTTGAGCATAAGCATATTCCAGACACCACTTAATGAGTTTTAAATTGACTTTATCTTAGCCAGTGTATAATACCGATTTTATGTTGGGCTGGTCTTGGGGACAGCCCGACTGGAGTTTCTATTCAGCCACATAAAGCCCCCTGGGTGATTTAAGACCAGTCTAACTCTCAACCTAACCAGAAGGTCATGACAGGGATTAAATGGGAAGGAAATGGAACACTGCTTTGTCCTTTGTATGAGGGATACAAACAAAATTAAAAAAAGAAGTGCACCAAACTAAAAAACTGAACAAACAGAAATTAGCAATGAGCGAAGTGAGTATCTCTAGCAGTAGCCTAAAAGTTTCTCTTTAATGTTTACGGGGGGAAGATCAAAATATAATCGATACTTCCCATCTATTGTGTTATCACACCCATCAGTATAGAACAGGACCCAGTGAAAAGCACCTAAAAACTGAAAAAAGGTGGAGAGTCAATTCAATCCCATTTGCACTTTATCATGGAAAAATGCAATGTTAGGAGCAGGACTTCTGGTTGGATGCCTCCTTGAATTATAGCAGCATGCAAAACGTTTCAAATTCAATTTAATTTAGGACCAGAACCCTATGATTCAAGTTCAAAGCAGCTTTTCTTACTGGAGGTAATCCTGATACTCTCTCGACCATTCTGCAGCTGCTCTAAAATTCATCACATAAGGTCAAAACAGCCATCTCAAGTGTAAAAAGTTTCCAGCTTGAGGTGTTTTGAATTCAAAAAAATTTGCACAGCTCTATGGTAATGTTTATAATAGCTCCACTGAAAATGAAATCCCTCTTGCTGATTACAATGTTCTAAGTATGACTAAATCTGAATCTAATTCAATGAATTGGATACATTGAAGGTAATTATGCCCGCTTGTGCTATGGGTGCTGCAAAACACATTGGAGTTTATTTCCTAATATACCCAAGGCTAAATGTTTAATACTGAAGTATGTTGCTAAGAACAGACATAATGTTTAAATATAATTATTGGGGCCTTATGAATGTGTTAACAAACTCTGACAAGCCATATAAATAAATGCTTTATTGCCAAGTTTGTATTTTTTTTTCATTAAATATTAAGAGCAAACTGTTTGCCTCTTACTAAATGAGTGAATCATTTCATTTGTCTCAGAGACAGTTAGGGGAAGATTATTTGGGGTCTTTAAATGAGGTGCAATTAAGACTCTCTTGAGAACTGGTTAGCATATTTTTTTAAAGATAATTAATCTTACACAGATTTTTTTAACAAAAATTCTTCAAATCTATAGGATGAATATCAGACTGAAAGAACCTATTTAAGTATCGATTTTTATTATTTGAGTTTTTTGTTATAAACACAGAGCAATTTGGAACAGTCTATTCTTAATATAATATAATATAATATAATATAATATAATATAATATAATATAATATAATATAATATAATATAATATAATATAATAAATATAATAAATATAATATAATAAAATATAATAATATAATATAATATAATATAATATAATATAATAATGTGGGGGCTCAGTGGCTAAGACGCTGAGCTTGTTGATCAAAAGGTCGGCAGTTTAGCGGTTCGAATCCCTAATGCCATGTAAGAGGGTGAGCTCCCATTACTTGTCCCAGCTTCTACCAATCTAGCAGTTTGAAAGCACGTAAAAAATGCAAGTAGAAAAATAGGGACCACCTTTGGTGGGAAGGTAACAGCGTTCTGTGCATCTTTGACGTTTAGTCATGTCGGCCACATGACCACGGAGACGTCTTCGGACAGCGCTGGCTCTTCAGTTTTGAAACGTAGATGAGCACACACACACACAGAGTTGGGAACCACTAGCACATATGTGCGAGGGGAACTTTTACCTTTACCTATTCTTGTCTAAACATGGTTTCGGCCCATTAGCTGAAACTGGGTAAATGTCTCCTATCACATGTTGCATCTGAGAGACCAAAAACTTCCCTAATCCAAGGAGTACCCTTGACTGTGTCTTTTATTTTTGGAGGGAGTTGTTACCTTATTCATAATAATGTGATGCCCCATCATTGGATCAGCCAGCCTACTGATTTTGAGTACTTTATCTGGTTGAGTTTGGATTAAGCATCATTTTCTTTACTGAATCCAGACACTGGTTCAGCCAGTTCAATACTTCTATTTTTCCCTTTGTTCGAGGAAGACTAAAAGAGTCAGAACTTAGTATAATTTGCATATTGGTAAGTATGAACTTTAAAATAATAGCAACAGATTCATATACCGCTTGATAATACTTTACAGCACTCTCTGAATGGTTTGCAATGTCAGCCAATTGCCCCCAACAATCTGGGTCCTCATTTTACCAACTTCAGAAGGATGGAAAGCCGAGTCAACCTCGAGCCCCGTCAGGATCGAACTCCAGGCTGTGGGCAGAGTTAGCCTGCAATAATACTGCATTCTAACCACTGCACCATCAAACTCTTAAAAGGTCCAAAAACTCACCTCTATCATCTATTTTATACAGAAGTTAAAGATAAGATATGGTAAAATGAAATTAATCTTCAAGGAAGGAAGGAAGGAAGGAAGGAAGGAAGGAAGGAAGGAAGGAAGGAAGGAAGGAAGGAAGGAAGGAAGGAAGGAAGGAAGGAAGGGTTAGGCCTCTTAAACTTAATTCAGAAAAGCAACATCTATATCTGTATGTAAGATTCTGTCAGGGTGCAAGAAACCAGGAGCTGAGTTTATTCCATGCGAACTATACACAAGAATCTGATCTACTAACTGTCAAAGCAAAGTGGCGCTAGATAAGAGTCAACAGAATTCACAGGTAGGAGGCTGGACTTAGGTCTCTCTTGTGGGAGCACAGCAATTCCAAATTGAAGATATCCTCGGGCTCAGCCTAGTCATCTCCTAAAGATGTAGTTGCAAGAAATATCTTACAAAAACCAACACAATTGCCAATGAGGCTCTTCTGCAGAGCTGCAGATGGTTCCCTGTTATCTTTTGCCTTTACTTTAGTTGAGGCGCACACCCAATACGCTTTTGCCAATTGTACCTCAAAAATTCACCCATCAAGTTCAATAGGTTTAATGGTTTCATCAAAGCAACCCGAGGAGCTTTGTTGCTGAGTGTGCGCTGAACGTGATGGCTCTAACCGCCAAAGGCAGCCAACTCAGAATGGAACAACCCCGACCCTTCAGAACAAGGAAAGACTAGCAAAGATGGTTACCACTGCATTCTTCTGACACATGCTGCATTTGGTGGAGATACTGTTTGTGTGGATGGTGATCACGGGCTTCCTTTTCAACTCATACACGGAAAGGCAGGACTGGCTACAGAAATCCTTGCTGGAATTTGTATTGTCAAACTGAGCTGTAATCACGTCTTTTGGATGCAGGATGTCCCTAAACAGTTAAAGAGAAAGAAGGAGAGTTAACTTTTTCAGACTCAGAAATAACGATCCGCACAGAACAAAAGCAGGGGCTGTATCTGTAATGTCTCTGGCGCTCTCCCAACTCCCAGTGAATTGGATCTGCAACTTGCAGGTGTCTCAAACCGCATGGAAGTTGTAATCCTAACGCAACTAAGGATGCCAAGCAGTGGAATCGCTGGTCTGGTTAGTTAGTTAGTTAGTTAGTTAATTAGTTGTTTGTTTGTTTGTTTGTTTGTTTGTTTGTTTTATATACCGCCCTACTCCCGAAGGACGCAGGGCGGTGAACAGCCAACAGTATATATAAATATAAATATAAATATAAATATAAATATATATATATACACACACACACACACACACACACACACACACACACACATATACATAGAAAATTTAAAAACCCAGATAAAATCGAATTAAATAGTTTGGCCCAGACAAATTAAAACATCCCAATCAATTTAAAACAAATTAAAATGTAAATATTTAAAAGAGGAAGAAAATTAGGCCAGGCCCACCTGGTGGAATAAAAAGGTCTTAAGAGCGCGGCGGAAGGTGCGCAGATCAGGGTTCCTCCATTATCTCCGGGGGGACCTCATTCCAGATAGTAGGTGCCCCCACAAAGAAAGCTTTCCCCCTGGGGGCTGCCAGTCGACATTGTTTGGCTGACGGCACCCGGAGGAGCCCCTCTCTATGAGACCGTACCAGCCGGTGGGAGACTATTGGTGGTAGTAGGCGGTCCCGCAGATACCCAGGTCCTAAGCCATGGAGCGCTTTAAAGGTTAATTTTTTAAACCAAGACCTTGAAGCGCACCCAGAAGACCACCGGGAGCCAGTGCAGCTCGCGCAGGAGAGGTGTTACGTGGGAATGCCATGTCGCTCCCATCACCACCCGCGCGGCCGCACTTTGCGCCAGTTGGAGCCTCCGGGTGCTCCTCAAAGGGAACCCCATGTAGAGAGTATTACAGTAGTCCAGACAGGAAATGACGAGGGCATGAGTGACCGTGTGTAAGGAGTCCCAATCCAGAAAGGGACACAACTGGCGAATCAGGCGAACCTGATGAAAAATCCTCCCGGTCACGGCCGTCAAGTACCCTTCTAAAGACAGCCGTGAATCCAGGACGACGCTCAAGTTGCGTACCCTCTCCGTGGGGGCCACTGATTCACCCCCAATAGTCAGTGATGGCTTCACTTTAATTCAGCAGATATGGTTTCACTGGTGCCAAGAATGTTGTTTGCTCAATGCCACCCACCAGCTGAACTGGAATCCTGCCAGGTCCCCTAATTCCCTGGAGCAAAATGAGGAGACCATGCAGAGACGTTTGAGATAGTGTGCATATTTTTAGGATTTTGCAGAGATGCACCCTTAATGATTTTTTAACTGAGAAGATAATGTGGGAAAAGAATCAAAGGCAGATGACACAAATACTATTACATGAAGCTGAAATACCAATATTCAATATGTCCCCAGGATATATATAGGATAATAATAACAAGAATCCAGCCAGTGTTCTACACTAGGCTGAGAAAGTTTATCGAAATGAGACCATCAATTGTTGCTTTAATTAATCAAGTTTTATTTGCCCAGAAACTCCTGGATTTATTATACAGTCACCCACCAATCTAAAGAGAATGGGCATAGGAGTGGGACACAACAAGGTCAACATACAAATGAAGAACAAAAGTATACAAAATTAAATGGCATCATCAAACAGGAAGTAGTAAATACCACAGCTTTCCATAAAACTAAACAAACTAAACCAAGGGTCAAATGCCTCCTGGAGTAAAACTGCTTATGAAATACTACGGAAGGGCATTCCATAAAACAAGACCCACCACTAAGACCTTTGACCTGGTCTCCACCCCATGAACCACCGAAGGAGGGGTTGCTACAACAGACACTTGGAGACTGGACCACTGGTGGACTTAATTCTGGCAAAGCACTGCCTCATTTATCTAGCATTGTCTTATATATCCTTGAGGTGCACTGTAAAGGATTTTAACAAGCTCTGCTTTACTATAAGAAAATCAAAGCACTACAAAATATAACTGCCACACCCTTTGGGTTAAAGCCCTGTGTTAAGGCTGGCCATGATGCTTTAACTCCAACTATGCTATACAACCAGAGGCAGAAAGTAAAATGTATAAGACAGAGATGGCTAACCTTTTCCAGACCGAGTGCCCAAAGCATGCGCGACCTGTCACTGCGTTATTTGTATTTGCCAGCTAAGCTTCCATTCTGAACATTATGGTAGCTTGCCAGACAACCTTATCTCTGAGGTAAGACTGTCTTGTGATTTTTGAAGCTACTGTGCATGTCTACATTCTTTCTTTTCTAACTTCCTGATTTTTTTTTCTTTTGTCCGTCTCTGAGATATCACTGTCGGTAAAGTTGTAGTTATCTAGTTTTTTTTACTTTTATAATAACAATGTTTCTTAGAATCTATACTTTGGGTTTTCTTTCTTTGAGAGTATACACCATGGAAAACAAGATCTATTCACCTCTAATTAAGTATAGTTTCCACAGGGGGAACGAGGCTGATTCACGCTTCGACATGCCCGGACCCCCAAAATGCAATGCGCACATGGCCCACAGGCATGCCCCCCACCTCCTGTACGTGCATGCATGCGCAACTCCTGCACGCCCCACACCTCCCATGCATGCACAGCAGAGACCCAAAGACCAGTTGGCCAGTGGGAGGCACGCGCACATGCACAGCAGAGCTGAACTGTGGCGACGTTCGCGTGCCATCAGAGAGAGCACTGCGTGCCACCTCTGGCACACGTGCCATAGGTTCGCCATCTCGGGTATAAGGAATCCAAAGATTGGATTCCAGATGATCTCTGGATGATCCCACACCCTTTTACTGACATTGTGCCCTGCTGTTTTTACCAAGCCCTTCAGGACCAGGTGGGCGTTGAGTGAGTCCTTTATCTGCCCCTTACTTCGAGCAGCTGGAACAGGTTTTCTTGGTGAAAGGTTGTGGTCGGGCAGCTGGTACAGTGTATCCCGTGAGGCACAGTGTGGAACAGAAGAGCTGAGTAGACCCCTTTCTTTGATACGCCGTCTGCCCCTTCTGCAGGATCTTCTTGCATCCCGAACAGGAAACCCGAACGGCCGTACTTGGGACCGAAGGAAGTAGCTTGTTCATGCCAGAGGATGGCGTGTTGGGTGGGAAACCTGAGGTCAGCTGCGGAGCTTGCCAAAAAGAGAACACACACACAATGCCACTGAGGTTGTCTTCTCATCTGCGGAATCCCATTTTAAAATTTACTTTACCCTACCTGCAAATGCATTTCCCCACCCGCAATCCTGACAGATGAAAAGTATTAAGAAGTATTTAATACTTCTTACACAATTTCTCCAGGCTAACCTTTCCTGATCAAAACAATTAACTTGGCTGGGAATTCTGGAAGGATGATGGAGTGGTGGTGCTGATTTAGGACCAAGAAGACCCGTTTTAATTTGACACTTAGGCATGGAAACTCATTGGGTGACTTTGGGCCAGCCTCTTTCTCTTAGCTCAACCTATTTCACAAAGCTGTGGGGAGAAGATAAAGGCAGGCATCCACATATGCAACCTCGAACTTCTACAGGCCAGGCAGGATATAAACCAAGGGAGTAAGCACACACCAATATACCTCTAGAAGATGCCATGTTGCGGAGGGCTAGTCTTGCCTATGTAAAACATGTGAAATTGTTTCTCCAAGCAACCAATGGACACACAACGTCTGTTAATTCCCACCCAGCCCAAATCTTGATTCTTACCGAGAGGGCTGCCACTGACAGAAAACACAGCACTAATTTTCAGTTCCCCTTCCTGAGTTTTTGGCTGCTGGCCATAATCCTGAAACAAAATGGCCGCAGATGAAATTTCAGCTGTTGTAATCAGAAGCACCCAAGCCCCTATCTAGAATACACACCATTTAACCCCAGTGCAATCAGCAACATATGAGAGTCCTGTTCAGTGGTGAAATCTGAACTGGGTTACTACCGCTTCGCTGGCTGCACATACGCAGTGCGCACCACGCACCAAATGCGAGGTGCGCGTGCAGTGCTCGCCAAAAGGAGGCATTCGGTAAGTAGAACAGCGTGTGACGGGGGTGATCACCTGTGGCGCGCATTTTTTTTTTTTTAATAAAAGCCTCTGACGATCCCATGGCTCAGCTGTGATCGTCAGAGGCTTTTTTTTTACTTTTAGAAGCATTTTTTTTATAACCTCTTCAGCCGAAAAGGTTGTAGAAAAAATGCTTTTAAAAGTGAAAAAAAGCCTCTGATGATCGCATGGCTCAGCTGGGCATGGGGGGGGGGGGCAGGGATTTTTGCTACTGGTTCTCTGAACCACCCGCCATCGCTACTGGATTGGGCGATCCAGTCCGAACCAGGAGCATTTCACCCCTGGTCCTGTTGTAAATATCCCGATCTGTAAAATGCCTCTTCCTGTATTTAATGCATTTAAAATTCCTATGTTGCATAGGAGTGGCTGATTATTTTGGGGTCCTCTACGCACCATTTAAATGTTGCCTGTTTGCAAATACCTATAGTTTTTGACCATAATATTGAGTTAATCGCCAAACTATCAATGCATCCTTCAAAACAACACGTGTCCAAAAACGGAGGTAGATCTTACCTCAGTACTGTCTGGTTCATCCTTAATTTTATTGAGTAGCCCTGGCTGAGGTGCCATAGCTTTATCGTAGTCGTTATCCAAAGGCTCTTCTTTGATTCTAATATTGGGCGCGTAGGAGTTCCCGTGCTCTTGGCCAACAGAGTCTTTGTTAGCAAACAGGTAGCTAGATTCCTAGAAGATAAGATGTTAGAAACATGCTTTGGCGTTCTCATCAGGGCTCGGCAGTGCCTCGGGCTTTATTCAGAAAAAGTGCTTTGGCGTAAACAGGGCGAGGGGTCCTTAGTGCTCTCTGAGCTTGCTTGTTTTCTTGTGGATGTTTCATTAGCCAAGCTAGGTAACATCATCAGATGTTATGATGTTAATGATGACGTTAATTTTAGCAAGGGGTTCTCTGTCCGGTTGCTGGGTGGGTGTGGCCATGGTGGGCATGGCCTAGTCGGCCTCCTACACCACTGGGGGAGGGGCTTTTTGCACCACCACCCCCTGGCTCTGGAGACTTTCCTTGAGCCTCTGGGAGGGCAAAAATGGCCTCCCCAAGCTCCGGTGGCCCTCTGGATGTTTCCGGCCTCCCCAAACTTCCGGTAGGCCCGTTTTTCGCCTTTCCCAAGCCTCCGCAGTGCCCTGCACTTACCTGCATCAAAAATGGGCCACTTGCGGACTCCTGGGAGGGGAGGGGTGGGCAGGGTCAGCCAGGATTTGGCGGTTCTCCGAACTGCACAGAATCTTAGCTAGGGGTTCTCCCAAACCCCTGTGAATCCCCAGCGGCCCACCCGATTAGATGGCTCGTGTGATCTGCTGTCGCCGGGGCGGGGGATGATCTTATTATATTATACTATATTAATTTATTTCATCCTTCTTATTAGTTTAATTGTTTTAAATATGGTTTTATATTCTGTAAGCTCCCTTGAGTCGCCATGGGCGAATAGGCAATATAAATTCATTCATTCATTGATTCATTCAATCAATCAATCAAACAAACAAACAAGCAAGCAAGCTCAGAGAGCACCCAGGAACCCTCACATCAACCCTGAGCTACAAATATTCTCCTCTATGAGCATATACAGTGTACATGAAGGCAGACCATATTTGCAGCTCTTCAGAGCTGCCACTCCTTTAATTAATTTATTTATTTATGTATTTATTTTAATTTTTATACCGCCCTTCTCCCAGAGGACTCAGGGCGGTCTACAGCCAACAATAAAACACACCCATATACAAAATTTAAAAACAGTTTAAAAACATATTAAATAATTTGGCCCCAATGTCTTAAACTTAAACCAACAGTTAAAATACATGTTTAGGCCATCCCGGCTTGTTGGAATAAAAACGTCTTGAGGCCACGGCGAAAGGTGCGTGGGTCAGGGATCATCCGTATCTCTGGGGGCAGATCGTTCCAGAGGGCAGGTGCCCCCACAGAGAAGGCTCTCTCCCTGGGGGTCGCCAGTCGACATTATTTGACTGACGGCACCCTGAGGAGTCCCTCTCTGTGAGAGCGTATTGGCCGGTGGGAGGCAATTGGCAGCAGAAAGTGGTCTTGTTAAGTACCCAGATCCTAAGCCATGGAGCGCTTTAAAGGTGGTCACCAACACCTTGAATCACACCCGGATTCAAGACCACCGGGAGCCAGTGCAACTCAGGCAGGAGAGGTGTTACATGGGAGGGTCGTGTTGCTCCCATAATCACCTGCGCCTCAGCATCACCCAGCTCTTCTCTGCAACTACCAAGTGAAGACATGAAAAGATGTGGCATCCTTAAAGAATTGCAGGCAGGCTACTGTGTGTTGTGGCCTGGTTTCAATTTTCTATCCAAGCAATTTATTCACTCTTCCCCTGGCCTTTCAGTTGCACCCTATTTTTTTGTATTTTCAGAGCCAAACACCCCATGGTTACCGTCTAATCACCCCTATTCTTCTGGGACATTAGAACAACTTCAACAATCACTAGCTGAGGGTACAACAGCACAACCAAATTCTTACAGTAATCTTAATCCCCAAAATGTGTTTTATGGCACATAATTTTACTTACTTATTAAGTGCATATGCCGCCTATCTTACTCTGCAAAGCAACTCCTAATAAAAGGAAAAACTTCATAGGAGCCACTACTTACCCTGAAGTTAGTTTCCGGTGCTAAATGTGTCCGTAACGTTTCATCTACTTGATTCGTAACTGGGGAATACAGAAAGTGCAATTAGTAACATAAAAAAAAAAATCCTTGGATGATTTTGGAGACCATTTATATCAATATCTTCCAAATAATATGTATGTACATGCATATATTTATATATGTGTATGTGTGTGTGTGTAACTAAAGCGAGCATATGTCACATATTTCAATGTGTTTTTTTCAGATGCTTTTGGAAAGAAAGACAACTCATTCAGCAGTGCTTCAATTTCTTAAACTGGTGGAACTAAGAAACTTCAAATGTTTTAAAATAAAATTGAATCACGTGAATCAAGAAGAAGCAGGCTGACCTTGATGGCAGCAAGGAAACTACAGAAGTCTGAACAGCAGACCACAAATTGGAAATATGGGTTAGATTAGGAGTCAGCAACCTGCAGCTCTGGAGCTGCATGTGGCTCTTTCATCCCTCTGCTGCGGCTCCCTGTCACCAGTCAGCTCCACAATTGATAGGGCTTGCAGTTAGGATAGGTAGAGGAAAAAGGACACACACACTAGGAGGACACACTATGGTGGGGAGAATCGGACTTCTGGTTGGCTCCAGAATTGAACGGGGGGCTTCTGGTTAGGGCCTTTGTAGCTCTTTGAGTGTTTTAAGGTTGCTGACCCCTGGGTTAGACTTTTGCTGCACAATCTGGCAGCCCTGGACAACTAGTAATGCTGCCCCACAAGATAATAAAAACATAAAAAATAAAAGGTTGTTATTTATAAACATTAACTATATTACATATTTTATATGCTTCCCCAGACAATTCCTCTTCACTCAATGTGGCCCAAGCAAGCCAAAACATTGAACAACCATGATTTACAGGGAAGATCCTTGTACACGTCTCACTGATCTGCTTCTCATAATATGCTAGGCCAGGGGTCAGCAACCCGCGGCTCTGGAGCCCCATGTGGCTCTTTCACCCCTCTGCTGTGGCTCCCTGTCGCTCAAAATATGAGTCACAACTGCCAATGTGCGACACCCTTCAGCACACGATTTATTGAGCTTTTCGACTTCCGGTAGGCCAACCATGGATAAATCGAAGAAAAGTTTCAGAAGAAAACAGAATGTTTAATTCAACTACATATGCTAGTTTTGTGGCCGCTCAGGAAATAGTCAGGGGTGGAAAGGGCTTTGTGGCTCCCGGTGTGTCCAAATGGCTCTTTGAGTGTTTAAGATTGCTGACTCCTGTGCTAGGCTAACCAGGGCTGTGGAGTCGGGAGAATTGGGACATTTAAACTTGATTTTTTAACAATTCCAATCTAAATTTAGTAGGAGTTGGAGTCGGTGCATTGTTTGCCGACTCCGACTCCAGGTACCCAAAATTTCCTCCGACTCCGGCTCCTCGACTCCGGCTCCGACTCCACAGCCCTGAGGCTAACTAGGATTTGTTGCAAACGAAACCCCACAATGGCTGAAGTCCCACACTAGCTGAAAAAGAAAACTTCGTATCATCCTGAGTTTGAAATATGAGCCAGTTCCTTTAAAAAAAAAAAAAAAGAGGAGCTCTGAACTCTCCTAGCAAAACTGAATGAATAATATTACCTGATTTATTGAGCAAACTGCTTTTCAATCTGGAATCTAGCTCTTTCGGCATTTTTTCCAAACGTTTGTCACGTTCTTGGAAAGTTCCTTCTCTGGTTTTCTCCTTTGTCAAAAAAGTGTCTTTACTATCATCTCTTGCTATGCTAAAGTCTTTCTGCAGGGATTTAAACACAGGGGGTCCCTTGTCAAAAGGGGGGGAGAGATCCTTCTGGATGTTTTGCATTTGGGTGTCTTTTTCATTGTCCACCACATGATCCCGGACCCTCCTCCCATCTCCCCGGCTATCTTCAGAGCGAAGGGCAGAAGAGAGACCATCTTTTGGAGCAAAAGTCTGCTCTTCTTCATTGTCACTTCCAACTACAGGAATTCCTGCAAGGTCTCCTGAGTTCAGGAAATAATCACTGTCATCCAGCAAGGAGTTGGTGGATCCTGTCCGGTTCTGCATTCTGTAGGGGATGCTGTCAAAAGCAGGACTGAGGTTGTGGACTGTCTTCTCAGACATCTCGGAATCTATAATATTTGCACCTAAAGAGGGGAAGACAACAGGATGTCTTTAAAAAAAAAAAGCACTTATTTAGAGTCAGCTATAACATATAGCTGAATTTACTCATAACTTTTTTAACGTGATTGGTCTGACCTAAACATATTACCAATTGAGTTCTCT
The DNA here is from genome assembly GCA_030761175.1 of Masticophis lateralis. Lineage (NCBI taxonomy): Eukaryota > Metazoa > Chordata > Lepidosauria > Squamata > Colubridae > Masticophis > Masticophis lateralis. Next base: position 8,708,338 of record JAUDYJ010000009.1, on the reverse strand, counting down.
GAAAGACTATGCTATTTTTTTTTTGAAAGGAAGTTATTCATAATGTGAACTTTTTAAATTATGGGTACAACATTTATTAAATTCTTTTTAGTCATCAGTCCCCCGTTTTCAATTAGACTTTTCTCTCTGTGAAAAATAACTACGGTAATAGTGAAAAACCTTTTTATGTTTCTTTTCCAAATCTGCAACGTTCCTTTTGAGCCAGTATGACACGAAATGAAAATATCATATAAAAAAAATAGCTGCATTACAGATTCTACAGATTTAAAGGACGTCAGAAGCAATCACTCTCACTATTAAGTCCTGTGGGCTATATTCAATCAGAGAAAAGAAACTCTGTGCCCTTTGTCCGAATCCAGCTGACCAAATAGTAGAGGTTTTGAACAAGATCTCATTCTCATCTTTACCAACATATGCAGCATTTATAGGTGCCTGGACTTCTGGATTATTTTAACAGAAACATTTGTAACTCATACATACACACACACAAACAAAATGGGTTAAGGAAATATTTCATGAGCCAATGATTGCATACTCACGTTTCTCTTCTATGTTACCAAACACTGCATCCGTTTTGTCTTCAAACTGCAGAGGTGAAAAAAATTGCACTGTGATTCTGGTTGCTAACTGTCTATGGAGATTCTCAGTCATCCAGGTCATGGTGGTCCCAAAGGTGCTTTTTGCAAGAGGCAACTGGACTTTCTGCTTTTTCCAAGAAGCTTCTTGGATGAGAAGCAAAACGTCTTCAAAGAAAAAGTAGAAAATCCCATTGTCTTTTGAAAAAAGCACATTTGTGTGATTCTGGTTGGTTTAATTAAGAATAGAATATTTCCTTCTTCTCTATTATCCAATTCCCAGTACACGTGCTACAGTTTGGTGTTATCTGGTGAATAATCCTGCTATATAAATAAAAGAAAGAGTCATATTTTCTAAAGTTTTGCGTATAAAATATGGAACCACCTGCTCCGTTAAGTTTAGCACTAAGGCTACTTCAAGCTCCAAAGCCTGCTAAAGCTGGTGCTTTAACAGATGTGTCTTAAAATGCTAAGCAATGTCATCAATTATTCTTGTTTGTAACTTACCATCTAGGCATGCAATTTTCTTTTCCAGCCCAAAGCAAAATGGAATATAATGAAATAAGACTCATCTTGGTGCTTATATTGCTTTAAGCATCTCAAATGAGGAATTGCTCACCATATGGGTTTGTGGTTTTTGAAAAATCTTTATCACTGTAGGCAAGCCACTCCTTGGATTTCAGTCACACTGAGCACTGAAAATTAAATCATGTTTTGTGGTGAAATACCACAGCATGAGCAACAGTGAAACTGAGCAATGTTCACATTTATCTTTCTAGTACAATTCATAACAATAGATAGTGAAATGAAGAAATCTACAGAAGGCTTGCTTAAAGGGGTGTATTAAGCACAGAAAGCAACAGTGCTCAAACTAGCCTCCTCCCAAATCTATGCAGCTGTGGAAAAGATAAAATTAGAACCAAGCATTCCGTGAATAAATCTGAGACCCCCAAGCCCTGTTTTCTGCAAACTAAAGATGCAATCAATGTAAAACTCCCTGGGTTGTCAAATTTTTACTCTTTTAATTGTGTGACATTCGAAGTACCCAGGTTGAATTGAACAAAAAACTGGATTCAAAACTGTTTGGCACTGTGTGCAAATCAAAGATGAAAGATCCTTAGTACTCTCTGAGCTTGTTTTCTGCAGATTTCATTACTCAAAACATCATCAATGCAAACTCAGAGAGTACCAAGGGCCCCCCATTTCAACTCTGAGCTACAAATATTCTTCTTTATTAGCAAATCAGAGATTTTAACTGAAATCCAATTATTAAATTCTGCTTGTTATTTTCTAATTCTGTTTTTAGTTTTTTCAACATAGTGCATTTAATTCAACTGCCTTTAAGGAAACATGTTGTAAAGTCTTTACATTCCTGAGACAGCACCTGAATTTATTTGTTGGCCTAATTTTCTCAGTTATGACCCATGGTGATATTTGTTATCTTCCCTGAGAATGCAAGGGAAGAATGCAAGGGAAGAAATGGTATAATCTGTTGTAATACATAGACATGGTGCATAACACTTTTTCCAAAAGTTCTCATTAAACAAGAGAAAGCTCTTATGCAAATCTATCTTATCTTCTCTTCTGGAGTAATTTTCTCTAGCCTCGTATTATTTTACAGTTTAGTATATTTTAGATTCAACCCATGAGATTTGTGGTTAATTTTTCATACCTGAAGACATTCCACAGATTGAAGTACTTTACGCTGCCACTTGGACCAGGCCTTGCTTCTCCACCTGTTAACGTTTAAAAGAAAGATTATCATTTTAGGATGAGGTTTGTCCCTGAACACAAAACATTTCTATTCAAAAAACATTATAACCCTTGTTTACCATTTCTTATAATTTTAAGTGGATATGAAGGAATGATTCTAGATACCATATATTAATCTCCTGTAAGATAAGCAGTAGTAACAGTTTGATCAGCTTGCTTTTAAGTGCAATAGCCACACCATTCAGCTTTGGATATTCCATTTTCTTTACACATTCTAGAAGTGGAAGCAATTAAAAACCAGACACACCACCAGCCCTGCCTGTTGTCAACCCAGTAAGAACAGCAAATGACATTACTTGGTACAATCTGTCCAATCTAATATAAAAGCCATAATGCTATTAATCAAATATGCTGTCAGGTCTGGCAAATTCATGAAGAAAAATGGACAGCCATTCAAAGTACTGCATGGGAAGTCTAGTAGTCAATGTTAAGCAGGATAGTATCAATAATTTTGGATACACTGCCTTCTATAGGAATTGATTTAAGGAAAGGTATTGATTTGCCTTTCTTCAAGTGGAACTTGTGGACCGTTGGGAGACATTGTCAACATCCATTTGTAAAAAGTGTTTGATTTGTTCCCTTGCTATGGTAAAAATTATGTCCAATTTTATTTCCAATGTAATGAGAGCTAATTCCCTGTCCCCATTGTCATTGAATCCCCCCCCCCAACTCCCCCAAAAATTGCTTTGTAACTTGTGTAAAATTCATGACTTTCTAATTGTTCTGTTCTATTCAGGCTCTTACTTGGGATATATAGAATAGTGTATTTTATTTCCCAAAAATTCTACTTTTTCCCTGTGTTCTGCAAAATGGTTTGCTACACACACACACACACACAAAAGCCAGGAATATTTTTTCCATTTAGAGAAATGGACTGTATTTTCCAGAATGGGAAATAGTTATAGTATTCCTAATGCAACATTTGAAAAAAAAATCGCCATGTTGTTTGACACATATATTTCTACTCTAAATAGAAATGAGAAAGGGAAGGGGGGTGTGTCCCTGCTGACTTTTAGGAAACCTCTGAAGATCTGGCTCTTTCAGCAAATCCCAGAGCAGCATAATTTGGGATCTGGTTTCTGAGTCTGGCTGATGCTTGTATTAGTATTTATGGTTTCCCCAATGTGAGTTATTAAAAACTGCCAAGATTAACCCCCTAAGGACATATTTACTACAGGATTGTATATTATCTAGAGCTGTCACAGAAATGGAGATGGCTGATAAGCCAATAAAATAAATATTGGTACATCATATGTGACATACTTGCCAGGTCTCTATTTTTTAATTTCAAGATGCATAGATACTCTATTACAAATGTCCTTCCATCATTATCAGTGATTGAATGACCTATGTAGATGCCATACAGTAAACAAACAAATAAATACCATTCGATAAATTTTAACTGGAACACAGGATTTCCCATAAAGATTTTTCTTATAATGGGCAAGAGATGATCTTTTCTGATATTTACTCTCCCACGCTTCTGGCAAGCAAGATCAAGGTCTACAGATGGCAGTAGAGAACAGTAAGTTAAGAGACAGACAAGCAGAATTTAGAACTTTGAAGCACAGGATTAAAAAACATAGGTGTAAAAAAAATGGTACTAAAGAACTGACTCTATATTGCGTGAAAAAACTCATCTGCATTTAGGAGGAATCCAGATAACAGTAGAGAAAAAGGGAATCTTGAGAGCCGCTTTTAAAAGATCTTGGCAACTGCCAAAAACAACTTCCATGCTTTCCTGATAGATTTTGTCAGCACATGAATAGTTGGGTTATTGCTGCATCTTCTTTTAGTTCAATTCAGTTCCCTTCCAAGAGGTTCTGGATCCTCCCCTATGCCTGGTTCTAGACCAGGAATGAAAAGAATTTAAGTTTGGACCAGTAGCCACCAACAAAGGTGGGCTGGAAGGACTTCTTTCTTCTCCTTAACTTTGAGCAAGATCTTTTAGGGACCTCCCCAAAAGTATGATACCATCAAATGTTGAAGGTTTCATTTAGCATCTGCATTCTTTTTAAGTTTTGAAACACAGATACCTCTGCATAGTAACCTGCAGCTACAGCTAAGAGCTTCAGTCAGTTCCAGGTAGTATTAATTTGGTCTGGCCAATTGTTTAACAATTTGGGAGACTACCAGTAATGCTTTAGGAATCATCTGTAGAAGCTGTTTGGACCAGGCAGAAGCACAACAGTTTACAGATTTTAATGGAAAATTACTTCTTTTGGCTTTAACTTTATCCAGAATTGGGTTTCTTGGAGATTTGATTGTATTTATTAAACAGATTTATACGGCTGCCCAACTCATATACACACTGACTCTGTGCTGGATGATTTACAACATTAAAATCCACAACATAAAACTGCACTTCCCCTCTACCCAGAGCAGCAGCAAATACTCCCACCAACTACAACTTCCCAGTCCTATCTATAGCAGCCTTCTCCCTAACTTTATGTCCTGCAGATATGCAGGATTATGACTCCCCTCAAGACAGCTATGGCTCCTAAGGAGCAATCAACCAAAACAACTGAAAGGCACAAGATTAGGAAAGAGTGGCCAAAGGAGATGAAAAACGGTTTGTTTGTTTTTTTTAAAGGCAAGCTGGAAAACCTGTTATTTTCCCTGAGTTGTCCTTTTTGGTATTCTATAGAAGTGCATTTTTAGCCCATACTTAATTATTTCCTTTTAGAACAGATTTTATCCATTTAGACAGTTTTGTTTTAATTTTTATTTTCATAGCATATTTTAGATGGGTTAAGTTTTGATGAGAAAGCAAACTGTAAAGACCTTTTTCTGTTTTTGAGAGGCATTTAGTTTCTCTCATTTTTGCTTCAACATTTTTTCTTATACAGCTTTGATTCCAGAATGTTAAAAAAATAAAACTGAAATCTAGTAAAATCATTTAGATCTGATTCTAAGATGTCCTAAGAATTATATATTCTATTATTACTGCTTTAGAAATATGAAATTTGAATTCCAGTACAGTATGTTTGCAAAATGTAACAATGTATTCAAAACAAAAATTTCAGTAAGTTAAAAGTGAAAATGCAAATTCTTTGCTTCTAAAATAAATACATTTGTTATTGTTTGGCCACATAGTTTGCATGAGAAAGGATACTATAACATCTTAAAAATTTGGTACTGAAAATACTTAAGTTCACAGTATCTCAGCTGAACTCAAATTGCTTGTCGTACATGAAATTCACAGATGTTATTACTATGTATAAAAGAGAAAACCAATGAGTAAATTAACAATAAAAAGACATATTATTAATGTACTCATGTGCTCAAGTTTGTTGTGCATGTTAACTGCCAAAAAGAATGACCCCAACATTTGAAAGAAAGGAATAAATCTTATCAAACTATACAAAACTGGATAATTTTAAGCTCTTTGAACAAGAAAGCAGTTGTTTCTAAACATTTTTTAAAATAAACTGTTTATTGTTACAGTAAAAGAAAAGCATTCCATGGGCGTTTTTCAATAAAACTTGTGATTTTCACTTATACATGCATTTATATCCAAACTGAACACTGTCCTGAGTGAAAGCTATATACTTCTATAGAAAATTGTATGCTTACATTCTTCCTACAGATGGGACTGGTAAAAAAAAGTTTGGTTTAGATTGCAACAATCAAACCAAGGTTAGGTTAGTACGGTACATTACATGGAACATTTCATTTCTTGAAATAAAGCAAAAATAAAGCTGGCTTTAAAATATTACTATGTTATGTGCAGGAGCAGACAAACCTGTTCCAAGGCAGGAATCACCTCCAAAACTTAAGAGACCAGGATTGTCACCAACTCTAAGTACCAGCTGCAAAAGCAAAATCAACTCATCTTTGAGGTGATTCCATAATTGTGTCCAGCTTACTTCAAAAAGGTTTACTTCTGAGTTCCCTGAATAAGTGTTATAGCAACTCAATTCTAACTTCTCAAACTTTTCCATCCCCCACTTTCAAATGACATAAATTGCTTCTGAATGAAATGTAATAAAAAAACTTTTTGATCCTTTCTTTCTCACTTCATCCACCTTTCTAGTGGTCAACAGGAGTCCTTTTGCCTGTTTTCAATATTAACCCAAGTTTTATAGCACTGGTTTTTTGTATCTCATAAAAGGAAAATGTAATTCTCATGCTGCATTTATGACTTCAGATTGACAAATCTTCTCAAGCTGAGACTCCCTCAACTAACCTGGCCTTCATTAAGAATTCTAGAAGTTAAGTTTATACATCTAGAGGACAACCAGATTAGGAATTGTTGCTCCAGACCAAGTTCTCCTTTGCTTCTTACTATTTCAAAATCTTTTCTCCCACTCTTGGATTCCTATTATCATACTTTTTGTTAAGAAATACTTTCAGGCCCCAAATTGTGCAAAACAGATACTGTTACATAATTACTTATAATAAACATTGCCAAATTATGTGAAATTTTACAGATCAATGAACAAAATAAAAAATTGTTTTCAATTTATTTTAAATATACCACATAGCTAACCCCAACGCCAAAATCATTCAGAAAATCCTGGATTGTATTTTCCAATTTATTTACAGCCATGGAGTTGGGCGGAGTTAAAAGCAGAACTAATCCTTTCATAGTAAAGAAATAAAATTTTTTCCCCCCAACGTGCTATACAAATGGAAAGGAAATTTTAGGAAATTAAGGTCTTCAATTCTTCCAGAAATCTCTTTGATAAGGTACTGGCGCCATCTCCCAAGTGCAAAGTCCACAAATCGTTTTTTTTCTTTTCTTTTTCCTGTTATTCTTTAACAATAAAAATACAATAATTTTTTTTTAAAAAAAAGAACTAATCCTTTCTACACAAGAAAGAAATTGCATGTTAAATGGTCTGATAACTTTACAAATAACCCTTTAAAAGGCCCAATTGTTATTTTGCCCTTTTTGCAAGGCAAAGCCTAAACTACTCTCCCATTTAATTCTCACACTTCTTTTAAACAAACTGTCCTAGTGACATCAGGCAAGCATAAATTAGAATAAAGATGTCCTGGGATTTAATATATATTATCATCAGTTTGTTGCAAGGCAAACTTCTTTTGGAATATTTGTGAGTTATATTTTTGGAGAAAAGTATTACTATATTTTCTATTAACTCTCAAAATTTGTAATAGAGCCATTACATTTTCATAAAAATAAAAAGTTGAATATTATAATTATGAATTTTCTATGTTATATATGTTTTCCTTTGGTCCTATGCTCTAACAGTAGAAAAACTAAATTAAAGGAAATACATAAATAGGAGACAACCAATTGGAAAAGAATGACCTGGTAATCTTCACAACCCTGCAGAGTAGGCCAGTATTTTTAATTCCATATTGCAGATGGAGGATGTCATTTTTGAGTGTTCATAGTTGCCTGTTTATTTTTTATTTATTTAAACAATTTACATGGTCATCCATCTTCAGTAATTCTTTATATTTCACAGCACTTCTAATATCAGTAATATCAATATTAGGGTAACTCTTCACTTATACTATCTGTCCCGATGTATCTTTTCTGGGATATTTCTTTTGAAATAGTGTTTTGGGCTACAGTACATTAGTTGTTGTAGATCAGATGCAATTCCTTTTATGGACCCTGCACTATGCATTCTGTATAATGTAAAAGAAGCTCCAAATTATTACTAATGTAACTTCATTCCATATTCTTGCCACCTCATGTCTTTTAAAGTCCATTCTTCTTTTCATGAAGTATTGATGTAAACATATTTCCTTTTTCCAAGTAAAATTCACTTATACATGTATATTACCTGATGTGTAAATATTATCTAATATTTACACACCAGTGACGTTGAAATGAAAATTAAGTCTGCTAAAATAACTTCATTTATTACATTCATTCTGTTTCAGAAGAGCAACATATAAAAATGGAAATACTGGAAGTATCTTTGTATTAAATGGATCTACTGATGCAACTAATTAAGTAGTTAATACTAACCAGCAGTTTTTAGAGAAGATGTCTTTTCTACTAATCCTTGAAATGCTACGTAGTAAGTGGCCCCAAATGTTCCCCTTGTAAATTATGTGCTTGATCATTGAACTCTACTTCCTTTCACTAACAGTAAACCCTTTATCAGACAGCGATTACATTTAATCAACTTTTCCCAATATTGTAACTTTTTATTACCCTAAATCCATTAGGAAATAACCAAAACCTTGACCCCATTAGGATAGGACAACATTGAAATGTAAAACAAATATTCCAACAGCTTTTAGACACTACATTTTTAATTCAAATCTCTTAATTTTTGTAACACAAATATAGAAGTGGGTGTATCTTAACAAATTGAGACTGACAAGACTGACACGCAGCAACAATTTGGGGAGGGGGGAATGTCTATCACCCAATAATGTTTTAAGTCTATTATATCAAGTTCTCAGAACTTCAGTCTTTCTTCTGAAACTGAAGAACTACAACAACACATTTCCAACTTGCATGTAGCATGCTTTTAAGACAAACTGCTTCTTTAAAAAAAAATGTTGTAGAATAGACAAATTATTTATGCAACAGCATCAACATTTCAGATATTCCTAAACCCTGAGAAAATAATGTCTACTTTAGGCAGTAGCTCCCAGCCCTGGGACACACTGATGAGAGGGAGGGAGGGGAATGTTAGCCACTTTAGTCAATATCACAGTCCCCTCCCCCTCCCCCAGGCTTGAGAAACTCCCTTTATCATTCAGAGAAACCATGGTCATTCCACAGGCAAAGTGCCTTTTCGGGATACCTTTGCAGGGCATCAATTCCTACCTTCATAGCATCTAAAGAGAGAGGAGAAAGAAGTGCAGTGGGTAACAAAGAGCCAGCCTGCTGCAAATACCTGCTGCAGGAAAAGCAGCATTTCCAACAGGAAGTGAACCTCTAGAGGTCAGGACAGCCATAGAGCGCAACTGAGGAGGGAGCTTGCTCGAGCTTGAACTCAGGAAGGTTCTGCTGGAAGTGTAGAGCCCCCTAGCATTAGCAGCTGTTGCAGCTGCCCGTGTCTAGCGCCAGCCGGTCAGCCACCAAAACTGCAAGGGGAAGGTTGTTGCACGCTCATCCTCTTCAGTGTCTCAGTGCAACTGGGTGTTCACCTGCCCTCTTTATTCAAGAACATTCCCAGCATGGCCAGCTTAGCTAAAAAATGAGTTTGATTATAGCTCCCCACTTAAAGGAGCTGTTCAAGGCAAGGGAAAATACAATACAATATGCCAGTTTCATGTTTTCTCAAGCAAGGCAAAGTCAGGTGGAAATGTTGAGTTGTTCAAATTGTTCAAGAATGGGATGAACCAAGTGATTAGGGCAAGGGGTGTTAGGGAAAACTACATATTTTGTAGATAACAACAATAATATCAATATCTTGGATCAAAGTGTTGTTGTTTTTTTAACTAGTTCTACTTTTGTTTCCTTAACGGCAGCTTGACAATCAGTAGTTAAGGTTTGTCAAGATAGGAAGAAAAATGTCACATATTCAGCTGCTGTTTAAAAAAAAAAGGCAGAGGAGTAATATGGGGAGAATTAAACCCACCACAGAATTCCTCAAGGGCATTCATGATTCTGCTACTTACACTGTAATAAATGAAAGGCACACACAAACACAAAATGAGATTCATGACAAATCCACACAAACACACAGAGATACATGTTTGAAGTTGCTTTTCAAAAGGGACAAATCTGAGCCAGTGTAAATACGACAGCAAAATATTCCAGCAACATTAGATCACTAAAACAAAGTCCAACAACAGCAGCTATGTAATTTGGACCAGTATCTTCTAAAACAGCTTTAATTAATTTAATTTAAAAAGGGACACTGTGGCTCAGTGGCTAAGACACTGAGTTTGTCGATTGAAAGGTTGGCAGTTCGCAGGTTCAAATCCCTAGTGCCGCGTAATGGGGTGAGTTCCCATTCCTTGTCCCAGCTTCTGCCAACCTAGCAGTTTGAAAGCACGTAAAAATGCAAGTAGAAAAATAAGGACCACCTTTGGTGGGAAGGTCACAGTGTTCCGTGTGCCTTTGGCATTGAGTCATGCCAGCCACGACCATGGAGACGTCTTCAGACAGAGCTGGCTCTTTGGCTTTGAAACGGAGATGAGCACCGTCCCCTAGAGTCGGGAACGACTAGCACATATATGCGAGGAGAACTTTTACCTTCATAGAAATTGATTTTTTTAAAGCACTCCACTGAATTTATTTGTGAAAAAATGTAATTGTTTTACATTTGTGTTCCTCCTGGAGGAGGAAGACTACTTAAATCTTGGCACCCTCCAGATGTTGGAAGTTTAGTATTAGCCATATGTGATAATTATACCTAGGTTTTCTGTTCTATTTCAGCAATAACTTGTTTTCCTCAAACACTATCAGCAGTTTTGCTCGAGAGAAATGCAATCAATGTCTGAGATATGCAGTGATTCCTTGTAGCAGGAACACTGCTTTGCTGTTGCTTTATCACTCTTCGTTCCACTTCCTCCAACTGTGCTCATGGAAACTCTAAGTATTAAACACAAAAATACTTCAGTCATAAGAAACTGGTTTTTCCAGATAAAACCATGGGTTGATCTGTAGGTCTAGAGGTATCGATTTAATTTGATTAATTTAATTTAATTAATTCAATTTATATGCTGCCATTCTCCGAAGACTCAGGGCTCGATAGTTATCCATGGAATCAGGCAGCATTATTTCTCAGCCATACCTGTTGTTTGACTGATTTTTATCTTCCCTTTATTAGTTGGCAAGTAACTTAGGGTGGCAACATACCAAATACTCCTTCCACTTATTTTTCCCCACAACAACCCTGTGAAGTGGATTGAGCTGAGAGAAAATGACTGGCATCTAGCAGGCATTTATGTCTAAGGGAGGACTAGAATTTACAGTCTCCTGGTTTCTAGACCAGTACCTTAACTGCTACCCTAAACCAGCTCTCTACATGCAAAACCTCTATAGCAAAAGATCTGCATGGGGCAAGAGTAGGAGCATACGAATATCTCAATGTAAATTCCCCCCCCCCCCAAAAAAAAGAAATAACTGATTTCATAGCAATATAGAACAGTATAGACCCTTGGGTCATATTACAAATTGGTTTGGAAATCCCCTCAATCAGAGACACCAAAGAACAGAGGACAAAAAAAATATATAGGGATTGAAAAATCCCCTTAAGGTTGATCCAGTTTTTAAAACGTGGACATAAGATTTCAACAGCATTTTCGCTTATTCAATATTCCCAATCTTTTTGAAATGAAAACATTCCACCCCAAAAAAAAAACCCTTTCAAGAAAAGCATCCAATTAGGGTTTGGAGAGTGTGTCTTTGTCGTATACACATACATAGCCACGGTCCCTAATTTTTGTCTAAATCCGCTTGCCAACATCGTCAAAATTACTATAATGGAGTTGCAACTGAAGCAATTTCAGACTGTCAAGTTCATGAACGGTGCTATGGTGTTGACACAGGTGATTTTTGTGGATGACCCCAAAGTTTTAAAAGCACTAAAAGCAGAAGGCGGGGGAGGGGGGGAGGAGAAAGAGAAAACAAGGCTTTGTTATATGGATCTGGGGGGGGGGGGGGGGAATGAACTCATTCTTGCTATAAAAACTCTTTCTCCATTGAAACTGCCATTTGACTCATGGAGTATCTATGTATTCCCCCCATAAAAGGAAAAGATCACGCCAGAAAGAGGAAAATCTCATCAGGAAAACATCCACAAATATCAAGAATGAATTGCTTTCCTTAAAAAAAAATCCAATTCTCCCTCTCCCTCTCACACACACTCCCCAAATCTGTTACTCATTGATCATACTTTTCCTTGATAACTAAAATTCCATGGGTTACCATAATCATTAAAAATGTAAAAGCCTCATTAATCTGAGAACATTATAAAAAAAAAATCAAGAAACCCACATAAACAGAATCATTGATAGTCAAGGCAGGAATGCCAAATGCATTATGGTTGGTCACACAGCCAGCCAGCCAGATTATTATTATTATTGTTAGCAATGATGAATGTAATGCAGCATATCTTTCAGATCCCAGCAAACTAAGTCTCAGCTCCCACATGAGATTCCTGTCACAGATCTCCTGTATCACATTCTGGCTTTTTAGAAGGAATAGCCTGCAACAATTACAGGCCTTTCAGAATGACCACCACATTGCATACTACATGTGCTTAGTATGTTCCCAAATCCAGCTCCCTTGCTAGGCAGATCACGGAACCTGTAGCGTATTCTGTGTTTGGATCACAATAAGCACCATGATTTTTCAACAAGTAGTTTCTAAATTCTGCTTGCAACCACTTGGTATTGGAAAATCATATATTTGCCTATGCAAACTAGGCCTATGCAGGTAACTCACCTGTGCCCTCTCAGGGTTTACTAAACTATAACTACCGGTAATAGCCTGGATGACAGAACTGTCCAGCATAGACAAAGGGGTACTTTGGAGAATTGGTTGTATTCTGTGATGTTCATTTGAATAATTAAATTAAATTCAACTGGTAAGCGTCGAAGATAAAGGAAAGGTCTCCTTTGAACCAAGCTCAAATCCTGATGAATACATGGGTGATCTATGCTGTTGTATTATCGGCATATTATAGAAATGATTTCTTATTGCCTTTTGTAGAATATTTTTAAATTTTCCAGTCTAGTCTACAGCCCTGGGATTTCCAAATGGTTCCTATCCAAATAGTACTATCTGCCCAGATCATAAAGAGGCTGCCATTTGCTATGAATTAAAGAAATAAAAGTGTAACAATTATGCATTAATTCAAAATATACTTGGGTGGGTCTTAGAATATAATCTATTCACCTCATGATTGGGCACATCTGCTGGATGAATTTGGTAAACGGCCACATGAAAGCCATGCAATTATGTTTTTATAGATAAAACTTTGGGAATTACCAGGATACACCTAAACATGTGATGTACAGAATTAAAACATGTTTTAAATAAAATCATACACACATTTGCTGGTGAAAATATTAACAGTGGTTTTGGGTGAACAATAGCTAAAAGAATTCTTTCTCTTTTCAAATATGAATAATACACTTAACTATGCTTTCATCTTTCGTCCCTCTCCCTTCTGCATTGTGCTTATAATTATAAAGGTGTGAATTACCTTCAGCCAACTAGCTGAAAAGTAGAGTGCAAATACAGATATAAAAATAAGAAAACTAGCAGAGAGCTTCAAAAACAATTACTTTAAGCCAGCAAAGGAGTGCACATTGATTGTGTCCGAACTTTTCTTTGGATACTGTCTTATATTTTCAATGAAAGTGAAAAGATGTATTTTTCAGAAATGGATAACATTCCTAATCAATTAGTATAACATTATCAAACTGGGAAGTGTAATGACTATATTGCTAGTCAACTTTGAAATTAAAACTTGTAAATGTACAATCACATGTAAATAATAATAATAATAATAATTTTATTTCTTCTGTACTAAATGAGTACAGATCTTCAGGCACACTACAGTAATGTTTCCAATATCCTAGTATTTCCCTTAAAGTCTCAGTAAGATAAATGTGCTTTATTTACTGAGCTATTCCATCTTTAAAATACATAAATATCCCCCCAAATAACTATTGGGCTATGCTTTAAATGTCTTGCAATATGAAGTTTAAGATATGCTAATAAACTATCCTTGGTTGAATAATGTAATCCTTGGTCTGTAATCCTATTCAGGCATTATGTAAATAAGCCCAAATGAAATAACTAGAACTAAATTCAAAGTAGAATGGTATAGAATACCTTCACTCTCAAATTCAATTCCTTTTCATTATTAAAAAATTGTATCGTATATCGATACAATATAAAAAGTAACATGATTGATACTATTTTAGCTTGGTTTTACTAAACATAAAACAACACTGCTTTAATTTGAAGCAATTTTCCATTTTTTCTGCAGACATTATACACCATATGATGAAGTTAAGATTTCTGAAATAAAAGCAGAAAACTAATGCTACAATTTATACAGTTATGAAAATACAGATAAATCTTCATGTACTGTAAAAATGCAATTACACAGTCTTTAAGGGTTTGGCATAACTTATTTTGCTTTCAGGCCATAGGGAGCAACTAAGAACTATTTTTTCTAAATGTAATACTAGTAGTAAAACATTCTTCCCGATTGGCACCTTCCAGATACATTGAGACTGAAAATTAGCCAGTTATTAGATCCTAATAACTACAGTGCAAATAATATATCTGGGAAGCAATAAGCTACGGAAAATTGCATTACATTAGACTAGCAAAAAGAATGGAACATTTGACAGTATTATGGTTTCATATTTTGTATTACTTTGATTTCATTCCTAATCTAGATTTGAAACAGTTGAAGTTGTTTTGAACATATGGCACACCAACTCTCTTAGCCAATCAAATAATCAATTCCAAATAATTTGCTATGAACAAGCCCTCTTGGCTATGCCATATTTTTGCAAATTATATGAACTCAATCTCTGAATAATTGATGCTTCTCAGTTTTGGCCAGGAACCACAATTAATTAGAAACTCTGATTTGATTCTTGATATTCAATAAAAGTTGCGTGCTTTTTCCAAAGGCAAGGTAGTATAAAAAAATTAATTTAATTTAAAAAAAATGAAGCCTCATATGAATTCAGAAGCTTGGAAAATTTAATTTCAGCATTACTGTGCAATGACTGACAAGCATAAAACTTACCAACACAATCATAATCATACTGAATATTCTTTTCTGAAAAATGTTTAGCATGCAACGGTTTTATGCAATTTTCATTAATTTCCCCAGCAACTCCTCTAAGATAAATAATTAATATGATGGTTTTATACCCAAGGAGCAAAAAAAAAACAAAAACAAAAACAAAAAAAAAAACCATTCAAAGCAAGCATGGAAACTGAATCACTATCAATATCCAATTTAAGAAGTTGAAATTTTATTTATTAGCAAAGCCGAGAGTACCAATGGAAAATTTAAATAACATGATATTCTGCCTTTGGCAAAATAACAACAACAACAACAATCTGAATAACTAGGAAGGCAAGATTTTTAAAGTTCTGATCCACCAAATTTGCTACTCTTCTTTTTGCATAGAGATTTCTTTCTCATCTTTTACTGGGTTCTTCAGTATTTATTTATTTATGTATTTATTTAATTTATTAGTTCAATTTATATGCCGCCCTCCTCCGAAGACTCAGGGCGGCTTACAATGCACTTATAGCAAGAGCCTTCATTGTTTTGTATATACCTGCTTATTAGGGCTTTTGGCCCCCCCAAAAGCGGTGTTTCTACAAAGTCAGCTTATTGCCCCCACAATCCGGGTCCTCAATTTACCTACCTCGGAAGGATAGAAGGCTGAGTCAACCTTGAGCCTGGTGACATTTGAACTCGCACTAATTGCAGGCAGCTGGCAGCTAAGTGCTACATAACAGCACTTAGTCCGCTGCACCACCAAGGCTCTTTAAAAGTAAGAAGGGAAAAATGAGAAAACAGAGGGAAATTGCGAATGTTGTTATCCAAATAAATCCAGACATGTAAAAGATCAACCTGCCCAATAGCACTGTTTGAATTTGACATTAAAAATCTTGGCTCTTTATAATAGACACTTTCTCCAAAGATTTTCTCCAGATTCCCTCGCTATGTTAGGTGAAATATATTGCTATATTGGGTTGTGGTCACTATACAATATTGATGCTATTAGAGAATGGCTCTTTCTTGTGGCAGCCCCTGATCCTCACCTAGTCATCAGGTGTCTATTTTCACTGAATATTGGTTTTGATCTTTTAAAACTGATTTATAGATTAAAATAATATCCATCTAATGAATTATATTTCTTTGGCAATTAGTGGTCCTAATGATATATTTCATGTCCAAAGAATATATTTAAACAAATAGTGTTACATGATTAAGCTTTCTACTCTGGCATGACTACAGTTTGTCTTTTTCATGGCTAAAATTATGATTTGCCCAAACAAGCTCATGCAAATTGTTTTTACATTGGCTTGCTTAATAAAAGCTGTTATCATTAAAATAATATGCACTTTATTAAACCAATGCCTCCATTCACCAATTATAATACTGAATATGTTGCTTAATAGTTATTTAACATTACTTTGGGGACAGGGGTTCTTCATCCTATAGTTTTTCCTACAGCGCTCTTTTAGTTTTGAAACAGTTGAATATCGATTTGTTGATCACGACAGGAATTGATGGACCATCTTATTGCCCAAGCGAGACATTATGCACTGAGAGAAAGGGACTTGCTCAAAATCATGCAGCTGGTTTTCATGCCTAAAGCAGGACTAAAACTCACAGTCTCCTGTCTATGGAGATTCTCAGTCATCCAGGTCATGGTTGTCCCAAAGGTGCTTTTTCAAGAGGCAACTGGGCTTTCTGTTTCTTCTTTGAAGATGTTTCGCTTCTCATCCAAGACCTGAAGAAGCCTCTTGGACGAGAAGCGAAAGTTCTTCAAAGAAAAAACAACTGCCTCTTGAAAAAGCACCTTTAGGTCACTGTCTCCTTGTTTCTAGCCGGTGCCCTCACCACTAGAAAAACAGCCTCTCTTATTTTTTTAAAAAATGTTGTAATAGATTTTCATTCATTTAGGGAAACTTTGATTCAAAACTTTCCAGAAATCACATTTCACTGATAGACAGTTTGATGGGTAATGTCTGTATTAGTATAGTGGAATAGCAATTCTCAACAGTTTAAAGTTTTATTTCTCAATGAAGAATATTTCCTTATTTCTCTAGAAAAGCTACAGCAAGGAATGAAATGTGTAGAATAAAACTTCATTTATAGTAGAAAAATTAAACTATGAAATAAACAAATTGATTTGACACTAGTGTAAAAGTTCTAAGCATGTATCATTTTAATTTAGAATTACAATGAGACAATTACTGTTACTCACCCAGCTACTCAAATCTAAGTTTGACTGCATTACTCAGGGCTAAAATAAAATGTGTAATAAGTACAAGAAATTGTATCTTTATTAGCTACTTCAATTAAAATGCAGTTACAATATTATCCTGACAGGTAATCAAATGAGATGTATTTTTCCTTGACAATAATAAACTATTATATGCATGTGGTAGCTGGCATCTAATAAAAGTCTATTTATACAAATTCTGCATTAATTATAAGAGATGTCATCCAACATGTTAGTGACACAAAATATTGGCATAGATTTCAAGTTGCCTTTCCATTCATATAAAAGAGACAATTGTCAGTAATTCTTCATCTAATTGCAGAATGCTATTTGCAGCCTCTTCACATATTCCACAAATCCCCCAATTCTCAGGAGTTAATTTTTTAGGGAGAAAAACCAAAGCCCCTTTTCATGAACTTAAAATTGTTATATTTTTAGAAGATCCAAGCCAAAGCAAATGTTATTGATAGGAAATATCAATTAAAACTAGTGCTAAATTGTAAGCAGCTCACACACATAGCCACAATCTTCACCTTCATCCCAAACACAAGCATATCAGCAGGCATACCTTCTACTTGATACAGCAAACTCCATCTCTTCCATGCTATGACATCACAAAACATAGGTGGGACTGCAGCAAAATTCTAGTGGAAAAGGCATGTAGTTTGACCAGCAGGAGAGAAAGTTTAAAATAGATTTCTCAATTACATACTAGTTCCCTTCTCTGTAACTGAAGTCCTTCATTTGCCAAGAGAATCAAAATGTCATTACCAATAGCAGGAATTTGATATTCGTTGTGCTTTTATCCAATTTTTTTTTAAAAAGGTAAGATTTGTGGTTTATTTTTTTTAACTAGGGGCTGTAATTTGAGCACAACGATGATAAAATCTTTTTTACATAGTTTACCCTGCATATTAGTCTTAGACTTATTAAAAAATAATATCACAATGAAGTGGAAGTGCATATATGTGTGACAATATTTCAACATGCTAATTTGAAAAGGAAATAGTCAGAGAGCAAGACTACATGTGGGAAACATTATTCATTATTATATTCCAGTAATATGAAATAGAGCCAACACCAAGGTTGCATGAAACTCCCATAGAAATACACTCCAAGCTCACCAAGCTGAATCCACCTGTCCACTTAGCAGAAAAAACCCTGATGTTATCCAGTATTTGGCAAGTCACTATTTCAAACCGGTTTACTAGGCTGAGTATCACAAAAGGCCTCTTTTGAAGGCTCCAGTCATGGGCCAAAAAGGAGAAATAATGAAAATCAATACAAGTTATCACTTTACTCTTTTAATACTGTAATCTAGCAGTATCCTCCCAAGAGGAAGGTTTCAGAGGTAGATACCCAAAACTTTAGGATATGTCTTTTAACCGTTAACCTACCAATGCCTTTTGGCTCCACCATTATCAAGAAGTTAACTTACAAGGATAAATCTAAATGCAAATAACCCTCCCCCCCATTTTCTTGATGCCCAAGCACCTTTTTTGCCCTCTAACCTGTCTCCCTTTTACCCATGTGCCTCCCGCTCCCCCCCATTATCCAACTTTTACACTCTCAGCCTTCTGTAACCTTTCAGCTGTTCAAATCTTAAGGGCTTTCTCCCTGGGACAGGTGCATCCCGCTCATCACCCTGTCCTCCCTTCCAACATCTTCACGCCTTCTCCCAATCATCTAGATCTGCTGCCCCAAAGAAAAAACTAACCCGTGAAACTCCTCTCTGGCTTTGGGTGTTACGTGAATTTCGTTGTATGGGTATACTCTGTATACAGGTACAATGACAATAAAGTTATTATTATTATTATTAATTATTATTATTATTTGCTCCAACAAAGCTTCCCCACACCCACTATCCCTGATCCCCTTTACTCCCTTCCCTGCCACCCAAGGGGGCACCGACCCCCCCAAATGCATCAAGGCCACCCTCCAAAAATCCTCTGGCAATGAATGACCCTTCCCACAATTCCACTCTTCAGCTCTGCAAGCCCCCATTGCCTGGGTCAACACTGCTGGACCCCCAACACCCCCCCAGCTCCACCCCCAACCCCCCCCAGCTCCACCCCCAACCCCCCACCAGGGACCCTCCCCACATGCCTTAGCTCCACAACCTCCCTGTACTCCATTGGACCCTCCAGCTGAACCTTCAACCAGGCCCCCAACCCCCTCCCAGAATCACCTCCTGGCCCCGCCTCCAGCCCCGCCCACTCACTCTGGCGCGCGGTCCTGGCCCCTCCTCCTTGGCCGCCGCCATTTTGGGGGGCCTCCGCCAATGGGGAGGGGGAGGGGGAGGGGGAGGCTGTCCTCTTCCTCGCTCCCAGGCCGAAGGGGGAAAATGGGCGTTGGGTGCTGACCGCCCACTCAGAAGCCGCTCCGGGAAGGTTTCCCCAGCCGCCTTCGGGAGGCGCGCGAGGCGTCGGGTGGGCTGAGGCACAGCGCCTCCCTCAGGAGCTCGAAAGGTCCAAGCCCTCCACGGGGAAAAGAAAAGAAAAAAAAAAGAGAGAGAAGAGAAGAAAAAAGGGAAGCAACCGAGCCCAAACTGAGGCGACGGTCGGCTGGACCCTCCAGGCCTCGCGACCCTCTTAAAGCTGCAGAGACCTGCCCAAGCCGAGAGGGGCGGGGAGAAAGCTAGTGCGCAGGCGCCCAGCGCAGGCGCACGCCCCACAAGCCCGTCGCCCTGCCCTTTTTTTCGGGCCCTCCGGGTCTCCTCCCTTTCGCGCCGGCGCAGTCGAGGCCCATCCTGTGGAGGTTGGAAGCACGTTAGGGCTGGTTTTAGAATGGCGCCCTCTTAAAGGGCCAGGCACCCCCTTTCTGGAGGATAGAGCCACAAGGCAGAAAAGTGGGTCATGAGGAAGAGTCATGTGCCAAAAGGAAGTTCAAACTTGAGAAGCTCAAAGGGGGATTTAGAATAAGGGATGGATTTGGTTTTAGTCAGCCATTGGGGAAGGGCAAGGCTACCCCGCCATTCTAGAGCAGGGGCCTCCAACCTTGGCGGCTTTAAGCCTGGCGGACTTCAACTCCCAGAATTCCCCAGCCAGCTGGCTGGGGAATTCTGGGAGTTGAAGTCCGCCAGGCTTAAAGCCGCCAAGGTTGGAGACCCCGTTCTAGAGCATCCTGCTGCTGAATGCTCCTTTGGGCAGGCACTGAGTGGCCGCCATAGCATCTTTGGCCGTAGCTTCTTTTCCGCCAGCCTTCTAGCCTTTTTTTTTTTCGTTAGCTAAATCATTCTAAGCCACATGCAAAAGGATGCCACTTCCAGCACAAATGACCTTGCTCATTGGCGAAGGACCCAAGTTCCAATTCAACCCCTGAAAGCAAATAAATAGATAGCATTGGTGGATGCATGAATAGAAAGGCCTCCTCATTAAATAACGCTCGTTGCTAAATGTTGCGTAACCTATGAAAGATTATGAAAAGTTAAATGGGCATTTGGAAAGCCGACAAGCGCAGTGGTCCAACTGTGGAGCTTCATTTAAATTTTGGGCAAGCTTTGGTCAGAGTGAGCTTCCCTTCCTGGGTGAGCGAATATTTGGTTCTTTTTTTTTCAAAAAAAAAAAAGGTGCTCCCGGAGGCTCAAAAAGGATCCAGCATCTGCAAAAAGCTGCCCACAGTTAACCATCTCCATATCTGCAGGCTTCCTGTGTCATTTGACATTCATCATCTTGACAGTGTTTATTTTTGTGCCTATATCAAACTGCACGTTTTGGGGCATTTCTGGCGCTGAAAATATATGTAAATAGTATAGTATTCATAACAAAATAGACATCAAATTTGGAAACAGAACAGTCCATCTTCCTCAGAGTGACTCTAGGCAACCTCTGTTTCATAAAACGTCTCAACTCAGATCTCACCAAAATGAAAAGTTCCATGGAGGCTGCTTTATGAGTCTGTTGCAGTTAAATGGCGAATGAAGATGGTGGCTCCTTATGATCTTAAAATGTTAATTATGGGTAAAACGGACATAAAAGCGCTACAGAGAATTATTAAAACTGCCCAGAATATCATCTGGTTCCAGCTACCTGCCCTGGATGACATCTTCACATCTTGCTGTTTGAGGAACTTTCACAACATTCTCAGATTCTTCCCATCCTGCTTACAATCTTTTTAGACTGTTGCCTTCTGGCAGAAGATACAAAACAATTAAAACTCGGACCACACGTTTTCTGAATAGTTTTTATCCCAGAGCTATAATTGCACTCAACAACAAACTAAAGGGCCACCATCAGTGAGCTGTTGGGCAGCATTACTTGGTCTGTTGTGTGGATGCTTGGGTTGTTTTAGGGGTGGGGAATTTTTGGTAGTCTGGGGATTCTTATGTGTGTTGGGCTTGGTCTCTGGATGTTATGTGAATTTCGTTATATGGGTATACTGTGTATATACTGTGTTTCGCCGAAAATAAGACCTTGACTTATATTTTTTTGAACCCCGAAATAAGCGCTTGGCCTTATTTTCAGGGAGATCTTATTACCGTATTTTCCAGCGTATAAGACGACTGGGCGTATAAGACGACCCTCCTCAGAGCCATTTAAGGGTCGTCAGAGCCTTATGGACTGGTCTGCCTGGTTACAGGAGAATGAGACTCGGCGTATAAGACGACCCCCAACATTTGAGAAGATTTTTGTGTGTTAGAAAGTAGTCTTATACGCAGGAAAATACAGTATTTTGGGGTGCATGGAGCAATATGGGGCTCCTCTTGCTGTCTTACCTGATTTTCAGCTCTGGGTTAAATATTTTCGGGGAGCGCTTATTTTCAGGGGAAGGCTTATTTTAGCTCATGCGCTCAAAAGTCCGACGGCTTATTATCAGGGCATGTCTTATTTTAGGGGAAACAGATACATACAATGACAATAAACTTGATATAAAAAATGGGGCAACATTCCACTTACAGTTGCTAAATCTTGGTTTCTGATGTGGGTAACCAAATGAGTCTTGCAAACTGTTCCTAGACACCCATTTTACAAGGACATTGTTCTTTTCATAAAAATTTGGTTGATGATTTTTTTAAGTCAAGTTCATCAATGAGTATAATAAATTATATCTAGATTTATTAGATTAGTGGAAAAATGGAATAGAGCTGAATTAATCATATTTACTTTAAGGTTTTAAATTTACATTGGAATGTTTTTCATATGACTAATGTATTGCCGAGAAATATTCTTAGAAAGTTTCTGCTATAGTATCTGATTTCTAATTACTGAAATCTGGCTACAGTCTTTGAATAGCCACTTCACTGATATTAAAGATTTAATAAATAATAATTATTTCTGCTATTCTCTCCTTCCCTTTCCTTCCTGTTAACATAATTTTTATTTTATTGGCTGAGTTCATATAGTGCATTATAATAGAATTTGATAATATTGCCATAATATTGTTTGATTTGTCTTAGCACAATCTATCAAGTCATTCGGTATGATCTGTAAGCTTTGGTTATGCCACAAACTTTATGGACAGGTTAGGTTCACATACTATGAGAAATCATAAAGTGATTTGTTTGATTTAGCAGAGTGAGTAATCTCTGATAGTGTTTTACAAATTATAGTTATGGTATAATCTATTGTGCAAATCCAGGAAAATGATTTATTCAACAAACTATAATTAACCTGTCTATGGCTTAATGTGTGACTCTACTCATAGTATTTTCACAGTGTCTATACTTTATAATTTTATTTTTTTAAATATTATATTATGAATTAAAACAATTATCCAGATATTTGAATCTAAGATGACAGTGTACTTAATCATCCCAGCATCCCCTAAAGAATATTGCTGTAAACTATTTAATGCATTTCTTTTAAGAAAAAAATTAATTCATGATTCTTAGGATGTTCTTTAAAAAAGGGTTGCTTAAGGAACAAAATAAATTATTTGAAATGAACATTACTTTAGATTCTGTTCTCATATGCCAGTAGCTGATGACACCCAATTTCTCTTCAGTTGACTTCTGTTACCCTGTTTCCCCCAAAATAAGACATCCCCTGATAATAAACCCAATCGGGCTTTTGAGCGCATGGAAATAAGGCCAAGTGCTTATTTCAGGGTTCAAAAAAATATAAGACGGTCTTATTTTGGGGGAAACACGGTACCTAGAATAAGTAATCAAATTTAAATCCAGCTTTATATTATAAAACATATACATTTAATGGGTATGATGATTTCTTGCCTCTTTTTCACTGTCCAAAGGATCTGTGCGTCTTAATTGCATGAAATAAGTTTATTTAAGAAAACCAATAAATCCCTTTAGATCAGAGGTGAGCAGCTATGGCAACTTTACAATCTGTAGAGTTCAGCTCCCACAATTTCTGAGGCGGTCATCAAGTCGCCATAGTTGCCCATCCCTGCTTTAGACAAAGCACAACCTACATTTTAAGGAAAATATTTTGAGCCGTAATGAGGTTTTAAACCACGATGCTGCTGTGGCCAAAACTCCATTGAGACATATAACTTCTCTTATTGGTTAAAGTTATTTAACCACCACCACGTCGGCTTAACACTTTTGATTTTAAACGATGACTTAATTTCATCTTGAGCTACATGGCATGAGAAACTGAACTTCTATGGTTTCTCACTTAAAGCCGGCCTAATGATGGGTTATGAACAAGCACAAACCACCCTTAAATAGCACACCAAAGATTTGGGAGCCCAGTCCGACCTGGCTGCCATACCCAAGTATTCATCTTTTTCTAAGCTGGCTAAAAATAAGGGCTTCTAAATGCAGAAGAGCCCCAACCAGATTTAATGCCCCTCCTAACAGCTGCAGGAAAATGATTGGTATCCCCTTTGAACAAAAAATTTTTCCACCTGTTTCACCCGTCTATTAAAATTTTCAGATCCTCCTGGATTGATTTTGTGTACAGTGCCAGGATCCCAACAATGTGGCCAAGTTTTGCTCCAATTGTAAAATATTTCACACCTTTATCCTACTAGTTTTACAATTGCACTATTGGGTTTTACTGTGGTTTTTACTTCCTGTCTCACTTGGTTTCCTCTTTTTTTTTTTTGAGCTGTTCTATCCCATCTTGTCTCTTGAAAGTACAGTAGATGGAGTTATTTTTCAAGATGGCAAAAATAAAAGCCTTCGGCTGTTTCCTCTTCCCCGCAAAACTCTAAAAGGTCTGGTCCCCCAGTTAACACTCCTGCCTGCTTAGTAAGTCCCCCCCCCATTTGCAAATTTGATGTGACCCTTTCCCCCATAAGAACTGTCTTCAAGCTATCTAAATTGATTGAAAGAATAAATGGACACACTGCGGGAATATCAACCACATTTTTTCTTGGAAAAAGTGGGTTGCAAACGCCATAAACTTGCAGTGATTCTGTACAAAGTTTAGTTGCCCCAATACTGATGTTACCTGCAAGGATTTTTCCCCCTCCCTTAATGTCAAATGGAGTTATCATTGCTGTGTATAAAATGAATGCCATGGAAGGTTGAGCGAGTGGAAGGGAGAAATTGTCCGTTCTAGCAAGATGAATCACTCTGCTAAACAAATAATTCCCTCAACACTGTCAAACTAGTTACTAAGTCTTCATTACTATTAATCTCTCATCGTTCTCATCACCCATCTCCTCCCACTTATAACTATATGACTGTAACCTTGTTGCTGGTATCCTTAAGATTTATATTGACTGTTTCCCTATGACTATCATTAAGTGCTGTACCTTATCATTCTTGACAAATGTATCTTTTCTTTTATGTATACAGAGAGCGTATGCACCAAAGACAAATTCCTTGTGTGCCCAATCACACTTGGCCAATTAAGAATTCTATTCTATTCTATTCTATTCTATTCTATTCTATTCTATTCTATTCTATTCTATTCTATTCTATTCTATTCTATTCTATTCTATTCTATTCTATTCTATTCCATTCCATTCCATTCCATTCCATTCCATTCCATTCCATTCCATTCCATTCTTATTCTATTCTATTCTATTCTATTCTATTCTACTCTACTCCTATTCCTATTCCTATTCCTATTCCTATTCCTATTCCTATTCCATTCTAGAGAGCATATGCACCAAAGACAAATTCCTTGTGTGCCCAATCACACTTGGCCAATAAAGAATTCTATTCTATTCTGTTCTGTTCTGTTCTGTTCTGTTCTGTTCTGTTCTGTTCTATTCTATTCTATTCTATTCTATTCTATTCTATTCTATTCTATTCTATTCTATTCTATTCTATTCTATTCATAAAAATATTTTTTTAAAAAACACCAAGAAACGTTGCATCCTTTGTAGAGGCAACTTGGTTTGTTTCTCTTCGTTGGTTCAATATGGCAGTTTTGAGTAGAAGGATTGTAATCACTTGGCTGGAAAAGGGGATCTCTGGGGAGGGGGTGTTCATGAGGAAAGCAGCAGAAAACAGCAGGCCCTTCAGTTGCGGAGGGGAGATTTGCTTTCCCTCAGCCCTTCAATGTCATGGGAATAGACCCTGCCAAGAGAAATCTTCCGACGAAAAAATGCTTTTTAAAGTTTTTTTAAAAAGCCTCTGATGATCGCGTGGCTCAGCCGGGATAGTCAGAGGCTTTTCAAAGCATTTTTTTCTGCAACCTCTTGGCCGAAGAGGTGGTAAAAAAAATGCTTTGAAAAGTCTCCCACAATCCCAACTGAGTTGCCTGATCGAGCAGAGGAGAAGGTTAGAAGGGGGGAAGAAGAGGGGAGTGGAGGTAGAGAAGGAGAGGAAGAAAGAAGAAAGTAGGAGGAGAAAGAGGAAGGAAGAGAAGGGGAGGAGAAGAAGAAAGTTCAGAGTAAAGGTAAAGGATAAAAAAGCAGCCCCAAAAAAGTAAAAATGAAACTGAAAATTAAAAGAAAAGATGAATGAAAAATGATGGAAATGACTGTACATGTAAATGGGTTTATGAGAAATAAAAATGAAAAACCTTTTTTTGAAAATAAATAAATAAATATGAGCCAGTTGCCAAGCATCTGAATTTTGGTTGCATGATGATGGGGATGCTGCAAAGGTTGTAACTGTGAAACATGATCATAAATCACATTTTTCACTGACATTGTCACTTTTAATGGTCACTAAATGAACTGTTGTAAGTTGAGGATTTCCTGTACTGGGTGGGATAGGACTACGGCAATTAAAATGCAAAGAACCCTCATTTATTCCACCTATGACTATGACTGCGTCTTAAAACCAGGGGTGAAATGCAAACGGTTTGGGCCGGTTCGCCCAACCAGTAGTAAAAAAATGTAAAAAGAATGTTCTGATGATCATTTGAGCGACGTGCAATCGTCGGAACTTTTTTATTATTATTATTTCTTAAGTATTTTTTTACTACCAGTTCAGGCAAATAGGTACTAAAAAAATGCTTTATAATTTTTTTTAAAAAAAAAGGCTCGGACAATCACACGGCACAACTGTGATCATCCGAGCCTTTTTAAAAACTTTTTTAAAGAATTTTTTTACTACCTATTCACCCAAACCAGTAGTTAAAAAATGCTTTAAAAAGATTCCCAAAATCACAGCTGTGCCACGGAACCATTTTTTAAAAACTATTTTAAAGCATTTTTTTACTACCGGGTCGAACAAATAAGTAGTAAAAAATGCTTTAAAAAAGTAAAAAAAAAAAAGAAGGTTCCAATGATCGCGCAGCACAGCTGTAATTTTGGGAACCTTTTAAAAAACTTTTTAAAAGCATTTTTTACTACCTATTCGCCCGGTAGTAAAAAATGCTTTAAAAAAGTTTTTTAAACGGTTCCCAAGATAGCGCCACAGCTGATTCCCTCCCCTCACCCATTGTTCTACTTACCTTCCCAAGCCTCCTTTTGGTGTACAATGTGCATGAGTGTGCAGCGCATATTTGGTGCAAATTGCGCATTTATTTATTTATTTATTTATTAATTATTCAAATTTATATACCGCCCTACTCCCAAAAAGGGACTCAGGGCAGTGAACAGCCAGAATAAAATACAATAACATATAAAAGTTAAAAGTTATTTAAAATAGATTAAATAATTTAGGCTTAGGAACGAAATTTAAAACATCCAATTATATAAAAACATTTTAAAACCCAATTTAAAAGGGGAGACTTAGGCCAGACCAGCCTGTTGGAATAAAAATATTTTTAGGGCGCGGCGGAAGGTGGAAGGTGCACAAGTGTATGCACGCTTGTGGCGCAGCACACATGCACGGCCAGGGAACCAGTAACAAACCGGTTCAGATTTCACCACTGCTTAAAACCCTGGAGAAAAATAGAAAATCGCACCACGGCATCATTGCCTCAGTGAACCGTTTTCCTGAGCACCAAACACGGTGAAGCCAAGCTCCAGGCCACTTTGGATTTTATTCCCCAGCCTTGCCTGCAAAATTAACAAATGCAAAGTACCCCAGGACTCATCCCTCTCTGTCCCTCACCATTCATATCTTGGACTGTGGTCCAGATTGAGGAGATTTAAGAGGCCTCCTTTGTCAGTGTGTAAGAAATTATGAGCTGGGATAGCCATAACAACAAGTCAGCCAATGGGAACTGTTTGGTGACTAAGAAACAGGATCTGTTGTGAGCCAGGGGAGACGGCTTGGAGCCGTCACTGATCTGTATATATAGATAAGAGTTGGTTTGTCCTTGCATTATTGCTTCTGTGATTCTGTGCTCCTATAGCTTCTGTGATTTTTGCTTCTAGCTTCTGCTTGTCCCTGCTACCACGTTGCGTTGTATACATACATCATGCTTTATATGATTGTATATAAATAAGTTTCTTCTATAAAGGAATCCTGCTGAATTATTTACTTGTGTGCTGGATGGATTGCTCCAAAATCTTAACATCCTCGGAAAGTGAAAGAGGCAGTCCTCAATTTACAGCCATTGATTTAGTGACTGTCCAAAGTGAAAACAGCATTAAAAAAGGGGGACACGGCCAGTGTTCACTATTGTGAGTGTTGCAGGATCCCCATGGTCACATGATCAAAATTTGGGCACTTGGCAACTGGCCTGTGTTTATGGCACTTGCACTGTTGTGGGTCAAGTGATCACTATTTGTAACTTTCCCAGTTGGCTTCCGACAAGCAAAAAAAAATTCCAGATTTGCTTAATGGCTATGTGATTCAATTAACAACTGCAGTGATTCGCTTAACAACTGTGGCAAAAAAGAAAAAAGATTGTAAAATGGGGCAGCTGCAATTCAGCAATTGAGGATTGAACATAGTGTAGAAGCCCAGATTGGGTTTATGGATTGTGCTAAATCAGAGTATGGTTGGTTTATTTTGCCTTAGCATGCTTGAATGAATCCATGGTGTGGTTTGCTAGATATTATATGAACCTGCTAATTATGTTTTTATTGTTAATTTTTTGATAGTTTTTGTTATAGTTTCGGTTATTTGGTGGTATTGCTTTTTGTGGGGTTTTTTTTTCAAATTTATAAACCACTGAGTGATTTAGTAAAAGCAATAATACTTATATATTGCTTCACAGTGCTTTATAGCCCTCTCTAAGCAGTTTACAGAGTCAGCATATTGTCCCCCCGCAATCTGGGTCCTCATTTTACCAACCTTGGAAGGATGGAAGGATGAGTCAACATTGAGCCAGTCAGGATCGAACTCCTGGCTGTAGGCAGAGTTAGCCCGCAATCCTGCATTCCAACCACTGCATCACCATGGCTCTTTCAATATATGTGAGACGACTGCTATATAAATTGGCTAAATAAATCAATAAATAAAACCCACCCACTTGTAGTTTATATAACAAACTCATGATGAAATGCAATCTGGATTCCCGGGAAAGAGGAGTTGCATTCCAGAGGACCAAGAGAGAGTAAAATTTAGGTAGTTTGATTGGGAGGAAGCGAAGGTGGTTCCTCCCTAGCAATTCTCAGAGTATATCCTTAATGATGCAGGTAGTCACTTTAGTTTGCCAAAAATTCTTTTTATAGGTGAGGAACAATAAAGAAAACTGCATAGAAGTAATTCTTAAATGTTTTTCTTGGGTGGGGGGGGGGGCTGCTGATAAAACCATGATTACACATTTGATCCTAATTTCTTTTCTATCCAGAATGTTCTGACCTAGGCTTCCTGAGTCATTAAAACACACGAGTAGTCCCAAAAATCTCTTTTATTGCAACAGCTGTGAATTCTGTTCATTCACAGATGAGTCCCAAATAGTTGTAAAGAGTCCTTCGGGATAAGCCTGATAATCACCCACCTTTATCTCCCTTGACACGCTGCCAAAGACCTAATTGGCAAAGCCACAGGGAGGGCAGAATCAAACAGAGCTTCAGGCTTTAAGCTGAACAAAATGAACAAAAGTTGCTTCCTGCAAAGGCCCACGTGCCTTTGCTCCTCTTTTAAATCTTATGGGAGGGGCCAATCATCTCCCAGCCCTACTCCGGAGTCGTCCCTTTTGTTTTAACTGTTTTTGCCTTCTGGCAGCTCTGCACATTTGTGCCCTGAGAACAGGCTCCCTCCGTTCCTCTGCTTCACTGAGGTCCAACTCTGGAGGCTCCAGAGGCAGCACATACCTCCCAGATGGCCCCATCTCTGCCTCCAATGCAAAGCCCTCATCCGAGCCTTCCCCAGACTCCAGGACTGGCCCATGTTCCTCCCCAGCCTCCTCGCTGTCTGACTCTGCTGCCAGCTCCACAACAATGAAATGCAAAAGCAAGTGTGTTCCCCTATCATTTAATTCCTGTGATATAATATTGCAATTCATAGTATCTTCTGAAATGCAGACAGAATGCATTTGGGAATTAGGCAGCTTAATCATCTTGGAAAACAAAATCCACTTTACAAAACTCCCCAATATAACATCAGATGGGTCAAGAGATTAGGACAAGTGTGCTCTTGTCCTTATGGGTCTCTTAACCCCAGGGTTAGGAGTGCCTGTGTTACTCATCTGTCAACGTTTCAACTGACAAACCCAACCAAAGCAAGCACCTTTGACATCCTCAGAAGTCTGAATGCAAAACTTTATTGAGTACATCATTTTAGCACTGATGAAGGCAAAACTAGTTCTAACTAATTCCTGTGCAAACCCACATACTTACAATATGGATTTCCCCCTCCCCCTATTAGTGCAGGTCACATTGTCCAATTAAGTGTCATTATTTTGTTATGAGAAAGAGTCTCTGGTCTTGGCAAATGCCTGCTGATGTGTCCTTGGGTCTCAAAGGCTCATCTTCTTGAAGTCTGGAGCCTACATTCCATCTCACCCTTCCCTCCCCCCTAGTTCAAGGCAAATTGAAAAGCGATAATGGTTGCAACAGCATAAGTGTGTTTCAATCTTAACACCACCGTCATGAGTGGAAGAACTTCAACCTGAGGCATGGTGAGGCAGAAGAGTGAGGTCACTGGTGTACTGTCTGTGCTTGACCATAAGTCTTCCACAGGAAGGGAGCGGATGAATGAATGAATATAAATGTTCAAGACTTTTTTCCCTTGGCAGTTGCCATGGACACCTATGGCTGGTTCATATTTATTGTGAGAGGTGCTTCTCAGGCTGGTGGAAATGTCAGTTATCAAGACAATGAGCAGGCTGCTTTCCCCCCACTCACTTTCAGAGGCTGAAAGAAGCATCAGAAAAGAAGCCCCCAAACAGAGCTTCGAGGGCTTTTTTTCTGAAGCTGTTTCAGAGGCTTCAGAGACAGAAAAAAAAGCAAAAAAAAAAAAAAAAAAAAAGCAAGACACCGAGATCACAACCAAGGAACCTGTTGCTAAAATTCACCTCTCGGAATAGCTGATTGGGGGTATTCCGGGAGTCCGATCCACCTGCCAATCAGCTTTTTTCTTATTTTCCTCCCCAAAAACTAAGGTGCGTCTTATACTCCAAAAATGTGGTATTTGAAATCAGGCTACTTTCTAGAATTCCTGCCCAATAAATATTATCAATCAGCATCCTGGCAGTCTTCTTTCTGGGATTAACTGCTTCCAATCCAGATCTCCTGGCATGGATCACGACAGTAAACTCCAATACGATTCGCTTGTGTTGATTTATTTGTGTTTCAGTATATTAGTGGAGCCAAACTAGAAAGTTCGAAGTGCCCAAGGAGCTGCTGATCCAGTTCTACAGAGGAATTATTGAGTCTGTCATCTGCACCTCTATAACTGCACCTTTGTCATCCGCACCTTTATAACTGCACCTCTGGTTTGGTTCTGCAACCCAACAAGACAGACAGAGACTTCAGAGGATAATTAGAACTGCAGAAAAAACTATTGTTACCCACTTGCCTTCCATTGAGAACCTGTAAACTGCACGAGTCAAAAAAGAGGGCTGTGAAAATATTTACAGATCTCTCGCATCCTGGACATAAACTGTTTCAACTCCTACCTTCAAAACAACACTATAGGGCACTGCACACTCTCCTATTAATACTACTAATTAATACTACTATTAATCTTCTCATCATTCCCACCACCCATCTCCTTCCACTTATGACTGTATTACTGTAACTTTGTGGCTTGTAACCTTAGGATTTATATTGATATTGTTCCTGACTGCTTATTTGTACCCTATGGCTATCATTAAGTGTTGTACCTTATGATTCTTGACGAATGTATCTTTTCTTTTATGTACATTGAGAGTGTATGCACCAAGACAAATTCCTTGTGTGTCCAATCAAACTTGGCCAATAAAAAATTCATTCTTTCTTTCTTTTTCTCTCTCTTTCTTTCCTTTCCTTTTCTTTTCTCTATCTATCTATCTATCTATCTATCTATCTATCTATCTATCTATCTATCTATCTATCTATCTATCTATCTATCTATCTATCTAAACTATTGTGGATTACAAACCATAGAGCTTTTAAGCAAAGAGGGTAAGCACCACCAATGAGAAAGTCCATGCAAGAGGGATTGTAAAATTAGTCCTGTGGTTGTAGTTGATTTAGCAGTAGATAATATGTTCGTACTTAGTCATCCCACTCACGAGCTTAGCTGCTTCATGCTGCACCATCTGTTTTTTTTCCAAGTCAAGGACAACTGTAGGTGGGTTGCCACCTCGTCTAGAGGAGAATATCATTGATGCATCAACTGAAGCTAGTAAGGCAGTCTCTCCTGACAGAGAAGACTCCGTTGGCATCACCAAACAGTTCCATAAGCTGTGTTCCCATGACACCCTATACATCCTTCACCTATCCACATTGTAATTTAGCATATGGACACAGACAGCATAGATATTGGGTAGGAGCCTGATGACAAGACATACATTGTGACCTAATTATGATGTGTCTGATGCCACCTTTGCTTTCCCTTTGCTTTCTTCGTGGTTTCATGTGCTATCCAAGTGTAAGTATTTCAGTTAATTCCATCAGATTAAGCACATTATCTAAAAAATCTTTTTATATCATTTGTCTTTGTTGGTTGGGATGAAGGAATGACAAGCTTTCCAAAAATGTGACTCCTAATTATATTTTGGCTCAGACATTGGCTTAATTCTCTGGCTGAGTTCCCTGATGAGACAGCCAGAAATCCTTCCCTTCCTTGCTCCTCTTCCATTAGTCATCTCAAGACCATCCTTCATGCTTCATCTGTCAAGAGCTTGGTTGCCTTCTCAATATTCACAGAGGTAGTTGACTGTGGAAAGCTACCTAGGACCCCAGTAATGGAGGACAATGAGGAGAATATATTGAAGAATAATTACTAACAAGGGATGAAAAAAAAAAGAAAATGTTGGGTGATAATTAACATGAAATGGTAAATTTTGAGATCTCTGTGTAAAAGTTTAAGAATATAACAGGATAGATTGGGTTTAGAAAATGAGAAAAATAAAAATAAATTTTTATTAATAAATTGAAATAAAAATTGAGTTGTATATATCTTGAAATTAAGATTTGTGGTGATAAAATTGTAAGGTAAATATATAGATTAATAGAATAGATTCTCTTTGTGTTTAACGTTGATGCTAAAAGGAGCAAAGGATAAAAAAATTGTTTTAGTAGGAGATTAGGATGTATGATAAGATAATAGAAACATTAAGATGTTGAAATTTATGTTAAAATTGCTTGTTTTTCATTTGTTAAATTAGTGTACCCATTTGTGACTGGACCAAGACTTCGTTCTGAAAAAAAAATCTGTTTTATGTTTATGTTGGAAAAAATAAAATAAAAAATTACAAAAAAAGCAAGCAAGCAAGCAAGCAAGCAACCTAGGACCCCTTCAGTGCAAGACAGAAGCTGAAGGGGTGGGGGTAGGGGGGCTAAGCAAACCTAGACCACAGAACTGATCTCATCTTCTGCAATGTGATGATAGACCTAATGCAAAACAATGGACCCATTTTAAAAGCAAACAAATAAAAGGAGCATCTCACTCAAAGAAGCAGTGTATCTTTTGTTTTTTTTCTTTTCTTTGCTAATAGAATAGAATAGAATAGAATAGAATAGAATAGAATAGAATAGAATAGAATAGAATAGAATAGAATTCTTTATTGGCCAAGTGTGATTGGACACACAAGGAATTTTTCTTTGGTGCATACACTCTCAGTGTACATAAAAGAAAAGATACATTCATCAAGAATCATAAGGTACAACACTTAATGATAGTCATAGGGTACAAATAAGCAATCAGGAAACAATATTGATATAAACCGTAAGGATACAAGCAACAAAATTACAGTCACACAGTCATAAGTGGGAGGAGATGGGTGGTGGGGATGATGAGAAGATTAATAGTAGTGCAGATTTACTAACTAGTTTGACAATGTTGAGGGAATTATTTGTTCAGCAGAGTGATGGCGTTTGGAAAACTGTTCTTGTGTCTAGTTGTTCCGGTGTGCAGTGCTCTATAGCGTCATTTTGAGGGTAGGAGTCAAAATAGTTTATGTCCAGAATGTGAGGGGTCTGTAAATATTTTCACAGAAGACCACTGGTTTCTGTTTGTCTAGACAAAGTCTAAAAAAGCCTTTTGCAGGACAGCTGGACCTGTGGGAACCAGCTAAGCCGATTGGTAAAAGAATGTTTAATGCAGATATAAGAAAGTGTTCCAAATTGGTGCCCCGTAAAGCCTACTGTATTTCATCATTACTTCCTGCGGTTGTACTTTGAGACACCTAGTGGTTGAAAAGCTTACGGCTGTTGGAAAACACAAGTTGCCCTATGAAAGGACCGTCCATTTTGTGGAAGCAGAGCCTTCAGGCTTATCTTCCAATCATCTGAGTGCATATAGCACTCTTACAAGGAATTAGGCATTTCTTTCCAGCTTAGCCAGGCCAAAGACCCACAGACGTTTATGGTCATCTACCTTTCGGTGGTTATCCTCGTTCAGCCTGGAGTTCTCTTCAAAATCATGAGCAGGATGGTCCCACGGTGGAAGTTATTTTCTGGTTTTATTCTTATAGCTTTCCAATTTTACAAAATTGTAAAATAAAGTTTCTGCGTGTGAAATAACTAAATAACTAAATATATAAACCAGACTCCTTTTGACATTATTTCAATCCTGGGATCTGTGAATTCAGTTCATTTGCTGTTGTACCTTCTCCCAAGAAACTTCAGAAACGAACTGATTTTATTTAGTGTCTTCCTTCCTTCTTTCTTAAGTTCATTGAGTTGATCACTGAGTTGAGTTGGATGGTTTTGGAGAGTATACAGTCTCTTACGAAAGCAAACATACAAATAAATAAATATAGAACTGCTTTTAGAAGTTCTTTCTTTATCATGGGAAATCACCATAATTAACTAATTGTAGTGTAAACAACATTTCACTAATTGTAGTATAAACACAAATTTGCAAATAATTTAAGTATCAGATCTGTGATGCAAAAATCTGGATAAACTCTAGAAGGCAGCAGAGAATTACACACTTTTTGCTTCCATATATAATGCAATCTTGAGTTTTGCAGCGTGAGTATCGCATGCCTAGATAATTGATTGGAGGCTGTTGAACTTAGAATGTGTTTTCATTTTGTGCCAAGATTTGTTTCAGTCAAATATTCCACAAAAGCTAAGAAAAATAAACCCTAAAGAAATAGACTGCATTCAAAATGTGACGTAGCTATGACTTCCTTCTCACTGCAGATCTGGACCATTGCATGTTAGCTGGTTGGAATATTGGTTGGGAGTTATGACAAGTCCTGTCCTATCCACAAGACTGGATTTGACTTCTATGGATACATAATGCTGGACTTATTATGCATGGGTTTATTTTTTTATTGCTTAGTTCTCCCCATGGGTGTTTAATTACTCAATGAAGAATGTTCTGATTTTTTTTTAATGATGAAGAGTATAGAATCTTCTGTTGTACTGTGAGAATCATTGATGTGTGTATTTCTGCACTATCAGCAATGTCTGGCAGTGGTTTTACTGCATTGCAGACCAGAGTCTATCTCTATACCATTCTCATGAGGGGATATCAATCTAAGCCTTTTGTGTACAAAGCTTGTATTCTACCACAGTCCTCCAGTCCAGATTTTGATGGGCTATTTGCTCTGAAGCTAAAAAGTGCTTTCTGGAATCGTAAGATCCTTCCTCATGTCTGTGTCAGCCTGCATTCTTCCTGACCTTGAAATGCCAGAAAAGTAGGTCAACAGATACTGCACAGCCTCAGGAACAAGCTTGTGATTGGTGCTGAACTTACAGTTTGAATGCAGGACAATTTGAGGGCAGGGTTTTGTAGATTCTTCTGGCTTGCGTTTCCTCTTTCGACCAGTTTTGTGGGCCATGAGGAAAAGGAACCACCAACTACATCCTTAGCATGAAGTTAGTTGGGCTTGGGTACCTGGCAGGCTATCATTCACTGTTGGAGTGACTGGCACAATATTTCTCTTTAGTAGTGACCTACCCCTTAAGCTATTTCTGAATGCTTATTTATTTATTTGTTCAACTTGTATGCCGCCTTTCTCCGAAGACTCAAGGCGGCTTACAATGCACTTAAAACCATATATAAAAACATGAACAATTAAAACATTAAAAACAATTAAAATCTATTCACACCATTCATGGCCGGATTTTGCCAGATCGCAACAACGAGATCAACGGCCCCAGGCCTGCCATGTTGACATGGTATCCTCCCAAAAAAATGCTAGATCCACACCAGAATTGGGTTTCAGCAGGTTCTGACCAGTTCTGGAGAACCGGTAGTGGAAATTTTGAATAGTTTGGAGAACTGGTAGTAAAAATTCTGGCCCCGCCCCCATCTCTTCTCTGCCTCCCAAGTCCCAGCTGATCGGGAAGAAATGGGGGTTTTGCAGTAACCTTCCCCTGGATTGGGGAGGGAATGGAGATTTTATAGTATCCTTCCCCTGAAGTGTGGTGGGAATGGAGATTTTACAGTATCCTTCCCCTGCCATGCCCACCAAGCCACACCCACAGAACTGGTAGTAAAAATTTTTGAAACCCTCCACTGATCCACACTCAGATAATCAAGTCATAGCACAATGGATTGTTTGCAAAGAGAATCAGGCAGCATCCCTCCTGATTTTCTTTACACCCCTCTGCTATGTAAATGCCTTAACTTTAGCAAAAAGAGGGGAGCAGGTGGAACTTGAGTCAATTTTAACCCAGTTCCCATATGATTCAATAAGGGAAGAACAGCGTTGGCAGTAACTGGCATGGTCAACAGCTCCTAGGAGGAGCTCATGGAGCACATAACACTAAATAGTATTGAATGTACTAATAGTATTGAGGAAATAGCAACCTTTTCCTCTTGTTGACAGAAGCAATCGAAAGTGGTCATTGGCAACAGAACTGCGGAGTCCTTCCTGCTTTCTGAGCTTGGTTGTTTTTTTATAGACGGGTTTGCGCTGTATATACACTGTGGCTTGCCTCAATCAGAGTATTGTTTACTTGATTGTTGATGTAGTGATGTTGGTGTTAATTTCTACTCACATGGGAGTTGATTGCTGGCAGAAGGAGAGATTGTGGACTTTTTGTTTCCTTTTTAGCTTTTGGATTATCAGTTTTGAATGGTATGTAGATATTGTTTATCTCTTTGTGCCTGCTGATGGCTGATTTGTCTGAATGCCAGCCAGAACCCACAACACATAGCTGGCAGAATCCAGTTCTTTTTAATGACTGAGAAAAGAACTAGACTAGAAACTCAGCTTCAAGTTTCCCTTGACCAGGATGGTTGGGACAGTTATTAGCTTTCAAAGCAACTTGATTCAGAGGACTGCTTCTGTGGGGACCATATGAGGAGAGATCCACTCAGTCCAGGGGTGGGTTCTATTTACCTTTACTACTGGTTTGCAACACGGCCGTGCGCTCTTCTGTGCATGTGCACAGTCTGGGTCAGTGGGTGGAGCCTTCTGCTGGTTTTACTACCGGTTGTTGCGAACCGGTCCGAACCGGGGGCAACTCACCACTGCCTCAGTCCCATTTTAAAGAAAGGTACTGCTGGTAGTGGGCTAAATGCTGTAAATGAAAATAAGTAACAAATCCAGCCAACTTAAACTAAGAATACAAGATTATATATAATTAAAGAAATTATGTGTTTGAAGACTATTCCAAATAGGTAGTGAGAATTGCTGCAGTGTGCTTCACTTTATGTCCAAAAGTATAATATGAGCAGATCTTTGAAAGAAGTATTTTAAACTGGTGCATTAAATTGAAACAAACAGGAAACTGATGGGTAAAACGCAGAATATGAAGAAAAGAAAAAGTGGAGGGAAAACCTACGCATGATCCTAACAATACAAACATTATGAATATTAATTTTCAAATCCCTCATGAGGGATTTGAAAGGAATGCCCTCATAATTAGGATTCTTACCTTCAAGTCAAATTATGGCCAGATTCAAAGCACAAGAAGAAAATGGTATTTTCTAAAACTAAAGGCACAAATTGTGTAAGGTATGAGATGGCTTCACTCCCCCCCACCCCACTTTTACCGTGTTTGGAGAACACTGCTACTGCGCTTTGTAAAACAGGGGTCTCATACTCAAATGGGGATCCAAGTGTTCTAAGATACACATAAAAACAGGAAGAGCTGCAGTTGCCTCACTATGACTTGTCACCTTGATTTTTTTTTTACAGTATCCAGCTGGGGGATTCTGGGAATAGGAGTTCACGTCTTAATTATGTCAAGTTTGAGAAATAATGCCATAGACTAAGGCAGAGAAACAACACAGATGCCTTTTCGTAAACTATATTAATGTCTCTAGCGGGTGGAAAATAAAGAGTATGGCAGAATGCTATTAAAACAATTAAATAATCAGATCTATTTTCAGCATTTTATATTTGGCCTTTTTCGTTGTGCTCAGAACATCAATATTTATTTGGCTGCTGTTGAATACAGTAATAAGCATAACCTCCTCAAAATTCATCATTTGAAACTTGGCAAGATCCATCCTTTTGAAAGAGACAAGTGGCTACACATATTTGCAATCCTGCCAAGAAATGAACATAAAATTGGCAGTTCTTGGTAAAGGGGAAAAAAAATCTTTTGTCTTCAATTTGACATGGGACAACTTCTAGAAAAAAAGGCTGTGTTGATTGCAAATCTGGGTCAATTTCAAATTATAGTTTATAAGAGCAGCAGCAAAATTTGATGGAATAGTTTTTTCACACAGAAACGAGGAATTTGGTGTCTCCAGATGGGGGTCATAAGGAAGTTTGAATCGGGTTTAATCACAGGAGCCCAAAATTCATCCATCATGAAGTTTTATTGCCCTAAACCTCCAGTCTCAACGCCCGACATCAAAAAGGTAAAATATTGCATTGCGACGCCACAATGCAAACTCCACCTTTCCCTACGTCTCTCCCGTCGTCACAACACTGCACACAAGTATATATAAAAGGCGGCACTTGTGTAGTAATGCTCAAACCGCTTGTAGTTTGCAAGGAGATAGCAGCACTGGTGAGCTCTGGAGCTAACTCTTATTTCCTAATTCCTGCATTTAGTTTCTTTTGGTCAATACTTTATTCTTTCCCTGTTGTTTAAGTAACGTGGTCGAGCAGGAACGCAGAGGAGAACTGGAGAGATAAATCTAAATGTAATTATGAATGACGTCATAATGTAATTATGAATTACTATAGGGAATGCATCCCTATAGTAAAGTATAGTGAAGGGTCGAGAGAGAAAAGATGCTCAGGGTAAGCAAAACGGCCATTCATCCAGCCCAGGCCACGTGGCCTCTGTCCGCTGCAAGACAATGCGCACCGTTTAGAGCCCCGCCCATTCAACCACCCAGCCCCGCCTTTTGGGAACCAAACGATCCAATCGGCGGAAGCGTAAGTGAAAGGCCTCCGAGTCGCTCTTTTCTGTATTACGGCTTGCGAATGGACGAATGACGGAACCCCGGGGAGGGGGGGGATTTGAAGGCGGCCGCCTTTTCTCCCCCTCCTCATCCTGCTTTGCTGGCGATCGGTTCGGAAAGCTGTCAATCTAGTTGGGGAAGTTTTCTATTGGCTCACTCAAGGGGAAAGCAAGGCGGAAAGGCGGGGACTGTGCCTGATCGCCGAGGCTATAAAAGGGCGAGACAAAGGCGGCCGCGAGGCTGTTTTTTTTTATCTCTGCGTCTGGCGCCATTTTGTATTTGGTCAGACTCTGAGGAGGAACAGCGTCGTGTCGCCGTCAGGCCCCATCAACCGCCACCATATTTGCC
Source organism: Masticophis lateralis (assembly GCA_030761175.1). Classification (NCBI taxonomy): domain Eukaryota; kingdom Metazoa; phylum Chordata; class Lepidosauria; order Squamata; family Colubridae; genus Masticophis; species Masticophis lateralis. The sequence continues at coordinate 8,668,627 of JAUDYJ010000009.1, read as the reverse complement.
ATGTCGAGAGACCGTTTTCGTAGCCGTGGAGGCGGCTTCCACCGGCGCGGCGGCGGCGGAGGCCGTGGCGGCCTCCCGGGCAACCACGACTTCCGTTCGCCGCCGCCGAGCATGGGGGTCGGCGTAGGGCAATCGCGCGGTGGCCACCATCATATGGGCGGCAGCGGCCCCGGCAGCGCCCCGAAGCCGGAGCCTCCTAAACCGCCGAGCTCGACCTCCACTCCGCCTTCCTCCGCGGCCTCCGTTTCCTCCAGCCCGGCAGCCTCGTCGCCTTCCTTGGGGCCGAACCAGAATCAGATCGGCGCGCCGCCCGCCACCTCGTCCTCCGCCTCTTCCGTCTCCACACCGAGTTCGGCCTCGGCCCCCGCCGCTCCGTCGGGGCTCCAGAGCGGCAGTCGAGGCGGGGAGACGCAGCCGCCTCAGCAGCAACAGAGTAACGCGCCGCCGAATCAAAGCTCCGGCCAGGGCGGTTCCAAGAAGGGACCCGGCCCATCTCCCGGAGGTGGAGGAGGAGGCGGAGGACCCATAAGTGGCCTGAAAGGAGGGCCCCAGCCAGGCGGCGGCTCTAAGAGCAGCAGCGGCGGCGGCGGCCCCGGACAGCAACACCGCAGCGGCGAAAGGCGCGGAGGGCAGAGCCAGCACCAGCATCAGTCTCAACACCAGCACCACCCTCCGTCTCAGCAGCAGGGTGGAGGGGACGAGAAGGTCTCCGACACTGAGGTAAGCAGGAACCGCGGCGGCCCCTCCCGGCTCTGCCTTAAGCACAAGATGGCGCCCGTGTATGTCCTCCCTTCTCTCTCTCTCCCTGCCGCGCGCCTCCCGAGACGGCGCTCTCGGCCGCCATCTTGGGCGCGGGAGTGCGCCTGCGCGAGGAGGGCCGGAGACTTCGGAGTGCTCTCTGCAGTGGGGCGGGGCGTGGCCGTGGCGGCGGCGGCGGCGGCCGATGAGTTCTCTGGTTTTAAGGGGGAGCGGGGAGAGAGGGGAGAGAAATAGTTTACTTTCGTAAGAGCTGCCGCCTTGAGCTTCCCGGAACAGAAAGAGCCGGCTTGCCGTGTGTGCAAAGTCCTGATTCTTGCTATCTTAAAGTGATTAATTAGACGACAAGGACAGTTTTTCCCCCGAACGCCATCACTGCTAAGCAAATAATTCCCTCAACACTGTCAAACTATTCACTAAGTCTGCACTATTATTAATCTTCTCATCGTTCCTATCATCCATCTCCTCCCAATTATGACTGTATGCTGTAACCTTGTTGCTGGAATCCTTACCATTTATATTGACTATTTCCTAATATGATTTGATTGCTTATTTGTACCCTATGACTATCATTAAGTGTTGTACCTTATGATTCTTGATGAACGTATCTTTTCTTTTATGTACACTGAGAGCGTATGCACTAAGACAAATTCCTTGTGTGTCCAATCACACTTGGCCAATAAAGAATTCTATTCTATTGGCGTATCCTAGATCGCAGAGATCACACTATTCTGAGAAAAAGGCCTTTAGTAGGATGACTGTTCATAGTGTCCGCCTTCTCTGCAGGAACTGCTCCTTCTCTCGATCTTGGGGGCCAGTCACAGATCTAGGGAGGTGGCAGTGGCAAATCACTTGCGAAATAACATGCTGGGGAACAATAGTGGAAGTGATTTGTCATTGTTTCCTTCCTAGGGCAGGAAGCAAAGTACCAAAGCTGGCTGGGTGACTGCATTTCTCACTTTCTCAGCCCAACTCACCTGACAGGATGATTGTTGTGGGGAAAAGAGGAAGGTGTATTGGGTATGTTTATATAAAAAAGTATTTACAGTGCCACAGTGGGATGAGCAAGAAACTTCCATTTGCTCATGTCTCCTTGAACCCCCATTTTGAATTCTCTATTAGCTACAAAGGCTGAAAAGCGGTGACCTAGTTACTCTCAATTCAAGGCAAGATTGTAGTGCAGGATTAAAAATAAAGTATTAATAAAGTAATCCTTGCTCTTTTAGTTTTATTGTACTTTGATATGTGCATTCTAAAAAGGTTTAGGTTCGCCAGAGGTTGGTCATTTATCTGGTAACCTGATTTAATAACTAAACCATAAATAGGTTTATATAAAGCAATATGTATAAAGCATGGTTTGCAGATGACACTATTCTTAAATCAAGGAACCATATGCTTTGCATTAGTGGTTTATGTGAACTAAATTAAGCCTGATGGTTTTTCCTTCAGGGTCATTGTTAGCTATTTTGTAGGTAATAGGAGTATTAGCAGTGGCACTTGTGATGCTTTGAAACATTTTTTTCATTTTCTAGTTTGAATTCTGTTTCCTACACAGAAGGAAGGACATGATAGATTGCCTGTTTCATGTGGCATTTTTCTGTATGATGATTTTTATATATAGTTGCATATTTTTGAATACTGAAACTGCTACATAATATCATAGATGAATGTGATAGTGATGAGTATTATAAGATACTTTTAATAGTCATATTGAACTAAAGGCTTAATAAATAAAACTTAGTGCTGTGCTAAGTGGCTTGGGAGAAAATGATGCAAGACAGTTTAGATAACTGTATCCAATCTTTTGGTTTGCCTGAGCTGCATTGAATGAAGAGGAATTGTCTTAGGTTATGTATTAAATATATAATATACTGTAGTTAGTATAAAATCACATAATCATGATCTGGTCACATTACTAACTGCCCTGGCCTATAATTATGATCAGTGTTTTTTAATAGGTGGTGCAGATTTAAAGTTTCATGAATGTTTGAATTTGTGAATTCTTACTAGTGTAGATGCTATTAGGCAAACTTTAATGGGAAACCTGGGAAGACATACTGTGAAATACTTCTAAAATGCAGTGATAATGCCTTAGCTTTTAGAATAAGCGTGAAGGGTGCAGGCATTACATTTCTTTTCATGGCTGGGTAAAGGTAACTTTATTCAAATTTGACATGTTTTGTACAATTTTTGTGAAAGAGAAGCTTACATTTAAATGCAATAGAAAAAATAGTTATTCTTTTATGTAAAAATATTGTCTGGTGCACCATGTACATGGGCAGCCAATGCTTAAGAGCATTCTCCCTTTCTTTAAAATACTGCAGGGGCAGTGCAGTGATGGTTGTTGATTGGGTATGTAATAGATCCATCAAGTCTTTCTAAATGGAAAATTATCAGATTACTCAGTACACTCTTGAAATATTGAAATGTAAATGAAAGTGAATATGAAAAAAGAATAATAGCAGATGAAAGTGGGTATTTCCAGTTTCTACTGTGTTGACTTGGATATGGAGTAAGCTTTGAGTGCAGCCAGAATCTATGCTTGCATGATACTATGTGTGTAAGAAGGAAATAGATAAAATGGTGTGAGTGCCTTTTAAATACAAGCATTAACTGTCTTTAATTTTGTTAGGGTTTTAAAGCAAATCTGTCACTTTTGAGACGCCCTGGAGAGAAAACATATACTCAGCGCTGCCGGCTCTTTGTTGGGAATTTGCCTGCTGATATTACTGAAGAAGAGTTTAAGAGATTATTCTCCAAATATGGTGAACCAGGAGAAGTCTTTATTAACAAGGGAAAAGGTTTTGGCTTTATTAAACTGGTAAGCATTGATGTTCAAGCGTTTTTTAAAAAGACTTAATACTAAAATTATTCTTACATTGTTGAACATTCTTCTACATTAAGATTTATTAACCCATCCACAGGAATCTAGAGCTTTGGCTGAAATTGCAAAGGCAGAACTTGATGATATTCCTATGAGAGGAAGGCAGCTTCGTGTGCGTTTTGCCACCCATGCCGCTGCTCTTTCTGTGCGTAATCTCTCTCCATATGTGTCAAATGAATTGTTGGAAGAAGCTTTCTCTCAGTTTGGTCCAATTGAAAGAGCTATTGTGATAGTAGATGATCGTGGCAGATCCACAGGAAAGGGCATTGTGGAATTTGCTTCTAAGCCTGCAGCACGAAAAGCATTTGAACGTTGTACTGAAGGGGTCTTTCTTCTGACAACGTAAGTAGGCCTCTCTTTTTATGTAGCTTAGTAACTGAAGACTGGACTGAATTTAAATAAAAGCTTTAAGCTTAAAGGCCAGTATTTAAGCCAAACTCAATACTTTGTCTCTGATTTTCAGCACTCCTAGGCCAGTTATTGTGGAGCCTCTTGAACAGTTGGATGATGAAGATGGTCTTCCAGAAAAGCTGGCTCAGAAAAATCCAATGTATCAAAAGTAAGGAGATGTAACCGTGTAGAATTGACACAACTAAACTATATTTAATAATTTAGAATATGTGTTCCCTGTTAATCTTATTATAGTTTAACTAGAGGAGTATGCCTTTCTACATTATGATTTGACTCATTCCTGTTTTCAGTAATGTAAATTAGAAATTTTTTGGAAAAGTTTATATTGCTTTGAATTGATAGTTTATGTATTTTTCACTTTCAGTTTTATTAAGAATTAATTATTTTCAGTTTTTTCTTACAGCAAGAGTGGATCACCTAACATACTTAAGTAAAGTTGAATTGTTTCATTTGGTGAATTTTTGTAGCTTAAATATATCTAAAACATTCAGAGTTTTATTTTGAAATAATTTAAATTTAATGCTCTTATACTTCCTAGGTTTTTAAGCAAATAACATTTAAAGAGTCGTGTATTAACATACTGTTTAAGGCATCTTTACTTAAATAATTGCAATATGATTTTGAGTTTATCCAGAACAATATCACACTTTGTAAATTAAACGCAACTGGAATAAACATTTGGACTAATGAGAAGCAATAGTACTATGAGAATTGGTGGCCAAATCTTATATTTTGCAGGCTTTTTGAAAAAATGACATTGAAATGAACAGTAGTCCACTTGAAGTGAAAAACTGAAAAGTAGGGCATTGTTAGCAGGAGATGGAGCACAAACCTGTCAGTTCCAGCCAGACTCATATGGTGTTCATTCTATTAACTATTTTGATGGAATTGTGCCTTTCAAAAGTACACTGAAAAAGTCAAAGCGTCTTCCCCTGTAACTAGTTTCTTCTGTACTTGACTTTCTGAGTGGCAGCACAATAGCAATCTGTAGATGAAGAAAAGTGTTACAGTATGTTTGTATTTTCAGCGTCATTGCTAGTTATTTTGAAAACCATAAATTTGCATTTCATTTTCTATTGGATTTCTAGGGAGAGGGAAACACCACCACGATTTGCGCAACCAGGAAGTTTTGAGTATGAATATTCTCAACGGTGGAAATCCTTGGATGAAATGGAGAAACAGCAGAGAGATCAAGTAGAGAAAAATATGAAAGATGCCAAGGACAAACTGGAAAGCGAGATGGAGGATGCTTATCATGAGCATCAGGCAAACCTTTTACGCCAAGGTATAGGGCACAGATCTCTGGCTGAGATTTTGCTTGCTTTCTCCCATTTTTTCCCTCAGGTTTTCACTATTGGTATTCTAATGTTTGCTTTTACCCTAATACAGTGATGGCAAACCTTTTAGGCACCGAGTGCTCAAAGTGTGGGCGTGTGGCTAAACTTCAAGGTGCAGATGCATGTGTGCACGTGCCCTGCGCATGCGTCACCGTCACGGAGACCTGAACACCAGCTGGCAATAAGTGTTACTTTAACAGCACTTAGTCCACTGCGCCACCAGGCCCTTTTAAAACTTGGTTTTAGCGAGAGTGAAATTTTTAAGAATAAAAATTATGATAGCATAACTGAGTGTCATACTTAAACCAACCTGTTTTTTGCCCTTTTTCATTTTTCTTTGTAGTTGCAGGATGAGGGGTGAAAAATGAGAACCAAACAGCCAAGGATAGAAAATGCCTAGAGAACCCCCATTTTCCCTAGGGGCTCTCTACAATATAATTTCCATTACAATTGGGGGGGGGATTAATTAAACCCCAACTTGTTCAGCAAACAACAAAGCTGACCAGGGAGCAGACACAGTTTTATCTTTTTCTCCATTTACCAAATTTTCCTAGTGTCATAACTCAGACCAGCTGAATGTGTCATATGAATAGGCCGCTGGAAACAATCACTCCAGACCAATCATGTGACTATATAAAAGTATATTTCTCAATTTTATTATTCAAAGCTTTAAGCATACATTTGATTTAAGATAATTAATAAAAGACAATATTTGTAGCTTGGGGTTGAAATGAAGGGCCCTTGGTGCTCTGAGATTGGTTGTTTTCTTTCTTACTTCCCACATCTCTGCTCCATCTGCTGCCAGTGCCGCTGTGCAAAGATGAGCCTCTTGCAGCCGCCTGCTGCTCTGGCCCACCGACTCTCGGCTTTCCCGTGGCCAGTGCAGCACCTCCCGATCGCCTGCCTCCCCCCGCACCTCTGCTTCCATCTGGGGCTTGGACAGGGATTTAGCTCAACTGTGCTCTGTGGGCTGCGGCTGCTACCTGACACCGTCGGCCCACTCGCACTCGCCACCTATTGTGCTGGCCGCCGCCCTTCATTAGGATTTATTTTGGGAGTAGGGATTATATTAGGCGCACACTTAAAAATAAGGCTAGGTCTTATTTTCAGGGAAACAGGGTACTTAGATTTTTATATGATGATTTTTATAACCATCACAGTTAATGAATTTACCCTGACTCTATAGCACAGAGTACGTTAATGCTAGGATAAGCTCTCATTTTAAATACTAACCCCTCCAGCAGCCGAATCAGAGGAGGAGGAGGTGTAGGAGTCAGGGTCAACCTGAGCGCTCAGAGGGGGAAGTGGGAATGGAGCTGGCAGAGAGAGAGAAAGAGACAGCCCCCAGGTCTGCAGTGACTGATAGGAGGAACAGCTGGGTTCAGTGCCTGACATGCGGATGCACAGAAGGCAAAGGAGAGAAGAACAGTGAAAATCCATGGGTCGATCCTTGGGACAGAATGCTGCTAGAGAAGCACCACCCTAGTTCTGGGGATAAAAGGGAGCGGAGATGAATAGATGTAGCAGACAACTATCCATCTTCCAGCCGAATGGACTTCTTAGCCTGCAGGTTAGAGAGAAACTTTTTGCCAGGACTGCTGGCATTCCTAATAAAGGAATCTTTGAGTTAACTTCAGAGGGTTTGTTGTGTTTGGAGAGCTGGGTCAGAACCCTAGGATCATGCATTACTCCAAATAAAAATGTATTACTTATGTGCAATGCCTTAATAGAATTGTGTTTTCCAAAGATAACACAGCAGGGAAAACTTTAACCCTAATCCTAATCACAGCAGTTTTGAAGCAATTTCACTCTTGTTCTAAAATGTCTAAAATGCAAATAGGGGTTAGTTTTATTTCTGTGATCAAAAACATAATTACAACCCTATTAGAGACTGTTCCGAGACAGAAATCCTTCCAGAATCCAGGACATGCCCTTTTTGTGAAGTAGTATACATACTTTCAGAATGTGAGCAGGCAATTCAAGCTATGGAAGTTGTACTGGTGAGGTTTTTAAATTTGGGGAAAATCATTCCTATACAATTGATAAGGAATCCATAAATATTGCAAAGGATTCTGAAACATGCTCCGGGAACAATGGTTAGTCATTATGGATGCCTGATATGCAAGATTTAACATTTGTAGTATGTATCTCCTTTTTACTTCCAGTATTGACAAACACAACTGTACTTTTTTATAATTTCATCCATTATCTAACATCGGTACAATAACGCATGCCTCAATTCATATATATTAACTATAATTTTACTATGATGCTCTGAATAAATCACATTCAAGTGCAATTAATAGTTTAATAATCTTAAAATTATGATTCTCTTAGGAAATAGTTTTAATTCTTTACTCCCTCAACCCAAAAACTAAATTTCACTTTTTGAAGACAGGCTGGAAATTGTAGATCAAGTTGCAAACTTGCAAGGAGGAAAGAAATCAGTACCTTTAATTGGTGGTCAACTGTCACTAGGGAATCTAATAGTTTGAATTCCATTATGGAATATTTAGCTGGGAGGCTCATATTCAAACCCTACCCAAGCTTGCTAACATAAATTATAGCTTACTTATCCAATTCAGAAAGTTCCCTTGAGGATAAACCACACTACACCCTAGCAAAATGCCAATTACAAGTGTTGGCTATTATCCAATGTTCCAGGAGTACATGTGTTACAACCCAACTATGTATGTCAGCTTCTATATATTTGTATAATAAGCGTTTACTGTTAGGTACCTTTAGCTGTAGGGCAGAAGAGAAAGTGCGAATCCTTTGAATAACAGGAGAAACAGGAATTCTTTTCAAATCATACATCTGATTTTGTAATCAATGTATATATATATATTGTCAGAGATGAGCACCAGAGCCCCAAAATATGTAGTTTGATATAGGCATTAAAATAAACGCTCTCAGATCCCATACTATGCAAGAATGCCATAAGTTAGGACACTCAATGGTGCTGCGATAGTAGGACAGAAGTAGATGCTGAGATATTTATCTTCCTGAGCATTTTCTGAAAGTACAGCCTCTTCTGTGCCTTCTTCACAAGCATGTTAACATTCATAGTCCATAAGAGGTCCTCTGAGATATAAATGCCCAGAAATTTAAAACTACCAACCTTCTCCACCTCCTCAAAATGGTAAATGTACATCTCTCTTCCTTCTGAAGTCAGTTATAAGTTCTTTAGTTTTTTTGGTGTTAAGTGTAAGATTATTTTCTTTACATCACAATGTCAGCCCTTGTACTTCCTTCCTGTAAGCAGACTTATTGTTCTTATTAATGAGCCCCACCACTGTGTGAGTGCCAGTTATATTTTATTTGCAGAGTCTTTCTCTTATAGACTTACACTGCTGTTTCAGAAAAAACTTGAGCTGAAAATATTTTGTCTTCCATCAACTGCCTAAATTAGTAATGTGTCTCCTAACTGTTGTATGTATGAATCATTCACTTAAAATAATCTGGAGACAAATGTATCTATACAAATTTGCTTGTTAGGCTTTCTGCATTTAATGAATGATCTCAGGGATGCCCATCAAATTTAGATTCCCTTTAATTGATTGAAACTCATAATCGATTATTAAACAATGGTTGCTTAAATGGTCATACTTGCAGATCTCATGAGGCGACAAGAGGAACTGAGACGCATGGAGGAACTTCACAATCAAGAGATGCAGAAACGAAAAGAAATACAATTGAGGTAATTTGAACCTATTATTAATTCTGTATTTAACTACAAGTTTTGTATGTAGCTGTGGGCAATCAAAAATTGCTTAGAATCAAGTGAAGGAACTAGTGGAGGATTAGTGCTGTGTTTTGCTCAGACTTGTCTCTTCCCAATAGATTCATGAAGGCTTATTTACAGTAACTATTTTGAAGTCTTAGTTCTTAGCTTAAATAGATAGGATGATTTTGTGATAAAATGAATTGGTACACTATTCAAGTCTTCTAAAAAAAGTACAAGTTATAAAAGAACAATTGTATTTTTAGGCAAGAAGAAGAACGACGTAGGCGGGAAGAAGAGATGATGATCCGTCAACGTGAGATGGAAGAACAAATGAGAAGACAGAGAGAAGAAAGTTACACTCGAATGGGTTACATGGATCCTGTAAGTCAGGGCTGGAAGAATCCCAGTAATCTATTTGCCCAGATGATCCCTAGGAATAAGTTTTAATACTTATTTAAAAGACTTTTCCCAATTTTGATGATGTAAATCTGGATCTTGGAGGATTGGTACCTGCTGTTTTAGAGCTGGTCATACTGGTGGCTTTTGTTACAGGATTAGAAGTCATTGTCTCCCAGTTTCTAATCCAGGTGTGCATTACAGAGCTTTTAAGGGATTTACGTGTTCTTAAAAACATCTGTTTGTCTTTGCAGAGAGAAAGAGACATGAGAATGGGTGGTACCAGTGCAATGAACATGGGAGGTAAAAAAAGCTTTCCAATTAAACCCACCTGAGTAAGTCATTGTGATCTATCTGATGCATAATCACTTTATTATCTTTTTTTTAAATAGATCCCTATGGTACAACTGCTCAGAAATTCCCACCATTAGCAGGTGGCACTGGCCTTGGCTATGAGACCAATCCTGGAGTTGGACAAACATCTATGAGTGGCACTATGATGGGAAGCGATATGGTAACGTATCCTGTGGCAGCTTGACCTTAGTTCTAGAGATTTTTTTTTTGCATTAATTCTATAACCTACACTTTTAGATAGGCTTCCCTTTTCCAGCAGTTTGTTAATAGCAAGAAGCTTGTTGAGCAATGTAAAACTAAGTCTAGTGTTTTCCAGTATGGTTACAGGTCTGCTCATATTTCCGCAATGGATATTAGCAGGCTTTCCTGTGATCAGTTGGGTTGGGAGTTGTCTGGCTAAACTTGCAAGGAGCTTTTAGTTCTGTAATCTAACAACCTGCTTGGAAGGGGAGGGGGAGCACACATTCTTGTTGAGTTAGCTTAAGGAGCAGAAGTGGTCTTGTGTCACTTTCTGAACTTGAGTTAACTGTGGTGCATAGAAATGTGTATAAAGGGAGACGAAAATAAGTTAAAAATATAATTACACTATACTTTTACTACTTGTTAATGTAATGGGTTCATCACAGGTAGAGCATAATTAAATTACCTCTCTTACTGTACACACTGGCTTTTGACACACAATATGTGATGATGAGGCAAGAAGCAATTCTTGAGGTAGGCCACTCATTAGCAATCTATTCCTTGAGCAAGTTGCTTGTTGACTCTTAAATAATACATGATTTGGTTATGGTGCTATTTTAAGTTTCCTGACTGTAGATGGAGCTGCTGGATCAAACTAAAGATCCATCCTATTCCCAAAGTGGTTAACCGGATGCTTCGGGGGATGTCTGAAAGCAGTAGCTTCTTCCCCCGTTGTCACCAATATTCAGGGTCATAATAGCTGCAGACAGTACACTTGTTCTCCAAGCACTTTGAACTTTACTTCCTGTTCCTGTACTTGTAGGCTTCGGAGAAATTCTTGATTTCACATTATACGTGAAGCCTCGGAGTAGTATAATGATAGTACAACTGGTAAATAGAATTACTGAAAAATCTAAGTCTAATCCTTCTTGTCTGGTACACATTCACCTTAAGAGTTTAATCTAACACATAAAAATAGTGTTGGGGGAAGGGGTGGAGGCTATTCTAGTACTGAAGGTTTTGCTACATGAGATGGGCTACTTGTAGCTCATGTGTCACTTAACATAGAAACCAATACCAGTTATTTAACCCCAAGTTCTTAAGATGCCCTGTTGCTGTTTTGACCGTGTAGCTCAAAGGAGTCTGCAATGAGTCATAGACTTCTGTTGAAATGGGTTGTCTGGTAAAACCTGGATGTGTGTTTTCAAAATTAACAATGCAGTGTATCAAACGTTTAAGTATCTCATTCACTTGTAATTGGCAGCGAAGCACTGTGCTGTCTCTAAAGTATGTAAATTTAGAAACTTAGTAGAAATTGTCTCCTTTATGGAATTTGTTCATTCATGACACTTGGCCTTTGGCAGTCTAATAACTGTAAGTCAGTTGTTAGAGGAAATCTGATGTAGTTTTACTTTTATGCTAGAAATCCAGACTCAGTGACTCCATGATTGGATACTTATGCAAATCCGTGAAGGGCTCATGCATATGTTTTCTCATCTGTGATGATTGTGGCAGTAGCATTCTGGAATCTAGACTTTTGTTTGTGGGGTTATTGGGGAGCAAATTGAGTGTGAGCCTTTCACAAAGAACATCTGCATGCGTATCTAGTTAAAGGATTCATACAGCTAGTCTGAGGAATTATACTGAGTGAATTGGCTCTGTTGTTAAGCTTGAGTGCACTGGAAAGCTGTTTTTTTTTTTTGTAAAATAGTTCCTATGCTACCCTGAAAGCACCAATAATACCAACATCAACATCTTTGATTCATTACACCCTCCCTTATGCCTGGTAAATCAAGAAATGAAGAAAGGTCAGGTAAATTGAAAAGTGAACTGGTCTGCTTTATTTTAGCTTAGTTGAGCTTTAGTGGATTCAGAGGAGACCAGCTTGAATGTATTCAGATTCTGCAAAATAATAATGGACTCTTTGCTAATCCTTACTCTGAAGTCATAGGACCTCTACCGCAGTGGAACTATTTAAAGAAGCTTAACATTGTGCAAACATTTAGTGGTTGTCTTGTCTTGGCAATTTAACCAGGTGCATACTATTTCTTGTACTTTCATAGGGTCAGTGGCTTTTGAAAACCATTCAAATAAATAGACATGGTCCAAGTAACTTCAAGAATGTGGTCTTATACCTTTTAACTAGGCATCTGCTTTTTATATAAGATGGCTGATGCTTTAGGAAGCTCCTGGGCTTCTTTTACCTTGTTCACTGACGGTGTAGATTAGCGATTGTAGCAAATAACCAGAATTTCTTTCAACGAGAATTCTTGGTTCAAACCCATACTAATGCTTGAATTTTTAGCACTTCAGGGAATATCTGTTTGCTGAAACAGACATTTCAGAATGGATCAAGTTGGGAACATACCACAAGACGTGTATTAAGTTAAACTAATTATTAAATTACCCTTTTTTCCTTTCTATGTTCCCGGTACCTGTGGATCGACTCAATGGTGATTGTATCGACGAACGTTGACTGCGGAACCTTCTAATATAAATTCTAAACACACATGGACATCAACTACACATAATGAACTCTTAATTGTTCTAATAGCGCCCTGAGCGATTTGGACAGGGAGGTGCGGGGCCTGTAGGTGGCCAGGGCCCTAGAGGAATGGGGCCTGGAACTCCTGCAGCTTATGGGAGAGGGAGAGAAGAATATGAAGGCCCAAACAAAAAACCCCGATTTTAGATGTGACTTGTAGATTTTTCATTCCAGTTTGTTTTATTTGTCTTGTTTAGACACTACTTTTTTTTTTTTTGATTCTTGCATTTTAGTAAGAAAGCTACGTTTTTATGGATGTTAGAAACTTAAAATGACTTAGAATTTGTAAGTGGTCTGGGCAAAAAAGTAATTATGTAACGCAGTGTTCTAAACTAGCTTTTTTGATGTATAACGTCCCTACCTTGATGGCAATGTACCGTGTGCCATATGAAATCCCAAGTGTAAACTTTTTTTACTGTGCTTAAAATAAATAGTCTATACGTAGCAAGATTCTTTTATCATAAATTTCTGAGCATAGAGGGCAAATAACACTTCCAAAAGGCAATGCATTTCTTGAAATCTGGAGTGATACATGTGGCTGGGATGCTCCCATGCCATCAAGTCTAAAATATCTGTGCGATTTTAAAATCTACTTGAACTTCAATATTTAATATCACAATGAAATCTTACCCTTAGAAAAAGCTTTGAGAACTCTGCAAAACTTTGACTCTAATTATTCAGGTATACATTTTTGAAATTTTAACTTCCTTACAGTGAGGAAGCAAACTGGGTTTTGGTGAAATAGATCTTTTAACTTAAATGATGTAGTTTAGTTTTGAACAAGGAGGTGGGAAGGAAATGGGTAAGGGCACGTAATCTAATAGTATTGGCTATTGTCTCTCCAAAGGGCATTTCCATGCCAGCTGTTATAAGTCATAACATGACTTTCTATGTTATTTAGCATCTCATTCTTTTAATAAGACTCAAAATATGAGATCTGGTTGATCTATTTCACTTCTAATTCTTTTCCTAGTTAAGCCTTTTAGTGCCCACTGGATGTTTTCTTAACAGAATCCTTGATTGAATATATCGAAGTTGCAATCCAAATATTGGAAGGAATAAATTTTTTTCTTGATTTCCCCAGCATAATCTTGATCAAAAAGGTTTGAGCATTGGTGGGCATTTGTATTATATTTAATATCAAAACACTTAAATGCAGAAATGAAATATCCTTTGAAGTTTCAGGATTAAAGTAGTAATTTATTAGATTAAAGCCTGGCATACAGAAATCTAAGCATCATTAAAAATTGACAGATTTTTTTTTCCTTGGGCAACATAGTATCAACTTGTGCTGTTGACGTGGTAGGGTTGAATCATTTTATATTTATTAAAATGCTGTAAGAAGTTAAGCTGTCTTGGACTATATACCCCTCGTACCTAAAATACTGGGTGGACCGTTTCCTGGTATAGAAAAGGTATAAACGAAGACGAAACAGATCAGAGAACATTCTGTGATTAATCCTGTTGGGTTTTTTAAATTCAATAACTTGGGGTGCTTTAAATCTTTCAAATGGGGTGGGGAACTTTTTTCGCCCTCATGGGGAGCCATTTTATATCTGTTTAAAACAGTTACTCTGGGTAATATTGCATTTACTCTACCTTTTTTCTCCAGAAGATTGTTGAGAGGGGGGCATAAAACCTTTGGCAAGTCAGTACTGATTACTTGCAGGCATCCTGTTTTGGCTGGTTTTTTTCCTTTCAACTGTTGACACTTTCTCTCTGCTACTACCTCCAGTAGCTTGGGATAACCAGAAGGCCATATGTGGTCCCCCATCCCTACTTTAAATGTCCTAAAGCTGAGGAAGAATCAGTTACCTGTAAGCCGCTTATAACTGCAGCGTATGAAACTTCACTGCCATCAGTTATTACGTATTTTCATTCTGCAAAATGGATTGACTCAAAAGCTTGTGCTGAGCAAGCTTTTTGAAAACCCAAGAAATGATAAAACAGCTGATATTCAAGGTTGCTGGACTGCCTCTCATTTAGTGTTGTGGTTGAATTGAGCTATATTCCCAGAAGCAGCTTCAAGAAGTTACCATCAAAGGGGAAAGAACACCCACAGTTCTTGCATTGACTTCTGATGTAGAGAAACCCTTGTGATACAAATGTGGACGTTAACTGTATCCTGGGCTGCGTACAGCTCAGTTCTGCTTTTCTCGAGGAGGTGTTCATGGACACCCACTGTAGGAAACACCAAGACTGACAGTGGTGGGGAAATGGAAATGGAAACTAATTTTCAGTTTATTTTTCAGATTACATGCCATTTTTCCTTAGGATGCTGGCACATATCCTAAACCATGTTCTTTTGTAGTACTGTAATCTTGGAAGAGTGAAGGAAGCTGATGGTCCCATTTCCTTCCTAAGGTTCATCTCTTGTTTACATTTTGTCTAAACTAGGCTGATATTAAAACGGGAAGGAAATGTTGAGGGGCCGATGTAGATTTTTAACACTTTATTGGGCTACTGTTGCCAAACATCCTTATATAAAGTACGCACAGTAGTCTGACTTCCAAACGATAACAAACAGGCCGATCCCTCAGTAGCAAAATTGTTGGGGAGTTTTCACTGAATTGAATGTTTCATCTTTTTAGCTTTTTCTAAATGGATTTAAATATTTAGACTTAACAGATGATGCCTTTTGAGCAGAAGCATAACTATTCTACTTCTGCATGCCATTAAGCCTTTTAAGTCATGCATAAGTTACCCCAATTCAAGAGTCTACCCATGTTTAACAATCATAGCATGCTATAACCACATCCTTATTAGTTGTAATAAATGAATTTCTGTTTCTGTGCGTATTTTGTGGTATATTTGTTTTTAAAAAGTTCTTGGCATCTCCTTGGCAACCACTTGTGGCAGCATGCTTTTCTCTGGAGTTTGAGACTGCAATATGACACTGTTTAAAAGTAGTGGCCTGCTATGTAACAGCACTTAGACAGCATTTCCGCAGTGCATAACTGTGAGGAACGTAGTACCACAAGTGGCAATGGACATTAGCACCTGGATGTAGTATTCCTGCTTGCTCCAAGATTCTCATTGTCGCCTGCATACAGGTAGGTAAAAAGAACTATAATCTAACTTGGTGACTTTCTGTGTAATCTTGCTATGGGGGTATTCTGGCATCACACTACTGACAGCGGGATTTCAGTGCAGCACTTCTCATACTGTACGGTGCTTAGTTTTGAGGCCTAACCTGCAATCAGCATTAGGCAAGCTGACTAATGATGCTGACACTTTTGCCTCAGACCCGTGATTTCTTCGTGCATATGACTTGTTTCTTTCTTCAACTGTGTTGACAAAGACATTTTTATAGAGTTCGATGGGAGGGGAAAGTGAGTTCAATCTATGCATAATTTTACTGCTCATGGTCTCCATTGTGTATAGGAATGGTTGCTTTTAGTTCATACTAGCTATATATTAAAAGTTGTATGAAAACACTTTTCATGGTCAGGCAGATAAATACATTGGTATTTTTCCCTTTTTAATAGTAGTTGCTCTGTTAGGTTTGAAGTAGTATTGAAGTATTTTGTAACTATAGTGTCAAGTTAATATAATACGGGTGGCTGGCTGTGGGATGATGACTGTGATAACATAAAAAATAATAATTGAGAGCTCCCCTTACTCTAATCCATGCATTTTACCAAAAAGAATAGGTTACTTTGCTTACTACTTGATGAACAAAAAATAGGGTTTTATATCTAATGTAGTTGATGAACAAAAAAATAGGGTTTTATATATCTAATGTAAGTTGCCCTCCAGAACTATTGGCTTTGTTGTGCTAGCTAGGTCTATCTTATGTGTCTTGAAAGCAATTCATAACATTTGGCTCTTGATCAATTCATAAGAAACAGCAATGCTCAACTTAAAACTGAAGTGCAGTTCTGTCAAATTTCATGCTTCAGTGTGTTTGAAGAAAAAAGGCTGTTTTGTGAACTGGATTCAGCAGTGAATCTTAATAGCCAAGTAATGGATTGGAGTTCCTAGTCTTTTGTACCTGGGTGGTTTGCAAGAGAAGAGTGTTTTTTTAAAGTCCCTTGTCAGTATGAACTGTAGTCATACTGAGAGAGGGTGTACTTTAAATCCTATGAACAGCATGTTCACTGTGGAACTAGTTACATTCCAAGCTGGATATTCCAAGTAGTAGTATAACGAATTCAATAAGTATGTTTCCTATATAACTGGGCTGCAGACATATTCAACCATAGTAACTACTCAGTTTGAACCAATATGCCAATGGCTTAATTGAAGCGTGGGGATTATATCTCTTGACATAAGTGAATTTTTAGTAAACAGGTGAATTGGACTTTTATGTACATGATTAACTGCAGTTGTAAATACATTAAGTCTTTAAGGGCAGTAACTCTGATCTTAAGTAAAACATCTCTTAAGTGTGTAAGTGGCATAAGAAATAACAAAAAGTGCTTGCATTGTATTCCATATTAAAGCTTTTTTGTTCTGGTCTTTGATTTTCCCTTTGCAAAAACTGACTTCAGAGCTCAGAAGTGTGATGCCAGAATACATAATGCGTACTCTGCTAGGTTCTCAGTTCCGGTTACTAGTGCTATGTGAGGACAGAAGCACTTACCTAACATTATTGGGGGGAGGCTTTGTTACAGTATGGAAAAGCTTCTATTGGCTGAAGCTCTCCCCCCCCCCCCCAAGACTAGGAAACACCTAAGCAACCAGGGGGCTGAAACTCTGCAAGTAACTTCAAGCGGCTGATCAGGAAGGCCTGTGGTAACTTCTAAAATTGGAGCCCAACGTGAAGAGATTGTGCTTTTTTAGGTTTGTTTGGACCATTGGTTGTTTTCCACCATCACAGCTAGCAAGGTTGGAATCAACAGGTCAGTTGCAGATCTGTCTTTATGCTACTTGCTGGGCTTAAGCAAATGCTGCAAGAGTGGGGGGCCTGGGGGAGGGGGAGAAGAGGGAGGCATCTCCCATTTTGTCTGTTCCATTAGCAATTGTTTGTGGAAGCCCAATGGTGGTGTATTACCAATCCCCCCCTCCAGAAAACTTCGACATTCAATATTGGCACAATGAAATGTGGGAAGGGGTGGCTGCAGACAAATAGCTAGGGAGAAGAAATATAATTTGTATTCCTATATAACCTTTTGTTTTGCAAAAGTAATAAATTAAGATGTGGTCTTGAAACTGGCACATTGGCTGGCTTGGCAGTGTTTCTGACATTACAAGAGCCATTAAGAGTTAGTTGCAGGTGGAAAGGTTGACCTTTCACTTTATGCCCTTAATAAGAACATTTGAAAATGGCTAGAGACAACCACAGGGGGGAAAATCTGTAACAGTCTAGCAAGCAAATTCTTCTCTGTCTTGTAAAGATTCAGAAAGCTTTGGCTTGTCTTTCAATTATCTGAAAAGATTATTTGCTTTATGGGGTGGTAGGGGTGCATGGCAGCGATTCAGAGAGGCAGTTAAATAGCTGAATGCAATGGCTTTGCACTTGCACCTAAGGGGCAGTGTACCTCTGGCTGCAACTGTCCTTCTGATTAGGCAGCATCTGTTCCAAGGGGCAGTACAGGATTAAGTCTTAAGAATAGTTGCAATTGTTCACTATCCTGTGTTTCAGTCTTTGGAATAAAATACTCATCTCCTTCTTGTGCCCCTTGCTACCCAATGACTATTAGTAGCTTTTGTAAAATTCCCCTCAATTTTACAAGTTCATAAGTTGCACTTCATGTTTAAACTTAATTTTGTTTTCAGAAATATTTCAGTCTATTTTCCCCTACTAACTTTAATTCTTATCCTTTAGGTGAAGATAATATCAGCTGGATGAAACTAGAACACTCCCATATAAGGTAAGGCTTTCACTTCACGGAACTAAGGGTTATAAGCCGTCCCAAGTAAAATAAAAATGTAAGGCTAGTGATTTATTTGCCACATGTAAATAAGGTCGTGGGAAATATCTTAATACATAAAGTCAGAAGTTGCTAGAGAAAAATGACCAGGAAAGCATGCTTGAGGCTTATATATATCTCTTCTCCCAGTCATTTTTAGTTTTCCATTTTAAGTATAAAAATTATTGTTACTGGCTTATGCTATGCTACATTTTTAAATTTTTTTCTGTAAGTTTATATTTACCAACACAACAAAAATAGTCTGTGAAGGCTCCTGGATTGGAGCTGAAAGGCAAAAGCAATCTACTACGTCCCATATTTGGATAGACCAGGTTGCCCTGACAGACTGCTGTCACCGGAGAAAAAAACATGTTTCCTCCCTAAGCTTATTAACCCTTGGATTATATTAAATTCAAAACAACTTGTTAGCATGCTCCATGTTACAATGAAAACAATTTTACTTTGCAGTTGACCAATAACCAGTATATGCCCACACAGTTGAACGTTGTAGAGAGAAGTCGTCTGCAATACGTAGGTAAGGAAACGGGGCTAGGTTCTTGTTGAACGTGTGAAGAGTTCATTCATTCATTTTGTTCCAATTTGTATGGCCACCCATCTCACCAAGTGGCTCTGGGCAGCCGTTCAAGAGTAGAAGCAGATTGCTGGTAGAACTAGAGGTGATGAGGATCTTTTTGTGGAGTGAAGCAGAAACTAAATTGCTTTCTGTTCAGCATTGGTGCAGGGGATGGGCTCTGGCGTCACAATGTCACTTTCAGTTCTCAAATTCTCTCTAGCCAAGCTGACCATGAAATGAATCACTTGTTGCAGTGGTTCCCCCCCCCCCCCCTCCAAATAACAGTTAAAAAACATCTTAATAGCATGCATATCACAGCAGTTTGCAGTAGATGTACTAAGGAGTATCTCTTAAATTCTACTGCTAGAAGAAAACGTTATGGATAAGGCTATTCATAAAAAATTGTGTCAAGTGGCCAGCCTTTCTTTTTGCTTGGTTTTCACATTTAACAAAACCAGAGTTATGACCAAACAAATCCAGGTTTAGTCTGATCTTGGCTTTTATCTAAATCATTTTTTGGGAACACCAGCAGGTTTTCCAATGGTTAAGAGTCTTGAACTGCATGTAACTCTGATGTCAAGTCTTGATTTCCATTTAATATGCTAAACCCAGTTTAAATTATACATAGATATCCTGGAGAGCCAATTTGGTGTACTAGCCTGGAAACCACGAGATGAGTTCCAGTCATTTTTTTTAGCATGAAAGCTGACTGGGTGACTTCATGTCAATCACTTTCAACCTACCACACCTGATAGTGTGTGGAAAACAAGTAATAATATTATGTATGTTTGTATTCTTGAGTTGGCGAAAAATGAAATGGAAATAAAAATAAACATGCAGGATACAGCAATAGCATATTCAGCCATAAAAATGTTGATTTCTTGCTGGTCAGTGTAATAATCCTCTAATTTTTTTTCTCTCTACAGGAGAAGCATGGTACATTTGATTGAAAAAAGGAGGAGTCCAGGAATGCAGCAGCACTTTTTTGAAATCTTCAATAAACTATTCAGAAACGTAACAATTAGTGTCGGTTCTTGAAAGAGCTCAATTTGCAATTGGTGCTCATTTGAAATATCAGAAGGAAGGCGGGAGCAGCCTGATGTGCTCAATATGTCCAACTTCATTTCCTAAAAACTGCTGCTTTATAAGTTTATACTCGTTATTCTGGAATCATGCTGAAAAGCTGCATTGATTTTTCCAGTGTTTAGTCCCTCCTGGCTTTTGTTATTTTGCAGTATTTTGTAATCCTCAAGTTCACTTCTGAAATCCCTTCCTATTTCTAGCATTCAGCTGTGCCCTTTCTCAATATTCAGTAATTCATTATCTCATTTGAGGACTGGAACCAATTTTAAATAGCTTCCTTGGTGGTAGAACAGCAATATAGAAATAGACCATTTGAGCTACATTGATTTGGGTGTATTTGGATCCAACCAAATTGGATCCAAATTTGCAGGATGTTTCAAAACATCCTGAATTCAGTTACTAGTTTACATTCATACAAGTTTGTTTGAAAACTGCTAGATGCTTGATGAAGTCAGAAATCTCTGGCTTGATTAATTGGGAAAAGAAAACATAGTTTTTCTTCCAAATGACCAGGATTCAATTTCACAAGTCTTCCCTTTAAAAAAAAAACATCATGAATTTTTTTTATCTGGATCATAGATAGACCAGCTGGCTCATTCTTGTCCTTCTGATGGTGAAAAATTTAAAGTTTGATTCCTTGCCTTAAAATCTTCCTGCTGCCAGTTTCTTCCAAACTTCACATAATATTTCTTTGTAATTTGGTCTACTGGTTATGGCACCACAAGGCTAGAAACCGGGAGAGTGGGAGTTCTAGTGCTGTGTTAGTTAAGAAAGCTGGTTGGGTGACTTCAGGCAAGCCAGTCATTCAGTCTAATCCATCTCAGTGTTGTTGGGGAAAATAGGAGGAGCATTGGGTATGTTTGCTACTTTGAGTTACAAAAATAAAAAAAGATGGGATATGAAGAAATTAAAAATATGCTTCTTCACAAAGCCGGACAACAAAGTTAACCCCTATTCAATTACTGATAAATATTGCACGCAGGTCAAGCTTGAATTTTTTATGTGTAGGCTTAGACATTGAAAGCTAAGAGGAGGCAGCTGGACGAATTCACAAAAGGGGACAAACAGTATTGCTCTTCATCCAAATTGCAATGAAGACGGAGTATGATACTCATCTGGCTTTTGGGGGCACTAGGAGAACCTCCATTAATCCATATCTACCTGCATGCTTTTCGCATTATTACCAGCCATGCTTTTCAGATTTATTGGAAAGGCACAGTAGATTTCCTCAGGTAAGTTTGCTTTTGTTGGTACCCGTAGTAGTTTTACAATAGGTGAATAAGCTCTTACAAGTGGCAGGCAAGGCCTGGAGAAATCGCATCCTGGCTTGCAATATTTGTCTTTTTTATAGTTTAGTAAATGATACAAAATAATATAAACGAAAAGAAAATGCAAGAAAGGAGAACAACAAAAAATAGTAAAGAAAAAAATGATACAAAGAAACTTAAAACAAGTAAAATGTAATTTGTCACCTCTTAAATATTTTTATCCACAAAACAATCTTTAAAGCCTTAACTCGGTCTTGGTTTGCAAAAATCCACTTAGGTTTATTGAGATGTCTATTTTAAATTTGATCAAGTTTATATTCATTTTATTTTTAATGCCCCTTTAGCCCCTTCAAATATTGTCCTAGAATATTTCTTTCCCACAACTTTACCATTTCTTAAAACCCTTCAAACAAAATAACTTGTAATTCCAATATAGGAAAATTATCCAGATCACTGAATCCTAATAGCCAATGGAGGCGTAGTACATCCTAGGAGCTGTTGAAAACAACTCTATATTAAGAACAGAAGGCTGATAGTTGGCAAAAAATCGGCCAAGGACAGAAAGTCAGTATTTGCAATGCTTTTCATCCTATAATGACTCAATTTCCAGATTTTGAGCTTTCTGACTACCACCTGATACTAAAGAATAATTCACCCGATTGCTAGCATTTCCATTTTTTTTAAAAAAAATGTACTTTATTTGGCAATCACCACCTTGAGAAATTAGATATTTGTCTTCCATGGATATTCCCATTGTTTCATATTGTAATGGGAAACATGGTTTTGGGAACTGAGAGTGGGAACTTTCAGAAAAGAATACTCGAATCCTGAGTAAGGAAAGCGTAACGAAAATCAGAATATGGGTAGCCCTCAACAACTTCCTTTAGCAACTGAAATTACAACAGCACTGGGGAAAAAGCATCCTTGCACTTGGGGTTGTGATAGCATCCTCAAGGTCATGTAATCAGAATTTGGGCACTTGGCAAACCCAATATGGATGTATGACAGGTGCAGGGTCCTGGGGTCAAATGGTCGCCATTTGAGACATTCCCGGCAAAGTCGATGGGGAAAGCCAAATTCACTTAACTGCATGACTCAATGCAGTTATTTGTTTAACAAGCGTAGTGTAAAAAGGAAAAAATTTACCTTATTAGCACTGGAAATTCTGGTTCCAATTGTCGTAAACTGAGCACCTGTAATCTCATCTTGATTTTATTTTGTAGCAGATGAGGCAGAGAAAATCACAGATGAGCTTTCAAAATTCTGTGGTTCGATCCTACGATAATTCTGCACCCGTTTCTCAACCTAGACTGTTTTGACGGGCAGAGACATGTCAACTGCCCTGTTTAAATTATGCATCAATTTCATCATGTAATCTTTAGCTTGCTTCTGAATTGTCTTTCAGCTGCAGGTTACATTTATGCTCTAATTACACTATTTGCTAATCTCCAAAATCCAGTTGGCATATAAATATGCCAACTGGATTTTGGAACTGCCTTTTTAAAGAGGTGTTAGTGTTAGTCTCTCAAAATATCTTGATTTCATTAACTCTTATCTGTGGATTTGCTAATCAATGCACGTTTCTCTTCAGGAAAATATTGGAGGGAGACAGTAAACCTAGGCTTAGTTTTTTTAATTTCTCCCATGCTTTTAACTGAGTATTATCAATGATCTATGCACTGAATTACACCAGCGATATTAGCAGGCCTTCTAAGGGTCCTCTTAGTTTTATTTTTAATACATTTTCAAAATAGAACAGGTACCTGAATTCCAAAGGCCAGGATAAGAATAAGCTACCTTCTCTCAAGCTTCCTGGGGCAGGAATTCAAACAAGAAGAGATGGCTGCTGGAATTGCCCTTCTTCCGCCATGAACCTGGACAACAGCTTGAAGAAAAAGTGTACCTACTTTCATTTTTCTAAACCCATCCGCCTTACTCCAAAGCCAGCTCCTCCTTGCAAAGCCAGCCGTGATGTCCTACAGCGTGGCCGTAGACAACTGGCTCGCCACACGGCACACGATTTCATTGTCACTGGGTTGAACTGCAGACTGCTGTGGCAGAGAGACCTACCACTGCTACCCCAGATGAGGCCAAAGCTGGAGCTCCATGTTTATCTTCCCAGCGAGAAAGACAGTGAAGATGTTTGGGAAGAGATGGAGCACAGACTGAGTGGTTTAAGCTTGCAAAATTCCACTCTGAAGCAAATCTAAAGTTGTTGGAACACCCATGCTTTGCAACCCAAAGCCAAATGAACTGCCTGAGGCTGATCTCTAAAGACACACGTATCTATAGAAGAGAATATTCAGCTTGAGGTTGAACTGTAGGGATTTTGGTGTTCTCTGAGCTTGGTTTTCTTGGAGACGTTTCATTTCTCAAGTAGGCAACTTCGAAGACCCCACATACCTATCTGATTATTCTTTTTCATGAAAACAAATATTACGCAGTGGGGAGAAAAAAGATTTAAAAAATAACAAGAAAGCTGCAGCTAAGAAAACAGCAGTATTTAATTTGCATTATTTACTGTTCCTTATACTTCTCCATCTTTGCAAATCACCCTTGCTCCACATTTCATACGCTCCTTTTCATTTCCTACACAGGAACAAAAAATCCACGTCAGAAATGTTCTCTCCTTTTCTACAGTGTTTAAATGTTGCTTTTTAATTGCTTTTGGTAATTACGAATCGTTTGATCACCGAAGTTTTATGAAACATAATTTCCCCTCACCATCTCTGCCTACTGAGTTTTCTCAATTTGAAGGCACCCAGCCCCTATTCCTCCAGAAGTTCTTTTCCAATAGAAATTTGTAACTCCGTTAAACTGTAGAATTGGGACTCTCTGAGCTTGATGGTTTTCTTGTAGACATTTCATAGCTTACCCAGCTAGCATCATTCGTGCCAGCTGAATAATGACATGTTTGCAAGAAAACAAGCAAGCTCAGAGAGACTAACTGATAAGAAACATGCTTCCTTTTCTTCACAACGTCTGATGGAGCCAGTTATAATTCCCCTTCCCTTTCCTGTTTTGTTCTATCCTCACGTCATTCTTAACTTTGAGTTTCACGGGAGTCTTATGTATTTTGCTTTTTCTTCACCTCTTCTATATGGGCGTGTTGGTTTTCTGACCTTCCCAAAGAAATTTATTTACTGTATTTGATTACTCTGGGTACTTTGCAATTAAAAAAAGCAGGAAAAGATCTACCAAACACTCTCCCCGCCCCCCCTCCAAACAACTCCAATGTAACACCAAACTGAATCTTAAAGAGACGCTTTTCCGCCTCTGGACTGAGAAAGGCTCCAACCCTCTCACCCATCCTCTCCCCTGGAACGGTATGCAATGTGTTTTTGGGGTCACTTTTCCAGCCAGGGATCCTCTTTATACCCGACAGATTTAATTCTTCAGCATGATCTCTTCCCCACCCTCAACACTCAACCACAGATGAGACTTGCCACAGCCCTGGGCTCCTCAGCCATACTGATGGAGAGGGATTGTGATTCTTTTAAACCTACCCATTTAGAATAGAATGGAATAGAATAGAATTTTATTTATTTATTTATTTGTTTGTTTGTTTGTTTGTTTATTTGTTTGTTCAATTTATATGCCACCCTTCTCCGGAGACTCAGAGCGGCTTACAATGCATTAAGCAGTAGCCTTCATACTTTTGTATATACCTGCTTAGTAGGGCTTCATCAAGAATCCTAAGGTACAACACTTAATGATAGTCATAGGGAAACAGTCAATGTAAATCGTAAGGATACCAGCAACAAGGTTACAGTCATACAGTCATAAGTGGAAGGAAATGGGTGATGGGAACAATGTGAAGACTAATAGTAATGCAGACTTAGTGAATAATTTGACAGCGTTGAGGGAATTATTTGTTTAGCAGAATTATGGCATTCGGGAAGAAACTGTCCTTATGTCTAGTAGTCATGGTGTGCAGTGCTCTATAGCGTCGTTTTGAGGGTAGGAGTTGAAACAGTTGATGTCCAAGGTGCGAGCGATTCAATTTGAACAAAATGAGACGGTAGGGACCTCCTTAGCGAACGCTTAATATAACAGAAAAGACAACCACGAAGATGCTCCGTTGGAAACTGGCTCTCCTTCACGCGCGATTTCCACCTGCCCAAGACGGCCCCCACTCCGAACACTCTTTCGGAGTCTGGGCGTCACCCTGCAGCTCTCTGCACATGCCCGGGAGCCCTCTCTTCTCCTGTCCCATGAAGCCACCCAGGCTTGCCCCCTTATGCAAGCGAAACCCAGCACCGGGCGTGTCAAGCGCATTACGCACGGATGGTTGGCTGCTATAAAGGCAAGCGGGAGGCGCCTGCTTACTTTCGTCCGGGGCGGCTTCCCCAGGCTCCTTTCTCCGCCTCCCCGGTCCCACCTCCTCCGGCTGGCCGCCAACGGGCGGGAAAGGCGGGAGAAACGGCGAAGGCGACGATGGCGCTGCTCTTCTCCGCCCTCCGCGTGTTGCTGGGCCTTTTCTTCGCCGTCAGCGGGGCCGTCAAGCTCACCGACCTGATCGCCGGCGACGCCCACCGGCAGCTGGTGAGCGGGGCGCCTCCGAGGCGGGAGGGGAAGCCAGTCCCGGCCACCGCTTGGCGATGCCAACCCGCAAGGGGGGGGGGGCTGCAACCGTCCCTACCTGCCCCCCACCCCCCAGCCCGGATCTAGCGCCTTCACCAGATCCCCCGGCCGAGCGGGTCTGCAGGAGATCCTCTAAGGAAAGGCCTGGCTCGTAAACCAATCTTTCAGAGCTGCGCAGGGCGCGTCGCTGGTTCTCGCAGTTGCTTAAGGCGGTGGGGCTCGTCCCCGCTTGCGGGGAGCCGCCTTTTCGGTCCCTACCTGCGGGTAAATTCCGGTAACCGAAGAGGCGGCAGAGCTTTGGGCTTACCTGCCCAGTTGGGTCGCGCGCTTGCAAAGGAAAAGTTGCGCAGTTTCCCTGGCGCGCCAGCAGGCACTGCCTCCTGCACGCCAAGAGCTTGTTTGCTCTCCGGAGGATGCTCCCTTTTCAGGGCAGGGATTCCTTTCCGCTCCCCCCCCCTTTCTTTCTCACACACACCTCACTCACTCTTTCTCTCTCTCTCTCACACACACACACAAACACACACCACTCACTTTCACTCTTCCTTTCTCTCTCACATACAAAAACACACTCAATCATACTCACACTCAGTCTCTCTCTCTCACACACACACAAACCCCTCACTCTCACGCTTCCTTTCTCTCTCGCACACACACTCATACACACACACTCATACACACACACCACTCTCACTCTTCTTTTCTTTCTTTCTCACACACAAACACACACAACTCACTTTCACACTTCCTTTCTCTCTCTCACTCAAAAACACACTCAATCATACTCACACTCAGTCTCTCTCTCTCTCACACACACACAAACCTCTCACTCTTTTCTTTCTTTCTCTCTCACACAGAAACACAAACACACACCACTCACTCTCACTCTCTCACACACAAAAACACAATCATACTCATACTCAATCTCTCTCTCTCACACACCACTTACTCTTTCTCTCTTTTTCTCTCTCATACACACACACCACTCACTCACTCTCACACACCCCTCACTCTCACTCTCACTCTTGCTTTCTCTCTCTCTCTCACACACACACACCACTCACTCTTTCTCTCTCTCACATGCACATAAACACAGTCAATCATACTCACACTCAATCTCTCTCTCACACACAAACACACACCACTCACTCTCACTCTTCCTTTCTTTCTCTCTCACACACAAAAACACACTCAATCATACTCACATTCAATCTCTCACACACACAAACACACACTACTCACTCTCATTCTTTCTCTCTCTCTCACACACACACAAAAACACAATCATACTCATACTCAATCTCTCACATACACACCCTTCACTCTCACTCTTCTTTTCTCTCTCTCTCTCACACACACACCACTCACTCTTTCTCTCTCTCACATACACACAAACACACTCAATCATACTCACACTCAATCTCTCTCTCTCACACACAAACACACACCACTCACTCTCACTCTTTCTTTCTTTCTCTCTCACACACAAAAACACACTCAATCATACTCACATTCAATCTCTCTCTCACACACACACAAACACACACTACTCACTCTCATTCTTTCTCTCTCTCACACACACACACAAACACACACCACTCACTCTCACTCTTTCTTTCTTTCTCTCTCACACACAAAAACACACTCAATCATACTCACATTCAATCTCTCTCTCACACACACAAACACACACTACTCACTCTCATTCTTTCTCTCTCTCACACACACACACAAAAACACAATCATACTCATACTCAATCTCTCACATACACACCCTTCACTCTCACTCTTCTTTTCTCTCTCTCTCTCACACACACACCACTCACTCTTTCTCTCTCTCACATACACACAAACACACTCAATCATACTCACACTCAATCTCTCTCTCTCACACACACAAACACACACCACTCACTCTCACTCTTTCTTTCTCACACACAAAAACGCAATCATACTCATACTCAATCTCTCTCTCTCACACACACACACCACTCACTCTTTCTCTCTCTCACATACACATACACACAAACACAATCATACTCTCTCTCTCTCTCTCTCTCTCTCTCTCTCTCACACACACACACACACACACACACCCAAAGAGGGAGGGAGAGAAACAGAGGTAAACACTTTCTCCAAGCTTATCTGTCTCCCTCGTTTCAGTTGGATTTTTAAAATGGGATTTGGGTTTTAAGACATTTGCCCAGTGAATCTCAATTGGAGTTGGGGATGTTTTAAAACTGGTTACAGTGTGATCATATTCAATGGGTTTTCTTCTGTCTGCCTCCCTAATCCCCCAGGTGTTCTGGCCATCCAGTTTATTGGGGACTTCCTACCCTGCCTCAGTTTACGAAATTAGTTGGAGGGAGGGAAGAGCCTCTCAGCCCACAAGACTGCCCTCTGTGTAAACGGCCTGGGTTTACACTCTCAAATTAAATCTGGGAGTTCCTCTGGCCTTTGGCCAGCTTTCCATTTGTAGAAACATTTTGGCGCCTAAGGCTGATGTTTGAATTTTTGTTGTTGGGGGTGGGAGAGAGAGAGCACAGGTTTACTCTTCCGAGTTTTCAGACTTGTGCTGGAGAACCCATTCTTAGGGAACTTCACTCTTATCAGAAAGTGTGCATTGAGACAGAGGGCTGCCAGGTTTTTTCCACTGGACAGGTGAAAATTACTTTGTAAATTTAAAAAAGAAAATTTTTAAATTTCTTTTTTAAAAGAAATTTAAAATTTTTTTAAAAGCTGGGAGGAAGAGAGAACACTCTCCGAGTTAAGATGATCCACAAGATTTTAGAGCAGAGGTCTTCAAACTCGGCAGCTTTAAGACTTGTGGACTTCAACTCCCAGGATTCTCCAGCCAGGCTGGAGAATCCTGGGAGTTGAAGTCCACAAGTCTTAAAGCTGCCGAGTTTGAAGAATTCTGTTTTAGAGGAATAAGATTATAAACCCAGATATGTTGCAGATCTGTTGGGATGATTGACCATTAAGAAATAATGAAGACCTTATCAGGATGCAAAACAGAAAGTGGAAAAGAAACAGCTGAAGGAACATACAGCGAGTTCTTGGCTTACAACCACATGGAGGACTGGAACTTCCACTGCCAAGTAGTACGGTCATTGAGTCATTATCTGACTGCACAGGACTTTTTACGCCCTCTTGTGCCTCTGTTGTTAAGTGAATCGCACAATTGTTAAACGAATCAAACTTCCCCCCATTGACTTTGCTTATTGGGAAAATCTCAAAGGGCAATGGCTTGCGCTTCTGATCTGCACGTTTTGTAAATAATGCCAAGTGCCAGAATTTCACTCACGTGGCCATGAGGATACTGGGACAGTCGAAAGGGCAAGGACCCCGTCATAGGTCCCTTTTTTCCAATTCTGTGGAACAGTCAGTAAACAAACGGTCACAAGTTTATTTAATTTGTTCAATTTCTGTGGCTGTTCATCTCGGTCAATGACTTTGGGCACGGCTTCCAATTAAAAAGGTCACTCATGCCCTTGTTACCTCTCGGCTGGATGACTGTAACGCCCTCTACCTGGGGCTGCCCTTGGGATGCATTTGGAGGTTCCAGCTAGTCCAGAATGAGGCCGCGCGGGCAGTTAAAGGGGTCCCCCGTTACTCCTGTGTAACACCTCTCCTGCACGAGCTGCACTGGCTGCCAGTTGCTCTCCAGGTTCGTTTCAAGGTGCTAGTGCTCACCTATAAAGCCCTACATGGCTTAGGCCCAGGGTACTTACAGGACCATCTCCTGCCATCCTGCCATCGTCGCATGCGCTCCCACAGAGCAGGCCGCCTCAGGGTGCCTTCGGCCAAACAATGCCGGCTGGCGGCCCCCAGGGGGAGAGCGTTCTCTGTCAGAGCGCCAACCCTCTGGAATGTTCTGCCCACCAAGCTCAGGATAACCCCCGACCTCCTCTCCTTTCGCCGCAAACTGAAGACGTGGCTTTTCCACCAAATAACCTGATCCATTGGGGGGGTTTGTACGATGTAATAATTTTAATTTGGTTTTAACAGGGATTTTAATGTGTACTGTGATTTGTATTGTTGATTGTTGTTTTGTAAGCTGGCCTGAGTCCTTCGGGAGAATGGCGGCATATAAATCACAATAATAAATAAATAAATAAATAAATAAATAAATAAATAAATAATACATTACAGTTAAAAATATAAAAATGAGGCAGACCCAGAAGAAGGCGAAGAGACAACGTCAGCGTTACAACAGCATCAAATAACAAGGGTCGAAGTGCAAGGACTGGAACTTTGTATCTCCCTCGACACCCAAAGTAGGAAAAGAGGAAGTAAAGAAGAAGAAAAAGATTAAAAACATTTTCAGACAATAAAAACAGCAAAACCCATAAAAACACTAAAAGCATTCAAATTAAATATATCCATATATATAAAAGCGAAAACCACTCACACCGTAATCATGAAATCTCCAGAACCGTAAAGCCTACAAACTTGAAATTTGCCACGTATGTTCCCCTTGGCTTCTAGGTGCTCACTAAGAAAGGATTTTTTGAAATGACCATCAGATCATTAATATTTCCTATATTATTATTGACATGCTCTGATGCTAATTAGTCAGACGTTCTACTCCCCCTCCCAGCCTGAAAATAACTGAAGAGAAGGGGCTAGGATAGGAGAGGCTTCTATGGAGCAAGCCTCATGGAGAGAAGGGGCTAGAAAGCCTGAGGGAGAGAAGGGAATAGGAGAGGAGATGTTTCTGTGGAGCAAGGCTGAGGGAGAGAAGGGGATAGGATAGGAGAGGCTTCTGTGGGGCAAGCCTCATGGAGAGAAGGGGCTAGAAAGCCTGAGGGAGAGAAGGGGATAAGATAGAAGACGTTTCTGTGAGGCAAGGCTGAGGGAGAGAAGGGGAGAGGAGAGGCCAATTGTAACTTCTCATTAATTTTCAAGCTGTAAGTGTTGATTTATCAAGCCCGATCACATAGTTTCATAGCGGAGCAGAGGTATTCAGCTAGTATATACATGGGAGCAAGTTACTTGACCAGTTAGCAATACAGTCAGGAAATGGGGTCCTTGACATATTCAGCGTGCCAGACTCTGGAACATAGCCCTGTGGGGGATTATGGGAGCGACGGGGCGCTCCAACGTGACACCTCTCCTGTGTGAGCTGCATTGGCTTCTGGTGGACTTCCGGGTGTGCTTCAAGGTGTTGGTGACACCTTTAAAGTGCTCCATGGCTTAAGGCCGGGGTACTTACGGGACCGCCTTCTGCCACCAATTGCCTCCCACTGGCCGGTTCGCTCCCACAAAGAGGGCCTCCTCAGGGTGCCGTCAGTCAGACAATGTCGGCTGGCGACCCCCAGGGGGAGAGCCTTCTCTGTGGTGGCACCTACCCTCTGGAACGATCTACCCCCAGAGATACGAATGATCCCAGACCTTCGGACTTTTCATCGGGCCCTAAAAACTTATTTTTTTCAGTTAGCTGGGCTGACCTGATTTTATGTTGATTTTAAAGTTTGATACTGATTTTAATTGAAATGTTTTAAATTG
Organism: Masticophis lateralis; assembly: GCA_030761175.1. NCBI lineage: Eukaryota > Metazoa > Chordata > Lepidosauria > Squamata > Colubridae > Masticophis > Masticophis lateralis. The sequence goes on along the minus strand of JAUDYJ010000009.1, from coordinate 8,637,165 downwards.
TGGGCCAAATTTATTCAATTACTTTTAAAATTATTTTAACTTTTGTGTACAAATGTTTTTACTCTGGCTGTTCACCGAGTGAAAGGAGAAGGGCGGTATATAAATCAAATAAAAGATAAAGATAAAAGATAAAGATAGCCAAAGTTTTAGGGCCTTCTGAAAGGCTAAGAGGGGTTGGGGCCATTCTGATCTCTGATGGGTATTCCACAAAGCAGGGACCACTGCAGAAAAAAACTCGCCTTCTAGGCTCGGCCAACTGACATTCTTTGGCTGAAGGGATCTGCAGATGTCCATTCTGCTTGACCTGGTTGGATGGGTAGAGGCTCTTGAAAAAAAGACGAACCTTTAGTTCAGGGGGTGAGGAGCCATGGCGCTTTTATGACTTGTGGACTTCAACTCCCAGAATTCCTGAGCATCTGGCTCAGGGATTCTGGGAGTTGAAGTCCACAAGTCATAAAAGCGCCATAGCTCCCCACCTCTGCCTTAGGTACAGGTTGAAGGCTACTTGTATCACAGCAATGCATGAATTTTGATGTGATTTCTTTGCTTTTGCCACCCACATTTTCCGGATTATTTGTGCCTCTATTGGCTGCTGTAAAAATGGGGTAATCCTTTTCTACTCCTTGGTCGCCCTTGCCTCTTAATGCTCCTTTTCCTTCTTATTGCAGAAAACCCAGTTTGAAAAATTTGCTGATGTCTTTCCGTTGAAGGAGTTTGGATACAAGCCGGAACCAGGAATGTACATGGAAATAGTGGGCTGGATAGAACTGATAGGAGGTTTCCTTTTAGCCTTCGGACCTCAACTGCTGCAGGAAATCAGCAATTTTGTGCTTACCGTGATCATGATAGGTAATGGAATAGGTCCTGTTAATGAATTTCTGACCGGGATCTGCTCCTAAACTATTTGCCAAGATTATTTCTTCGATTATGGTGGGTTGTGGCAAGTTAGGGTGGATCGCTTGCAGAAAGGTGTCAGATTCCTGCCCCTTTGAGGCTCTTGTCAATCAACTGTTGATCCCCAACCTTTTACTGACACCCATTTGAGCCCTAGCCACTTATTTATTTATTTATAAAATGTACTTGCTGCCTGTCTTACCACAGGGTAACTCTGGATGGCTTAGAATCCCTTACACACACACACACACACACACACACACACACACACACACACACACACACACAAAGGTAAAGGTTTCCCTGTTACTTGTGTTCATCTGGGGCACGGTGCTCAGCTCTGTTTCTTGTTGTGGGAGCTAGCATTGCCCGAAGACAATTTTCGTGGTCATGTGGGCATCAAAGGCGTATGGAACACTGTTACCTTCCCATCAAAGTGGTACCTATTAATCTACTCGCGTTTGCATGCTTTTGAACTACTAGGTGGGCAGGAGCTGGAGCAAGGAATGGGAACTCACCCCATTGCACGGAGGTTGGGTCTCGAACCCGGGCTGTCAGCTCCAGTTGAGAAGCTCAGCGTCTTCAACCACTAAGCCATTGTGCCCCTTTAATATATATGTATGTATATTAAAAACATAAATTAATGCCAACCGCTAACATCCAATGACAGATGGGGAAGGTCATTTCTACTTTTGTTAAAACATCTTTTGCATCTATTTCAGTTCCCCAAATTCCCCGGCATGAAATTGCCCTGAGAAACAGGGAGCCCAGCCAGATAGCAACTGAGCAGATGTTGGTTGGCAGCAGGAGAGAAATACAATCATAATGTACCAGTAAGCCGATGCCATTGATAATGATAATTCAGTCCAAAATGAACACATCAAGAACCACTGGGTTGTCTGTGGCCCTCTCCAATCTGGAGCCTTCCTAATGAGTTCAAACTACAACTCCCACAATTCATAGCTAACGGGGCCACTGAAAGGATGGTCCCTGCACATCCGAAAGATGACAGATTGAGCAACCCTGGGGAAGAATAGTTTATCAAGATGCTGATGGTCTGATGCGCTCTGTAGAGTTGCATAGAAAGAAGAAGAGCATTTCTTCAGCAGAGGGAAAAGACATGGGCATCATCAGCCTGTAGAGTAGTGTTTACCAACCTTGGCACCTTTAAGGTGTGTGGACTTCTGTGCTGGCTGGAGAATTCTGGGAGTTTGAAAAACACTGCTGTAGAGGAAGATAAACACGGAATGTATGGTCACAAGTAAGTGTGACACGTCCTGAGCAGTTTGCTCCTCCTTATCTTGAGATACTTGCGTGACGCCCAACTAGAGGACTTTCCTGTCCAGCTGAAGCATGAATTCATTTGATCCTTCCATTGTTCTGTTTAACCAACTTTAATCTAGGGTTCACCAAAGTACTCAATATCAAACTTCAAGAGTTGATGGGACTATCCAAGAGGCTAATGATGGTTGGGGATCGATAGGTGATTTAGAAATGATGGAAGAGCAGTGGAATGGCTCAGCGGTTAAAGATGCTGAGTTTCTTAGCCGGAAGGCTGTCAGCCTGGGTTTGAGATCCGAGTGCCGCATAACGGGATGAGCTCCCGTTCCTTGCCCCAGCTTCTGTCCATCTAACAGTTTGAAAGCATGCAAATGTGAGTAGATTAATAGGTACCACTTCAGTGGGAAAGTAACAGTCAGTGGTGAAATCCACATTTTTTTACTACCGGTTCTGTGGGTGCGGCTTGGTGGGCGTGATGTGGCTTGGTGGGCATGGCTTGGTGGGCGTGACAGGGGAAAGATACTGCAAAATCTCCATTCCCACCCCACTCCAGGGGAAGGATACTGCAAAATTCCATTCCCATCCCACTCTGGGGCCAGTCAGGGGTGGTATTTTTCCGAAGAAATACCACCCCTGGTGGTCAGGGATTCTCTGAAGTACTCAAAATTTCTGCTACTAGTTCTCCAGAACCTGTCAGAATCTGTTGGATTTCGCCCCTGGTAACAGTATTCTATGCACCTTAGCCAGTAGTGGGTTTCAGTTTCGGCCACTACTGGTTTGCTTGTGGGTATGCGTGCCCGTGCGAGTGCATGATGATTCTGCGCATGCGCAGAGATGTCTGGGCGTATGGGCGGAGCCTCCCGCTGCCGCCGCTACCAGTTCGCTAAATCTGGGCGAACCGGTAAAAATCCACCGCTGATCTCAGCGTATAGCCATGTTAGCCAGGTGATCATGGAAAATATCTTCAGACAACACTGGCTCCCTCGGCCAAGAAATGGAGATTTGCACCCTAGAGTCAAATACAACAGACAGGGAAACCTTTACTTTTTTAAATGATGGAAGGACAGTTGGGTTGTGTTAATCTTTTGGGGTCTTTACGGAGCACCACTCCAGTCCTTAGACTTGAAGGTGAGGTGGCTAATGGTGAGATAGTGTTACCCAATGTTCGATGGCTGGCCACCAGTAAGAATGGCCTTAAGCCAGCTCTTCTCTTCCTCCTCCTCCCCTCCCCTCCCTCCCTCCCTCCCCTCTAGTAATGTTTATTAAATTATTTTCATATAATAAATGTTTGAGAGCTGATGAACAATGTGAAACTTCATCAAGGGGTTGAAGAGTTGAGGGACCCCTGCTTCCATTGGACTGGATGTCTATCGCATTCCTGATTTCTATAGATAAAGTTGTGTTTCTTATTATTTATTATTATTGGTTCGATTTATATGCCGCCCTTCTCTGGAGACTCAGGGCGGCTTACAATGCACTAAGCAATAGCCTACATACTTTTGTATATACCTGCTTAGTAGGGCTTTCGGCCCCCCCAAGCGGTATTCTTTTTTATAAATAAGAGCCTTGGTGGCGCAGCAGACTAAGTACTGTTAAGTACTGTTAAGTAAAACCAGCTGCCTGCATTTACTGCAAGTTCAAATCTCACCAGACTCAACGTTGACTCAGCCTTCCATCCTTTCAAGGTAGGTAAAATGAGGACCCGGATTGTGGGGGCAATAAGCTGACTTTGTATAAAAAAGAACACCGCTTGAGAGGTGGGGGCAAAAGCCCTACTAAGCAGGTATATACAAAAGTATGAAGGCTATTGCTTAACGCATTGTAAGCTGCCCTGCGTCTCCGGAGAAGGGCGGCATATAAATTAAAATTAAAAAAAAAAAACAAAGCTTATTGCCCCCACAATCCGGGTCCTCATTTTACCTACCTCGGAAGGATGGAAGGCTGAGTCAGCCTTGAGCCTGGTGAGATTATTTATACAGTAACAAAACAAACACGTAAAGAGAAGGGAAAGCAGTCCAACTTGAGATCACTGTTGGTGGAGCCTTTGATTGCAGTTTGGTTTTAGAATTCTGCCTCTTCCTTTCTTTGTGTGTGATACTGCAGGTGCCATCTACACCCTCCTGGTTTTGAAAGAGCCTTTTGCCATGTGCATACCGGCCACTGTCTCCTTGGGCCTTTTGCTCCTCCTCAACATCCGTGGAAGAGGGAAGAGCGTAAAGTCAAAATCCAAATGAGGCAAGGAGATGGAGATCTGGAGAGATGGGAAGGATCCAAAATGAAGCTTTTGGAAGGACAGACAACTTCAGTTTCGCCAACTAATCAGATCATGTGGACTTTTACAGTGTGTAATCCAGAAAGGGGGTTAAATCTTCACGGTCATGGCCTATTTTGGGTCCAGTCTTAACTGTTCATTTTACCAGTTTTCCATCCGTCTTTAGATCTTGTCTTCTCTGCAAAATCAATTGCTCTTTCTTCGGCCATGTCCAGACAAGGAGATAACGTGGAACAGAAGAAAATACTACATTACAAAGGGGCTGGGAATGAGAGTTGTGTGGGATTGTGGTTGGGCACCAAAGACTATTGTTGAGGGTAAAAGAGACCTTGGAATTCTGCAGAATGATATGATCAAAAGGGCTCAGATAGATCTTGCATCAGTTGCCTATTGTAATGCTTCATTTCTAGATTTTATTAACTTTGCTATCAACCCATCCTGGCCTGATCTAGATTAGGACTTAACATTTGTTGGTTGAGGAAGTCTAGATTAATCACTTTCCAAAAGATTAAATTTAATTCCATTTACCCACTTTTTAAAAAAAATCATTTGCATCAAGCAAAGGTGCTTTTTATCATTCCAGTTTTATTAATTGATCATGCATTTGGTGAAATAAAAGTGAAGGGGATGAATAGATTTCTTCTAATGAGCATGGTGTGATGTTGAGCCGTTGCCATTTATAAGAAATAATAAATTCAAATTTTATGTCCATATTTGGGGGACTGAAGGTTGGTTGGGGGCTTTTGACTTGTTTTTTTTTTAAAAAAACTTTTTAAAACAAGTGGGAGTGGTTGAGTGCTTTGGATTCAAAGCTGAAAAGATGTTTCAGAGCAGGGTTTCTCAACTTTGACAACATTTAAGGTGTGTGGACTTTAATTTCCAGAATTCTGGAATTGAAACCCACACTTCTTAACTACCGATAAAGGAGAAATTTTGTAGCTCAGGGTTGACATGAGGGACCCTTGGTGTCCTCTGAGTTTATCAATAGTTAATCACAATCTACATACTTTGCAAAAGAGACAATTCAACAAGCCAAAAGGGAACAAAAAGACCTCCCCACCAGAAATCAGCACCCAGATGAGCATTAATTAACTCCAAAATTAACATCAGACCAACAATCAAGTAAACAAATACCCCAATCAAATAACTGCCAGTAACAATAGCACTTAGACTTACAGTGGGGCAAAAAAGGATTTAGTCAGCCATCAATTGTGCAAGTTCTCCCACTTAAAAAGATGAGAGAGGCCTGTAATTGACATCATAGATAGACCTCAACTATGAGAGACAAAATGAGAAAACAAATCCAGATAATCACATTGTCTGATTTGGAAAGAATTATTTGAAAATTATGGTGGAAAATAACTATTTGGTCAATATCAAAAGTTCATCTCAATACTTTGTTATATATCCTTTGTTGGCAATGACAGAGGTCAAACGTTTTCTGTAAGTCTTCACAAGGTTGCAGCACACTGTTGTGGTATATTGGTCCATTCCTCCATGCAGATCTCCTCTAGAGCAGTGATGTTTTGGGGCTGTCGCTGGGCAACACGGACTTTCAATTCCCTCCAAAGGTTCTCTATGGGGTTGAGATCTGGAGACTGACTAGGCCATTCCAGGACCTTGAAATGCTTCTTATGAAGCCACTCCTTCGTTGCCCCGGCAGTGTGATTGGGATCATTGTCATGCTGAAAGACCCAACCACATTTCATCATCAATGCCCTTGCTGATGGAAGGAAGTTTGCACTCAAAATCTCACGATACATGGCCCCATTCATTCTTTCCTGTACACGGATCAGTCGTCCTGGTCCCTTTGCAGAGAAACAGCCATAATTTGCAAATAAATTCTTTCCAAATCAGACAATGTGATTGTCTGGATTTGTTTTCTCATTTTGTCTCTCATAGTTGAGGTCTACCTATGATGTCAATTACAGGCCTCTCTCATCTCTTTAAGTGGGAGAACTTGCACAATTGATGGCTGACTAAATACTTTTTTGTCCCACGGTATATACCACTTCACAGTGCTTTTCAGCCCCCCTCTAAGCGGTTTACAGAGTCAGCATATTGACCCCAACAATCTGGGTCTTCATTTTACTGACCTTGGATGGATGGATGGATGGAAGGCAGAATCAACCTTGAGCCAGTCAAGATCGAACTGCTGGCAGCCAGCAGCAGGAGCCTGCAGTACTGCTTTCTAACCACTGCACCACCACGGCTCATATGCCAAACAGCTGCCAAATAAGCAAACAGCCCAACCCAAGAACTTCTAAGAGCACCCCCATCAACACTGACAGGGCTAGCTATTAGAATATAAACTGACAGCAAACTGCACTCTTTACTACCAGTAGCACTGAAGATCCTACCTAGTTTGGGTAATGAAACAAGCTCAGAGAACACCAAGGATCCCCAACATCTTAAAAGTTAATGGAGCATCCACAACTTCCAGTAGTAACTGATCAACTCTTCTCCACAGTCAGGAAATTTCTCCTTAGTCCTAGGTTGGATCTCTCTTTAATCATCTTCAACCTGTTCTTCTTGTCCTGCCCTCAGGTGCTTTGGAGAATAGTTTGACCTGCTCTTCCACGTGACAGCCCCTTAAGTATGGAAGACTGCCAACATGTCACCCCTGGTCCTTCTCTTCGTTAGACTAGACATCCCTAGTTCCCTGGAGAAAGTTCTGTCTTGTTAGAAAAGAGATTTGACTGTTTTTCTTAACGCAGCTCCAGAATGGCTGATCAGTCAAAACTTTTATTCACAACTTAATTTGTACTTCTGGAACTAATATATACAAATCTGAAGATAATTTAGCTTTGGGTACTTCAGATTTTGCAACGCTGGTCCTCTATCAAATGATGCATACCAAAATACATCTTGTAGGGAGAATTCTGTATAAAAGGGAAATGATAGCAAGAGTGCATGCCAAACGTGTATATTGCTGAAAATTGCATACAAAAAGGCATGCAGTAGAGAAAAATGTTGGAAAACATTCACCTGCTCGGAAGAAGTGAAAAGTACATCATATTCTATGCCTATGAAAATGATTCTGTTATCACGTGCACATTTTTTAATGAAATCAAAATGATGCCCAAAACAGAATTGGTGCTTTGAAATGGTCAGAAATGCATTTGTTCATTGTTCACAAGGATTCATTATTTCCATAACAATGCAAATTGTTTTCATTCATTCCCCTTGGTTATTTTGCCAGCCAAAAGGTCGCATTCAACCAAATGTATTAAAGTTGTTACTGCAAATTCTTTTTTTTTTAATGCTGAATTTACTGTTAGGCTCCTGTATGTTTTAATTTTTTCTGATGCTAATTTTGACTTCTCAATGATTTGTAGGGATTGTTGCAACACCTGCTTAACTTGTTGATGCATTTTGATCCCATTTTTCATTATCACTGGATTTTTTTTTTCCTATGGAGGAAAATTGTGGTTTTAGAACCAGTTGTCCCTGAGAATGAATAAAATTTGTAGTGGACTCTTGTCTGATCTTAACCCAGGGGATGCCCAACTGGAGATGTATCTCTAGAAGGCATGGGTGTGGCCACTAAACTAAGTTTTAATGTGAGAATTATTATATGTCTGGTAGTTGTGCTCTCACAACACACTTAATCAGTTATAAGAAGTTACATTTTCACGTACTAAACTTTTTTAATTTTTTTTTTATTTTTATTTTTTAAATTTGATTTATATGCCGCCCTTCTCCGGAGACTCAGGGCGGCCTACAATGCGTTGAGCAATAGCCTTCATACTTTTGTATATTTATACAAAGTCAGTTTATTGCCCCCACAAACTGGGTCCTCAATTTACCTACCTTAGAAAGGATGGAAGGCTGAGTCAACCTTGAGCCTGGTGAGATTTGAACTTCCAGTAATTGCAGACAGCTGGTGTTTAATTACAATGCTTTAGTCTGCTGAGCTATCCAGGCTCAGCAGACTTGCTTAGGCTTGATTCTTTAGTGTGTTTAAGGTCTTGTGTGAACCCAGTCTTGGGTTCATTTATGATTTGCTCAGTTAAGACACTGAAAAACCAGGTCCCAGTGGAAGGCGATCCATTTCTAAATGTAGAGAGTGCATTTAACTCACGTATTAGTGTTCTAATTGGAGGTTCCTTCAAGCTCTACTCTGATTGATTGATGGCATTTGTGGCTAGAGAGATTCAGAGGTGCTTTTGGCCACCTAACCCCAGCTGATCAATGAGCAACCAACTTCACAAAGACTTGGCCAGCTTAGATTTCATGGCTACCTAGTGAACAGGTTTTGACTGAGAACAATTGCTTTCTTAGGAACCCAGTGATGGTCCGGTGGTCAAGACTGTCCCCATAGGAAGTTTCATTCATATACAACAGTAGAAGAATGCTGTTTATAACTTGGATGTGCAGTTGAGTTTTCATTGTAATGGTGTCCTCTTTGGCCACAGGCACTATGACTAGACATCATATCCAGAAGGTGGAGGAAGGGAAGGGACTGAAGGCCAGGGTTCAAAGCAGTTGACATTTTGGACTTGATTGGCACGGGTGATTATGGGGGTGACGCATCGCACCCACGTAACACCTCTCCTGCGCGAGCTGCACTGGCTCCCAGTGGTCTTCCGGGTGCGATTCAAGGTGTTGGTGACCACCTTTAAAGCACTCCATGGCTTAGGACCTGTTATTTACAAGACTGCCTGCTGCCACCGATAGCCTCCCATCGGCCGGTACGCTCCCACAGAGAGGGCCTCCTCCGGGTGCTGTCGGTCAAATTATGCTGACTGGCGACCCCCAGGGGGAGAGCCCCCGCCCTTTGGAACGAATTGCCCCCAGATATACGTAGGATCCTTGACCTTTGTGCCTTTCGCCGAGCCCTGAAGACCTTATTATTTTGGCAAGCTGGTCTGATGGTATGGCGAATTTTTAATGGGTTTTTAGTTTGGGGTTTTTTAATATTTGGTCATACTATTGGATTAGTTTTAAATTGTTTTAATTTTTGTATCGATGTCTTTTATTATTGGCTGTACACCGCCCTGAGTCCTTCGGGAGAAGGGTGGTATAGAAGTTTGATAAATGAATGAATGAATGAATGAATGAATGAATGAATGAATGAATGAATGAATAAGACCTATATTCATGTCCACACTAAGCCATGGAGGTTTGCCTAATGATACTGAAACAACCCAATCATCCTTGAATGGATGTGGGGTTTAAAAAATCCCCTTCAGTGAGGAAGGCAGGGTATGCATTTTACAGGTAATCATCAACTTAAAAACCATTCGTGTATTGGCTGTTTGATGTTAGAATGGCATTGAAAAAAGCGACATATGACTGTTTTTTCACACTTAAGAGGATTGCAACAACCCCATAGTCATGTGATCAGAATTTGGATGCTTGGTTCATATTTATGACAATTGCAGAATCCTGGGATCATGTGATCACCTTTTGTGACCTGCCCAGCAAAGTCAATATTACTAATTTAACAACTGCAGTGGTTCACTTGGCAAGAAAAGTTGTCAAATGGGCAAAATTCACTTAACGACTGTCTCGCTTAGCAACATAAATTTTGGGCTCAGTGTGGTCGTAAATTGAGGACTATCCAGGGATGTTATTCAGCTGGTTCAGGAGAATCGGTGGTTGTGGCCCACCCACCTGCCGTGGCTCTATGCTGTCCTATTTAGCTGTGTTTTTGCAAAAGCAAAGCGCATGCATGCTCGCATTTTCAGTGCTGGGGCAAACCGGTTGTTAATTCATGTGCCGCCCACCTCTGGGACTATCTGTAGCAGGGGTGAAATGTAAAATTTGTTACTACTGGTTCTGTGGGTGTGGCTTGGTGGTGAGGGGTAATGTGACTGGGTGGGCGTGGCCAACTTTTTTTTTTTTAAACTTTTCAAAGCATTTTTTCTAACGCTTTGAAAAGACTCTGCCGATCAGGGAACTCAGCTGGGATCATCAGAGTCTTTTCAAAGCATTTTTTAACCACCTCTTCGGCCAAGAGGATGCAGACAAAAATGCTTTGAAAAGCCTCTGATGATCCCAGCTGAGCCACGCGATCATCAGAGGCTTTTTTTTTAACTTTTAAAAGCATTTTTTCATCAGGAGAGGTTGTAGAAAAAATGCTTTTAAAAGTAAAAAAAAAAAAAGTCTCTGATGATCATGCAGCTCAGCTGGGCATGGGTGTGTGTGTGCAGGGATTTTTGCTACTGGTTCTCCAAACCACCCACCACCATCACTACCGGAACGGGCAATCCGGTCCGAACCAGGAGCATTTCAAAGAGCCTTTCTCTTGTCCTTCCAGCCTAAACAACTTTTCTTTTCCACGGTCATCTGTGGATGAGGCTGGAGGCACCAGGCCCAATCTGCAAGTTTACTGAGTTTTAATGCAATTCTCTTTCGCATTCCTACAAAAATATTTTGCGGAGCGGCTCATTATCCTTACATTTAAAAATGATAACCCATAAATATAGATACTCCTTGAGATATGACCACAATTGGAACCGGGACTTCCATCGCTAAGTGATACGGTCATTAAGTGAGTTGTGCCTCATTTTACAACTTCTTTTGTGCTGTGGTCGTTAAGTTGAATCTGGGTTCCTTACTGATTTTGCTTGTCAGAAGCTTCCTGGGAGGGCTAGAAATGGCGATCCTGTGATCTTGGGAGCCATCGTAAAATATACTGACTGCCGAATGCTAGAATTGGATCACATGACGGATGTTGTGATGGTCGTAACTGCAAGGAGTCACTTTTTTCCAGCTCTGTGATAACTCTGAACAGTTGCTAAAGGAATAATTGTATGTCGAGGACTAGCTGTAACAGTAAGCATCTTACTGTACTGGGACAAAATACTGTGAAAATGGTAACAAAAATGTTAAAAAGTATTGTTGCATATTAATATATACATGAACATACCGTGATTTTAATAACGGGGTTGAAGATTTGTTGTTTGTGATGCATTTGAGCAATATTATTACCAAAATGCTTAACACATTGTAAGCATTGTGTTACGGGTAGTAAGACGGGTTTGTCTTACTTTTTTTTTTTTTAAAAAAAGTTTATTTTTGTTTTTCATAGACATATTTAAATGTACAGTCTCTTATCCATCATTAATTATTAATCATTCCTCTTATCCTTTTACTTTCATTTGTTAATTGTTCGGGACTGCTCTTTTACCATTTCCTCTCATTTATTTATTTATTTTTAAATTTGATATATATGCCGCCCTTCTCCGAAGTCTCAGGGCGGCTTACAATGCATTAAGCAATAGCCTTCATACTTTTGTATAGTTATACAAAGTCAGCTTATTGCCCCCACAAACTGGGTCCTCAATTTACCTACCTTAGAAAGGATGGAAGGCTGAGTCAGCCTTGAGCCTGGTGAGATTCGAACTGGTGTAATTGCAGACAGCTGGATGTTAATTATGGTGCTTAGTCTGCAGAGCTATCCAGGCTCCTATTTTACCACAACCTTTCCTCTTCCTCTTCCCTTCTCTTCCTTCTCTATTTCATTCTACTTTCCTCAGTTCTCCTCTCCTTCCCTTTCCTACTTCGTTCCCCTTTTCCCACTCCTCTCTTCTTCCTCCCTTTCTAACCCTCTCTCCTACTCTTCTTTCCCCTCCCTTTTCTTCCGCTCCTTTTCCCTCTCTTCTATCCCTCTCTCTCCTTTCCTCCCTACTCCCCTACTCCTCTACTTCCCTCTCTCTCCTCCTCTCTCCTTTCCCACTCCCTTGTTGTTTCCACTTCCACTTCAATCTAGAATGGTATTCGAGCAGCCCCGATTTTCAATTTACATACATCTTCATTTCAAATTCTTTTTTGCTTCATAATTACATCATTCCTCTATTGGGTTTGTTTTCCTTTGAGACTTTTCTGCTCAGTTCATCCGATATGTTAAGCCATAAAAATGTTTGCTTTGCGTTTGGTGAATCCCCCAATTGGGGTTTATGCAACAAATATGGATATATAACCCCATCTTATTTGCATACACTATTCAGCTTCATGGAACAGGCACAAGCTCATTTAGCAAGAGGTAATCTCTCTATTTGCATATCTTCTCTAGATCAACTCTTGTTACCCTGATGGTCTGATTCATATAACAAGCCATCTTTGCACAACGTGTTATCCACAACCATCTAATCCTATTGTTTTTTTGGGGGGGGGCTAATCTAGGATGTTGTGCAAAGCAGAGCCAGTGTTTCTAGGTTTATTGGGTGTGTATGTGTGAAATAAGACTCAAGGGCTAATTTTCTGTCTCGTTTTCTGCACCACTCCTCTGCCCCCGATGGTGAGTGACATGCAGAAAAATTCTTAAAATGCCTGGCAGATTAATCCGAGCTGATCCCCCTTCCCTCTTTTGTCCCACACCCTCCTTGCGTATCGCAGCATGCCCACGAAAGGCATTTTTTTCATCGGCTGCGGCCCAGGCTTCAAGGTTCCTTTGATGCTACGCCTCTATGAAAGCTCTTAAATCCGATCTCTCCCCCTCTTGTCTCCTTCCTGCCCCCTTTAGCAGCTGTTGCGCTTGGGAAGCTGAGCTTCCTGGGGCTGCTTTGACGCTCCTTGGAGGCTTCCCTTTGTTGCTGAGTCCAATTGCTGTCCGCCACCCATCTTTGAATACACCGGCATAACAGTGGCCGTTTTCTGTTTTGGTAGCTGATCTCTCTGCTCGCTCCTGCTTTGGCTTCTATTTCAGGTTGCTCAGTCCTGCTTTTCTTCCAAGGCAAAAGGTGAGAAAGCCAAATAGGTTGTACACAGCTTGAAGGGAGTCCCCTCCTAAGTATTGCAGAGACGAGAGGAAAGGGTTCCTTGAATATCGGTATAGATAAGCGTGGTTTGAACCCAGTGGTGAAATGTAAAATTTGTTACTACCGGTTCTGTGGGTGTGGGCGGGGGGGTAATGTGACTGGGTTTGTTACTACCGGTTCTGTGGTGTGGGGGGATTATGTGACTGGGTGGGCGTGGCCAACTTTCTTTTTTCTTTTTACTTTTAAAAGCATTTTTTCTACAACCTCTTTGACCGAAGAGGTTGTTAAAAAAATGCTTTTAAAAGGCTGTGACGATCCCAGCTGAGCCGCGTGATTTTCAGAGGCTTAAAAAAAAAAAACTTTTAAAAGCATTTGTAGAAAAAATGCTTTTAAACGTAAAAAAAAAAGCCTTTGATGATCGCATGGCTCAGCTGGGCATAGGGGGTGGGGCAGGGATTTCTGCTACCGGTTCTCCGTACCACCCACTGCCATTGCTACCGGATCGGGCGACCCGGTCCAAACCGGGAGCATTTCACCCCTGTTTGAAACTCAGTGAGATATAAGCAACCTCCCTGGGACGTGACAACAAAAGAAGTTGGGGCAAGTGGGAAAGGATGTTTGGGAGCCTCAGTGGCCAACCTCTTTGAGTGCAGGCAAGGCTGGATATTATGGGCGTTTGGGGAGCTGTAATTCCAACATCTTTGGAGGGCACTGTGTTGGATTTGGGGAAGTGGATGTACATATGATTCCTTGGTTCTGAGTTGGGCAGGTCTTTGTCAACCTTCCAAGATGGATCAGACTATGAAACCGAAATTATGCATGCTAGTACTGTAATATTTTTATGATCGGTTTATAGGAACAGAACCTTGCAAATCTGAATATGTTTTCCCCCTCCCTTTAACTTCACGAGAACTAGGGAGGGTTTTCCCTAGTTTCTCAGTTTACAGGGCTCAGATTTTATTTATCTGATAGTTGTCTTGGTTGTGGCTCTTCCTCCTGTTTGTCAGAGTTAACCTTAAGTTCATTATAGCCCTTGATCAAGTTATTCTGTGATTCCACCCTTGCCTGCCTATCCATCCATCCATTCATCCTAGATCAGTCGATCTATCTATCTACTGTATTTTTGGGAGTAAAATACAGTAAAACGCACCAGAATATAAGATGCAACTTAGTTTTGGGGGAGGGAAATAGGGAAAAAAAAATCTGCCTACCAGGTATTGATCTGGCTAGTGTCTTTTGTTTGGCCAGCTTCAGCATATTATTTTGCTCGTTTTTTATTCCCTGCTTGGGGTTAAAAAACAGCTTCTAAGGCACAGCTGAGAGGAAGCAGCAATGAGAAAAGCAGGCAAAGCACGGGGGGAGATTGCTTCACTAGGCTAGCACCTAGTTAGGGCTGAAAAAAAGCTTAGGAAAAAGTTACATTCAGAGTATAAGACGCACCCAAATTTTCAGCCTCTTCTAGGGGGGAAAAATGTGTCTTATACTCCAAAAAATACAGTATCTATCATCTATCTATCTATCTATCTATCTATCTATCTATCTATCTATCTATCTATCTATCTATCTATCTAATCTATCCATCCATCCATCCATCCATCCATCCATCCATCCATCCATCCATCCATGTCAAGAGTTGTAAAGTATATATAACTTTTATTTGCGGTCACAGACCAAAATACAAATATAATTGCAAAAGAACGTGGGGAAAGTAACATCATAAACAGTTGGCTACCAGAAGCCTTGGCTGAGAGGAATTACATCGTTCTCCTCTAATACTTACAGCTCTTAAAAAAAATTTAGAAACCTGAAAAGTAATGTGTGAGGAGCCATCCCCTAAACAATATAAGGTCAAATTGCTAGCATTGGATCCAGAGAGATCTGTTCCTAAGAGAGACAGTAATTTAGTCCTGCCTGCGCTATACATAGGGCAGTATGAATGAAGCATGCTCCACAGTTTCAACCTCAGCTCTATCACAGGGGCATAACCGCTCACTTATCGGGAGCCTCTCACACATTGGCAGTTGTGATGCATATTTTGAGTGACGGAGCCGCAGCAGAGGGGTGAAAGAGCCGCATGCGGCTCCAGAGCTACAGGTTGCTGACCCCTGCCCTAGTGTTCCTACCACCACTGGGACCACTTTGGCTTTCAGTTTCCACGTCCTCTTTAGTTTCTCCTTCAGGGATGTCTACATATATATACATATGTGCGTATGTATGTATATATGTACATGTACATATATATCTTCCTTTTTACAACCCCGTAATCCCTTAATTTAGGGTAGGGTAACTGGATGGAGTTGAGCATTTACTAGCCGGATGCCCTTCCTGACGCCATGCAGAAGTTTGCAGCAGATATTTTTTGTTTGTGCTCTAGAAGAGAGAAACATCTGCTCTATCTAAGGACTGAACTCTCTGAGTGGGAAGTGAGCATCTTTACCACTGGGTCACCATGTCACTGGGTATACCTATGTGTCTGTGTATCTTTCAGAACAGAAGACCAGAACTCCCACTAGGGTAGAGTGCATGTACTGTACATGCCACACTGTCCGAGAAAGATGGAGTGCAATACACTGTGCTGAAATTTTCAGTGTCCTCCAAGTTGCTTTTCCTGCAAGCTTCAAAATTTCCTTGGTTGCATTCATTACACATGCTTAACCTGGTTACCGAACTAATGACTGGATTTATACCAAAATCTCCCGATGTCAGATTCACACAATGCACGCAAATTAAGCATAAATTACCCAATCTTTGCATGCTGGATTAATATGACGATTAGGATCATAGTTGACCTGGTTAAGTATGTTGTGTGTGTGTGTGCATGTGTGTGTGTGCACACGTGTGTTTCTGAGCTTTCTGCCTTGCCTGGGAAAACCCTGGGATTTTTTTTCCGCTGGTCTTCCATCCAGATTCTAACCAGATCCAACCCTGGGCAAAATCAGCTCAGTGATGTAAGCTAGCCAAGCAGAACTAAACTCCTTCTCTGGAAATAACTACATTCAGGAAATACTTTCTCTGGAGATCCAACGCTGATTATTCATCTTTTGGGGCCCATTAAACTTCGCAAACTACCCTGGGTGTGAGTCCAGAATTCTTTTTTAAGCGCTGGCTTTCCTGATTTCCACTTCTGAGTCACTGCCTTGCCCTACTTTTTCACACTCAGTTCTGAGTGAAGCGTTTCCTATCATGTCTTCTAAGGTGGAAGGAATCAGGAAGTATTTGGATAATGAGGGAGAAGGCTGTTAGTGACAGCATCGTCTTAGATTTCAACAAGGGGGAAGAGTCGTAGAGAGAGAAACGTGTCGGGTTTTTTCAAGGTTTGCCTGTCAGAAATACCCCCCCTTAAAAAAAAAAATCCTTTCAAGTCTTCAAAGCGCTGATGGTGGATGCTGTTGAAAATGCCATGAATGATGTTTTTTTCCCCTGCATCTTTAATATCAAGATTTTATTTCCCCTGCCTGGCAAACTCTCGTTTGTAATACAACAGTTACATCAGTGGTAGATAGTGTGTTGTTTCTGCATGCAGAGACTTGAGCGTTAATCTGTCAGGCTGTCTCAGCCCTGACTTTCTAAAAAGAAATTGTCCCTATAACTTTCCCTATCATCTGAAATAAATAGGAAGCTGCTGTGCTGGAAGTAAACCAGACATCTTGAGAAAAAGAAATAGAATAACAGTGTTGGAAAGGAGCTGAGAGGTCTTCTATGCCCCCTCTACCCGTGATGCTGAACCTATGGCACGTGGGCCACAGGTGGCACGAAGCACCCTCTGTGGGTATGTGAGCCGTCGCCCCAATTTAGCTCCACCATGCCTGCATGCGTGCCTCCCACCAGCCAGCTGGTCGTTGGTCTCTGCTGCGCATGCGCAGGGGTGTGGGGCACGTGTGTGTGAGGCATGCATGAATGTGCAGGGGCTGGGCATGTATGTGTGGGGGAAGCGGATGCATGCATGGGTGCAGGTGGGTTGTGCACACATGCATTGGGGGCAGGGCGCATACATGGGAGCTGTGTGCTTATTGCATTTTCGGGGTTTGGAGCACGCACACTTTCACACGTCTGTGTGTGCACACTTTGGGCACTTGGTCCAAAAAAGGTTAGCCATCATTGCCCTATACCAATGATGGTTAACCTTTTTGCCGCCACGTGCCAAAAGCGGGGGGGGAGCGTGGAGGGTTGCAGGTGCGGGTGCCCACATCCATAATTCAATGCGCCCTACCCTCCCGCGCATGCGCACGTGACCCCCCCACACTTCCTCCTGCTTTTGGCACGCGATGGCACAGTGGGCCCAGTAGACCCGTTTTTCTACCTTCCCCAGGCTCTGGAGGCTTTCTAGGAGCCTGGGGAGGGCAAAAACCGCCTTCCCTATCCCCACGGAGGCCTTCCGGAGGCTGGAAACAGCCAGTTTCCTGACTTCCAGTAGGACCGGAAGGCATGAAAATCAGTTGGCTGGTGCACGCATGCGCCCTGGAGCTGAGCTAGGACAACATTCGCATGCCCACCAATATGGCTCCACGTGCCACCTGTGGCACCCGTGCCATAGGTTCGCCATCACAGCCCTATACCATCTCTGATGGGATATCTACACATATATATGTATGTGCATATGTATGTACCCTGTTTCCCCCAAAATAAGACCTCCCCTGATAATAAGCCCAATCAGGCTTTTGAGCACATGCGCTAAAATAAGCCACACCCCAAAAATAAGCCCTCCCCAAAAATATTTAAACGCAGAGCTGGAAATCAGGTAAGACGGCAAGAGAAGGCCTGTCTTGCTCCATGCGCCCCAAAATAATAAGACCTCCCCAAAAATAAGGCCAAGCGCTTATTTTGGGGTTCAAAAAATATAAGACAGGGTCTTACTTTCAGGAAAACATGGTATATGTACATGTACATGCATATCTCTCTTTTTACAACCCTGTAATCCTTTAATTTAATTTTAATTAAGTAGCACCAGCTGCCTGCAATTACTGCGAGTTCAAATCTCACCAGGCTCAAGGTTGACTCAGCCTTCCATCCTTCCGAGGTAGGTAAAATGAGAACCTGGATTGTGGGGGCAATAAGCTGACTTTGTATAAATATACAAAAGTATGAAGGCTATTGCTTAACGCATTGTAAGCCACCCTGAGTCTCCAGAGAAGGGCGGCATAGAAATCTAATTTTTTTTAAAAAAGTGCTTTTTCAAACGGCAACTGAATGATGGTTTTTCTTTGAGAAGAAGTCATTTCACTTCTTCTCTAAGACGTTCATCAGTTTTGACTGGATAACGGGGAGGGGGGAATGGAACTAATCATCAAAACTAATCCTTCCATCCAGTGGTAAAATCCAAATTTTTTTACTACCGGTTCTGTGGGCATGGCTTGGTGGGCGTGGTGTGGCTTGGTGGGCGTGACAGGGGAAGGATACTGCTGAGCCTGGATAGCTCAATAGACTAAATAGCCTGTTATTAACATTCAGCTGTCTGCAATTATTGCAAGTTCGAGGCTCAAGGTTGACTCAGCCTTTCATCCTTTCTAAGGTAGATAAAATGAGGACCCGGATTGTGGGGGCAATAAGCTGACTTTGTATAAAATATACAAAAGTATGAAGGCTATTGCTTAATGCATTGTAAGCCGCCCTGAGTCTCTGGAGAAGGGCGGCATATAAATCTAATTAAAAAAAAATCATTCCCACCCTACTCTGGAGCCAGCCAGAGGTGGTATTTGCCGGTTCTCTGAACTACTCAAATTTTTTGCTGCTGGTTTTCCAAATTGCTCAAAATTTCCGCTACCAGTTCTCCAGAACCTGTCAGAACTTGCTAGATTTCACCCCTGCTTCCATCACCCCCCCCCCACCACCATTCACTCAGAACTGATGAAGCTTCTTGGATGAGAAGCAAACTCTCTTCTTCCTCAAGGAAAAAGCATAGTCCAGTTGCCTTTTGAAAAAGCATCTCCATGGGATTGTAGGCTCTATTTTGGGAGCAGATCTCAGTGGCCTTCTGCATGTGTGGGAGCATTCTTCTATAGCAGCCATTTGGGGAATGTCCCCCAGACCCTATCCTCTCAGTGGTCCAGGTGTGCTACTAACTGGAGACAACTGCAGGAGGATCCACAAAATCAGCATGGAGGCTACCAACATACAATCAAATCTCTGTCACTCCCCTCCCCGCTTTTTTACATATAGCAGTCTTGACTCTTTTTTTAACCCCCTTCTGCAGATGTGCCCGCTCCAGTTCCAGATGTTGCTGGCCTACAACACCCAGCCTCTTTTGCCATTGGCCATGCTTTCCACTTTCAGAATTTCTATTGCCATTTATACTCTAGTAGAATGGCTTCTGATCTGATCGCAATAACTGATTTTGCTTAAATTGGATGATTCATGCCTCGTAGCATTCAATTTTTCACTGCAATTGCTGTTATTCGTTGCTTTATGATTTCCAAACCCTTTTCAATTTTTCTGGTGCTAAGCTAATATTTTTTTTTATTAGCTTGTCTTGATCTTTGCATTCTTCCGTGTTTGCCCTTTCATGTTCTTTAAATTACTTGCATCTGATCTTAATTTCTTTACCTTGGCCTCCAGTCTGATCTTGCACTCTGGGGTTGAATATGATTTTGCTTTTGGGTTTCTAATTTCAGCACACAGTTCCTTTATAACCAGCACTGTTGTACTGTAGGCAAACTGATCAGTCTGTTCAGTGGATGTTATTTTAATCCTTGCGATTCACACCCTTCATTGTTTACGTTGTCCTCAAATTCTTTTTTGAACGAATTTTTTATGAGCCTTGGTGGCACAGCGGACTAAAGTGCTGTTAAAGTAGCACTTAGCTGCCAGCTGCCTGACATTACTGTGAGTTCAAATCTCACCAGGCTCAAGGTTGACTCAGCCTTCCATCCTTCCGAGGTAGGTAAAATGAGGACCCGGATTGTGGGGGCAATAAACTGACTTTGTATAAAAAAGAACACCGCTTGAGAGGTGTGGGGCAAAAGCCCTACTAATATACAAAAGTAAAAAGGCTTAATGCATTGTAAGCTTCCCTGCATCTCCGGAGAAGGGCGGCATATAAATCAAACCAACCAACCAACCAACCAACCAATAAATAAATAAATAAATAAATAATCGGTTGCAGGGCGACCATTCAACAATTATGACTGACCTGAAAAAGAGGACTTACAACCTGAATTTGAGAGGGGTCAGACCAGAGGTGGGTTTCAGCAGGTTCTGACCATTTCTGGAGAACCGGTAGCAGAAATTTTGAGTAGTTTGGAGAATCGGTAGTAAAAATTCTGACTGACCTCACCCCCATTTATTCTCTGCCTCCCAAATCCCAGCTGATTGGGGGGAAATGGGGATTTTGCAGAAATCTTCTCCTGGATTGGGGAGGGAATGGAGATTTTACAGTATCCTTCCCCTACCACGCCCACCAAGCCACACCCACAGAACCGGTAGTAAAAATTTTTGAAACCCGCCACTGGGTCAGACCCCAGCGTCTGTGGTAAAGTGACTGAACTTTGGGCATTCTGCAAATCGTTTGCAGCCTCTTGTAGTCATGTGACACGTTTTACTACAGTTTTGCAGGAAACTGGAACTAACTTACTTCCATTTTTGGGCAAAATCACACCCATAGCGAACCATTGGCTCACTTAACGTCTGCACCATTTGTTTACAACCAGAGATTAGCTTAACGATCGCTGCAAAACTGTTCAGAAAATTGGCTTGGTCACCAATCCACATTACAACCCTTAGGACATACAACTCTGAACTCTGGTGAGCAGGCTCCTCCATGGCCATATGTCAAGGAATATTTGTGGGTGCCAAGTCTTTTGGGGGCACCACTTTTGATTCCATGATAAGTATACTATAATTATAAGTTTACCTCGGGCTCTAGGGTTACAACATAACTCTCTCCTTTTTGTAATCGATTCTGTTGGATCATCAAAACCCTAATTTAATTTCCACTCTTTGAAAAGAGTGCAGCCTAGAGACTAAAACATATGAAGAACAGTTGCAGGAATTGGGTATGTCTAGTCTAATGAAAAGAAGGAATTGGGGTGACATGATGGCAGTGTTCCAATATTTGAGGGGCTGCCACAAAAAAGAGGAGGTCAAGCTATTCTCCAAAGTACCAGAAGATGAGGGGGAAAAAACAATGGATGGAAACTAATCAAGGAGAGAACCACCCTAGAACTAAGAAACTTCCTAACAGTGAGGACAATTAACCAACGGAACAGCTTGGCTCCAGAAGTTGTGGGAGATCCATCACCGGAGGCTTTTAAGAAGAGACTGGACAACCACTTGTCTGAAATGGTATAATGCCACGATGGCGAACCTATGACATGCATGCCAGAAGTGGCATGCAGAGCCATCTCTCTGGGCAAGTCAGCTGTTGCCTGTTGCTCTTCCGGGTTCTGGAAGCCGGAAGCTCAGTTTACTGGCTTTCCGCACATGCATGCCAGGGAGCTGTTGTTCCGGTTTCCAGCGATCCCATGCGTGCGTGCCAAGGAGCTGCTCTTCCGGTACCCCCACTTTAAGGTCTCTTCCAAATCTTGTTATTCTGATAAATCATAGCTTCATTTTTTTTCCTGCAAAAAGGTTATAATGCTTTCAAGTCAGCCATAAATGTAGCTGCTGTTTTTTCTCTAATCGAGGAAGCCCATTTAGCTATCTCTTGAAAGTCCCACCATCTTCACCAACCAGTCCTCCATCATCATGGATGGTGTTGAATCTTTCCATCTTTTTCCTTTCCATCTTCTGCATGACCTGTGCACGTTGCGAGATTTTTCATACATGTTACTGGCCAAGAGAACTGTTGACTTTAGACACCATCTCTTTAGGGCAATGGTGAAATGTAAAATTTGTTACTACTGGGGCAGGGATTTCTGCTACTGGTTCTCCGAACCACCCACCGCCATCGCTACCTGATCAGGCGATCCGGTCCAAACCGGGAGCATTTCACCCCTGCTTTAGGGGTTAAGGCCGGATTTTACTTTCTTTTATGAATAAAATAACAACTGTTCCCCACCTGCTTGCTTTATTCCCGAGAATATCCCCCCCAGCTGGTGCGAAAAATGACTCAAGTCATGACAAATAACCGCAGACATTCATAACTGCCGCAGCAGAGAGACTAACATTTTGAGGGGGTTGTGTGATATCTCACATAGTTACTGGGAGAAGCACTTTCTGAAAACGAGAAAACAAGAACTGAGCAAAGATGGACTGCATTTGCTAGGTAAGAATAAAAAAAAATATGAATGAATGAATTCCGTCCTAAAAAAGTTTTTGCATTGTTCCTTGTTTTCAAGGTAGCAAATCTGCCAGTTGTTTTCCTTACCAATGGCATATGTGGAAAAGGAGAAGTCGAAGATATCTCACATGTTTTATTGTACTGTGAGTTATACAGAGTATGTAGGTCAATATATATTCTCCCCTTACTAGAGAGATTGCCAGGGAGGACAGGCGACTTTTATGTAGGCTTTCTCCTCCAAGACTCAAATCCGGCTACCACGTGTGCGGCAGAGGTGGGTTTCAGCAGGTTCTGACCAATTCTGGATAATCGGTAGCAGAAATTTTGAGTAGTTCGGAGAACCGGTAGTAAAAATTCTAACTGGCTCTGCCCCCTTCTATTCTCTGCCTCCCAAGTCCCAGCTGATAAGGGAGGAAATGGGGATTTTGCAGTAACCTTCCCCTGGAGTGGGGAGGGAATGGAGATTTTACAGTATCCTTTCCATGCCATGCCCACCAAGCCACACCCACAGAACCGGTAGTAAAAAATTTTGAAAGCCACCACTGGCATGCAGTGGCAACATTCTGTGTTGCTGCAATGTGCACAAGAGAAAAACTGGTTACAGAATTATAGACGTCAACTGCTGCCAATTTTTTTGGAGATATCTATAACAATTATTGGAAAAATACATTTACTCACATACTTATCAGCTCTCCACTCATGTAAATTAGGGAGTGACCCTAACGGTTTGAGATCATGTCTTTTCATAACAGGGATGTTATTATTCACGATTAATGCCAATATTATTTTTAATTTATTGTATGCCTATTGCTGGTCGATGACTGTAATAAAGTTTTTATTCATATTATTCTTACCAATGATAGCACAAGTTAAGGGTGGACTGGATCTGTCAGGATATTCCCCCCCCCCTTTTTTTTTGACAGGCTGGGCTGAAGCTTTAATGCAGTAAATAAAGCACTAGCAGGTTTAAAAGTTGGCAACCTTGGAAAAGGGTGTTCGCTTGGTATCAGCTTAATGTAACATATTTACTTTCTTTTGCATTTAAAGATAATCAAAGGATAATTATATTGTCCAAAAAAAAAAAAAAAGATAGAACAGACCATCTAAGGTTGAAGAAGATGGATAAAAAGGTTGGTATCAATAGTGAAATCCAAATTTTTTTACTACTGGTTCTGTGGGCGTGGCTTGGTGGGCGTGGTGTGGCTTGGTGGGTGTGGCTTGTCGGTCATAAAGCAAGACATCACATAACCAACTTGATTTTTTGAAATTTTTTGAACTTTTTGAAGTTTTTGAAATCGAAAAACAATGGCTACCCACCTGCCTTCCACTGAGGACCTATATACTGCACGAGTCAAAAAGCGGGCTGTGAAAATATTTACAGACCCCTCATATCCTGGACATAAACTGTTTCAACTCCTATCCTCAAAATGACGCTATAGAGCACTGCACACCAGAACAACAAGACACAAGGACAGGTTTTTCCCGAACGCCATCACTCTGCTAAACAAATAATTCCCTCAACACTCTCAGACTATTCACTAAGTCTGCACTACTATTAGTCTTCTCTCCCTTTCTAATATCTATCTCTTCCCACTTATTACTATAACTATGTTGCTTGTATCTTTCAATTTATATTGTTTTTGTTTCCTAGTACGATTTGATAGCTTATTAGTAACCTTGACTATCACTAAGTGTTGTATCTTTTTATTCTTATTTTATTCTCCTTATGTACACTGAGAGTGTATGCACCTAAGACAAATTCCTTGTGTGTCCAATCACACTTGGCCAATAAAGAATTCTATTCTATTCTATTCTATTTCATGATCTTTCTTTTTTGTGACGGTTGTTAAGCACACCCATTGTTTGCTGTGGGAGTCCTTGCAAAAAACCGGAAATAAATGCTTCCGATTATAAGTAGAGAAGTACCTTTCCAGTACATTTTACTCTCTATTCTGTGAATATAAAAAGAAAATGAATCAGCAAAAGTGCCTATGTATGAGGCTTGTTGTCTGGGTTTAAACAATATGCAAACGGGTTCCTGAATTAACCCATTTTTCTCTTTCACATATAGGTCGTTCTTGACTTACAACCATTCATTTAGTGACTGAGTTCCTGAATTAACCCATTTTTCTGTCTCATATATAGATCATCCTTGACTTACAACCATTCATTTAGGTTCCTGAATGAACACATTTTTCTCCTTCATATATAGGTCGTCCTTGACTTACAACCATTCATTTAGTGACCGGGTTCCTGAATGAACCCATTTTTCTCTTTCATAGTTGTCCTTGACTTACAACCATTCATTTAGTGACCGGGTTCCTGAATGAACCCATTTTTCTCTTTCATACATAGGTCGTCCTTGATTTACAACCACTCATTTAGTGACCGTTCGAAGTTAAGATGTCACTGAAAAAAGTTACATGGCTGTTTTTCGCACTTTATGTCCATTGCATCCCCATGGTCATGGGATGAAAATTCAGATGCTTGTCAGTTGACTTATATTTATGACAGCTGCAATGTCCTGGGATCATGCGATTCCCTTTTGCGACATTCTGACAAGCAAAGTCAATGGGGAAGCCAGATTTACCTAATCAACCATGCTACTAACAATAACTGCAGTGATTCACTCAACAGCGGCAGTAGGGAAGGTTGTAAAATGGGGCAAATCTCACTTAACTACTGTCTTGCTTAGCAACCGAAATTTTGGGCTCAATTGTGGTCGTACGCGGAAAACTGCCTGTATTTTACTATCAGCTAATCAAATCCTTCGGGGTTATCCAACACCTATGCAACACAACTCTTAGCTATGGTATTACTAATTCAGGCCTAGCATATTTGTTTGAATGCAGCTGAATTCGGCCCGTGTGTGACCAGAAATGTTAATATCTTTTTTTCCCAAAAGCATTTGAGTATCGGGGTTGATCTGAAAAAAAGTAAAGCCGTCCCTGCATTTGCATGGAAATCGCTAGGAAGGAAGCAAAAAAAAAAAAAAAAAAGAATGTCAGGGATATTGTATCTTATTCAGTATTGGATTTTGCAGATTGCACAGGTGCCGAGCAAGATGACAAACCTGGGCATAAGTAGGAAAGTCGTTGTCAAATAAAGCAATCTGGGATTTTTTTAAAAAAGCAAACAAACAAGCAAAGAAACTATTGTTCCTGTAATGCTGTTTGCTGTGGGTGCCTTCAGAGAGATAATTTTCTAGGACCAGTTTTAGTTTTAGGATTGGTGGAGCCTGCCTCTGCTTGATAACACATGAGCTGTTAAGATGGAAACAAAACTCATCTGTCTGTCTGTCTGTATCATCTATCTCTATCTGCCTGCCTCTCTATATATATATCCATCCATCCATCCATCCATCCATCCATCCATCCATCCATCTATCCATCCATCCATTCTATCCATCCTATCTATCTATCATCTATCTATCTATCATCTGTCTGTCTATCATATCTATCTATCTATCTATCTATCTATCTATCTATCTATCTATCTATCTATCTATCTATCTATCTATCTATATCTATCTATCATCTGTCATTTGTCATCTATCTATCACCTAATCGATTTATCTCATCTATCTATCTAATCTATGTATGGTATCTCAATATTTCTCCCTCTCCCTCTCTCTCTCTCATCTATCTATCCTAGAACATCAATTATCTATCATCTCTCTCTTTAATCTCTGTATCTCATCTATCTTCTCTCTGTCTTTTGCAATATGTATGCATGTATGTATATTGTAAATGGGTGTGTTTGTGTCTGTTGTGGTGGTAATGATGGAGAATGCATATTTTGTATGGGTTCAAATGCCTTCAGCTTCCACAATTTCTACTGGATTGGTTTTACCCAAAGAAAACCAACATTGACTGGATGTTTTCTCCCAGGGCATTTCTACTACTCCGCCAAGGCTTCCAGGTCTGATGAGGAAGGGGAGGGGGCAGCAACAGCCACTCCTGCCCCCTTCCACTTGGGCTCAGCTGTGCTCTCCCTTGGCAGCAAGAGGGAGAGCTGAACAGCTGAAGTGTGCATCAGCGCTGGGGAGCCATTCTGTCCACAGGCCTCCACTCTCCCCCTCCACAAAGCTAAGTCCCAGCAGCTGCTGACTGGAGCCGGGAGCCACATCTCCAAGAGAGGCACTTGGGGGCAGGGGGATGTCTACTGCCTGAAGCATCCTCCCTGCTTGCAGCTGTGGTCCCAACTTCTCCATCAGAAATGCCATGCAGCAAAACTGCGTTCAGGAAGCCGTCTCTGGAAGGAGCCTGGGTAAAGCTTCCCTGGATTATGAGTGGGGTTTCCCTTTCTTTGTGACATGGCATTTTCTTGCTGTCAGCAGGAAATGAGGGAGGAGCAGTGTGTGTGCAGATGGGTCCGTCCCAGGGGTGAAATGCTACCGGTTCGGTTCGCCCGAAACGGTAGTAAAAAATGCTGCTGGTTTGCTGAACCGATAGTAAAAAATGTTTTTAAAAAAAGTTCAAGGGTGGGATGGGAGGGGAGGGGGGAGAGGGGAATGGGGGGGGGGAAATGGGGGGGGGGAATGAAAAATTTGTATTTGTAAAACTTTTTCAATAAAAAAAAAAGTTCTGACAATCAGCTGAGTGACCCACGATCGTCGGAACTTTAAAAAAAAACTTTTTAAGCATTTTTTATTACCGGTTCTCGAGAATCGGTAGTTAAAAATGCTTTAAAAAGTAAAAAAAAAAAAAAACCATTCTGACGATTGCAGGTCCCTCAGCTGATCATTGGAACTTTTTTTTAATTTTATTTTTTTAAGGCATTTTTTACTACCAACTCGGGCAAATAGGTAGTAAAAAATGCTTAAAAAAAGTAAAAAAAAAAAAAGGCTCCGACGATTACAGCTGGGCAGCGTGATTGTCGGAGCCTTTTTTTTTTTTTTAAAAAAAACTTTTTTAAAGCATTTTTTACTACCTATTTGCCCGAGCTGGTAGTAAAAAATGCTTTTAAAAGGTAAAAAAAGGCTCCAATGATCACAGCTGTGGCACATGATCATCAGAACCCTTTTTTTATGGGGGTGGGGGGGGGTCCATTTTTTCCCCCAGCAGGCTTCCCTGAAGCTTGCTAGGTCAAAAACGGAGATGGGGGATGGGGGGGCATTTTTGAAAGAAAGAGAGAGAGAGAGAAAAAGAATGAGAAACGGAGAGAGAGAGAGAAAGAAAGAAAGAAAAAAGAAAGAAGAAAGAAGAAAGAAAAAGAAAGAGAAAGAAAGAAAGAAAAGAAAGAGAAAGAAAGAAAGGAAGGAGGGAGGGAGAGAAAAAGGAGAGGAAGGAAGGACTACAAACTTGTCATTAGTCACAGCTTCAGAGGATAATCCAGGGCTGGAAGGGACCTGGAGGTCATCTAGTCAAACCCTGCTCCAGCAGAACATTGTTAGTGAGTTTCTGTCTTTCGATCCTCCAGTCACATGGTTACATAGCCGTGCCCACAGAACTGGTAGGAAAGAAATTTAGAGTTCACCCCTGGTCCGTCCTCTGTAAAACCTTCTGCACTGTGACCCGCTCTTGCATTGATTTCTACTCTTGTTTGTCTGCAAACTGGGTCACCCAAACTGGGACGAACCAGTAGAAACCCTCCACTGCTGTTCTCCCTCCAAGCGCCTAGTCCAGGGGTCTGCAACCTTAAACACTCAGAGTCATTTGGACCTGTTTCCTATAGAAAAGAAAACACCGGGAGCCACAAAACCTGGGTGGGCATGGCCAGCTCGACATCACTCACTTCCACCAGTCACATGACCCCTTAGCCACACCTACCCAGCTGATTATTAGGGCAGAGAACTGGTTGTTAAAAAACACCGGGAACCACAAAACCTTTTTGTCAGCTCTCTCTCTCCCTCCCCCCATCCCTCCCCGACCCCTCTGTATCTCTCTGTCTCTGCCCTGGAGGCTTCTCCACCCCCTGCCGTCGCCCTTACTTTCTCAGGCCAGGAGACGAATGACTGGAAGGGGAGGGCGAGGGGCAGAACCAGCCAGTGATGGGATCACCAGACAGGGAGCCACAGGAGAGGGCCCAAAGAGCCACATGTGGCTCCGGAGCCACAGGTTGCTGACACCCGGCCTAGTCCATCTGAACTCTCTCTCTCTCTCTGTTTTGTGTTTGTGTGTTTTCTAGGTTGACAAGCCTGTGTGGACTTGATGTGCTGCATCCCCCCTCCCAGTGGAAGAGAACAGAAGATAAAAGCAGGTGAGCTCAGAACAAAAATTAATTTGGGGTTCAGTTAAGTTAATTGGTGACTACTTATGAACTTCTGAAAGTTTTATAAACCCCCCAGATTTATAGATTACAGATTAACAGAGTTGGAAGAGACCTTGTAGGCCATCTAGTCCAAATGCCAAAATAACTTGGATTTTAACAAATAAACCTACTCTATCCACCCACTTCTAAGAACCTCCATTTTGATGAGTTGATGAACTCCATCTTTCCCAACTTCTCTGTCTTCTCTTTATCATGTTTTATTGTGGCCAGATCTTCAAAGCCTGATTTTGCTGTTGCAGCCATTGCCGCTTTTCAGCTTGCCACCGAATTGTGGGGGGGGAGGGGGGGGGGAGGGGAAGGGGGCAGGAGAGCCACTTTTGGAATGCCAGTTCCAGGCAGCAACAAGAAATTGTCCTGTGGGAACCAAGGTCCTCTAACCAGATGTTTAGCAAAGCCCGGACAGTTTCTTTAACAATACTTGGACATCTAATTGAACAACGTGGCCTGCGCTAATGGGGGGAGGAGGCAATTTCTATTCTTTAATTGTGTGAAAACCACGGGAATTAAATAGAGTTGGTTTTGCTTTCAATCTGTGCTGATACGATGTACTCAATAAAGTTTTGCATTCAGAGATTGGAATGTCTTGACTGTGCTTGCTTGCTTGGGTTCGTCAGTTGGAAATTTGACACTTTCCCTTCCTGTCTTCTAGAGGTCTTGGGATGAACAACTCCACCATTGTGGGGCTGGCGGATGTCCAGTGTCAGCTCAATGATCCTCTGCAGTTTGTCGTAGTGCCAGCCACGTATTGCCTGGTGTTATGCGTGGGACTGCCCGGCAACGTGGCAGCCTTGCTCGTTTTCCTTCAGAGTGGACGAGTCAGGAAAGCCATCCGCATCTACCTCCTCAACCTCACTTTGGCCGATATCTTTTTCAACCTCACCCTGCCCTTCTGGATCACCTACTACCTAGCTAAAGGACACTGGAGTCTGCCAGAAGTCTTCTGCCGCTTGGCTGGAGCCATCTACTATCTGTCCACCTACAGTGCCATGGCCTTCATGACTTTGATCAGCCTGAACCGATACTGTACGGTGGCAAAGGTAGAACTGGTTCTGAACCGGCCCCAGGGGGCACTGATCAGCTGTGTGATGGCCTGGATTTTGTGCCTACTTTGTGCTGTTCCTTCATTGACTAAGCAGCAAACCCATCAGGGAGAGTCCACCAGCTTGAAATGCTTTGAACAGCACTCAGGCCAGACGACCTATGCCTACGCTATGGTGGTCATCTTCACTCTGTCTTTCTTAGTTGTGCTGGGGACCTACTTGTCTATCATGAGGACATTGTCCACTGCAGCTGGCACATGTCAAGGTGGCCACCGGCGCAGAGCACGTGCCATGGTGCTGGGCATGCTCTTAGTGTTTGTGATCTGTGTGGCACCTTATCACCTCTCCTTGGTTCCTTGGGTCACCGACCAAATGTCGGGTTTAGCCTGTAGTCCTCCATCGTTCTTGGATAACCTTCACATGTTGAGTGTGGCTCTTCTGAGCCTGAACAGTTGCATTGACCCTCTGATCTATTGCTTCTCCATCAAGCGCTTCAGGACTGATTTATGGACAATGGTGCGAAAGACCGCCAGCTGCCGTCCCGTCTCTTCTTCTCTGCCTCCACCTCTGCCAACACCATCAGAAAACAGAGTTCCACCCAACCTCAGGTCTTCTTCCTTAACCTCTTTATAATTGGAAGCAGGCCACATCCATCCAACCAGATGGAATTACCTCAAGGTTTATTTTGCACCTTCTGGACTCAGGGCTTTTAATTGGCAGATGTCTACCAACAGAAAGATCTCTTGGTAGCCTTCTACTTTAACACACCAAGTTTTCTTGGCAACCTTTTTTGGACCAGCTTGCCAGTAACTTCTTCCTATAGCTGAAGAGTGACTAGCCCAAAGTTATCCATCTGCCTTCTGTGCCTAAGGCAAGTTTAGTACTCACTGTCTCCCCCTCAATTAACCATTAGACCAAATTGGCTTCCAGGTCAATCTCATTCTCTGGTTCAAACGAAGAGACATTCCAGAAAGATAATAAAAAGCAGAGCCCAGGGATTTGTGAGACTTCTGGATGCAAACCCGGAAGACATATATCATTTGGACGAAGCGTTTAAGAGTGAAAAAGTTACACATTTGGGATGAGAAACGTTCTCTCTGGATATTGATGGGATGTGCTGAGAACAAGTTAACAAAGGTTATCTGTAAGTTGAATTTATGGATTTGCAGTGAAAAAGGCAAAGGAGTTTTACTTTGTCTTGCGGATTTTACTCTGCTAATTGTCGCAGACTAGAAGGGATGGTGCCAGTGGTGAAATCCAATTTTGGATTGGATCTGTGGGCGTGGCTTGGTGGGCGTGGTGTGGCTTGGTGGGTGTGGCTTGGTGGGCATGGCAGGGGAAGGATACTGCAAAATCTCCATTCTGTCCCTATTCCAGGGGAAGGATATTGCAAAATCTCCATTCCCACCCCACTCTGGGACCAGCCAAAGGTAGTATTTGCCGGTTCTCCGAACTGCTCAAAATGTCCGCTACTGGTTCTCCAGAACCTGTCAAGAACCTGCTATATTTCACCTGTGGATGGTGCTCATCTCCATTTCAAGCCCATTGAGGCAGTCTTCTCCAAAGACATCTCTGCGGTGATGTGGCCAGCATGGTGTAACAGAGCACTGTTACCTTCCCACCAAAGTGGTACCTATTTATCTACTCGCATTAAGCATGCTTTTGAACTGCTAGGTTGGCAGGAGCTAAGGTGAGGACAGGTGCGCTCACCCCATCACGTGGCGCTTGGGTCTCAAACCTGGGCTTTCCCGCTGACAAGCCCAGCATCTTAACTGCTGAGCCACTGTGCCACCCCAACTGGATCTGCAGTGAAAAACAAGAAATATTTTCCTTGGTACACAGCTCAGTTGATTACGATTGCATTCCATTTGAATGAACAATGGAAGGTAAAATAATTTTTTCCCCCTTAAATTATGAGCCGCCCACAGTCTTTGCTGAGACTGTCAACAAACAAACAAACAAACAAATAAACAAATGAACAAATTCTCCACCCCTTACAAATAGAAAAGGAATCGGCAGGAAGTAGATCACTGGTACATTTTGTAAGCTCTGCAGCTGATTAGCCAGCTTCTTTGATTGTTGTAGAATGGAAATTATTGAAAAGGTGTTTTGCTCTCTTTTAGAACCTAAGCAGGTGGTATTTATGGACCATCCCTTAAGCTGTTACACAGGGAGATTCTTAGATGTTGTATTATGTCGTGACCCCATTTGCATAACATCTGCCCCCCAGCTTGAAATTGGGAACAGCTCTATTTTCACACAATGTATATTCTATGGGGTTTTTTTCCCCCAGTTACTCCGCGCACCAGGAGGCAGTATGGTTTTGTTTCTTTAAATCCATGTTTCCAGTTCCTGGTCCAAAGTTTGAGGCTATCGGATAACATCTGGCTACCTTTGTCTAAATAGTCACAAATAGGACAAAATCCATCCGAGATGCTGATGGTCAATATAACTGAACATCGTAATCTAAGAGGCAAAAGTTCAGTTAGAATACCGATAAGGAAATGTTAAAAAAAAAAAAGAGAGAGAGAGAAGTGAAAGTTTATATGAAATAATCAGTGACCTTAGTTTTGAGTTGAGAGCAAATGTTTGGATTGAGAGTTCTGTCAGTGACTGTTTTGTCTGCATGACAGTATTTCACGCCTTGGTTAGGGCAGATGAGAGAGAAGATTGTAAGAAAAAAATACTGAAGTAGATCAGATTCCTCACGTTTGAAGGCTGTACTTTCTTAAGCAAAGCAAAGGTTCTCTGTGTTGTGGTCCGCCAGCAGCCTGTGGAGCTGGCAGCAAAGTCAGACAGTGAGGAGGCTGGGAAGGACAATGGGCCAGTCCTGGAGTCTGGGGAAGGCCCAGATGAGGGCTCTGCGTTGGAGGCAGAGAGGGGGCCAGGGCCATCTGGGAGTGATGTGCGGACTCCGGAGCCTCCAGAGACAGATAGCAGAGAAGCAAAGGAACAGGAGGAGCCTGTTCCTAGTGCACGCATGCACAGAGCTGCCAGAAGGCAAGAACAGCTAAAGCAAAAAGGACGACTCAGGAGTAAGGCCAGGAGATGTTTGACCTCTCCCAGAAGGCTTAAAAGAGCAGCAACACCTCTTGGGATCTTTCCTACAAATGTAGGAAAGCTACATTTGTTTCTTGTCGGTGTCTCTTGCTTCTGAACTTTTGCCGAGAAAAGCCTTTGGCAAGGTGCCAAAGAAGACAAAGGTTGGTGATAAGGCCGAAGGACTGTTTGTGAAGAATTTGTTTTGGAAGTAATTTGGACTAAGCTGAGAATGAAGTAATTCTCAGCTCTTCTAATAAAATATGTTTGTTTAGGACTGATTGTCTACTTGGGCCTAGGTCACAACACTGTGCATCTGGAGCCTTGTGAGAAGTTCAGATTAGAACTAGCTCACCAAAATACTGTGGAGAGAATATGACAAAAAGCATCTATTCTACAGCTAGTCCTCAATTTACGACCATTCGTTTAGCAACTGTTCAAAGCTATGACAGCACTGAAAAAAACCAATTGCAACCTTATAGCCTTTGCAGCATCTCCACTATCCTGTGATCTCAAATTCTGGTACTTGGCAATCAGCATGTATTTACAATGGTTGTAACATCCCAGGGTCACGTGATCCTCATTTATAACCTTCCCAGCTGGCTTCTGACAAGGAAAGTCAACTGGGGAAGCCGGACTCACTTAATGACCCAAAGGTGCTTTTTGAAGAGGCGTGTTGCAGTCCGCCAGCAGCCTGCGGAGCTGGCAGCAGAGTCGGACAGTAAGGAGGCTGGGGAGGAACATGGGCTAGTCCTGGAGTCTGGGCTGATGAGGGCTCTGCATTGGAGGCAGAGAAAGGGCCATCTGGGAGGTACGTACTGCCTCCAGAGCCTCCAGAGTCAGACATCAGCAAGGCAGAGGAACAGGGGGAGCTCATTCCCAGTGCGCACATGCGCAGAGCTGCCAGAAGCCAAGAACAGTTAAAACAAAAGGGATGACTCAGGAATAGGGCTGGGAGATGCTGCAAATAAGACTTAAAAGAGGTGCAAAGGCACATGAGCCTTTGCAGGAAGCAACGTTGTTAATTCTGTGCAGTTTAAAGCCTGAAGCTCTGTTTGATTCTGGACTCCGTGTGGCTTTGCCAATTAGGTCTTTGGCAGCGTGTCAAGGGAGATAAAGGTGGGTGATTATCAGCCTTATCCCAAAGGACTCTTTACAACTATTTGGGATTCATCTGTGAATGTGAATGAACAGAATTCACAGCTGTTAAAATAAAAGAGGTTTTTGGGACTACTCATGTGTTTTACTGACTCAGGAAGCCTAGGTCAGAACAAGGCAACTGGACTTTCTGATTTTTCTTTGAAGACATTTCGCTTCTCATCCAAGAAGCTTCTTCAGTTCTGAAGGCAGTTTTGAAGAAGCTTCTTGGATGAGAAGCAAAACATCTCTAAAGAAAGTCCAGTTGCCTCTTGAAAAAAAAAAACAGCTTTGGGACAGCCATGACCTCTGATGTCTGAGAATCTCCACAGATGCTCACTTAATAAGTTATCCTGAGATAAGATGGGCATCCGGTAAGCTTTATAAATAAATACATCTATAAATAAATGGCCATGTGATTCAGTTAACAACTCCCGCGATTTGCTTAGTAAAAAAAGGTTGCAAGATTGGCCTCAACTCACTTAACAACCACTTCGCTTAGCGATGGAAATGCTGGCCTCAATTGCGATCATAACTCAAGGAGCTATAGTGAGGTAGAAAGGCAACATTTCACCCATTAAACTAAATCTTGGTTTGTAACTGTGGACTGTTGGCTGCAGGAATGTTTCACATTAAGTTCCAAAATGTTCCCCTCGCACATATGTGCTAGTCTTTCCCGACTCTAGGGGGCGGTGCTCATCTCTGTTTCAAAGCCGAAGAGCCAGCGCTGTCCAAAGATGTCTCCATGGTCATGTGGCCGGCATGACTAAACACCAAAGGCGCATGGAACACTCTTATCTTGCCACCAGTGTGTCCCTATTTTTCTACTTGCATTTCTTTAAGTGCTTTCGAACTTCTAGGTTGGCAGAAGCTGGGACAAGGAACGGGAACTCACCCGGTTACACGGCA
This sequence comes from Masticophis lateralis, assembly GCA_030761175.1. Lineage (NCBI taxonomy): Eukaryota > Metazoa > Chordata > Lepidosauria > Squamata > Colubridae > Masticophis > Masticophis lateralis. The sequence continues at coordinate 8,602,398 of JAUDYJ010000009.1, read as the reverse complement.
CTAGGGTTTCGAACCACTAAACTGCCAATCTTTTGATTGACAAGCTCAGCGTCTTAGCCACTGAGCCACTGCATCCCAACAGAGAGGGAAATGCAAATCCACGGAGAGCATTTGCTCTCATCCCTGCCTTTGGAAGCTCTAATCTTGAAAGGAGCAAAGCTTACACACCTGCCTTGACCATCAAAATAGCTTTGAGTGATGCCTTTGCCAAACCAGTGGCCAATCCCTGCAGGGAGGAACATGTTTTTAAAAATAAGCAGAGGCGAGACTTCAGACTTGACCATGCTCTTCCAAGCAATGCTCTGGGTCAGTAATATTCAAAGTGTATTTTTTTTAATTATGTTCATTATTGGAATTATTATCGTTATTATTATTACAGCTAAAGTCATTACAATAAAAATGGAACCACATGGCACAATTACTGTACAGTAAGTTTATTTGCCTTACAAGTGGAAGGCCTTCTTCTTTTCAGGCACATCACTAAGAACTAAGCTATGGGCTGAGATCTAGCACAAGAGGTGACCAAGTCTTGGTCTCTGGCCATCAGAACAGAGGAGATAAAATGGGCCAAGATCCCTTTTGTGCCTTTAGCTGCTGGCAGATCTCAAATCAAGCGGACCTGCTTCCTGGGAAAAGTTCCTGAGATGTACCTAGTTTGAACAAGTTGCTAAGATGTGAGGTTGTGCTAAAGTCTGTCCAAAGTAGGACACGTTTGACCTTGAGGACGAGAAGATTTGGACACATCCCACTGGGCAGCTCTATGTGGAAACTATGGAGAGGATGATTCAGGGAGGTTTATTTCAACAGCAAAAAAACCTACTTCCTTTACCCAGGAAATACCTCTTAGTACCTCCTCACCCAACTGGAGATATCTGGAGAGGAAGTCTTTGTTAAAGAGCTGAGATCACCGTCAACTGGCTTGTTTGCCAAACTGTTTTGCCCTCTTGGGGCAGCTGGCTTCATCGAAAATTCATCTCTAGGTGGACAAGCGACTCCAATATTGAACTTTCTCCAGAATTTTATTCAAACATTAGTTCAAAACAGTAGTCCAGAAAAAAATTGGGAAGGGGTGGGGGGTGGGGAAGAAATTTTATTTTAAGGGTAGTTTTAAAGACTTACCTGATTTCTTTTTAAGGGAGGGGGGGAAAAAATCAAAGGATGAAATTTGGTGTGTATTTAAAAAATAAAAAAGGCAGAGAGAGCCTGGAGCAAACCTGTTGACCTGTTCAAATTTAATATCTACGTTGACATCATAATTATGGGAAAACATTATTAAAAACTTGTGTTTATTGCAGAAAATCTGCTGATATTCTTTTATAAGGTAAGAGTAAATGTCTAGACTAGTGGCTACCAACCTTTTGGGCACCGGGGACCAGTTCTGTGGAGAGAGGTTTTTCGGTGGAGTTTTGGCTACTGCCTGCATCCCACAGATGAGGCTTCACTTGCTTGCATGGCCTGGTTCCTGGGATGCCATGGACCAAGGCTGGTCCACATACTGGGGTTTGGGACCCCTGGTCTACACAGAAGAAGATACCACTGAATTTAGTGGAGACGGATCATTTTATCGTCAATTAGAATCAAATACCAGCCTCCTTAATCAAAAGTAATCCATGATATACGAGTTTAGCACTGCAGTTTTCAACAGTGATTTTTTGCGATTCTTGGGACATAGGAAAATCTCATCATAGAGAGATTTTTGGGGGGAGGTGGGGGTGGGGGTGGATAAATACCATCAGCTTGCACCTTCCAAGTTGTTTGGGAGTTGCAAGCCCAGGATAACTGGGGCCCAAGCTTAGAAAGGAACCTTGCTGTTATCAATTGGGCAATTTGTTGGTGACTCTGGTTCATAAACCATATTTGACGAGTGTCACGAGGAGCAAGGCAGCGACGCAACATGGCAAGAGCTGAGTCATGAGGGTGACTAAGGCAGGGATAGCTTTCCGACCCCCCTCTCTGATTTTGGGCAGGTGGGTTAGGAGAGTTTGTTTGTCCTTGAAGGTCATCACTCCAATGTGTTTCCTAACACCAAACAGTGGCCAGTGTTGCAATGGATTTTCCGCAGAAACGGATCCGAACATTCTCCCTGACGACTGTTGAGTTGTCACCCCTGATGTAAAAGCCACTCTGGTTGAGGAAACCAGAGGTACCAAGCAAGCAATTCTCCAGAAAGAAAACAAGAAAGAGGCACACAGTTTGAGCAGAAGATTTGGCTACATGGTGAGCGTCTTTCTAAATGGGGCAGTGATTGATTGTATCTAAATCTGTATATTGACACTTTGGGTTGAAGGGTGAATCGTAAATACTTTTTAAGCCATCATCATCATCATCATCATCTCATCATTATCATCATATTATCATCTCATCACCGTTATTGTCATATCATCATCATTATCGTTATCACATCATTATCTCATATCCTCATCCACATTATCATTGTTATTGTCGTATCATCATTACTACCATAATCTCATCATCCTATCGTATCATTATTATCATATTGTCATTATTATCATCTCATCATCTCATCATCATCATCATCATAGCTTCATCATTATATCATCATCATCTCATCATCATTACTATCATCATATCATCATTACTACCATAATTTCATCATCATATCATCTCATCATCTCATCATTATTATCATATCATCATCATTATTGCTTAACGCATTGTAAGCCGCCCTGAGTCTCCGGAGAAGGGCGGCATATAAATCGAGCCAATAAATAAATAAATAAATAAATAAATAAATAAATAAATAAATAAATAAATAAATAAATAAATATCATCTCATCATCATCATCATCATCATCATCATTGTCATCCTTATCTCATCATTATTATCATATTGTTATTATTATCATATCATCATCATCATCATCATCATCATCATAGCTTCATCATTGTCATCATCATCATATCATCATATATCATATCATATCATATATCATCATATCATATCATATCATGTCGTCATCATCATCATATCATCATATCATATCATATCATATCATACCATATCATCATATCATATCATATCATCACCATCGTTGGTTCTACAATGTTACAGATGAAAACCAGACCAAATAACCTAAGCAGGCTCAGCTCTTGTGCTTGTAGGTCACTTGGAAGTCTTCCTTAGGAAAAGAGCCCGCAGAGGAAGGCTGTTTGCTCTGGAACAGAGAGATCTGACTTGTGCTCTGAAAAAACGCTGAAGAGCGCCTCGCTTACCCGTGTGATTTCTTAGCGTTCCTCAGGTAGGAAGTCCTTGACACTCCAGCCATGGCCCCAACTGGGCATGGCATTTTCAGGAGGTGCTCAACCAGTCCTTGTCCCTTAATGGGGCCTGTGCCTTGCTTGAAAAATGTCTGTTGCGTGCTTTCCTTGGGGCATTTCTCACAGAGACAGAGCTTCTTCCAACTCAAGAGGTGGATGGAATTAAAAAAACAAACAAACAAAAAAACACAGTCCCTCCCCCCACCCAGAAGGACTTTTCACAGTGCATGTGGAGGGGCTCTCTGGTTGGAAACCTCCACAGATAGCATTTGACTCGCAGCAGATGCTGGATGGCCTCCTATCCCTGCTTTCCCATTAACAAAAGCTTCCTCTGGTGGTGATAGAAAGTTGGCCAAATGCTTTTCCTATGGTTCTAGGGGCTGTGATGGGGGGCAGGGGGCGGAGGGGGGGCTGACTTGGGAAACCATGAGCAGAAAAAAAAAGGGGGATGAAAACTTGCAAGACTACTTGAAGGACACTGGCCTGGAGATACAGAGCATTCTTTGGCCTGGATGACCAAGGAGTGATGGACCGCTTTTTCAACAACCTCTGCAGATTGGCTAATGGGGTGATGGTCACCATCTCAAGTGGAGGGCACCAGACTTGTTACAGCTGCCCTTCAGAAGGCCTTCCCACCATTCTCAGCCTAATAGAAGAGAATATTTGCAGCTCAGGGTTGAACTGTGGGGTCCTTGATGTTCTCTGAGCTTGGTGGTTTTCTTGCAGAGGTTTCATTTATCAAACTAGGTAGCATCATCACTGCTAGAAGGGAGTGGGATTTGGTCTCATTTTTATATACTAATAGTATATAAAACCTGAATACACTACTAGTATATAAAAATAAAAGCAAACCCAACTCTCTTCAAGCACTAATGATGTTACCAAATTTGGTAATGAAACACCTACAAGAAAATCATCAAGCTCAGTCAGCACCAAGGACTCCACAGTTCTCAGCTCATTGAATATTTCCCCCACCCACCCACCTCCCCTCACACACACAAAAATCCTACCTCAAACACTTGTTATCAGTTCTCCTAGTTAGGATGAGTGGTGTGAAGACTTGGGGTGTAGGTAAGGTGACCAGATTTTAACATTGGTAAAGCGGGACACCATTGACTGGGGGTGGGGGGTGTTCTTGATTAAAAATTTGGTCTATATGGATCAACAACAATTTTCATAGAACGCAAAAATAGTATACGCCGAAAACCGTATATTCCCTTCCCGCTGTTCCCTAGCTTGTCGTGCATTCTTTCCAAAAATTGGGACTTTTTAAAAATGCCGCGGGACAAATTGTTAAAAATCGGGACTGTCCCGCCAAAAGCGGGATGTCTGGTCACGTTGGGTGTAGGGGGGAAATATTTTCAACCCTACAGTGTCACTGCTCGCAGCTCAGTCCTCTCCCCTCTCATCTGGACAGAAAAAATGGCTGATTACTAAAAAAAAAAAAGTTTATCTCCGAATCTGTAAAAATGTGGGTGTTTTTTTGCCCGAGCGGAATTCTCCATCTCCATCTCAGATGTTGCTTTGGCACTAAACTTGGCAGCAACTTAGAAGTCGGGGTGAAAAAACCCCTCTTCTCCCTGAGAAGCACCACAAATCTTCTTTATAGCAACTTTCCTACTTCCTTATGGATGTGGTGTCTGAACAAGAACTTTCTTACTAGCATGATGCAAGACAATTTTTTATAGCAGCCTTGGGATATCAAGCCACAGAGCACAGAAAGCGTGCAAACATCTGGATAGCTTGCCTCTCCTTGTCCATATTATATGGTCTACAACCGTGATGACAAACCCATGGCACACGTGCCAGAGGTGGCATGCAGAGCCCTCTCTGTGGGTACGTGCGCCATCGCCAGCTAGTCTTCGCGGGTGCCAGAGCACCGGAAAACGGTTTGAAAACGTCCTTAAAAACAGCCTGAAAAACCGCCAAAAAACAGGCATGCGTGTGCTGGTAGCTGGTCTCTGTGTTTCCGGTGCTCTGGCGCATGGATGTGCACACAGATGAATGCACGTTCCGTTTGGGCACTCAGTGCCGAAAAGCTTCGCCATCACTGGTCTACAATGCGGACATTGTAGAGGTGGATCTAATGTGTCACCTTGATTATTTAACTGATTCTCTGTTTTCTTTGCGACATTTAGAACCAATTCAAGCCTCAAGAGCTGAAGACCAAGATGGTAGAAGTCTTCTATTTGAGTTCTCTCAGGATATTTCCTTCCCCACTGTATGAAAGACTGAATGCTCTTTTATGAATCATTTAGGCTGGGGCCCTCGTGGAAATACCATATTTTTCGGAGTATAAGGTACACCTTTTCACCCCAAAAAAGAGGGTGAAAATCTGGGTGTACCCAGCTTCTCAAATGGAGGTTTCAGGGGCTGAAAAAAGCATCAGAAGTGAAGCTTCTGAAAAAAAAAAGCCCCCAAACAAAGCTTCAGAGGCTTTTTTTCTGAAGCTCTGTTTCGGAGTCTTTCAGAAGCAGAAAAAAAAAAAAAAAGAAAAAAAAAAAGAAAAAAAAAGCAAGGCACAGAGCTCTCAACCAAGGAACCTGTTGCTAAAATTCACCTCTGGGAACAACTAATTGGGGGTTTTCCGTGAGGCCGATCCACCTGCCAATCAGCTTTTTTCTTATTTTCCTCCCCAAAAACTAAGGTGCGTCTTATACTCTGAAAAATACAGTAGTCAAATACTGTACTGAAGTCTGTCCTCTTTTTTCCTGAAAATTTGCTACTTCGGTTACTTTATTTTTTGTCATTTTCAAGGTACATGAAAATTTGTTTTTACATTTGCCTCGACTTCATTTTAAAACTTATTTTAATGTTGCAGGGAGCAGAAGCTGCTGCTGCTGAGTTGAGTTCATTGAAAATTATTTACACATTTCTCCATCATTTCAATCTCCTGGTTTCCCACAATCCCTGATCTGAATAAGGGAGGAATTCTCTCCTGAAATCTTCTCACGGAATGGAAAATTCTAAATTCTGGATCCCATGCACCAAGGGTGGTGTGTGTGTGTGTGTGTGTATGTGTGTGTGTGTAAAGTAATTCAGTTGCTATTTGTCATTAAGGTGAACTGTTTTTATATTTTTGGGCCAATGCATGAACCAAACGTTAGTTAACAACAGAATTATGCACTTTTAAAGGCTATGCAATGCTTTTCTACTATTTTTTTTTTAAAAAGTACATGAAGTAAAATGCAGAATGCATTTTATGCAGAATGAGCAATGCACCTGTTCCTGAAAAGGGTGTACAAAATTACATGTTTTTAGGGAAACGTCTTTGCAATTTGACTGCAGATGCACAATTTCTGCAAACAGAAATGCTTGGAGAAATGTGCACCAAAACACAGCCAAACATTTTCAGGTTTGACCAACACTACTTGACATCTTCAATCCACCCATACAAAAGAGCAACTGAAAAAAACTGCATTCATCCATCCCTTATACCAGGGGACTCCAACTTTGGCAACTTTAAGACTTGTGGACTTCAACTCCCAGAATTCCTCACCCAGAGGAATTCTGGGAGTTGAAGTCCACAAGTCTTAAAGTTGCCGAGGTTGGAGACCCCTGCCTTATACCACTGGCACTGAGTCCTATTCTCAAAATGACCCCTGATTGGGTCCCTATTTTTCCCAAATGCCATGGGCTAGAGTAGCACTGTTTCTCACAGTGCTACTCTGTGAGAAACAGGCACACAAAAAAGTAGTACCTGCTAGTCCTTGACTTATGATCATAATCAGCCCTGGCAATTACAGTTGTAAGCCCTGAAGGTCATAAAGCAGGTCATCATGTGACCGACCTAATTTTATGACCCTTATTTTGTGGCGGTTGTTAAGCGAACACCATGGTCCTCAAGCAAAACCGGTGTTCGCTGTGGGCAGGCTGTGCCAGAAACTGGAAGTAAATGTTGGTTTCTGGCAAAAATGTTTCCAATCAAAATTCCAATCAAAATGTGAGCCTGGTGGTGAGAACTTCAGAACTGGCTTGAAAGTAGCTCTGGGGGAGGTCCATTGTAACTTTGAATGGTCTCTAAGCAACAGGTTGTAAGTCGAGGCTATCTGTAACTACTGTGTTTCCCTGAAAATAAGACCCTGTCTTATATTTTTTTGAACCCCGAAATAAGCGCTTGGCCTTATTTTTGAGAAGGTCTTATTATTTTAGGGTGCGTGGAGCAAGACGGGGCTCCTCTTGCCATCTTACCTGATTTCCAGCTCTGTCTCCCTAACCCTACCAGAGGAAAAGGCGGGGACCAGTGCGCATGCGTTTAAATATTTTCAGGGAGGTTTTTTTTGGGGGGGGGGGTCTTATTTTACCATATGCGCTCAGAAGCTTGATTGGGCTTATTATCCAGGGAGGACTTATTTTCGGGGAAACAGGATACACACATAGCAAGCCAGCTACCGCTGTTGATGTTTGTGAAACAATACAGTGCATTTGGGAAGAATAAAGCCAGCACCAAATCCAGAAGGCTCAGTCTTGCCAAGGACTTCCCAAACCTGTAATCACCACTATAATGCAAACTTACCCCCCGAAGAGTTTGCTAAGAAGGTTCAGGACTACTCTGCAGATTTCCAGATGCTTGGATACCAAATTCTCAGTAGCCCCAGCCCTCACGGACCGTAGCAAGGAATTGTGGGCCTTGGAGTCCAAAATATTGGGAGATGGATGGCTTGCCTTCTCTTGTGGGGCGATGATGAAGCATCAATATTTGGCAGGGTCCTTTCAGATGAATTGTGAGCTATGGGACTTGATTCCTAAAGGACAACCTTTGAGAGTCCCAGTGCTGACAATAGAGTAACGATGGCTTCTTTGGTTGGGTTGCAAATGACAGAAGCTAAGAAGGAAGGAAGGGGATTTAAAAGCCGGGCAGATTTTTGACCACAGAAAGCTAGACGACTTCACTTGCTGCATTTCTATGCCAGCAGAGAGCAGTATTGCTTGCTGAATTAAAAATAAATAAATAAATGGATTTTTCAATTTAGGAAAGCTTCGTTGTTAGGTGGGGCAATCTTTCGCCAAGAAGACAAGGAATGGCAGACATGTATCAAAAGCCTGATGCCTGGTAAAAGATTTAATGACTTGGGGATTTCTTCTATAGGTGACCAGAATTACAAAGAAGATTAAAGGAAGAAGGTCAAATATCAGTGTGTTTTCTGCTGAAAGAGAGAGAGAGAGAGAGAGAGAGAGAGAGAGAGGGAGGGAGGGAGGGAGGGAGGGAGGGAGAGAGAACAGTTTTTTCCCCAAGTGTTAAAGCTTTTAAATATTTGGGACTTCAGTTCTTATGATGTCTGACAGCTGGTTGGGACTCACTGGAGTGGAAGTCCAACAATTTTGCAATGGAACAGATGTGTGTGTGGGGGGGGGGGGGAGGGGGAAGGTGCAGTAAGGAATTCTTTCCACCCACTTTATGAAAAATTGCTGCCATGTGCAGTTTTCCCCCCCTTTCTATGCAGTTTTGACATAATCTTGAAAGTGGTTTGTTTCATCTGCCTCAATTTATATGGGTTATTGTGGAAAGAAAAACCAGGCTAAATAATCTGGGAGAAAGGAGATAAGGATGGCAGATAGGTCTTGTGCAAAGTATTGGTAAGCCATGTGGAAGTGGGAGCTGGCAGTGGAATGGGCAAAGTGGAAAGTGGATGGGTCCAGAGTAGAACAGCCAAATCATCCTCCATCCTAATCGATTACCCCCCTCATTCTTTCTGACCTCATTAAGTCTTAAAGAACACCCTTCATTTAATATTTAATATTAATATGAAATATGAAAATCAGCAACTGGTGAAATTGCTTGAGATGATGGGGGGGGGAGGGGGGACACTTTGGATCAGAAAATCCAGAGCTGTGTTCTACAGCAGTGGTCCAACGCATCAAGATTTCCCTCCCTACTTGCTTGTCTGAAAGAAGAAAGAGGAGGAGGAGGAGGAGGAGAAGGAGAAGAAGGAGAAGGAGAAGGAGAAGGAGAAGGAGAAGGAGAAGAAGAAGAAGAAGAAGAAGAAGAAGAAGAAGAAGAAGAAGAAGAAGAAGAAGAATGTCCTTCAAAGCAATGAAATTTGTTCTATTTCAGCAAGAACTTCATTTCCAGGAATGCTAGTGGGCCCCTAAGCTTGTAAATGTGATAGATGGATAATTGGATAGATGGATGGATGGACAGACAGACAAACAGATGATAAATAGTGGGGCTAATAAGCTCTTTAGAAAATAAAGAAGTTATTGGGGTAATAATATGTCTATCAATGGAGTCCATAGGATGTGGTCTAAAAAGGAAAGATTTTATGTGTTTGTGACTCTCTCTCTCTCTCTCTCTCTCTCTCTCTCTCTCTCTCTCTCTCTCTCTCTCTCTCTCTCTCTCTCTCTCTCTCTCTCTCTCTCTCTCTCTCTCTCTCTCTCTCTCTTTGTGTGTAGGGAAGCTACAGGGAGAATTGGCAGGGAGAATGGTGAGGAAACCCAGCTTAAGGACCAACTGGCTGCATTATTACAAATGTTTAACTTGGGTACTGAATGAGCCCATTTCCATAGAACACAGTACCATGAAAGGAACCAAACCAGCTGGGTTCACACAACACACTAAACAACCAAGAGGAAGAAAAGTAAAAGTAAACTAATTTACAAGTCATTAAGCTTCTCCTGTTCCATGAAGGCAACTGCTTGGCTAATAACTGAGTTGGTTAAGCATGCAGTTTATTGTATCAAGGGCCAGGTTTTCCTCCATGCCAGATATTTTTCTTATGGTTTTTCAAGAATAAACATGCCTTCCAATTGAAGTAGATTTCTAATCATCAACAAAACCCCAACTGTGCATTCTTTTTGGTAGTTCCTACCTCTTTCTTTTGGGATGTTTTTCAACTTCTGCATCTAGTTTATTGCAGTAGCATTTCCTGGGGTCTCCCATCCACATCTGAGCCAGGTCTGACTCTGCTTAGCTTAGCTTAGAGGTCAGACAAGATGAATTAAGGGGTTGCCACTTGCCAAGACTCTACCCCCAATAACAAGAATGGAAAGGGCAGGAGGGCCTCCATTCTAAAGAGATACCTGAAGCAAGACCTTCAGCCTTCAAAGAGTGAGATTTAGTTTGGCAGTCAGTCTGTCCAAAGTCTTTCCCAGTTTTGGTCTCTCTGTAGAGACATGGAAACTCATTCTGATACAATATCATGAATGTTTGTGCTCTTGTTCCATGCATCTCCTTCAGAGTGTTGTCAAAGTATGGACATTAAAAAAGCATTAAAAAGATGGAATTGCCCTGCCTCAGTTTTGCCGGCAGAAGAGGCATGCTGAGGATCCAAAATCAAAGAATTTGGATGCAGCCAATTTGGATCCAGGAGAAGGGCCTTTTCTGTGGTGGCTCCCATCCTCTGGAACATTGTAACCCTTGAGTTGAAATCTACCTCCACTCTCTTGGCCTTCCAGAAAGGCCTTAAAATCTCGCTCTGACAATTGGCCCGGCGTCCCAATAGAGGCATTCCAAACTGGTTCAATGGTGGGTTGCTACTGGTTCGCTCCGGTTTGGGCAAACTGGTACTGGTGGCAGTGGAGGCTCTGCCCACCCACCCAGACATCATCAAAAATGCTCTGCGCATGCGCAGAACCTTATGTGCATGCACAGAACTGCTATGCACATGCGCAGAACCGGTAGGCACATGCAAAGCATGGACGCACTCCTGCGCTCCTGCACGCTCCCAGTAGCAAACTGGTAGCACCAGGAATTGAAATCCACTACTGTACTAGTTAATGGATTAAGAGAAGACTCCACCTCCACCCCATTGCTTCCTTCCTTAGCTATCTTTGTTAATTTCAATGTTACCTTTGTTTACTGTATTTTCCTGTGTATAAGACTACTTTCTAACACACAAAAATCTTCTCAAAAGTCAGGGGTCGTCTTATACGCCGGGTCTCATTCTCCTGTAACCAGGCAGACCAGCCCATAAGGCTCTGACGAGCCTTAAATGGCTCTGAGAAGGGTCGTCTTATATGCCCAGTCATCTTATACGCTGGAAAATACGGTAATTTATTTGCCCCACATCTCAACCACAAGGGTACTGATGGTTATTATTGATCATTATAATATTTTTACATTTTATCTTGTTGTAAGCCTTCCAGAGTTGCTTGATGGTGAGATGGGAGATATATAAATTTAAGAAAAAAATAATAAACAATTAAAAAAAGTCATTGGAGCATCAATTGCCTCAATTTTGGTTTCCATTTTAAGTTTCTTGACTCTGCCTTCTTACAGCCCCTTGAATATGTCATGTGGTTCGAGAGCCCTTATCCATGGCTCAAGTGTCACATGGGACAAAGCTAAGGTGCCAGCACATATTTACAAAAATGATCTAATCTGAAGACTCAGTTTGTCTTTTTAACAGAATCGGTTTGATGAACTAGATTGAACAAGATCCCTGCGCTGCCTGGTGAGCTTCATTTAGACTAGAATTTAGTTTAATGAAACATTTGCATGTCCCTTTAGATTAGGGGGTCTCCAAACTTGGCAACTTTAAGACTTGTGGACTTCGCCATCACGGTTATATACTGTAGTGAACTGTGCAAAGCTTTGCTACATCGAATTGGCAAAACATTGATGTTTCCATATCTGTTTTAATATCTCAGATCAAGTCATCAAATTATTAATCAATTCATCAAATCAGATTTCATCGTTAGATTTGGTCAATCGAAAGACCAGCTTTGCTGGCTGAGGAATTCTGGGATTTGAAGTCCAAGTCTTAAAGTTGCCAAGTTTGGAGACCCCTGATCTAAACTGACATTAAACTAAATTCATTAAACTAAATTCTAGTCTAAATAAAGCTCACCAGGTAGTGCAACGATCTTGTTCAATCTAGTTCATCAAACCGATTCTGTTAAAAAGTCAAACTGAGTCTTTCCATGGATTCCAACAACTACTTTTTCTGTGAAAACACATGCGCTGATCTTTCGATTGACCAAATCTAATGGTGAAATCTGAGCAGGGGTTGGACTAGAAGACCTCCAAGGTCCCTTCCAACTCTGTTGTTCTGTTATTCTGTTGTATCAACTTTCCTTCCAACAAGATTTTTGGGCTGTTGAAGCTAGGAACTACTGTATGACTTGACTCAAGTCCAGCTCTAGGACTCTGGGCTGCAAATTCCAATCTAGAATTGATTAATCTGCAATTCTCAGATTAACCTACTTATCTGCCTGCTTTCACACTTCTTGGATATTCTTATGCTATTTCATGCCTTTGAAAAGGCATGAAAAAGATATTTTGAGAGAAAATACTCCAAGGGTGTGAATTTCAGTAATATTTTTTTCCCCATGCAGTTTAGAGCTTCAGCGCAAATTCTCATGCACACTAATGTGGTGGCACAAGAGAAATGGATTTAGCAATAGCGATAGCATTTAGACTTATATAGAGCTTCATACAGGGTTGGGTTCTAACCGGCTTTACTACCGGTTCTCTTTGTGTGCACGCTTCACGCGCGATTGCTTCTTCAGTCGCACGCTTTGTGCGTGATCGCCGTGCGCATGCTCGCTTTGCTCACCTGTGCGCCAAACTTGTGCTTTGTGCAACTGCATTGTGAATCTGCCCAGCTGAGGTGTGGCAATCTGCTCTGCCGCACCTCTCAGTGGGAGAAAAAAGAAGAAATATAAGGTCAGTATAACGCCGGAGCGGGCGGGAGGGCCGAGCTCCCGAAGACAGAGAACCGGTTCGGTGATGTCATATCGTCACCGCTACCGGCTCTTGCGAACCGGTGCGAACCGGGAGCAACCCATCACTGGCTTCATAGTACTTTATACCCCTCTCTAAGGGGTTTACAAATGTCAGCATATTGACGCCAACAATCTGGGTTCTCATTTTACCAACCTTGGGTGGATGTAAGGCTGAGTCAACCTTGAGTCGCTCAGAATCGAACACCTGGCTGAGGGCAGAATCAACCTGCAATACTTCATTCTAACTGCTGCGCCATCGTGGCCTTTTTATCAGTGAGCGAATGGACATCTGGCCCAGGTGGGAAGAGAATGGCTTGACCCACTCTCAAGCTCATTTTTTGCTTTCCCCATAAGATTGAATGGATATTAGGCACAACTAAACTGAGCTGGATTTGTTCCATTATAAACAGACCACTAAAACACATTGCTAATTAATTTTCCACTTTACTGCCTTTTGCGTCACTGCAAAGTATCCCAAGGTGGGAGATCCTTTAAAGGAGGTAGAAGTGTTTCTATGACCCTAACCTTAAAAGTCAAGATGGCAGTCATTTTGTTGCACATGGGAACCAGGTAAAAATTTGATCACACCATCCTGCCTGGAAGTACCCCTGAAATGATGATTAGTTACTTGCAGTGAAATTTACTTTAACAGCAATAACAATAGCAATAGCATTTAGACTTATATACCTCCCCATAGTGTTTTACAGCACTCTCTGGGTGGTTTACAATGTCAGCATATTGCCCCCAACAATCTGGGTCATCATTTTATTGACTTTGGAAAGATGGAAGGCTGAGTCAACCTTGAGCTTGTCAGAATCGAACTTCAGTCTGTGGGCAGAGTTTGTCTGCAACACTGCATTCTAACCAGGGCTCCAACTAATCTACCTTTCTTGGTCTGCATTGCATAATAAGATATAAATTTGATTGCACTAGGTGAATAGTGCAAGATTCCCGGTTAAATTGTGGTTTGCTAATTCATCATTTACCTTTTTGGAGCTTTGCATGTATGTGACACACTGACTTACACTAAATTGCCCCTTAAATTACGAACACAAGGAAACAGAGCTTTTGCCAAAAATTAGATCCCCTCTGAGAGGTCAACAACAATTTTTGGATCACTATTGGATACTCTCACATGGTTTGTCACTCTCTTTTTCTTATCACATTAGCTTGAGAATCTGTACTTCCATCTACCTTCACACGGGGAACATAAAATATATAAAACTAGGGACTAGAATCCTTCCTCTCTGTACGTGTATTAAATGAAGGGCATGCTTTATTGACTGAGATGGTTTCATTTTTAAATATTGATTTGCTTGTTGGATACAGTCAGAATTGCTAATAGGTATATTAAAAATGAAGCATGAAAGATGCAAAACAGGTAATAAATCTTATATTGGGCCATTTAATGCAGATGTAGATAAATCTTTGCTTTTCGCAAAATTCTTAGGGTCTTTGCAGAATCCAATACTGCTGGGGAGTGGGGATGGGGGGTGGGGAGCCCACAGGAACAGGATAGCCTATTCTAGATTTTTTAAAATTAAAATTAAGTACTGATTCATTTTGTGTGTATTCCTACTGAAATAAATTCCTAGTCTGCATCAGACAGGCGTGAGTGGAAAAGCCACCTGATTTCATCAGATTATATTGCCTGAGCATGAGTCATAGTCCCTAATTATCTTTTCAGTTATCTTCCCTTATTTGATGTGCCAGACAATATTTGCATCTCTGTCTGAGAATGCTATGGCACCAGAGTTGAATAATGTCCCAGAAGGGCCTTCCTTTCCCCCTGCTCTTGTGGACTTTAAGGAAGTAAGGAGGGGATGAAGAAAAGCCAAGTCAAATGATCAGGCTCTATGCTTTCCTATCGCAGGTGAAAAGTTACCAACATATAAAAGTCATGAAAACCCAAGATCCATGACACATAATGGCTGGATGGCTCTGTGTATCATGTATCTCCGGTTTCCATGGCTGTTATGTTGGTAACTTTTCACCTATCATAGGAAAGAAATAAACAGAGACTAGTATAGATCTATTTCAAGCTATTTAGCTCTCATCAGCTAGCCATACCCTTACTTGGATTCAAACTTGGGCTGCCTGCATGTTAGGCAGTTGAATTAACCTCTGAGCCACAAGTTCTCCTCCCTTCATCATCTTGAGCCAGGGGAGAGATTAAGTTCCATCCCACATGCTGGGGTAGACCAGGTGTCTCAATAGGAAAACACTTTATATATATATATATGTGTGTGTGTGTGTGTGTGTATGTAGATCTTTGGTTGTTCGGGTGTTCTCCTGCATAGAATTGGATGTGTCTTGGCGACATTTTGACAAAGTCTCATTCGTCATCTTCAGGCTGGTGTTCTCGGCTTCGTGCTGGAAGCACGAAGCCGAGAACACCAGCCTGAAGATGACGAATGAGACTTTGTTGATACGTCACCAAGACACATCCAATTCTATGTGGGAGAACACCCAAAGATCTACATATAAACACCTGCAAAAACCTCAGAAAACAAATATACATATATATATATATCTCCAGTGGTGGGATTCAAGTAATTTAACATTAACAACCAGTTCTCTGCCTTAATGATTTCTTCCAACAACCAGTTTGCCAAACTGCTCAGAAAGTTAACAACCAGTTTCCTGAAGTGGTGCGAACTGGCTGCATCCCACCACTGTATATATCCTTAAAGAGAGAGAGAGAGAGAGAGAGTGTATCCTCCAAAAGATGTCAAAGGCTAAGATCTTCTGAGAGTGGGACATCTAACAAGGTTACTGAGAGCTGAACTGGGAGAAGTCCTAGGGCTGTGATGGAGAACCAATGGCATGTGTGCCAGAGGTGGCGCGCAGAGCCCTCTCCCTGGGCACGCACACCATTGCAAGCTGCTCTTCCAGGTTCCATCTGGTCCTGCACACAGCTGATCTCTTCCAGGTTCCTGTGCACACGTGCACGTCAGAACCTAGAAGAGAGCAGCTGGCCAGTGTGCATATGTGCGACAGAACCCGGAAGAGTAGTTGGCCGCCACACGCATGTGCAACAGCCAGCAGCTGTATTCTGGGTTCTGGCACTCCAGCGTGTGCGCATGTGAGCTCGTTTCAGCACTCGATACCAAAAAGGTTAACCATCACTGTCCTAGCGGGTTGCACAAGATAATGGTGTCTTATCTGATATCTTGCATGATGTCAGACAAGACAACCAGTTTTGTGATATCTCTCTCTTTCACACACCCACCAGGCATGAAATCCAGCAGGTTCTGACAGGTTCTGGAGAACCGGTAACGGAAATTTTGAGTAGTTCGGAGAACTGGGAAATATCACCTCTGGCTGGCCCCAAAGTGGGGTGGGAATGGAGTTTTTGCAGTATCCTTCCCCTGCCACACCCACCAAGCCATGCCCACCAAGCCACACTATGCCCACCAAGCCACGCCCACAGAACTGGTAGTAAAAAAAATTGGATTTCACCACCAACACACACATACATGCACACAAAACTGGTTGTCTTCTCTGAGATCATGCAAAATGTCAGATAAGACACCACTACCTTGCGCAAGCTCCTAGGATGTCTCACAGTTCAGATCTCAAGAACTGTAGGAGATGTTCCACTCTTAGAAGATCTTAGCCTTTGACATCTTTTGGAGCAATGGACTAGGCACCAGAAACATTTTGTAGTGTCTTCCGCACTGTTATTATCGTTCACCAGCACCAACAATGGGTCTTTCCTTCCTCTTTTACACAACACTAAGCTTAAAGCAAACAAATTATATTATGGCTTCGTTCAACACGTGATTCGCTCTGCAGAGTTGTACTATTATAACAGAAGTGGAAACACAAATAAATACAATTCTGGGAGATAAACTATCAGACTAAGAAGTAATATTGCAACACGCTCTACATGGGGCTGCCCTTGAAAAGTGTTCGGAGATTACAGTTGGTCCAGAATGCAGCCGTGTGAGCTATTGTGGGTGCACCTAGATACACCCACATTACACCACTTCTCTGCGAGCTGCACTGGCTCCCTATTGGTCTCCAGACGCAATTCAAGATGTTGGTTATTACCTTTAAAGTCCTACATGGCTTAGGCTATCTTCAAGACCACCTTCTCCCGCATAGCTCCATCGACCGGTAAGATCCCACAGAGTTGGTCTCCTCCGGTCTCATCAGCTAAACAATGTCGATTGGCAGGCCTGCGGGGGAGGGCCTTCTCTGTGGCTGCCCCGGCTCTCTGGAACCAAATACCTCCTGAGGTCCGGACCATCCCCATCCTATTGGCCTTCCGGAAAGCGGTGAAGACCTGGCCTTTCTGGCAGGCCTGGGGCCATTGATCTTGCTACGGTGATCTTGCGAGACCCGGCCATGGAATGGAGTGTATGGGTTTTTAATGTTCTTTTAAAAAAATTTATGGGATATTCGCATTGTTTTTTTTGCTGTAAGCAGCCCAGAGTCCCTAGGGAGTTGGGCGGCATAGAAATGTGACTAATAAATAAATAATAAATAAATAATACATTCAAAGCTGAAATAAGCCCAGAAGGACTCTGGTTCTCTTTTCCAAAATCTGAATTTGAAATGGTTTTGGAAGTCAATAGAAAAGGCTAAGAATTGTCTTGTGTGTGAAAATCCTTTTAAGAAACCAACTTATTTGCTTTCTCTCTCCCCCCAGGGAACCTGCAAGGGGCTTCTGCCATACTAAACCAAATGCAAAGAGTTGCCATTCATGCTTATGCATGTCAATCTTTTTAAAATATTTGTTTTTAGTAACTTCTTTTAGCAATGGAGCATGTCAATGAAAGATGATTGTAGAACAGATCATCCATTGGTTCTGTGTACATGAGAAACCTAACTAAGTTAGATAAACACCTTGCAGATACATTCACACAATCATTAAACTTGGTTAGTTTTCACTTTTCTTTTTGTGGTGGCTTCGTGTGCCTTAGCGGGGGGATGGACATGACGGCTCAGTGGTCAAAGACGCTGAGCCTGACAGCCTGAGTTTGAGACCCGAGTACCGTGCTATGGAGTGATCTCCCATTACATGCTCCAACTCCTCTCTACCTAGCAGTTAGAAAGCATGCAAATGCAAGTAGATAAATAGGTACCACTTTGGTGGGAAAATAACAGTGTTCTGTGTGCCTCAGAATATAGTCATGCTGACCACATGACCATGGAAATGTCTTCAGACAACGTTGGCTCCCTATGCTAGGAAACAGAGATGAGCATCACTGCTAGAATCAGACACAACTGGACAGGGGAACTGCCTTCACCTTTACCTGTGTGTTGTGTAAACCTATTAGTTTATGCTTCAACATGCAGCAAAACCAAGCAAATGCAATATTTCAGCAAGCGACTTAAAGCATTATGTGGATGCAATCAAATATTTGGGATCCTGCTAACACAGTCTTCCTGGATCTGAATGTGACCTCAGAAAGGTTTGGCCTGTGTCTGGCTGGGCATGATAGGAGCTATAATTTAATACTTCTGGAGGGCATGTCAAAAACTAGTAAATGCTATTTACCCAAGCTGGTTTACTCCATTCAATGGAGATTGGTAACTCTTTGTTGACAAACTAGGAACATTGATGAATGAACAGAATTCTGGCATCTCTTTATGGCTTGCAATTTTGTAACTGTAATTTATTCTTTTTTGTGGGGGGGGGGAGGCATGGTAATTCAGGGTTCTTTTTTGGGTAAATGTGATAAGCTATGTCCTAGTTTGTTCTGACTCTCCTTCCCATTTCCTTCTTTCCTGCTGTTCTCCCCTCTTAATAACTGTTGAGAATAGGAGAAAGCAAGGATCTGTGGCAATTAGGCTGTCCTTTTCTTTTGGGATCTAAGACCTAAGTCAGGGTTTCTCAACCTTGGCAAATTTAAGACAATTGGAACTTCAATTCCCAGAAGTCCTCAGCCAGTCACACTGTCTGGGGGAATTCTGGGAGTTGGTATCCATGTGCCTTAAAATCATTAAGGTTGAGAAGCTGCTGACTGAAGATTTCTCTCACCCTCTGATTTGACCATGGAGGTACCAACGACTCTGAATGCCACCCCGATGCCACCCCATCTGAAACCAAGCTGCTTCTTCTAGGTTTTTCCTATTTCCCCCTATCATTTTTCTGTCATCAATTCTTTGGTTATAAACTAGGAACTAAGAGATCCCTAAATCCACAGGTCTCAGTCTGTAATACAGCACAATCAGGGGTGGGCTGCTGGGGATTCACAGGGGTTTGGGAGAACCTCTAGCTAAGATTCTGTGCAGTTCGGAGAACCCCCAAATCCCACTCCTGGCTGGCCCCTTCCACCCAACCCCTCCCAGGAGTCCCCACATGGCTCATTTTGGATGTAGGTAAGTGCAGGGCATGTGCAGAGGCTCGGGAAGGGTGAAAAACAGGCCTATTGGAAGTTTGGGAAGGCCGGAAACGGGCCCATTTCCGGCCTTCAGAGGGCCTCCGGAGCCTGGGGAGGCCATTTTCACCCTCCCGGAGGCTTGAGAAAAACCTCCGGAGCCTCCGTGGTGCAGGAGGCTAACTAGGCCACACCCACCATGGGCACACCCACCCAGCAACCAGGCAGAGAACCCCTTGCTAAAATTTTTGAAGCCCACCCCTGAACACAATCCCAGCATTCAACAATTCAAGCAGTTCTTTCCAGAAAGTCTCACGGATCAATGGCACAAAGTCACTCTCAGCAACTTGGCCCTGTGATTGATTTTCTGTCTTTTAATGGGGGAGAGTAAGCATCAGTCCCGTCACTCTCTGTATACTGATGCTGTTTTAAATATCCATGAACTGACTTACTGATTTTCCTTGCATTAGACTAGGAGCTCTCAGAACACCTGGTTCTCCTTGGGAAGTTCTATCCAATAATCCTCTCTTCCAATGTGGAATTGATGGACACAATTCACTTGTTTGTTCTAAGGTAGACTTCCAGAGTCTGGTGTCCTTCATTAATTCTCAGCCATTGTGGCCAATAGGAGTTGATGTTCAACCCATTTGAAGTCCTCCAGTTCTAGGAACTGAAGCCTAACTTCTTGAAACTGAGTTTGGGAAGTCTTATCTAGGACGTACATTGTAGAAAGTAATTCTAAGGCAGGGGTCAGCAACCCGCGGCTCTGGAGCCACATGTGGCTCTTTCATCCCTCTGCCATGGCTCCCTGTTGCTAGTCGGCTCCACAATTGATAGGGCTTTCAGTTAGGACAGGTAGAGGAAAAAGGATGCCACGCTAGGAGGAGACTCTATGGTGCGAGAACTGGACTTCTGGTCAACAAAAGAAAAAGGACGCCATGCTAGGAGGAGACTATGATGGGGGAACCAGACTTCCGGTCAGCTCCAGAATTGAATGGGGACTTCCGGTTAGGACCTTTGTGGCACTTTGAGTGTTTAAGGTTGCCGACCCCTGTTCTAAGGAATAAAAACTCTGGCCAGTGAGTGCCCCATGTGAAAGAACTGAGCATCTTAGACCTCTGATAACTTTTCAACATGCTTTCCACAGCACACAAGTTAATACAGAGTGATTCCCTAAAGATGAGAAATCTCATATATCATTGCTATACTCTATGTATCTCCAGCTAGCATTTTAACTCATTCCATCCCAATTCATTGGACTGCAACTCCCTCCACCCCCCCAATTATTGTGTCTGGGCATGCTGTGAGTTGTACCCCAATACACCAAGAGAACACCTGCCTTAGATTTATCCTGGGCCATTTGGGTGTTTCCAAATGACAGGCTACTAAGATCAATCAACTCCATCTGAGAACGTAAACATTCCTTTTTCCTCCTTAGTGAGTTACCACTGATTCTTTTGAAAAGCTCAGTTTGGCCCTGGCATAACATAAAAGAATTATGAATGGAAGACATTTTTAGTAGGCCTCCCTGGAAAAATCCATGAATGAAGCACTAGCATAGCCCTCTCTGGAAACATTCCTCGATCTTCTTATCAATTCTTTACAATCACCGTTGTACTATTCTATATCTCATTTGGACTCTCATCAACAACTTCCTTCTTGGATAGCAAAACTGTGGCTTTCTGTCTGGGCCACAGGTCCCTTTTGATGCATGTGATCAGATATTGGTCCCTTGAGGGGCACCACCAACCCTTTAACGTAAAATAACATTCTGAACTCTCCTACAAAGGAACCTTTTTTTTGTGGGTTTTTTTTTTTGCAAATTTCTCTAGACATTTTATCCTCAAGTCTCCTTGGGAAACCACTGTGACATGCCAAGATTCACTAAGACACTGATCTGTTGACCTGACCATCATGTAAGACTTGGTTGCTTGCTAATGGTCCCAGCTTGAGACGTATCATATGTGAGTGGGTGGAAACAGAGGGAGATTTGTAGGGTTTGTGCAGGTGAGTGGTGAGAAGGGGGCTGCTGATATGGAAGGGAACAGGGTCTCCTGAGGAGACGAGAAGCTCTCGCCATCAGAAACACAGCTGTGGTCTTGGGGGCAGTTTCTGCCCTTTCGGTTATATTTATAGAAGTACATATACATATATATATTTTTAATATAAATATTGATGGGTCTAGAACCCATGGAGGTGGAGTGAATGGGGGTTGTGGGAGGGGGCCCGAGCCTGCAGGACAGTGAGAAAAGCTCATATACGGGGTTGATTTAAAGTGGAAGGGATAATGCCCGCTGATGGAACAGGAGGCAAAGATGATAAGAAGAGGAAGGGAAGGAGATGAGGGTCCTGTTGGATCCGAGGATAGCTTATGATATAGGCTGGTTGTTGCCAAGTCCTGCTGAGAGGGATGAGTGTAAGGGCCAGAACCTTAGTTTTCTCAACTGTCTTGTATGAAGTTCATGGATTTCTCAGAAGTTCTTCTTTTTTTTAAAAAAGTAGAGACCGGGTAGATCCTTGTGTTTCTTTCTTGGAAGAAACCATGGAACATAGCCAGCAGATCCCCAGAATGCTGTGCGCTCTGCCTGGCGGAGGGTTAGAAAAGGTGACCCCAGCCCTCACAGTCTGGTCTGGGCCTCTGGGATGTAGATCTCGATGCTGTCCGCGCTCTCAGTAGCTGAGCTCTGGCGGAAGGAGGCAGCCCGCTTGGCTGCCAAGAGCCTCTTGCGAGCTTCTTGTCTCTGCCGGTCCACAGAGTCCAGAGATCGGTCCTTCACCGGGTGCAGCCGGGAGCGTGGCGGCTTCTTTGGTATCGGCGGAGGCACCTTCTTTTCCTCCTGCTAGAGAGAGAAAAAAAGACACACACAGGGAGAGGAGAGATGTGGAGAGAAAAGGTATAAGCCATCCATGGGTAAAAAGGAGATATATCTGAAAAGGTTCCTGTGTCTTAGAACAGTGGTCTCCAACTGTGGCCACTTTAAGCCTGGCGGATTTCAACTCCCAGAATTCCCCAGCCAGCAAGCTGGGGAATTCAGCCAAACTGGGGAATTCTGGGAATTGAAGTCTGCCAGGCTTAAAGTGGCCAAGTTTGGAGACCCATGTCTTAGAAGACCAAATGCGGCTACTGAGGAGAAGACAGCTTTTGTAGCACTTCAGGATGGCCATCACAGAAGTTCACAATTAAGTTAGAAATGGATTTAGAAAACTCCTGCACAGAATTCTGGAAATATTCATCTGAGGTCCTTTGTAACCTTCATTGTTTTAAAGTATAAATTAAAACATCATTAATGTTATCAATTTCTTGGAGCCTTGTGACTTCTTGGGTAATCACAGCATGACATCCATTGTTAAGTCCCAAAGGTTTTTCTTTCTGGTTTTTCTTTGAAGATGTTTTGCTTCTCATCCAAGAAGCATCTTCAAAGAAAAACTAGAAAGTCCAGTTGCCTCTTGAAAAAACACCTTTGGGACAACCATGACCCGGATGACTGAGAATCTCCAAAGACATCCACTGTTAAGGTTGCTGATTCTACCTCTATCCCTTGCAAAATCCGACATAATTGCAAAACAATTTCTTAGAGGACATTGAATGGCTGTCTAAACTGATGCTATAGACTAGTGTTTTTAAACCTTAGTATCAGGCACAAACAATTGGACAGGGTGGAGTTCAAACTGGCTACTTTATTGTATTTATGCCACCTCACCCATGTTTTAATGATGTGTAGGTCATCCTTTAGTTGAGCATGACTCTTGGTGATTCTGTATCCTATGTCAAAACTCTACCACTTTTAAACATCAGGTGGAGCATTGATCACATCTTCATCTTGTCTTTTGGGACCACACCCTATGGCGATCATGATTTCTGGAATTGTCATGTAGATACAAAGGCTGATTTTGTTTAGCTTTTGAGATCAGCCAAGGTTGACTAAGTGTTGTCGCCTAGGAGAGCTATGCGTATACAAATTTGTAATTTTATGCACATGAATTGATCACAAATATGCTCTGATGGAAGGACTGAAGTGCTTTAAAATGCGTATTACCATATTTCTATCTACTTTTTATGGCCCAACTGCATGCATTTTTATATTTCTGCTACCCTAGAAATATTGCCATTAAAACTGTAGCTTTTGCCTGATGCATGAATGAACCTGACAAATTTTGGTCTCTTGATCATCTTAACCCCCTCTCTGTTTAGGATATGGAATTGCTCTAATAAGAATGTGATTTTGACAGGGCTGGTTTAATGATCTCTTTGACTCCCTTTAGTTTTGCTGAAGTAATGCAGGAGGAGAGACAGAAAATGCAGATAAATGAAGAAAGTTTTATTCCCACACTAGATCAGCTTTCCATATCCTGGTGTTCCTGGGACGTTTTAGCCACACACTCGGTGACTTACAAAAACTGCTGTCCCAAGTCATCAGGATTAGGGATTGTGAAGAATTTCAGGGTGTGTGCAAATAATTTTAATTTCTCATTCTGCAGCCAATCCACAAACAAAAGCTTTTCGTTCAAATGTTACCTTTTTACTGAATTTTGCAGTGCAGATTGTTTTTAAGGATAACTGCTTATTAGGGGAAAGTCTAAGATGATAGATAGATAGATAGATAGATAGATAGATAGATAGATAGATAGATAAATAGATAGATGAGAGATAGATGGAGATAATAGAGGATATAGAGGATAGACAATGGATGACAGGTTACTAGTGGTGGGTTTCAAACTTTTTTACTACAGGTTCTGTGGGTGTGGTTTGGTGGGCATGGCATGGCTTGGTGGGCATGGCAGGGGAAGGATACTGTAAAAATCTCCATTCTCAACCTACTCCAGGGGAAGAATACTGTAAAATCTCCATTTCCTCTTGATCAGTTGGGACTTGGGAGGCAGAGAATAGATGGGGGCGGGGCCAGTCAGAATTTTTACTACTGGTTCTCCGAACTACTCAAAATTTCCGCTACTGATTCTCCATAACTAGTCAGTACCTGCTGAAACCCACCTCTGGTATATACTGTAGATAAATGTCAGAGATAGATGATAGAGATAATAGGAATAATAGATAGATGGTTGATAGATGACAGACAGATAGCAGATAAAGCTAATAGATGGAGAAAATAGATATGATAGATCGATCGATCGATCGATAGACAGGCAGAGATAGATAGATAGAGAGAGAGAGAGAGAGAGAGAGACAGACAGACAGACAGACAGACAGATAGAAGAGAGACAGAGGGAGAGTGAATACCCATGAATGTATGCATATGAATGTTCATTAAAATCATGTACAAAAAGGAATTAAGGTTAAGGCCACTTAATTATTTGCAAAATAATATATTTGGAAAAATCCTGGCTTTCCTCACCCTTAATATGGAAGATGGGGAAGAAAGATCTAGCATATTTTTCGGAGTATAAGACACACCTTAGTTTTTGGGGAGGAAGATAAGAAAAAAGCTGATTGGCAGGTGGATTGGCCTCCCGGAATACCCCCAATCAGCTGTTCCCAGAAGTGAACTTTAGCAACAAGTTCCTTGGTTGTGAGCTCCGTGCCTTGCTTTTTTTTTTTTGCTTTCTTTTTCTGCCTCTGAAACTTTTGAAACTCCATTTCAGAAAAGACATTTTTTCCTGCCCCTGAAAGCCTCCGAAACAGAGTTTAAGAAAAAAAGCCTCTGAAGCTCTGTTGGGGGGCTTCTTTTCTGAAGCTTTGTTTCTGATGCTTTTTTCAGCCTCTGAAATCTCCGTTTGACAAGCTGGGTGGGGCTACATTCAGAGTATAAAACACACCCAGATTTTCACCCTCTTTTTGGGGGGAAAAAGGTGCGTCTTATACACTGAAAAATACGGCGTGTCACGGATCTGGGTTTGAAATGTGGCTTTCTGCCATGCTGGAAGTGATGAAGCTGAAACACTAAAGAGAACAGGCCTCTGGCTAGCATCCAACCTTACCAGCCAGATGTGCTGGCCTTAGTCTGGAAGTGCCTAAAAAAGAAATAGGCACAGCTGTGAGTGGATGCATGGAAGTGGTTTGAGATGCACACATGCAGACACGCACAAGTGCACACACACAGAGAGCGAAAGAACAGACGCCTTAAAACGAAACACATGGCAAAAATAAATAAATAAACCAAATCTAGAACTTGTTTCTCAGCCAAATTCCGAGCTGCTCCCCCACCTCTCTATTTTCAGGAAGCCTGGCTGTTTTCTTCCTTCCTTTCTTAAAATATAATGAAAGAGAACAAAGATTCACTAAAAATGCCCAATTATTTTGCCGCGGCCAGCAACGCAGCTTTTACAGAGATGGGAGGGAGGTGTGTGTGTGTAGGAGGAAAAACAGCCCTGATTGCTGTCTCTCAATCCTTTCTCTCTTTTATGTTCAGCAAATCTCTCAGGCCACCTGCGAGGCAAGGAAGCAGAAAGCGTCTGATGCGTGTTTAGCTGGGAGTTTGATTTATTTTTTTTTCTTTCCTAAATTGGCAGATCTTTAGGAGATGTGTCTTTGTGGGAAAGAGTCCCTGGTACCATTAGAGCAGAGGTCTTCAAACTTGGCAGCTTTAAGACTTGTTTGAGAAGTCTCTATATACCATTCTGGATAAATGGCTACTGTATTTTTCGGACTATATGACGCAGAAGACGCACCAAATTTTGAAGAGGTAAGTAAGAAAAAAAGAAAGGTTTTGCCCTCCCCAGCCCCCAGGAGCACTCTGTAGGCCTCCCAAACCCTCTGTGCGCCCCGTTTTTTGCAAAAATAGGCCCATTTTTCGCAAATGGGTGACGAGCTGGGTGGGGCTTTGGGAGGCCAAAAATGGTTGTATTCGGTGTATAAGATGCACCAACATTTCCACTCTCTTTTAAGGGGGGAGGGGAAGTATGTCTTATACTCTGAAAAATACGGTATTTAATCTCTTCTTAAAAATCTCCAGTGATTGAGCATCCGCAACTTCTGGAGGGAAGCCATTCCACTGATTAAGTCTTCTCATTGTCAGGAAATTTATCCTTAATTCTAAGTTGGATCTGTCTTTGATAAGTTTCCATCCATAACTTTTGGTCCTGCCTTCAGGTGCTTTGGAGAATAGATCAACCCACTCTTCTCTGTGGCAAATATTGGAAAACTGATATCGGGACCCCTAGTCCTTCTCTTCATTAAATTTCAGGTAGTCCTTGACTTACGACAGTTCATTTGATCACTGCTCAAAGTTACAATGGCACTGAAAAAAGTGACTTATGACTACTTTGCACATTTAACGACCGTTACAGTATCCCCACATGACTGAAATTTGGATGCTTGGCGGTTGACTCATATTTATGACAGTTGCAATGTCCCAGGGTCATATGCATCCTTCTGACAAGCAAAGTCAATGGGAAAGCCAGGTTCACTTAACAACTGTGTAACTAATTTAACCATTGCAGTGATTCACTTAACAACTGTGGCCAGAAAGGTCATAAAATGGAGCCAAAATTCACTTAAATGTTTTGCTTAGCAACAGAAATGTGGGAATCAATTCTGGTCGTAAGTCAAGTTCTACCTGTAGACATATCCATTTCCTGCAATTGTTCATTGCACGGGGTCCCCATTCTGGAGAATTCATAGGAAAGACCCCAATGCATCAAACGGCCATTCTGGGTTTGTGAGCAAATGAGGCTCAAGGGTATAACTTTATTGGTGGGGAGAGCATAGAAAGCTGCTCTTGGTAGTGTGGTTTCCTGGGAAACATCCATTACTCTGCAGTTTCCCTGGCTGTCCATGCTTCCCAGTTTGAAAATGTTTGGTGGAAAATCTTCTGGCTGGAGGTCATTCCTAGGAAGGATGAGAAGCCGGGCAGGCCACTGACTTAGAGAACGTCTTGTGAAATGCAAGACAGGAGCTTCAAAAGGGCCTGTTCATTGTCTCATACATAGCCACAGTCCATCCAACTCTTCTCTACTTGGACAGATATTTCAAATTTCAAACACAAACTTACTTTCATCAAACTTCCTTACATCAGATCAAAAAAGAGCCAGTAGGAACACAAGCAAAGAAACACAAGCGAGCTAGAGCACTTCCTGTGAAATGCAAGATAGGACCTTCACTGTTCATTGCCTCATTCGTGACATAGTCCCGTGATGGTGAACCTCTGGCATACGTGCCAGAGGGGGCACACAAAGCCCTCTTTGTGGGCATGCACACCATCGCCAGCTGCTCTTCTGGTTTCTGGCATGCACATGTGCACTGGCCAGCTGGTTTCATGGGTGCTAGAGTGCCAGAAAATGGCCTGAAAATGGCCTGAAAAACAGGGCATTTTGGGGCCGTTTTCAGGCCGTTTTCCAGGCCAAAAATAGCCTAAAAAACAGCCCTGAAAACAGCCAAAAACGGTGTGAAAACGGCCTGGAAAACAACTTGAAAACAACCCAAAAAATGGCCAAAAATGCCCCAAAAACAGGCATGCGCACCAGCCAGTGGACAGAGATTTTGGAAGCAAACTTACTTTCATCAGACTAAACAAGAGCCAGTATGATCAGCAAAGAAAATATAGGCAAGGGGTTTTATCCCATCCTCTTCTTTTTTACCTTAGCCTCAATGGGCTTCCACCCGTTAGATTTGAGTTGCTGAAGTTCGGCAAACTTCATGCTGACATCCTCAATTGAGAGCTGCAGGAGATCCCAGAATCCAGCCAGATCCTGGAAAGTTGGCATGGGGAAAGCATTGGGATCCTGCCAAGAAGAAAATGAAAGGGAAAAATCCGTTTAGAGTTTGGGGGCAGAGTCAGATTTTGGTCTGCTGCAAGAACGATTGTGTGGTGTGGGCAAAAATATGAAGAGGGCATCCTTGAAGGTGAGATCAAAACTTTGTCTGTTTTTTAGTGTGAAGCAGGGGTCTCCAACCAGAGGTGAAATGCTCCCAGTTCAGACTGGATCGCCTGATCTGGTAGCGATGGCGGCGGGTGGTTTGGTGAACCGGTAGCAAAAATCCTTGTGCGCCCCACCCCCACCATGCCCAGCTGAGCTGCAGGATCATCAGAGGCTTTTTTAAAAAAACTTTTAAAAGCATTTTTTCTACAACTTCTTCTGACGAAAAAATGCTTTTAAAAGTAAAAAAAAAAAGGGCCTCTAATGATGGTGTGGCTCAGTTGGGATCATCAGAGGCTTTTCAAAGCATTTTTTTCTGCAACCTCTTGGCCGAAGAGGTGGTAAAAAAATGCTTTGAAAAGTCTATGACGTTCCCAGCTGAGTTGCCTGATCATCGGAGGCTTTTCAAAGCATTAGAAAAAATGCTTTGAAAAGTTTTTTTTAAAAAAGTTGGCCACACCCACCCAGTCACATTACCCCCCCACCAAGCTACGCCCACAGAACCGGTAGTAACAAATTTTACATTTCACCCCTGTCTCCAACCTTGGCAACTTTAAGCCTGGTGGACTTCCAACACCCAGAATTCTGGGAGTTGAAGTCCTCCAGGCTTAAAGTTGCCAAGGTTGGAGACCCCTGGTGTGGAGTATGGAACATCAAAAGCGTTGGTGTGGCTGATTTATTGACTTTTAGACCATCACACCCTGTAGACCTTCCTGGTCTGCTGGGAACTGAAGTTTAAGAACATTCAGAAGACAAGGCTTTGCCCATTTCTGGTTCAGTATGGCATGTGGCATTTTCAATGACAACTTGGCATCTACTGTAAAATCACGCCCAGGGAAAACTGGCTGAACTTACAGGTAGCATGGGCAAGTTTTACAACTCCCTCTTTTCTTCCAAAATCTCAGAAGGTGGCAGCACCAGACTGACCTTTGTGTAGATTGAAACATAAGGAGGAACCACCAGGAATTCAGGGTTAGAGGTTAGACATCAAATCAACCAATTTAGAAGAAATTTGTGGCAAGCTAATATTGCATTGTTGCCAAGGAAACCCCTGGACATGATTGTGATGTCACCAGAAGCTGAATCCTTGGAGAAAGCTGGACTTTTCTTTTAACCACTCCAAATTTGGAAGGCACATTAAGAAAGCCTATCATCATATAAATATCATCATATGCATCATATAAATGTATATCATATATCAAATGTTCCCCTCACCATATTTTGCTGGCAGAGTCGGTAAAACTGCTGGACTTTCTGGCTCATCAGGAGCTGGGCACTGCCAACCGCACTACGGATCTTCTCAAGAACTGGACAGGAACAAGATAAAGCAAGAAAATCAATGGAAACAGTCACGATTGGGATAAATTTGAAGCCTGTTCTGTACTAGTGATTCTTGATAGTACCTTTCTCTGTATGACGAATCAGCTTATAAGAGCCTCCAACTTTATGACTTGTGGATTTCAACTCCCAGCTGAGGAATTCTGGGGGCTGAAGTCCACAAATTGTAAAGTTGCCAAGGCTGGAGACCCTTAAATGGCATTGCATAGTTTTTTAAAGAGCAATCTTTTATTTATTTTTTTTAAGACAAGGCAACCAGCATTGAGAGAAGCTAATTAATGCTGGAGTTGAAACAAGTTTGGAAGAATAGAATAGAGT
Source organism: Masticophis lateralis (assembly GCA_030761175.1). Lineage (NCBI taxonomy): Eukaryota > Metazoa > Chordata > Lepidosauria > Squamata > Colubridae > Masticophis > Masticophis lateralis. The sequence continues at coordinate 8,572,654 of JAUDYJ010000009.1, read as the reverse complement.
AGAATTTTTTATTGGCCAAGTGTGATTGGACACACAAGGAATTTGTCTTGGTGCATTTGCTCTTAGTGTACATAAAAGGAAAAATACGTTCATCAAGAATTATAAGGTACAACACTTAATGATAGTCATAGGGCACAAATAAGCAATCAGGAAACAATCAATGTCAATGTAAATTTAACTTCATTATTGGATGTGGAAGAGGGGGCAACATTTGCTGATGTCATTTACCATGACATATCTTACCATCCCTCTGAAATCTCTGTTAGGTTCCATACTTCCCAGCCAGAAAAAGTTTCATGAAAGAGTTTCTTTTTCTTGGGATTGAATCAATGCGTGGAAAGCTAGAGTGATAGTGGCTCTCTGGAGCAGGGGTCTCCAACCTTGGCAACTTTAAGCCTGGCTGGGGAATTCTGGGAGTTGAAGTCCGCCAGGCTTAAAGTTGCCAAGGTTGGAGACCCCTGCTCTGGAGATTTGGTTCTACAAGTGATAGAGGACCTTCAAACACCTCCTTAAGTTGATAGTCCTCAACTTACAATGGTAACTGAGCCCAGAATTATGGTCACAAGTTGTGCCAATTACTAAACGGGTCATCATATGACCGACCAGATTTTACAACTTGTTTTGTAGTGGTTGTTAAGTGAATCACCATGGTCACTAAGCAAATTCATGGCCATTAAGTGAATGCCACGGTTGTTAAGCAAACCTATTGTCTGCAACGGGTATGTTTTGCTGAAATTTTGGTCAAAGTTGTTATAAATTGCAGTCACATGACTGCACGAGGCTGCCAATTGAAACAGTTCCCAAGCACCCAAAATATAATCACGTGACCACAGGGGCACCTTTGTCACAAGAACTTCAAACCCAGATCAAAAATACCATTTTTCTTGAGGGCCTGTCATAACTTCGAACGGTCATTAAACGACTGTTGTAACTGGAGGACAATCTGTAATCAAGTAAATTGAAGGCATTTCAAGAGGAATCCCTGGATGTACTTCTCCCTTTTAAAAGTGTTTGAATAAGCAAATTATTTATGTAACACAAGGATGACAATTTCTGCATAGCCCGCTCCAGATATTTTCTGTAATCTAAAAGCAACATAAAAATGCAGCACCTATTTATGGCTTTTGATTTATTGGTCTAAATGTTGGATACTACTCATTGCAATCATCATTTTGTTCTCTAGTTAGGTATTAATTTTCTTGTCCGAAAATATGTTCAGCCACAGAGCCCTACAGTTTGGCTTGCACCCAGGAACAGTGCAGATGGAGCTGCCCAACCTCCCAGCCCTGGGGAGACTCACTCTCTTCCGGCAGATCGTAATCTTCTGCCTCCAGTTCCATCTGTTGGCACCAGCCTTCCATCTTTTCCACCTCGGCCTGCAATAACTTGATGAACCACTCGCCGTCCCGATGGCAAGGCGACGCTCGGCCAGAATCCGGCAGGCTGCGGGAACCTCGGTCCATCCAGGACTCCTGTCGCGGCACTTCCACCGTGTCGTATTGCATCTGGTAGTCCTCCCGATAGGCCCACTGCCCTTGCGTGTGAACGGTTTTGTAGACGGAATATTGCCGCGTGGATTCTGGCTCGGAGGAGTGCCGCTGGAAGGAACGTCCAAACTGAAGGGCCTTGTCCTCGGTGGCCACAGCCAGCCCAGCCAAGCCTTCCAGCTCTAAGTCAGCCTGCACCCCTGCTGTCACACTGTTGGACCGCTTGAACCGAGCACGCCTGAGATGAAGAGGAGAAAGGATTAGATTTCCCCGTGTGAGGCAATATAGTAGGGGATGTGGGTTCTCAGGAGGGAGGGGCTGCGTTCCAGAGGAGTAAGAGGCAACTCAGCTGTGATATTTTGTGTAAGAGAATGAGGGTGAAGACAGCCTCTCCCTAATAGTTTTCAAAGTATGTTGTAGATGCAGATAGTAGAGTTTTTAGTCTGGCAAGACTCTGTCTATAGGTGTGGGAACAATAAAAAACTTACCATATTTTCCAGAGTATAAGACGCACCGTTTTCACCCCAAGAAGAGGGTGAAAATCTGGGTGCGTCTTACACTCCGAATGTAGCCCCACCCAGCTTCTCAAATGGAGGTTTCAGAGGCTGAAAAAAGCATCAGAAACGAAGCATCAGAACAGAAGCCCCTAAATAGAGCTTCAGAAAAGAAGCCCCCAGACAGAGCTTCAGAGGCATTTTTTTCTGAAGCTCTGTTTCAGAGGCTTTCAGAGGCAGGAAAAAAAGTTTTTTCTGAAACAGAGTTTCAGAAGTTTCAGAGGCAGAAAAAAAAAAGCAAAAAAAAAAAAAAAAGGGAAGGCACAGAGCTCACAATCAAGGAACCTGTTGCTAAAATTCATCTCTGGGAACAGCTGATTGGGGGTATTCCGGGAGGCCGATCCAACTGCCAATCAACTTTTTTCTTATTTTCCTCCCCAAAAACAAAGGTGCGTCTTATACTCTGAAAAATACGGTAGTTTGGAAGAATCATACATCATTTTTGGTTCAAGGCCTGACATCCTGGTATTCTATAATGCAAAGCAATTCAATGGAGAGAGGGTTGATCCACCTAACTCAGTAGGTTCTACTTTGACCACGAAGTTGAGTCATCTGGAACAACTCTTTTTTCCCCAATCCTATGGTACAAAACTTTCTCATATACATAGTTTTGGGAACCACATGTTTAAACAGCCCTCTCTCAACAGAGGGGGAGGGATATGACATCATCTATCTCCAGTCTACAACACGGTCCTTTCAACAGTTCCAAGAAGGCTCTCCACACCCATTTGCACTACTCAGGTGACCCTTACGACACAGATAAACCTCTAGGTGACCTTAACGACTTGCTAAAAGGATGCAAATGACCAACTGTCTGCAAGGAGTGTAAATCCTTCCATCCCCCATCATTCAGTCGGAGCTGAGGAAGCTTCTTGGATGAGAAGTGAAACGTCTTCAAAAAACAAAACAAAAACCCAACAACCAGGAAGTCCAGTTGCCTCTTGAAAAAGCACCTTTGGGACAACCATGGCTTGGATGTCTGAGAAACTCCCAAAGACATTGAGGCATGTTATAAAGTTCTTTCTCGACCACTGGGGGCCATAAAAACCTGGGGGTGATTCAGTGACATTATCAGAGCGAGAGTAAGGCTAGAATGCTGAGCCCCTCTTTGTGATTGGTAGTCAAAATATATTAGAGATGGGCATGCAAAATGGGAAGCCTGGCATGGATTTTTTTTAAAAAAATCATTCTCTTGGAACATGTCAGTTTTCTCCTGGAATGGGCTAATCTGTGCAACCCAGAGACGGTTTGATAGTTCTAGATGTTCACTGATGGACAAAGGAAAGGGTTCATGGTTTCCAGACCTGCTTCATCTTTGAATCTGAATGATACGAGCAGTTTCCTTTTCCAGCCAATCTAGTTCTATAACTGTATGAACTACTGTGTTTCCCCCCAAAATAAGACTGGGTCTTATTTTCTTTTGGGTCCTAAAATAGGCACTAGGGCTTATTTTCACAGGGTATCTTATTTTTTCCCCCACGTACAGGAGGCCCACTTTTTCTGCTTAATTGCTGTGGGGCAGGAGGCTGGCTGTGCAGCCTCTTAAGTAGGGTTTATTTGGGAGTAGGGCTTATATTAGGCACATACATAAAAACTATTGGCCAAGATGTACCCCAATTTATCATCTAATTGTTGGAGATGCAACCATAAATCTGGAACATTCAACCACATGTGCTGGATATGCCCCATTACAAGGAAGTATTGGTGTCAAATTCAAAAATGGTTGGAAGAAATTACAAAGCAAAAAATAGATTTGAAACCTGAATTGTTTTTATTAGGAATACTGGACCCGAAAATAAACAAAAACCTTCAATACATTATATTGCACATACTTACCGCAGCAAGAATCACATTCACAAAAAATTGGAAACAAAAAAAAATGTACCCTCAGACGAAACAGTAATTAGGAAAATTCTAGAATGAGTAGAGATGGATAAAATGACTATGGAGTTGAAAGAGAGAGAGGATTCAGAATATTATGAAATATGGAATAATATGTACAGTTGGCTCGAAAATAGAAATCAGAACAAGAAATGTTTAACTTAATATTGATGAAATTTAAATTAAAGTAACTGAACAACATTAAATAAAGAGATGTAAATATAAACGAATATAAATGTGTAGATAAGAACAATGAATATTACAATGTATATATATGTGTGTGTGTGTGTATGTGTATATATACATATGTGTGTGTGTACAGGTAATATCTCGGGTTTCTTCCTGTGTAATTGTAAACATATCTTTAGAAGGGTAGTAGCGACGTTTCGATGAAATCACATTCGTCATCTTCTGGCTGATGTTCTCAGTTTGGTGCTTATGGGCAAACTGTGTGATCTTAACTTAACTTAACTTAACTTAACTTAACTTAACTTAACTTAACTTAACTTAACTGTTCAATACGTTATGTCTTGACATGTTTTGTTTTTATATATGTGTGATTTTTGTGTTGTTTTTAAAGACAAACTTTTTAATAAAAATTATTTAAGAAAAAAACCATGCTAGGGCTTATTTTCAGGGAATGTCAAGATTATATGGGGAACTTTGGGAAAAAGTGTCTTTTACATCCAGTGTGATAGCTTACTGCAACTCTTTCTGCAACAAAGCTACTGGGTCCCAGAGGCAGGAACAAGAGTCAGAAAAACCCTCAACAAGCAGGAACAAACTCCATGCCTTCTTGTTTGAGCATCGACCTCCCTTGCGTTTCCTGGCCTGTTTCTATGGCAACCAGTATTGGATGGATGCTAAAGGACCAGAGAAAGACTGAGTGCAGTAGAGGATGTGCTGGCCAATTGCTCACGGGAAGAAGAAAAGGGATATCTAGCTAGGTACTTCAAAACTCAAGAGTCTGTGTGGTGAATGGCAGGGATATCAGGTCAGATAGTACCAAAAATATTATAAACCTGAGTTTCTGGCTTGAGTGCTTATTCTTCTTTCAGAGCCAGGAATGCTTCCTTCCATGACTCAGACTGAGGAGTCCCTGCTCATTCCCAGGTAGTCCTCGACTTACAACAGTTCATTAACTTCAACGTTACAACGGCATTGAAAGAAATGATTTATGACTGTTTTTCACACTTATAATCATTGCAGTATCCCCATGGTCATGTGATACCAAATTCAGTTGCTGGGCAACTGACTCATATTTATGACGGTTGCAACATCCTGGGGTCACGCGATCATCTTCTGTGACCTTCTAACGAGCAAAGTCAATGGGAAAGCCGGATTCACTTAACAACCGTGTTAGTAACCAAACAATGGCAAGTGATTCATTTAATAGTGGTGGCAAGAAAGGTTGTAAACCGGGGTCAAACTCATTTAGCAACTGTCTCGCTTAGCAACAAAAATCTTGGACTTAATTATGGTCGTAAGTCAAGGACTACCTCTGTTAGGTTGTCCCAAGCCTGTATGTAGGGGTCTTGTATAAGCCACTATGATATCCCACCTATCCAGAGGTCAACTTCAAAAATTTTAGCAGGGGGTTCTCTGCCCGGTTGCTGGGTGGGCATGGCCTAGTTGGCCTCCTGCACCACGGCAGTGGGGGGCGGGGGCTTTTTGCCCTCTCTGGGCTCCTTGAGCCTCTGGGAGGGCAAAAACGGCCTCCCCAGGCTCCGGAGGCCCTCTGGAGGCCGAAAGCAGGCCTGTTTCCGGCCTTCTTGAACTTCCAGTAGGCCCATTTTTTGCCCTCCCCGAGCCTCTGCGCATGCCCTGCACTTATCTGCATCCAAAATGGGCCGTGTGGGGACTCCTGGGAGGGGAGGGGAGGGGTGGGTGGGGCCAGCCAAGAGTGGGATTTGGGGGTTCTCCGAACTGCACAGAATCTTAGCTAGAGGTTCTCCTGAACCCCTGTGAACCCCCAACAGCCCATCCCTGCATCTATCTTTTTCATGGTTGCTGCCAGGCATAAGAAATCGGAAACCAGAGTTTTTCTAAGGAATACAAGTTTATTCCATACTAACTGTAAACAAGAATCTGATCTACTAATAGTCGAGACAAATTGGTGGTAGATAAGATTCAATGGAATTCAAAGGGGACTGGACTTAGATTTCCTGTGGGCATGAAGGGACTCCAAATGGATGACATACTTAGCCTCTCCCTTCGGCCCAGTCTGGTTGTTTCCTACAGTGACATTATTATAAAAAAAGATGCTGTAGAACAGGGGTCAGCAACCTGCAGCTCTGGAGCCCCATGTGGCTTTTTCACCCCTCTGCTGTGGCTCCCTGTCACTCAAAATAGGTGTCACAACCGCTAATGTGCGAAACCCGCCAACACACAATTTATTGAGCTTTTCAACCCCCTGTAGGCCAACCATGGATAAATCCAAGAAAAGAAAAGTTTCAGAAGAAAACAGAATGTTTAATTCAACTACATATGCTAGTTTTGTGGCCGCTCAAGGAATAGTCAGGCACGGGAAGGGTTTTGTGGCCCCCGGTGTTTTCTTTTCTGTGGGAAACGGGTCCAAATGGCTCTTTGAGTGTTTAAGGTTGCAGACCCCTGCTCTAGAAAGAGTACAGAGATGGTTTAGGGGACTAGAGGCTAAAACATATCAAGAATGGTTTCAGGAATTGGCCATGTCTGGTTTAATGAAAGTAAGGACTAGAGGTGATATGATAGCAGTGTTCCAAAATCTAAGGGGCTGCCACAAAGAAGAGGGGAGGGGGTGTCAACCTATTTTTCAAAGTACCTGAAGGAAGGATAAGAAGCAATGGATGGAAACTAATCAAGGAGAGAACCAACCTCAAATTAAGGAAACATTTCCTGATAGTTAGAACAATTAATCAGTTGGATGCCTCCAGAAGCGGTGGGTGCTCCATCATTCGAGGTTTGCAAGAAGAGATTGGATAGCCATTTGTCTGGAAGGATATAGAGTTTTCTGCCTGAACAGGGGATTGGACTAGAAGACCTCCAAGTGTCAACCCTGAAATGACCCTGGCTGAAGTCATCTTGGAGGCTTCAGGTTTGCCATACAATGATGGGAGATGTGGGGGGGAAATAGTTAGATGGGGTTTTGTAGCCAAAACAATAACGTTTTCTTGTGGGAACGAAGGACATTCTCACAGGTGGCTGGCCAGAGGAGGAGCAAGTAACCCAGCAACCAGCCAGCGTCTGGATTGGACAGTGTGACCAATGACTTGAGGGGGAAAGAGGAAACTTTTACTTCTAATCTGGTGAAAGCCACGGGAAATTTCAGAGTCGGCTTTCACCAATATGATGTATCCAATAAACTGTTCTTTGAGGAACTCGCTTGCCTCGGAGTTTTGTTTTCTATGGGTGCAATATGAATTTTAATGGTTACCTTATTTTAAAGATATTTGGGGCCAAATTATCTAATGTTTTTAAATTGTTTTTAAATTTTGTATATAGATGTGTTTTATTGTTGGCTGTGTGCCACCCTGAGTCCCTTGGGAGAAGGGCAGTATAATAGTTAAACTAAATAAGTAAATAAATAAATTACTTGGAACGCTGACACCAAGGTTCCTTCAAATTCTGTTATTCTGTTATTTCTGATGTTACTTGCCTTGCCTGCCTTCCCACAGATGCTCGTGACGCTGGGTCTACCAGACATGTTGCATTTGGGGATGATGGGAGTTGAAGTCCAACAGATCCAAATCACTCCAAGATTGGAATGCCAAAGTCAGCCCAACTGAAATTCTTAATGTTCTTGGAAGCTGGATGACGTTCCCTAAATGCAGGGTATGTTCTCAGGTAGTTTTCACTTAATGATGGTAAGTGAAAGACTGGAATTTCCATCATGGGGTGATGCAGTTGCAAACATCACATACGTTGCTGCTTAGCGATGGAAATTCTGGCATGTATGATTGCCGTCATTAAGTGAATTACCATGGGTCATTAAGTAAGGATCTCATATGGGTGACTTCCTACTGGCTTCCCATTGGCTTTGTTGGTAGGAAGCCAAGAGCGCAAATGGCAATCACATGATCACAGGATGCTGCCAGTGACATAAGTATGAGAACCTGTCATTAAATATCACTCATTCAGCGCTGTCATAAGTTCAAACAGTCATTGAATGAGTGGTTATTTAGTGAGGACTACCTGCAGTTTGATTTAATTGAGTTTACTCTTGAATACTACTTGTCAGCTGACTCTCCAGTCATGGATTTGTTCTTTCACATCAAACATTAGTGTTAGGTTGTGTTAAGAGCTCTCACCCAAGGCTTTCGATGGGTCCCGAAGGCCTTGGAGCAGGGGTAAAATCCAACAGGTTCTGACAGGTTCTGGAGAATCGGTAGTGGAAATTTTGAGTAGTTCGGAGAACTGGCAAATACCACCCCTGGCTGGTCCCAGAGTGGGGTGGGAATGGAGATTTTGCAGTATCCTTCCCCTGCCACGCCCACCAAGCCACGCCCACCAAGCTGCACCACGCCCACCAAGCCACGCCCACAGAACCCGTAGTAAAAAAAATCTGGATTTCACCCCTGCCTTGGACCCTCAAATTGTGCACTTCTGATTTAATCTGCTTTACAGGTCTGTCATTTGATCTATTCTGGGTAGGGAGATATTAGAGGAAGCAGTCAAAAGTCAAAAAAGTCCAGATGTGACTGTGATTGCAGGGTTGCCCTTTGTCCCAGGCACTGCATCCAAGGAAGAGTCAAAGCCTCAATCTCTACTTTGAGTGTGTTTGACGAGTCCCCGTGTCATCTGAAAAGGGTACCACCTAGCGAAAACCCTCGAAAGGCATCCTGAAGTCATTCCGACTTTTTTCCTACCATGTTAAACCTCAAGAAAGGGCAATAATATTCAGACTTGGCCCCTAAGCATCCCTAGATAACCAAATTGTTATCTAGGGATGCTTAACCATCACAGACTATAGCAGTGATGGTTATCCTTTTCCGGACTGAGTACTCACAGCACGCGTACGCATCCGAAGCTCCAAAATCCAATGTGTGCACGACTCCCGTGTATGCGCCCCGCCCCTATGTCTCCCGCAAATGACATGCCCTCGCACATGCATGTGCCCCCCATGCCCCACACATGTGCGAGCAGCCCCCCGCACACGCCCCACCCGCACACATGTGCCCCCCTCCCCCCACTTAGGCGGGAGAGATCCAACGATCAGCTGGCTGGTGGGAGGCACACACACACATGTGTGATGGAGCTGAACTGGGGTGACGGGTCGCATGTACACAGAGAGAGCGCTGCGTGCCACCTGTGGCACAGTGCCATAGGTTCACCATCATGGGATTATAGCAATGGATTATAGCAATAACTATAGCTTTTCTTGCTTGAGTTTCTCTGGAAATTTTGCCTTGCAAATACTGATTTGGGTGCGGGGGGAAGACGATGCGGCTGATTATTTTTTGCATTAATGCAGGGGATTGGTGGCATGATGTGTGTGTGTGTGTGTGTGTGTGTGTGTTTGTGTCTGCCTGTGTGCGTACGTGTGTGAAGGAAGAGATGCAGGCACTGAGCTGCATGCTTAACCAGCCATACCGTTTATCTTCTTCCACTTGAACACCGATGGAGTGGAACTCTCGACAGCTTCGGCTTTCGGTGTCAGAATCGGAGATGGTTTCCACCTTTTGGGGAAGGAAAAGAAGACAGCAAGAAGGAAAGAAAGAAGTTGATTAATGGATCTGGAAGAAAAACGTAATTAGCGGAACGGAGGAGAGGTGGGTAGCTGCTTAATACAAAAGGAAGTTTATTAATGGAACAAAAAAAAAAAAAAGGAGAGAAAAAGAACTGAGACTTAATAACAAACATAATCCTGATAGTCTTCATCATTCTTAATTAGGACGAGAATTTCTGTTGCTAAGCAAGACAGTGTTTAAGTAAGTCATGCCCAATTTTAAGATCTTTTGTGCCACGTGGTTTTAAGCATGGTTGTTAAGTGAGTCCCATGGTCATTAAGCGATTCTGACTTCCCCCCCTTGACTTTGCTTGTGGGAGCCAGTTGGGAAGATCATAAATGGTGGTCATATTTATTTATTTATTTAGACTTATATACCGCCCTTCTCCTTGCGGACTCAGGGCGGTGAACAGCCAAATAAAAAACCAGTACACAAAAGTTAAAATATTATAAAAACAAATATAAATTTAGCTGATAATTAAAACAGATTAATATTAAAATAGATATCAAACTCTAAAAGACTCTAAAAAATTAAGCAGGGATCAGGCTAAGCCGGCAAGCTGAAAAATATATGTTTTTAAGGCCCAACGAAAAGTCCGGAAGTCAGAGATCATTCTCAACTCTGGAGGAAGATCGTTCCAGAGGGTGGGAGCTGCCACAGAGAACGCTCTCCCCCTGGGGGTCACCAGCCGGCATTGTCTGGCTGATGGCACCCTGAGGAGGCCCTCTCTATGACCTCAGGATACCGCAACCATGGTAAATATAGGATTGCCAAGTACCCAAATTTTGATCATGTGACTATGGGGGAATACTGTGATGGTTATAACAAATGTCTCACTGAACAACATAAATTTTGGGCTCAATTGCGGTCGTAAGTCGAGGACTATTAGTATTTATTGAACCACTCTAATCCACAATTGAACAAGAGAAAACGATCATTGCCCAAATACAGCTGTTGCACGGTGTGTGAACCTGGCTACTAGTTAGGTTTTTCACAACATAGACCATAAAGTGCCCGACTTCTATTTTAGCCTGATGTGCAAACATACTTGTTAGGGTGCAATTTATGTGCACATGAAGAGGTTTGTGTGTTTTTATTTATTACAGAGCTTCTTCAAAGCAGCAGGAAGCAAAATGCTGAACTGGAACCCCACGAGGCTGCCAGCTCTGTCTGCGGAAGATGCTCGGTCCATTTTGGCAGAGCAACCCCACAGTGGTTTACCGAAGGCTATCTGTGGCCATTGGGTCCTAAGTTCACTTCTGTTGCAAAAACAGGCCCGGGGAAGAAGCTGGCAACTCTCCATGCCAGGGAAAGCCAAACCTCTACCTGCTAGGCTGCTCTTAATGGCACTGGACTGGTTTAAAAGCAAAACAAAGCATCAAATTGGAAATTCTTCTTCTTCTTCTTCTTCTTCTTCTTCTTCTTCTTCTTCTTCTTCTTCTTCTTCTTCTTCTTCTTCTTCTTCTTCTTCTTCTTCTTCTTCTCCTCCTCCTCCTCCTCCTCCTCCTCCTCCTCCTCCTCCTCCTCCTCCTCCTCCTCCTCCTCCGTCATGCCCAACCCATCACAACCCATGGACAATGTTCCTCCAGGCCTTCCTGTCCTCTACCATCCTCTGGAGTCTGTTTAAGCTCACGCCGACTGCTTCAGTGACGCCATCCAGCCACCTCGTTCTCTGCCGTCCCCTTCTTCTTTTACTCTCAATCTTTCCCAGCATTAGGCTCTTCTCCAGTGAGTCCTTCCTTCTCATTAGGTGGCCAAAGTACTTGAGTTTCATCTTCAGGATCTGGCCTTCTAAGGAGCAGTCAGGGTTGATCTCCTCTAGGACTGACTGGTTGGATCACCTTGCAGTCCAAGAGACACACAGGAGTCTTCTCCAGCACCAGAGTTCAAAGGCCTCCATTCTTTGGCGCTCAGCCTTTCTTATGGTCCAACTTTCATAGCCATCCATTGCAACTGGGAAAACCATAGCCTTGACTATACACACTTTTGTTGGCAGGGTGATGTCTCTGGTTCAAAAGCAAAACAAAGCATACAGTTGCAAATTCTAGAGGCTTGCAATTGTTTTGATTTATGTTTGGAGCAGGTCCCGGAGAGGAGTGGCACTGAAATAGTAAATAAGATTTTTTCAAACTCTCTAAATGGCATGCAAAGTATCGGCGTCTTTTGCAGAACACAACCCTGGACAGGTGAGTCTTTGAGAGACTGGCACTGCAGCTTAATTGATTCATTGGTGTCAGCTTGGAGTGGTTTGTTAAGTGCTGTCCCCGCTGCTTTTGACACTTTGACCTTGTCAAAAGCAACTGCACACCATGAAGTTGGATCAGACACTTCCTTTCCACTTGTTTGCCCCCTTGGCTGAACCGCTTGGATACCCTTGTCTAAACTTCATTGAACCTCTCCTGGCAATACCTGGACGGATGCTAAGTGACAAAGCCTGCTAATGAAGGAGATGGCAGGGCAGGTGGCAGAAACGCACATTTAGAAGATGAATAAAAATGAGAAGCGGTCCAAAGCGGGGCAGCTCTGGAAGGTGGAGGGGGGGGGATGGTCAAAGAAGTGAGGACAATGGTTGCTGCTGTGCAATAACAATCTGGTCTCCTTTTTATATGCAAAGTGATAAAACAGACAGAGGATAGAGCTACATTAGAGGATGGAGATAGATAAATAGATGATAATAATAGATAGGTGATAGATAGATCATAGAGATAGATAGAGGGGAGATTGTTGTTGTTGATGATGGATAGATAGATGGATAGATAGATAGATGATAGATGGATGATAGATAGATAGATGACAGATGATAGATGACAGTTGATAGATAGATGATTGATAGATACATAGATGATAGATAGATGATAGATGATAGATAGATAGATAGTTAGATAGATAGATGGATGATAGATGATAGATAGATGGTAGATAGACAGACAGACAGACAGAGACAGCTAAAAGAGATGATATCTAGCTAGGTAGCTAGCTAGAGATGGATGATAAATAAATAGATAGGAGATAAATGGTAATAGTTAGATAGATGATGGTGATAGCTAGATGATAGCTAGACAGACAGACAGAAGATGATGATAGATAGTTAGAAGATAGATGACAGATAGATGATAATATATAAATAGATAGAAGGTGTGTATGTTGCTTTTATAAATTCAGCTTTGTGTGCACGCATGTTGGCCCACCATTTCTGTGGCCTGCCGGTGGGTCATGGCCTGGGGGTTGGGGACTCCTGTGATAGATAATAGCTAGGTAGAAGATAGCTAGCTAGATGATAGATATATAGACAGACAGACAGACAGTCAGAAAGATGATGGATGAGAGATAGATAAGTAGATGATAGTGATAGATATATGATAGATGATGGATTGAGACAGATAGACAGACAGACAGACAGAAGACAAAAAGACAAAATAGAAAGGAGGCAAACTTTTCCTAGCAGAGTCTTAATTTTTTTTAATTTGCTGTGGATGCCCTTGAGCCAAATGAAAGGCCTGTTAATGAGGTGCTTTGAAGTGTGCTTCAGTTTATCACTTCCAACTTTTTCTGTTGCTAACGTGAAGTGAGAAAAATGTGATTGTCTTGGTTAGAAGGCAACTTTGGGTGCTCCTGTCAAAGCATTGGGGGAAAGGAGAATGTTTCTTAAGCTGAAGCCAGTGTGGGAAGGAATGCTGAGATTTTATAGCCCTCCAAAATTGTGTGTGTGGCAAGAAATGTATGGCTGATATTGTATTTGTGCCTTTGAGTCAGTATTGACTTCTGATGAGTGCCTGGACAAGTCCCAGCAGTTTTCTTGGCAAGATTTCAAAAGTGGTTAGCCATTGCCTCCTTCATAGGGTTGAGAGAGAGGGACTGGCCCAAGGTCACCCAGCTTGTTTTGTGCCTAAGGTGGGACTAGAACTCCCCATCGCCTGGTTTCTAGCCTGGTGCCTTAACCACCACACCAAACTGGCTCTAGTATTGAATTGATCAGAGATAAACATGGGAACCTTAGGTGGGTTTAAATATTAAGAATCCTTCAGTGGTCAAACCACCTTGCAAAAATCTTTAGTCTACAGCCATCACACACAATTCCTTGGGAAGTCTATTGCAATTGTCTTCCTATACCAGTGAACGAGACAATGCCCGTACACCTTGAAGGAGGTGCCCTCCTTCACAAGCCCTCTAGTTCAGTGGTGAAATCCAACTTTTTAGTAAATTAGACGAGGATTAAGGAGAAGAAGGGGGAGAGGATTATATTTGATTAAGTATATATTTAGTCAGAAAAATACCAGCCAAAAAAACCAAACCAAAACAATAATCCCCCAAGGAGGTTTAAAAGTCTGAAGATTGCTTAGGGTCCTCAAACTCCTTTTCTTGATTTTAAGGTCTCTTGGTTTTCATTTCTGATGTTTAATGTTCATTTATTAGTTTGAGGGTCAGGAAAAAGAATGATCGTGGGAACATTCCATTTTTATTGAAATGTTCTTGGCTGATTAGCATTCCAGGGAATGGCCAGTAGATCTGTGTGTGCTAAGAAGCTGAAAGCAGGCTCAGAACCATGGCTTCTTGTGAAGGTCTCTTGGCCCTTCCCTGAGCTTCTCTTAGAATAAGGTATGATGCCTGAATTTATGTTTAAAAACAGGATTAAGGATAATGATGGAAGAAGTTGGTGCTCATTAGAAACACGAGAGATAAGTTAGTCTACTGTAAAGCTCTCTACATGGGGCTCCCCTTGAAGAGCACTCGGAGGCTCCAACTGGTCCAGAATGCGGCCGCGTGGGTGATTATGGGTGCGACCCGACACACCCATGTGACACCTCTCCTGTGCGAGCTGCACTGGCTCCCAGTGGTCTTCCAGGTGCAGTTCAAGGTGTTAGTGACCATTTTTAAAGCGCTCCATGGCTTAGGACCCAGTTACCTACGGGACCGCATTCTGCCACCAATAGCCTCCCATCGACCAACACGCTCCCACAGAGAGGGACTCTTCAAGGTGCCGCCAGTTAAACAATGTAGACTGGCGACCCCCAGGGGGAGAGCTTTCTCTGTGGGGGCACCCGCCCTCTGGAATGAACTGCCTGCTGGGATATGTATGATACCCGACCTGCCTACCTTTCACCGTGCCTTTAAGACCCTGCTATTTCAACAGGCTGGACTGGTATAATAATAATAAAAAAAAAATTGAAATGGGGTGTTTTAAAATTTGGTGGGTTTTAATGTGACAGCCGAAATATTTAATCTGCTTTTAATTTGTTTTAAATTTTGTATTTTTATATAGTTTTATGATGGCTATACCCTGCCCTGAGTCCTTCGGGAGAAGGGCGGTATATAAATTTAATAAACCATAACCATAACCAGTCAAAAAAGAATGGTGGGAAGGAGCTGAGATCAAAATGGTGGCGAACAGTTGCAGCTTAGTGCGTTCCCTGAGCTATATTGCTTACACTGATCGATTGACTGATTTGATGGATTCATCACATTTACAAAACTGCCCATCTTTCTCACAGAGCGATTCTAGATGGAGAGTTTTGAGTAGGATGGCGTGGAAACCAGTTGCTCACTCAGTTATGGTAACCACAGTCCATCAGGGCTGCTTCAATTATAGACAAGCTTCCTATGTACAACTTGGTCTGTTGTGTGGAAGTTTGGGTGGTTTAGGGGTGGGGAATTGTGGTGGGTGGGTGAGGGTGTTTGGGGATTGTTATGTGTGTTGGACCTGGTCATTGAGTGTTAAGTGAATTTCGTTGTATGATATACTGTATATACACATACAATGACAATAAAGTTATTATTATTATGTAACTTTCTCCTGAACCTAAAGTATCAAGTACCAATGCCACTGTAGCAGTGGTGAGTTTCCAATTTTTTTACTACTGGTTCTGTGGATGTGGCTTGGTGGGCGTGGCTTGGTGGGTGTTGCAGGGGAAGGATATTGTAAAATCTCCATTTCCTCCTGATCAGCTGGGACTTGGGAGGCAGAGAATAGATTGGGGGCAGGGCCAGTCAGAGATGGTATTTAATGGTTCTCCGAACGACTCAAAATTTCTGCTACCGGTTCTCCAGAACTGGTCAGAAACTGCTGAAACCCACCTCTGCACTATAGATACTGTGGCGTTCTTGGTGCTTTCAGAGCTTGGTGGTTCTCTTTGCTCAGTGCTGCGTTGCCCCTGGTTTGCACCGGTTCTATAGAACTGGTAGTAAAACCGGTGGGAGGCTCCGCCCACCAACCCCGATGTCACCAAAACGCTTCTGTGCATGTGCAGAAGCTTCTGCGCAAGTGAAGCGAGCATGCGTGCACAGCCCCGCTACAAACCGGTAGTAAAGGTAAGTAGAACCCACCCCTGAGTGCGTAGATGATGTTACTTAGTTTGGTAATGAAATATATCTGCAAGAAAACCAGCAAGCCCAGGGAACACCAAGAACCCCACAGCTCAACCCTGAGCTACAAATATTCTGTTCGGTTGGTACACTTTATGGACAGTTTCAAGAAGAGCCCACATGGGTCAGCCCAAAGGCTTTGCACCAGAGGTGGGTCTCACATAATTTTACCACTGGTTCGCTGCACACCGAAAATGCTTTGCTCGTGCAGGCTGCTTGCATGCATGACCGCGGCTTAGAAACCGGGGCTAAATAGGATGGCATTGCAACGGGGTGGGCCCCCCAACTGCAGGTCGCCACTACTGGTTTGCCCAAACTTGCTGAATACCACCACTGCTTTGCATTATCCACCGTTCTGTTCCTTTGCGGACCTTCTGGGTCCTTCTGGAATATCTAAAGTAAGGCCTGAAGGCCTTAGAAACATCACATCTGAGAGGAGGCCATGCGAGAAATTGATGAAATGTGTTGTGACAACGTGACGCAGTCCCCCCTGACTTGCATACCGAGATGCAGTATGAAAGCCTTTTGTGTTGGGATGTCACAATGCACATGACATCCTTTTCGCTTTGTTGCGGATTGTGCCACATACTTATGAACTGTAAAGGTAACAGTTTCCCCTGTCCAGTTGTGTACAACTCTAGGGGATGGTGCTCATCTCCAGTTCCTAGTTGAGGGATCCAGCGTTGACTGAATATAGTCATGTGGCTGGCATGACTATATGTCGAGGTACAGTGGTGAAATCTTCCACGGGTTGCCACCAGTTCGCTGTCCCGGCATGTGCAATACACCCCAAATGCACTCCCTGTGTGCCTGCGTGGTGCGTGCCAAACACATGCTGTGTGTGCTTGCACAGTCCACACCAAACACACGCTGCATGTGTGCATGCAACACTGCGCACCAAATGCGAGCTTCGTGCGGAAAAAGGACCCTTTTGAAGGTAAGTAGAACAGCGAATGGGGGAACAGCTATGCTGCATGATTTAGATTCACTTTCCTGCTTTCTAGCACAGCTGATTGTCAGAAATACCGGTTCAGACAAACCGGTAGCTTTTTTTTAATTATCGGTGCACTTGAACCGGTGCGAACTGGTAGCATTTCACCCCTGCCAAGGTGCATAGAACATTGTTACCTTCCATGCTTTCGAATTGCTAGATGGGCAGGAACTGGGGCAACTAACAGGAGCTCACCCCGTCGTGCATTGCTTGGGTCTCAAACCTGGGCTGTCAGTTTACTAGCTGACAAACTCAGTGTCTTTAATTTCTTAGCTATCATACCCCCACAGTTATGAACGGCACTGTCTGCTCAAGTGGGATCCTTGACTTAGTTTGCCTCTGGCCACCCTGGTTCAAATCCAATTTGAACTGAGATTAAAATGTACTCAGTCATCTCCTCTCTTAAGTCATCACACAAAGCAAAGTTATTGTTTGGGGGAATAGCCTAGCCCAGGGGTCTGCAACCTTAAACACTCAAAGAACCATTTGGATCTATTTCCCACAGAAAAGAAAACACCGGGAGCCACAAAACCCTTCCCGTGTCTGACTATTTCTTGAGCGGCCACTAAACTAGCCTATGTAGTTGAATTAAACCTTTTATTTTCTTCTGAAACTTTTCTTTTCTTGGATTTATCCATGGTTGGCCTACCGTGTGTGTGTCTCTGTGTTGAAAAGCTCAATAAATTGTATGCTGGTGGCTGTCGCACATTAGCAGAAATATACAAAATATGTATATTTTGAGTGACAGGGAGCCACAGCAGAGGGATGAAAGAGCCACATCCGGCTCCAGAGCCGCAGGTTGCTGACCTCTGGCTTAGCCTGACAACAATGAGCACCAAATCCCTGAAGGGCCATGCAGTACTTTGGTTCTGAAGACAAAACACGGCTTTGGGCTCTGGATCCAATACCCAGCTGCAAGTCCTTAAACCAAGGAGAACTTTTCCCAGATCAGCTGAAGGATCACAGCATCTTGTGCAAAGAAATAGCTGCTTTAAGAAGTTTCAAACAGATGCTATGCAAGGACCCAGGTCCAGGCTCCGGACTGCCCTTTGCCTTCAAAATCAAAGTGCTGTTTAGCGTAACCTATGGATTCTTTGAAGCAGCAGCTTATCAGCAAAACCAGCCTACCAGGTCCAGCTGGCAGCCAGATTTCCTCAGAGGAAAAAAATGTCAGCAAACTATGCAATTGTTCAGTCAGCTACAAATACATCCCTTTGAGCTTTTTTATTTTAGATCTTTAGATTTGTAACTTTTGGGAGTCTTCTTGGAGATATTGTGGCCTGTCAGCAGCCTGTGCAGATTGTAGCTGATTCAGACAGCGAGGAGGCTGGTGTGGTGCTGCACCAGCAGCCTGTGCAGTTGGCACTTGAGTCAGACAATAAAGAGCCTGGAGAAGATGTGGTGCCAGAGGCAGGACTCAGCCAGGGCCTTCAGAACCTCCAGAAGCTCCTTTAAGTGAAGAGAATGAAGAAGAGGAGCCTCTTCTCGATGCAGGAGTGGCTCCTCAGGAGGAGGTCTCCTCGAGAGTAAGGCTTTGGGCTAATTGGCCACTCCCTTAGCATATTTAAGGAGGAATGCCGACTGAAGCAATTTGTAGGGAACAACTTTAGTTCACTCTCCTTTGGGTCTGGATTCTCTGCAAATTGCTTCTGGGCTTTTTGACAACCTTCGTAAGATTGTGTTTACCTTTGGTTTCTTGTAGGCTGTTAAGAAAGTTTATTAACAGCCTTTGTTTGAGAAAGACTGAGTTATTTTAGTAAATTAAGGGTTTTTTTTTAAAAAAAATTGATTTATATGCCGCCCTTCTCCGGGGACTCAGGGCGGCTTACAATACGTTAAGCAATAGCCTTCATACTTTTGTATATTTTATACAAAGTCAACTTATTGCCCCCACAAACTGGGTCCTCATTTCACCTACCTTAGAAAGGATGGAAGGCTGAGTCAACCTTGAGCCTGGTGGGATTTGAACTTGCAGTAATTGCAAGCAGCTGAATGTTAATAACAGTTAATAACACTGCTTTAGTCTGCTGAGCCATCAGAGACTTTGAACAGACTTTTGAACAGACTTTGTGTGTGCTGCGTTCTTTGGGGTCTGTAGCTGGGGCAGAACAGGAGAATGCCTTGCCTGGTGGGAGAACTGAACTGAACTAGGGTTCAGGAGTTGGACTGGAGAAAACATAATGTGTTTTCCAGGCACCTGTACAATGTGAGATCATTATGAGAGGCCTAGTAGATAGCTAGTTGGGGCATGTTGTGAGAATGGCTGATAGTCAGATTCCGAAAGATCTCCTGTATGGAGAATTAGTGCAGGGAAAGCACCTCAGAGGGAGACCACAGCTGCGGTATAAGGATATCTGCAAGAGGGACCTAAAGGCCCTGGGAATGGACATTAACAACTGGGAAACCCTGACCTCCTATTGTTCAGCTTGGAGGCTAAAGACGCAGCATGGCCTTCTCCAATTTGAAGAGACACTTGTTCAGCAGGTTGAGGCAAAGAGGCAGTCCCGGAACCAGCAAAATCTGGGGGCTGGACAGGGGACAGAATGTATCTGCCCTCAGTGTGGAAGGGATTGCCACTCTCGAATTGGCCTTTTTAGACACACTAGATGCTGTTTTAGGACCTCTTTCCAGAGCACCATACCATAGTCTCTTGAGATTGAAGGATGCCGATGTACAATGTGGACTCTTGTATCCCTACAGTTTGGCAAGCATGGTTGCCTCAGAGGGGGTAATGTTTGAGAAACAAAGAACAACAACAGCCACTAGTGGAGTTGATTAAAGGTGTAATATAAACAGAGCCAAGATGTCTTCTAGCAAATCCATATCATTTGTAGTGATTTGTAGCTTCTTCTTGAGCCATACAGTTTTCATTATCCCAGAATAAAAGTAGTGTAGGCAGGCTTCACCTCACTTCAACAAAGGATGGTTCATGCCATGAAGACACTGTAAGTCAGTAGAACAGAAATGAAGCTAGAGACCAGAAACACTCTTTGGTGACTTTGTAATATCTCGTTGCTTTCTTTGCAGATTACCACACCGGCTGTTTTGCTGGCAGAAATCAGATTCTAGCAACCATGGCATTGTAATCTTTAAGCTTGAAGGGAATTTCATTTTTGTGAGGATGTGAGATGGATGGAAGAACCCTCTGTAGTCCAAATTTCACGGATCTTCTAAAGAAAATTCAATTTACTCAAGATTCACTCAACATTTTCCTTTTTTTTTTTTTGCTGTTTGCCTTGCAAATGTGACTGAGGAAGCTAAAGCTTCACGAAGAGTACCTCAAAAACCACCAAAGACTTGAGTAGAATAGACTAGAATAGATTAGAACAGAATAGAAATAGAATAGAAGAGCAGAATAGAATAAATATAGAGATGTCTCATCGAAGTATACTGCTCAAAAAAATAAAGGGAACACAAAACTACTGCATGTAACGAACAAAGTATTTAATAAGGCTATTCCATTCATTCAGATCTTGGATGTCTTCTGCTTGTGTTCCCTTTATTTTTTTGAGCAGTGTATTTAGTCTCTAGAAGACTAAATACATTGGCCACAAATTCTATGGCTTGCATAGAATAAAATAGAAGAGAATGTAGAGTAGGGTAGAGCAGAGCAGAGCAGAGCAGAGCAGAGCAGAACAGAACAGAACAGAACAGAACAGAACAGAACAGAACAGAACGGAACGGAACGGAACGGAACGGAATGGAACGGAGCGGAATGGAGTGGAATAGAATAGAATACTTTATTTGGCCAAGTGTGATTAGACACACAACGAATTTCTCTCTGCTGCAGAAGCTCCAGTGTACTTTCAAAGCAACAGAATGATAATAATCGTTCTCGTAATAATACCAATAAGAGAGGAGTAAAGAAGATACTACATTTCTGATGGTCAATGATTAGTCAAGTAAGAGGCTGGACACAAGCAGTGCTTGTTGAACTGGCCCCAGCCAAGATACAGCTTCCCTCCAGCATTGAAGCCATCCCAAACCTACCTGAACACCGATAGATGGACGCCATTTCCTCTGGCGAGCCAAACTTCTTAGCTCTTCCCTCCCTGGAATCGTCCTGATGATAAGGGTGGAAGGTTTGGGGGAAGTCCGGGGTTGGACCGAAGGCAAATCCAGAGACATGGCAGTGATCTTGGTGCTTTCTAAACTCTCAGAAGAGTTGCAGTGCTTGGTGGCCTCTTTGGCCCAGGATGGACTTCGGTTGATCTCTCTGGGCAGGAAACTGTCATGGGTAGATTCGGTGCTGCTTTGGGCTGTAACAGCAATGAGGGGCTTGGCTTTGATTCCTGAAGGGAGGGCTGGTGGAGCTTTCCGGTAACTAAAAGCTATATGGAGGTGGGAGGTGGGTAGGGAAGAGAAAGGAAAGCAAAATGGAACAATTAAAAAGGATGCTACACTTTAATTAGCATCTACTAGGCTACATCCAGGCAGTGGTGGGATTCAAATAATTTAACAACCAGTTCTCTGCCTTAATGACCAGCTGGGTAGGTGTGATTTGGTGGTCATGTGACCATATGGGCGTGGCCAATTCAATGTCACTCACATCGATGGGCGCTTCGTCTTAGCTGTTACAATGTAATAAGAGAGGCAGGTTAACCAGAGAGGCAGTTTCTGTAAGCAGGGCAATAAAGATTAGGATAGAAACACCAGAATATTTCCTTCTTGCCTTCCTTACAGGATTAGCCCTGTACAGTGGGAAAAAAAAACCCAAAATAAGATTTCTTCTAACAACTGGTTCTCCGAACTGTTTGGAAAGTTAACAACCAGTTCTCCTGAATAGGTGCGAACTGGCTGAATCCCACCACTGCATCCAGGGCATCTCAATCTCCTTGTCCCGAGGCTGCCTGGTTTGGTATTAATTTATTGAAATGGGAAGAAGGAATAACTCTGAGGAACAGCAGGAAGAGTTGCAACCAAAACAATGTATAAGGAGCTGCCACAAAGAAGAGGGGGTCAACCTATTTTCCAAAGTACCTTTGGTGGATGAAAAGCATCTGAACTAATCAAGGAGAGAAGCAACCTGGAACTAAGGAGAGATTCCCTGATAGTTACAACAATTAATCAATGGAATGACTTGCCTCCAGAAGTTGTGGGCACTCCAACACTGGAGGCTTTTAAGAAGAGATTGGACAACTATTTCTCTGAAATAGTATAGGGTTTCCCACTTGAGTGGAGGATTGGACTAGGATCGGTGGTGAAATGTAAAATTTGTTACTTCTGGTTCTGTGGGCATGGCTTGGGGAGGTGGGTAATGTGACTGGGTGGGCATGGCCAACTTTTATTCTTTACTTTTAAAACCATTTTTTCTACAACCTTTTTCATTTCTTCTACAACCTTTTTGGCCGAAGAGATTGTAGAAAAAATGCTTTTAAAAGCCTCTGACGATCCCAGCTGAGTTGCCTGATCATCAGAGGCTTTTAAAAAAACTTTTAAAAGCATTTTTTCAGCTGAAGAGGTTGTAGAAAAAATGCTTTTAAAAGTAAAATAAAAAGCCTCTGATGAATGCAAGGCTCAGCTGGACATGGGGGGGGGGGGCAGGGATTTTTGCATTGTATAACCATTTGTTATACAATGGTCAGATAAAAAAAAATCTGAGTCCAAAGCCAAAATGTAATTTGAGAAAACTTTCAGATCTGATCTTCCCCAGTTCTCATGAAGATGGGAGAAACTTCATTCAGACTTGTCAGTTCTCTCAGGTAGACTAGGCTTGGAAGCCAAAGTAAATATTATTTTTATTGTAAGTTTATAATAACAGGATCTTGCAAATCTCAATGTGCTTTCTCTTCCCTTCTTTATCTTCATGAGAATGAGGGAAGGTCATGTATGAGGTGCTTTCTCTAATTACACTTCTCCCCAGGACTCAGGTGTCTTTTATCTGACTGTTGTTTTGGTTGTGGATCTTCCTCTTGTTCTTCAAGATTATTCCTTCTGTCCATTACATTTATAGACCCAGTTTATTGATAAGGTTGGCCAAGGACAGAAAATCCAATCAGTTTTTGTCGTTATTCTTTCCTGTACAAATACAAGCTAACATTAATTTATTCATAACAAAAACAAGTAAGTGAAGTTTAGGTACAACAAATAGAATTCTATATTCCTGAAACTGAGAGTGAGAAGTAAGTTGATTTGTTAGCCTGTAAGTTGCTTCAGGTATAGCTTCCTGCCTAAAAACATGGCAAGTTCCACCTCATTCCATAGAACAGCATTCTCATACCTTCCTCAAGGTCAGCTCTAAATTCGTTTCCATCACATTACAGCTTATTACCAAGAGGTCTTCTGTTAATCTCACCTACCTAGAGGTTACTCAACCCATACCCAGAGGTTCTTCTTGGTACTTACAGGTGCTTGGCTTGAGGATGCTGCTGGTGAGAGGTTGGCCAGGCTGGTGAGTGGTTGTTGCCATGGTGAAGAGAGAGAGGCAGTCATCGTCCTGGGAGCAGCCAGCTTGAATGGCCCGCAGGTAACTATGGCTGCGCATGCGGAAGCAACCGGGCAGATCCAAGGCCTCCACAGCCTGGGACTCCACCTCTCCGAAAACAGACTCACACACAGCCTCAAACTGATGGTTCAACTCATCGTTGATCTGGGAAGACAATAGAAGGATGAAGAGGAGGGAATTCAGACTCATTCACACATTCAATCATTTATCCATAGGTTGTCCTACTAAGTGTACCTTCAAAGGCGTGTATCTACCTGGTGTCAACTTTCTGATGGGTGTCGGTTCTCACAAATCGCTATCACATTCACCGTTACAACTAAGGTGTATTGCTGGTTTCTTACACCACTTGAAGTCAAACTGTGGTAGCTTGTTGGCTATCATCTCAATGTATTGCCTGAACCTCACCATTTGTTTCACAGACCATGCCTAAATCAAAATTAGTTTTGGGGTTTTTAATTATGGTCAAATGATTGAATTATTTTAATGGTTTTTAAAATTGTGTATTGTTATTGTTTTATTATGGCCGTACACCGCCCTAAGTCCTTTGGGAGAAGGGCGGTATAAAAATGCAATGCAATAAAATAAAATAAATAAATAAAATTGAGGCTTCGTCAACAAACTCTGTTTAAATGCACCAGACCTTTTGAGTGAGATTGCACAGGCAGCCCTCAATTGACTTAGAGACCATTCAAAGTTGCGAACGGAATTAGAAGTTCTGACAGCCGGCCCCTCCCCTGAGGTCATGTGATTGCATTTTGGGAGCTCAGCAACCAATCCGCATTTCAGCTGTTTGCAGCATCCTGCAGTCAGGTGACTACAATTTGCAAAGTTTTTTTTTTTCCCTAGAAACTGGTGTTTAACTTTTAATTTCTGGCAAAAAACGCCCATTGTGGATAATAGGTTCACTTAAAGACCAGCACATTCATTATGTTTGTTTTATGACCACTGCATTTGCTTTATGACCACTGCATTTGTTTTAAAATTACCGAGTTCACTTAATGAATGCTTCAGAAAAGGTTGTAAAATCGAGATCAGTCACTTGATGATCTGTTTAACAACTGGCATGAGTTACACCGGTAATTCTGGCCAATTCTGGTCATAAATTAGCATAAGGAGCCTTGGTGGTGCAGCAGACTAAAGTGCTGTTAAGTAGCACTTAGCTGCCAGCTGCCTGTAATTACTGCGAGTTCAAATCTCACCAGGCTCAAGGTTGACTCAGCCTTCCATCCTTCCGAGTAGGTAAAATGAGGACCCAGATTGTGGGGGCAATAAGCTGACTTTGTATAAAAAAATAGCACCGCTTAGGGGGGCCAAAAGCCCTACTAAGCAGATATATACAAAAGTATGACGGCTATTGCTTAATGCATTGTAAGCCGCCCTGAGTCTCTGGAGAAGGGCGGCATATAAATCAAACCAATAAACAAATAAATAAATAAGTGAAGGACTATTTGTAAAGTGAGTCAATGAAATCTCCCAAAATGCCAGGCAGCATTCAAGGAAAACTTGTCCCCAGTGAACTGTGTTCAATCCTAGGTTTTAGCAGTGGAACAAATAAAGTTAAGTATATGTATAAATTAGATTGGCAACTTTGCATTGGTCGAAGCCTTAAATTAATTAGCTAAGAGCTACAGCTTGAATTGATTATTCAGACAAAATCACAGAGTTCCAAGTTAAAAGTAAATCAGTCTTATTTTATAAAGGCTAGTTGATTCTGGTATACTGCTTAGTTGCGATTGCTGGAAATTGCAGAGATAATTTCTGCTTTGATTAATGCCAAGTATGTTTAAATTCCACTCAAACCTATGTGAATAGTTAATTGCCAGTAAGAGTGATGAATTGAAGACTTCTTCCAAACCAAACAAATGCTTGTTTTGGGTTGTGAAAAGATAAATTCTGTTTCTTTCAATTGTTCAGAAAAGCACCTATTTCAAGAGTTTGGAAATCTGTAGATTTATGTATGATTCACTTAGCCGTTGTTGGGGATGGGAGAATCTGTCAATTTCAGTTGCTCTCAGTTGCTTTCTATTTCTCATTTGTGCAAATCTGTCAGTTTTGATTCTGTTTCTCATTTTTCTTTGCGTAAATTTGGCTTGTCTAGTCTCGCAGTAGTTCAAGATTTTTTTTTAAAAAAACCCATAATATATGGTAATGAATTTTGCACATAATTATTCTTGCATATTTTTTTTTTTTGCAATTCTTGCTTCTGTCCTAATATGATATCATATAATAACATACGTGTGTGTCTATGCGTGTGTAAAAGTACAAAGTCTGAAGAACAATTCTGATTTGTGCATTGGTTTGAAATTGTAAAATTCATTGAAAAACTTGTCCCCAATTTTTAAATGCCATAACCCACAATTTCAGTTAATTCTTTCCTTGAAATTCTGCTGGACCATCACTGCATCCTGTCCTAGTGAATCTCATGAGTTAATTAGACATATCTTAAGAATGTTGTTTTCCCTTTAAAGTTCTCAAATTTCAGCAACACTGACACAAATATCTGTTATTCATAACCAGGGTGGCCTTTTTATGTTTGCAAATCTAATGTGCTGTATTCAATAAATAAACATCAGCGCCCTCACTCTCTTTTTCCCAATCACGATAAAGAAAAAGCATAGCATGATTTATTACTTATCATTTCTCTTTCCTCTTTCCAGGATGCAGGGCAAATGAAATCTGAGGAATGCAAAGTGTGAATTTTTGGCTCCAGAGACTGAAAGCCATTCCAGGATTACTCTGCAGAAATGGGTTGGTGTATATGGTGCTCTGAATGACTGAATGGCAAAGCATGCAGATGCCAAAACATAGAGAGGGACGAATAATTCACGGATGCAGTTAAGATGAGCATGCATCAGACCAAAGCATAGCAGCCAAGGTTTCTTAAGCCAAAGCAGTCTGACTGACATGTCTGGTATCCAATCAAATTTAGTCATTTCCACTGGCAATCCTGGCTCAACAGAGAGGGCTTGCACTGCAGATATTTGTGAATGAAACAATTCCTCATTTGCATGACAGCATTGCCATTTTTCAATTAGCTATCAGTCCAAAGATCCAGCATTCGTCTCTTATAGCTAAGAGCTACGGTAGCAAAATGATTAGACTGCAGCATTGCAGGCTGACTATGCCCACTGTCAGGAGTTCGATCCTGACCAGCTCGAGGTTGCCTCAGCCTTCCATCCTTCTGAGGTCGGCAAAATGGGGACCCAGATTCTTGGAGGGAACCGCTTAGAGAGGGCTGTAAACCACTATGGAGTGGTATACAAGTCTAAGGACTATTGCTATTGCTAGTTTTTGTTCCAGAAAACTTTTGCTCCACAAAGAAGGGCAATCTAGAATTCTCTTCTTGCTTGGTGGAGCATTTCTTAATGAAACATCCCTGGATTAAAAAAAAAAAAAAGCATCTCACTAGGGACAATGAAATGCAAACAAATGCCTCCTTGCCCTAAATTGATTTTTTATTCGATCATCCCACTATACAAGCAGGGGGAAAAAAAGCAACGACAAACTCTCAATACAAGCAGGAAATAAAAAATGACAGACACTCAATATACTGTATCCCAGTCATCCAGTTATAATACCGTCAGTTATGCGACACAATTTCCACTCAGCTAAATTGACATCAATGTTACTTCTCATGACTGTCCATCACTTCTACCTGGTCAGCTTTCTACTATCCAAGAACGGAAGAGAAAAACCACCTCACCTGCCCAGTGGTGAAGGAACGTCCATACCCTTGTCCCCGTGGCCGGATTCGGGGTGGTGTGCAGCAGCTGGGACAGTTACAGATATATGAGTCAGAATAGTGTCTACTTGCAAACCTAATGAGAGACATGGGGAAGAAAGGTTTCTGAACAAACCCCTAAAGCAGGAGAGGAGCAGAAGACATGGAAAGGAGGTTGAGTGGATTTGCTGGTTTAACATGGCCAAATTCTCTGCTCCTATAAAATAGGTAAATCCTTGCAGGGGTATTGGTATGCTCCTTAATTTCAAACTATATATATGTAGGTCTTTGGTTATTTGGGTGTTCTCCAGCGTAGAATTGGATGTGTCTTGGCGACATTTTGACGAAGTCTCATTTGTCATCTTCAGGCTGGTGTTCTCGTAGAGTTGCTCGTGGAAGCACGAAGCCAAGAACACCAGCCTGAAGATGACGAATGAGACTTCGTCGAAACGTCACCAAGACATTTCCAATTTTACGCGGGAGAAGACCCGAATAACCAAAGACCTACATACAAACACCCATGAAAACTTCAGAAAACATATGTGTGTGTGTGTGTGTGTGTGTGTGTGTGTGTGTGTGTGTGTGTGCAGCCCTAGTTCAGTGAAATCACCATCCACTAGTTTCTAGCTTTTTTCCTTTCTGGCAGCCAGCAAGCCCTCTGCTGCCCATTGGGAGACTAATATAGATATATTTCTGGCTTGTTAGCCTTCATCAGTTAGCCACACCCACCCCTGATTGTATAGTACTTCCTGTAAAGGTACAGTATTTGTTTCCTTTCTTTTTCATAGGATTTATGTGTATTTTAGCCAGGTTCTTCCTACATAAATCAAGATTTTTCTGCAGCCCTAGTTCATATATATGTATGTATGTATGTATGTATGTATGTATGTATGTATGTATTCATGTCTTCTCCCATGTAAGATTGAGAGCACTTTGGCAATGTTTTGGCAGAATCTCATCTGCCGTCATCAGGCTTATACACCCGAAGCCAAGCCAATAGACACAGACTGGGACTCCCAACCAATCAGAATGAAGAGGTGGGGCTATCCCAGCAAAGCAGACTACCAACATCAGATTTGAAATAGTAACGGCAGATGCTGCAAAAGACCCCTTGCATAAGATGGCAGATGATGGCAGATGAGATTCTGCCGAAACGTTGCCAAAGTGCTCTCAATCTTACACGGGAGAAGACCCGAATACACCAAGACTTGCATACCTGTACCCATGAAAATCTACACACACACCCACACCCCCCATCCCCCCCATGTCTTTGGTTATTCAGATTTTCTCCCGTGTAAAATTGGAAGTGTCTTTTACATGGGAGAAAACCCAAATATCAAAAAACCTACATATAAACACCCGCGAAAACGTTAGAAAACAAATATATATATATATATGTGTGTGTGTGTGTGTGTGTGTGTATGTGTGTATATATATATATATATATATATATATATATATATATATATATATATATATATATATATATATATATATATATATATATATATGAAATGAACTCTTGTGGCTAGAACCTCCAGCAAGTACCAGGAATTGGCACTAAGGAATTAGAATTAGAATGAATCAGGAAGACAAAATAATCAGCTATATACAGAATGCGATTCTAGACTTGACCCCAACACTTCACTGATAAGGAAGGAAGTTGGGTTACCAAAGAGAGCAGTTTCTGGAGAACTTGGGGCCCTTGACATGGTACCATGTTAGCTCCAGGACAGCACAAAAGGCAAGAGTCGGTGACCAGATAAGTAGACTTCAGACTGTCTGTCATTAAGGGGTGCTTGGTGCTCTCTGAGCTTGGTTGTTTTCTTGTAGATATTCCGTTATCCAAAGTAGGTAACGTCATTAGTGCTTAGTACTGATAATGTTACCTGGTTTGGATCATGAAATATCGGCAAGAAAACAACCAAGCTCAGAGACCATCAAAGACCCCTCATTTCAACTCTTGAGCTACAAATATTCCCCTTTATTGACCGTCATTAAATTGCTCTGATGTTTCTCATCAATTACCATAATAAAATTTTGATTTGATTTGATTTTCAGTTCTTCAGGAAGCGGTGGAAGTCAAGGAAGAGGAAGACTGGCTCAAGAAGAATACAAATCCGCAGGTCGTTGGGAGATGTTGGCTGTCTGGAGCTATCCATGGTCCTGAAGGCTAGCTTTTTTTTCCTACTCTGACCAACTCCTTCAGGTATCCCATGTCTCACTTAGGTCAGGTAAAATAATTGGCTCCTAATTTGGGTTCAGGAACAAGCAAACACATTCTCAACGGACTTCTTCTGCTACTCTCTTTCTACGATTTCCCTGAACAGAGACATCATTATCCTCTACCCCTACCCACTTTGCCTTCCCTCATAATATATCAATTTTGCTACTGGTATTAGGAAACCTCACTCAGATTTCCTATGGTGTCTTGCTCTTGGTTAAGAGCAGGGATGAAATGCTCCCGGTTCGGACTTGATCGCCCAATTTGTGTAGCGATGGAGGCGGATGGTTAAGAGAACCGGTAGCAAAAATCCCTGCCCCCCACCATGCCCAGCTGAGCTGCGCGATCATCAGAGGCTTTTTTTTTTTACTTTTAAAAGCAGTTTTTCTACAACCTCTTTGGCCGAAAAAATGCTTTTAAAAGTAAAAAAAAAAAGCCTCTGATGATCAGGCAACTCAACTGGGATTGTCAGAGCCTTTTGAAAGCATTTTTTTAACGACCTCTTCGCCGAAGAAATTGTAGAAAAAATGGTTTTAAAAGTAAAAAAAAAAAAAGGCCACTCCCACCCAGTCACATTACCCCACCCACCCATCAAACCACGCCCACAGAACCGGTAGTAACAAATTTTAGATTTAGGAAATATTGGTATCCTTCCTAATTTCTTACTTGGTTCTGGCCTGATCTACGCTGGATGAACGGCGGTATGCCTCGCGCCGGGCCACCTCCTTGGGAGACACTTTGGTGCTGGTATCTGAGTCCCCACTGTCATCATCTCCCATGGCCTTGATGTAGCTGCCACTCCGCATCCGTCGACAAGGGATCTCGCCGTCCTTCCCCGATGTTGGGTATCCTCCCCAATCATCCTGTGGCACCTGAAGAAAGAAGAAACTTTGTGCAGGAAGAGCACATGGTACGTTGGATCAGAAGGAAGTTCTATGGAGGATTTGGCTGTAATTAAAGCAGACTTTATGAAGTGCCGTTACTCCATGGCTTAGGACCTGGATATTTACAGGACTGCCTCCTGCCACCGATTGCCTCCCACTGGCCGATTCGCTCTCATAGAAAGGGCCTCCTCAGGGTGGCGTCGGCCAAACAATGTCGACTGGTGACCCCCAGGGGGAAGCCTTCTCTATGGGGGCCCCTGCCCTATGCAATGAACTGCCCCCGGATATACGAAGGATTCCCGACCTCCGTGCCTTCCATCGTGCTTTGAAGACCCTATTAGTCCATCAAGCTGGGCTGTCAGAATAATGATTTTAAAGGGGTTTTTAAATGGTTTTTAGTTTGGGGTTTTAAAATACGGCCAATGGATTGAATTATTGTAGTTGGGTTTTTAATTTTTGTGTGGTCACTGTTTTATTATGGCTGTACACCGCCCTGAGTCCTTTGGGAGAAGGGTGGTATAGAAATGCAAAAATAAATAAATAAAAAATAAATAAATAAATAAATAAATAAATAAATAAATAAATATTGGAGAGGAACTGAGATGCATTGTTCCTTTTGTACCCACCTACAAATATATATATGTATGTATGTATGTATGTATGTATGTATGTATGTATGTATGTATGTATGTAAAATTCCACCTATGCACTAAATGCTAGCTTTCAGCTGTCATTTTTATCTTAGCTCTTTTTTGACTGTAAAAACTGCCGATCAGTAGAATGTGTGTCCCAGTGAATGGCTTCTTTCCCTTTTTCATTTTTGAAACAGAGGCTGAATCCTTTAGTTCCCTTCCAGGTCCATGATTCTGTGATTCCTCTCCAATGCTCTTTTTCCACCTGGCTCATCTTTAATGGTTCTAAAAAAAGATAAAGATTTTCTGTCCAGTCCTGTCTAACTCTAGGGGACGGTGCTCATCTCTATTTCCTAGCTGAGGTAGCCAATGTTATCTGAAAATGCTTCCGTGGTCATGTGGCCAGCGACTATATGCCGATGCGCAGGAAACACTGTTACCTTCCCACTGAAGTGGTACCTATTTATCTACTAATCTACTTATCTAATGAGCCATGGTGGCACAGTGGTTAGAATGCAGTACTGCAGGCTACTTCTGCTGACTGCTGGCTGCCTGCAATTTGGCAGTTTGAATCTCACCAGGTTCTTGGTTGACTCAGCCTTCCATCCTTCCGAGGTCGATAAAATGAGGACCCAAATTGTTGGGGGCAATAGGCTGACTCTGTAAACCACTTAGAGAGGGCTGGAAAGCACTGTGAAGTGGTATATATAAGTCTAAGTGCTATTGCTGTTCACATTTGCATGCTTTCACATTGCTAGGTTGGCAGGAACTGGGGCAAAAATGGGCACTCATCCCATCATACGGTGCTTGGATCTTGAACTGTTAACCTTCAGGTCAATAAGCTCAGTGTCTTAACTGCTAGGCAACTACACCGCCTCTAATGGTTCCAGTGAACACTATCTTATCCCACCAACCTCCTTAATCCCATTTTTAAAAATACTCTATCCTTGGTACACAACAGGTCTCAGGATCAGACAGGCTGACATGAGCAGTAACCTGCTATAAAATAGGATATACTTAAGATCAATAAAGTTGCTATGTTCATTTTGGTCACTTTTTGAATATTTATTGGGCTTTAAAGAAGCAGCATCAGAAGAGTATTGGTAACTTTCAACTTGGGGGTTGGAGAAGACTCCAAATAACACTATGGATAGAAATTGAACTGATGGATCATCAAACAAAGAGTTTTCACTTAAGGCCCAAGTGACCAGGTCCAAATTTTTTTACTTTAAGTAAACTCAAAGTTCTCTAAGTTCTCTGGAAATGCTTTAATGCTTGGAAAGGCAGAAAGAAAAGGAAGAGAACAACCAGTAGCAAAGTGGATGGACTTAGTTATGTTGATGATAATTGCACCGTTAGGAACTTGAAAGAACAGGTTAGAGATAAAATCTACCTACGTGGTCATCAGTTGAACATGACTTAACACTACTTAATCAATCAGTCAGTCAGTCAATCAGTCAGTCAGTCAGTCAGTCAGTCAGTCAGTCAGTCAGTCAGTCAACCAATCAACCAATCAACCAATCAACCGATCAACCAACCAACTAGGCAACCAACCAGCCAGCCAGCCAGCCAGCCAGCCAACCAACCAATCTGAATACTTGTCCAAGGCAACTCCATGAAAATTCTGGTATAGTTACTGAATAGGAAACTGATGTAAGGGAATATCACTTGATTCAGATTTAATTTTTCAAGAAAAAGTAAATCACCTGAAATAGCAGATGCCTGAACCTTATGCAGGGATGATGTTGGATCTAGCTCTCAGTGTCAAAATTAGTATTACACTTCCATAAATACATTTTCAGGGAAAATAGCATCCAAAAACATATATTTATTTATTTATTTATTTATTAATTAAATTTCTATACCGCCCTTCTCCTGGCGGACCCAGGGCGGTGTACAGCCAATTAAAAACCAGTACATAAACATATACATGTGAATGCAACTTACTCTGTTCTTGAGTTTGAATTATCTATCTGTCTGTCTGTCTGTCTGTCTGTCTGTCTGTCTGTCTCTCTCTCTCTCTCTCTCTCTCTCTCTCTCTCTCTCTCTCTCTCTCTCTCTCTCTCTGTTTATCAGCACATTTTTGGGTCATTTATTGAGCATGAATTTTCACAGAACATATTCTTTTGCAGCAGAAAGATGGAAGCCAATCAGTAACTACTCATGCAGGAAATAGTAATCAATATTTTTAATTATTGTTTCTCTTCTCCTCCCTGCCTTATTTCTAATCTTGTTCAGTTTTGGCCTATGGCCAAGACTATTAAACTGATTAAGAGACAACAAATCATGAAAAAAAAGTGGAAAGGTGTAGGGGAGGGAAATTTACTGCTGTGTTCACAAAATTTATTTAAGCAAGTCAAACAACGATCCAGTTTTTGCTCATCATGCTAAACTTGGCTAATGTTCATCTTAAATTTTTCTGTGGAAGAGTTTTAGCCCCTTTGGTTGGGTTAAGATTCATTGTATTGTGTTGACCCAGGAAATGGGTTAATGTAGTAATTAAGTAGAGTGTATGGTACAAAGCCATCCAATTTTTGATTCAAGACAATTGCCAAATCCTGGATATTTTCAGAGGACATTCATTTATTAGACACACACAGACAGAATGTAGATGGGGAAAAAATAAAATGTCAAAGAACTAAATCCAGTATAATCATTATTAATTGAACTTCTGAGATGCTTTTCTTCTAATTGCTAAAGCAAGCTTACTTGTCTTTTATTTTATCTTTATCTTTATAACAACTTTGTCAAGTTGTTGAAGCTGAAAACGATATCTGCAACGAACTAAGAGGGTCTTTGAACCACTTCATTTTTTTCCATTCTGTCCCTCACAACCAGAATCCTACTATGGTCCTTGTGAAAATAAATGTTTCTATTGAGTTATTTGAAAGGGTTTTTGTGAAGTCTTTCTCCAACCTAGTAAATTTCCAGATGTTTTGGGATTACAATTTGCAGAAATTCTGGGATTGGTTATGGCCACACTTCTGAGGAATACTGTTGTGATCTAGGCTTCCTGAGTCATTAAAACACAGGCGTAGTCCCAAAAACCTCTTTTATTGCAACAGCTGTGAATTACGTTCATTCACAGCTGAGTCCCAATTAGTTGAAAAAAGTCCTTTGGGAGAAGTCCTTTGGGATAATCACCAACCTTTATCTCCCTTGACACTCTGCCAAAGACCTACTTGGCAAAGCCACACGGAGTCCAGAATCAAACAGAGATGCTGACTGGGAACAGAATTAACAACGTTGTTTTCCTGCAACGTGCCTTTCCTCCTCTTTTAAGCCTTATGGGAGGGCCAATCATCTCCAGGCCTTACTCCCAAGTCGTCCCTTTAGTTTTAACTGTTCTTGCCTTCTGGCAGCTGTGCACATGTGCGCACTAGGAACAGGTTCGTCCTGTTCCTCTGCCTCTCTGTGTCCAACTCTGGAGGCTCTGGAGTTTATGCATCACTCCCTGATGGCCCTGGCCCCATCTCTGCCTCCGATGCAGAGCCCTTGTCCGAGCCTTCTCTAGACTCCAGGACTGGCCCATGTTCCTCCCCAGTCTCCTCACTGCCCGACTCCGCTGCCAGCTACGCAGGCTGTTGGCGGACCACAACAAATACAAGATAGGAGACATCAGCATGACAGTTGAGATGTTAAGTGGAAATAGGTTGTCCATTGCATCAAACTAGTTGGAGTTGTTAAATTTCTCTAACGTTGTTGTAACGAAGTGGGAAGTCGGTGCTTTATATATATTTTTTCTGTTTCTTTATCCTATTTTTTGTTTTCTCTTTCTTTTTATTTCATTTTCTATTCCTTTGTATTATTTTTTTTCTTTTACTTTTTAATTTGTAATTAAAATTACACACACACACACACACACACACACACACACAATATGCTTGACTAAGTGCAGAATTTTATAAACCTGCAGTGAATAGGTTGCCAAGATGAAAAAAAAATGTGGCCTTTGGTAGATTTTCTATTTGTCCCCAAACTCTTCTATGGTGATTGAGGACTGAAGCAGATACTCACAATGGGGACCAGTGGTGGAATTCAATTTTTTTTACTACCGGTTCTGTGGGTGTGGCTTGGTGGGCATGGCATACTGCAAAATCTACATTCCCACCACACTCCAGGGGAAGGACACTGCAAAATCCCCATTCCTTCCCCACTCCTGGGGGAAGGATATTACAAAGTCCCCTTTCCCTCCCCACTCCTGGGGGAAGGATATTGCAAAATCCCCATTCCCTCCCCACTCTTGGGGGAAGGATACTACAAAGTCCCCATTCCCTCCCCACTCTTGGGGGAAGGATACTGCAAAATCCCCATTCCCTCCCCACTCTTGGGGGAAGGATACTACAAAGTCCCCATTCCCTCCCTACTCTTGGGGGAAGGATACTACAAAGTCCCCATTCCCTCCCCACTCTTGGGGGAAGGATACTGCAAAATCCCCATTCCCTCCCCACTCTTGGGGGAAGGATACTACAAAGTCCCCATTCCCTCCCTACTCTTGGGGGAAGGATACTGCAAAATCCCCATTCCTTCCCCACTCCTACGGGAAGGATACTACCAAGTCCCCATTCCCTCCCCACTCCTGGGGAAAGGATATTGCAAAATCCCCATTCCTTCCCCACTCCTGGGGGAAGGATATTACAAAGTCCCCTTTCCCTCCCCACTCCTGGGGGAAGGATATTGC
The DNA here is from genome assembly GCA_030761175.1 of Masticophis lateralis. NCBI lineage: Eukaryota > Metazoa > Chordata > Lepidosauria > Squamata > Colubridae > Masticophis > Masticophis lateralis. The sequence continues at coordinate 8,537,089 of JAUDYJ010000009.1, read as the reverse complement.
AAAATCCCCATTCCCTCCCCACTCTTGGGGAAGGATACTACAAAGTCCCCATTCCCTCCCCACTCTTGGGGGAAGGATACTGCAAAATCCCCATTCCCTCCCCACTCTTGGGGGAAGGATACTGCAAAATCCCCATTCCCTCCCCACTCCTAGGGGAAGGATTTTGCAAAATCCCCATTCCCTCCCCACTCTTGGGGGAAGGATACTACAAAGTCCCCATTCCCTCCCTACTCTTGGGGGAAGGATACTGCAAAATCCCCATTCCTTCCCCACTCCTAGGGGAAGGATACTACCAAGTCCCCATTCCCTCCCCACTCCTGGGGAAAGGATACTGCAAAGTCCCCATTCCCTCCCCACTCCTGGGGGAAGGATATTGCAAAATCCCCATTCCCTCCCCATTCCTGGGAGAAAGATACTGCAAAATCTCCATTCCCTCCCCACTCCAGGAGAAGGATACTGCAAAATCCCCATTCCTTCCCCACTCCTGGGGGAAGGATACTACAAAGCGCCATTCCCTCCCCACTCCTGGGGAAAGGATACTGCAAAATCTCCATTCCCTCCCCACTCCAGGAGAAGGATACTGCAAAATCCCCATTCCCTCCCCACTCCTAGGGGAAGGATTTTGCAAAATCCCTATTCCCTCCCCACTCCTAGGGGAAGGATTTTGCAAAATCCCCATTCCCTCCCCACTCCTAGGGGAAAGATATTGCAAAATCCCCATTCCCTCCCCACTCCAGGAGAAGGATACTACAAAGCCCCATTCCCTCCCCACTCTTAGGGTAAGGATATTGCAAAATCCCCACTCCCTCCCCACTCCTGGGGGAAGGATATTGCAAAATCTCCATTCCCACCCCACTCTGGGGCCAGCGAGAGGTGGCATTTGCTTGTTCTCCGAACTACTCAAAACTTCTGCTACATGTTCTCCAGAACCTGTCAGAACCTGCTGAATTTCACCCCTGGGACCAACGACAAAGAACATTCTAATTCCAGTATCCATTCTGATATTTCCATTCAAGAGGATAAATCAAGCTACATCATTCCACCTTTCTTTCTGTCTCAGAAAAACCGAACTGTAAGTTGAAAAGTGTTAGCAATTCTGTTACTCCTGCTTTGGGCTGGTCCTTCAGCCCTCAGTCACCATAGAAGAGTTTTTTTTTTAAAAAAACTGAACTGATAAAAGGCAGAAAAAGTTCAGAGAAGAAACTGACATCAGATTTGACAGAAAGCATCCTATTTCCTCACTCCGGCACTATCATTTTAGCGGAAATCAGAGTTTGCAAACCATAAAATGCAGGGTGTTGAAGTAATACATTCTTGATATATTTCTTATATAGCATAGTTCTGGGAAGTGACAGAAAATTCTCTGCCCAGAAAATCTGGTAATTTGGGGGAATGTTATCTTATCTACAGTATATAAAACCACATCAGAAAAGTCTATATTGATATAAATGTGTTACGGAAGATCATTGGCAAGACATTTCGTTGGTTGATTGCTCTCACCATTAGGAAATTTTTCCTTAGTTCTAAGTTGCTTCCCTCCTTGGTTAGTTTCCAAGTTAGTTAGTTTCTCCGTTTCCCTTTTAGCATTGTTGCAAAGCTGAAACCAAGTATTTTGCAGTTGGAATACTTGGACTCTGTTTCACGCAGTTCAAAAAGAAGGAGCTGCTGTGATCAAGGGAAGATCAATATGGAAATGACGGTAGTTTTGGCCTTTTGCAGTGGTGTAGGCCCACATCACAAACTGTAAGCCTTTGCTGGGTGCAGAATGCGAGCATGCGATGCAAACTTTGTAGCTAGGGGAGAAATACAAAATTCACCAAAGGCCACATTTTTTTTATTTTTTTTTTGGTTTCGGCAACCAATAACGCTGCAGTTGCTGCTGCATTTTTAAAGTTGTGTTTTCCGAGACTGTGCCATGCTTTGAGTCAAAATAGCTTTATTCCATTCCACTGGATTTTCTTTCTTTCTTTTTTTTTTTTAAAGAATGTGAAAGAAATATTTTCTTGCCCACTTTGGGGAAATATAGAGAAGAACTCAACCCTGACTCTCCTATGGCAGTCCAGATTCCGAGGCTGAATCTGAAATACTTTGGCCACTAAATGGGAATAGAAGACTCATCGGAAAAGACCCTGATGTTGGGAAAGATGGAGATGGGGAAGGCAGAGGATGAGATGGTTAGATAGTGTTATCAACTCAATCGTGTTCATAAACTGAGGACTACCTGTATGTACCCATACATAGACATACACACATGTATACATATTCTCTGTCTGTCTGTCTGTCTGTCTGTCTGTCTGTCTGTCTGTCTGTCTGTCTGTCTATCTATCTATCTATCTATCTATCTATCTATCTATCTATCTATCTATCTATCAGTTCAATTTATATGTCGCCTTTCTCCGGAGACTCAGGGCGGTTTACAATGCGTTAAGCAATAGCCTTCATACTTTTGTATATACCTGCTTAATAGGGCTTTCGGCTCCCCCTAAACGGTGTTCTTTTTTATACAAAATCAGCTTATTGTCCGCACAATCTGGGTCCTCATTTTACCTACCTCGGAAGGATGGAAGGCTGAGTCAACCTTGAGCTTGGTGAGATTCGAACTTGCAGTCATTGCAGGGAGCTAGTGCTAGTTAACAGCACTTTATTCTGCTGTGCCACCAAAGCCCATATAAACATATGACTATAACCTTGTTGCTTGTATCTCTACAACTTATATTGTTTTTTTTTTGTTTCCTAGTATTTGATTGCTTATTTAGTAACCTGTTAGTTCAGCATTCAACACCATCATTCCAGACATTCTTCTAAGCTAAACCAGCTAGTAGTACCTGAACACACTTGTAAGTGGATCATAAGCTTCTTAACGGAACATGAATTTGGGCAAATTCTAGGAGACAGTGGAGGATAGGAGGGGCCTGGTGTGCTGTGGTCCGGGGGGCATAAATAGTTGGACATGACTTAGCAATTAAATAACAAACAATAATGGAGAAGGAGGAGGAAATTTTGCCTGTTCTCTAGCCAATTTCACAGCAGAACTGAACAGAAAATTTTTCACAGTGCCATCAAAAATTCCCTGCTTGAATTTAACGGCTTCTCTAGGTTCCATTTCTTTTCTTTTTCTAACAGCGTCTCATAATTAAAAGTGATTACACTCAGAAGTGCCCAGAAGCCAGCTCTGTCCAAAAGACTCATCATACAACCAGACTGCGGAAGAGTGATTGGGAACAGTGGGAAATCTGAACTGGTTTACTACCAGTTCGCTGGCTGCGCATGGGCACTGGGTGTGCGCATGCACGCCCAGTGCCCACCACGCACCAAATGCGAGGTGCGTGCGCACACCTGTGCGCAGTGCACGCCAAAAGGAGGCATGGGGTAAGTAGAACAGTGTGTGTGTGTGTGTGTGTGATCAGCTGTGATGCGCAATCTTCGGAGCCTTTTTAAAAACTTTTAAAAGCATTTTTACAGCCTATTCGGCCGGATAGGTTGCAAAAAAATGCTTTTAAAATTAAAAAAAAAATCGCATGCCAAAGCTGTGATCGTCAGAGCCTTTCTTTTACCTTTTAAAAGCATTTTTTTTTACAGCCTATTCGGGTGAATAGGTTGTAAAAAAAGGCTCTTAAAAGTTAAAAAAAAGGCTCTGACAATTGCGCGGCACAGTTGTGATTGTCGAAGCCTTTTTAAAAAACTTCTAAAAAGCATTTTTACTACCGGTTCCAGAGAACTGGTAGTAAAAAAAATGCCTAAAAAGTAAAAAAAAAAAAAAAAAAAAAAAGTTCCAACAATCGTGCGTCGCTCAGCTGATTCGACGGAACTTTTTTAAAAACATTCTTTTACTACCGGTTTGGGAGCATTTCACCCCTGGATTGGAGAAATATAATATCAAGAAGATAGGTTGGAATACGTGTCATGGATCTAGTGGGTTTCAGATTTCAGATGTCACGCTAAGAAGATCTAATGTCCCTCTGAACCTATTCCAGCTTTATATTGACATTTAGCTGGAATCTGGCGAATTGGTAGATGTGGGTCCAAGATCCCAAATTTGTGAACATAGGAAGGAATGTAATTGTGTTTGGACAAATCAAAAAGTAAACTAGATTAAATGAACAAATACGATCAATATACACGTGCTGTCAATATACACAACGTTTTCCATTTCATGCAGGTGTAATATATGTAAAATACACATGCATAAATTCTCATTTAGAAATAACAGGTATTTTGCTTTAATGGAACTTCTTTCCCTATTGGTCCATTAAATTGAGGGCTGGCTGGATTTAAATACAAAGCAGAGTAAATTGGTAGTCCAGGAGGCAAGACAGGATGACCAAAAAGGTTCTGAAGACCTTTCAAGAGCTTTCAAAATTATCCTAAGAAGGCCACTTGGAATTCTACACAACAGGTGTACATCAATATCCTCAACCCTGATCTAGAATGGCCTTCCCCAACATGATGCTCTGAATATGTGCTAGTCCACAATACCCATCTTGTGTTTTCTAATCCATCCTGAGCTGTGGTTGACATTTGATTTGTGAGATTTATGTCCCCTTCAGGAGTTCAAAGTGATGCACAATGTTCTTTCTTCCTATTTGTCTCCAAAAGCAATAACTCTGTGAGATAGGCTAGGCTGAGAGGGAAGGACTGGTCCAAAGTCATCTGATGATCCTCATCCCTGAGCAGGGAATAGAACCTGGGCCTCTCTGCTCCTAGCCTAACAACTACACCATTACACCAGTGTGGTTCTTGGCAGTGATGAAATCCATTTTTTTTTTACTACCGGTTCTGTGGGTGAGGCTTGGTGGGTGTGGCTTGGTGGGCATGGCAGGAGAAGGATACTGCAAAATCTCCATTCCCACTCCACTCCAGGGGAAGGATACTGCAAAATCCCCATTCCCTCCTCACTCCTGGGAGAAGGATATTACTCAAAATTTCCACTACCGGTTCTCCAGAACCTGTCAGAATCTGCTGGATTTCACCCCGGTTCTTGGGCTTAGAGAGAGGAACAAATCCTGGTCATATATGAGCCTTGACCTTAGAAAACAGACATGGGAATACTTCCAGGGATATATGACAAAAAATACAATACTTAATCATACATATTACAACAGCAGCAAGAATAATATATGCACAAAATTGGAAAAATAATAATATACCAATAGAAGAAAATTTGATTAGAAAAGTTTTGGAGGGTGCAGAGATGGACAAACTCACAAAGAAATACAAGATAAGGAGGAAACAAAATACTCCATGGTATGGACAAATGGTATGAATGGTTAGAGGAGAGGTATAAAGGGCAAGGAAAGATTAAATGAGGAAGATACAGGAGTTGAAACGTAGCAAGAAACAAGTGGAAATGGAACTGACACAGAATATATGATCGAAATTTAGTACATTGTTATTTTTATATATATAAATCAATATCAGAATCATATGTATAAACAGTAAATTGAAGTAAGAGAGAAAAATGGATATATAAGAAATGATTGCTGATGCGGAAATGTGAAGAAGAAAATTGTAAAAAATTCTCTCTTTTTTTGTTTTAAAAAAACTGTTTAATAGAAATTATTTTTTAAAAAAAAAACAGACATGGGAAAGATGTTTTCATTGTCTTCTCCCAGACAGTTTGCTGGTTGCTCTTATAATTCTGTTTTTCCCCTCATTATCACTTGGAGACCATTGATTAGCCCTGTGCAATAGCCATTCTCTGCAATACAAGCTAGTAGCTCTTGCTAATTGTTTGTTTGGGTACTACTAGCAAAGGCAACCGGGCAGTTGGAAGAGCTTCGATATCTTGAAAAGCTGATGTGTCCAGCTCTTCAGAAATCTTCAGTCTTTTAAAAAGGCTCTCTTTTTCTCCCTTTGTCTGCTTTCCCCCCTTTTCTTCTTTTTGGGAGAAGAGGTTATTATGGCCCTGACATTTCTTTAATCACCAGCAACATCAATGTGCAGAATTGTAGAGCATCTTGGCAGGGATGAAATGCTACCGGTTCGGACCGGATTGCCTGATCCGGTAGTGATGGCAGTGGGTGGTTCGGAAAACCGGTAGCAAAAATCCCTGCGCCTCCACCCCACATGCCCAGCTGAGCCACGAGATCATCAGAGGCTTTCTTTTTTTTCTTTTAAAAGCGTTTTTTTCTATAACCTCTTCCGACGAAAAAATTCTTTTAAAAGTAAAAAAAAAAAAAAGCCTCTGATGATTGCACAGCTCAGCTGGGATCATCAGAGGCTTTTAAACCATTTTTTCCTGCAACTTCTTGGCCGAAGAGGTGGTAAAAAAAATGCTTTGAAAAGTCTCTGACGATCCCAGCTGAGTTTCCTGATCGGCAGAGGCTTTTCAAAGCATTAGAAAAAATGCTTTGAAAAGTTAAAAAAAAAAAGTTGGCCACACCCACCCAGTCACATTACCCCACCCCCACCCCCAAGCCACGCCCACAGAACCGGTAGTAACAAATTTTACATTCCACCCCTGCATCATGGGAAAAGGAAGGGGGAAGGAGAGAAAGAGAGAAGAAGATTCGGGAGAGCTGGAAAGATTCTCTGAGGAAAGAGATTCACTCTCCAGACCTTGATCGTTTATTAGATGGACCAAGAATCGACCCATGGTAAGGAAGCTTGGTAAGGATGGGTGGAAGTTTATTAAAGAGAGGTCCAAACTAGAATTAAAGAGAAATTCTCTTGACTGTGAGAACAATTACAGGAATTAATGAAACAGTGTGTCTCCCTGAGTTGTGGGTACTCTATCACTGCAGGTTTTCAAAAATAGACTGGACAACCATTTGACTGGGATGGCATAAGGTCTCCTGCCTTTGAGCAGAAGGTTGGACTAGAAGGTCTCTGAAGTTCTATGTTCTATGATTCTATGTTCTATGTTTTAGTTAAAAGTCTCTTCCACCCTTACTAGGCATCCTCCATATTGCAAGCCAGGGGTGAAATTCAGCAGGTGCTGACAGGTTCTGGAGAACCGATAGTGGAAATTTTGAGTAGTTCGGCCCCAGAGTGAGGTGGGCATGGAGACTTTGCAATATCCTTCTTCCAGGAGTGGGGAGGGAATGGGGATTTTGCAGTATCCTTCCCTCAGGAGTGGGGAGGGAATGGGGATTTTGCAGTATCCTTTCCCTGGAGTGGGGTGGGAATGGAGATTTTGCAGTATCCTTCCCCTGGAGTGGAGAGGGAATGGGGATTTTGCAGTATCCTTCCCCTGCCATGCCCATCAAGCCAAGCCATGCCACGGCCGCTACGCCATGCCCGCAGAACCGGTAGTAAAAAAATTTGGATTTCCCCACTGTGCTGCTAGATTGCTAGATATACGCTAGATTGGTGTTGTGTGAATAACAATTCCTGGGACTAACAATGCAACTCCTGGGACTGAAGCTGACCTGGTGAAATATCTTATCTCAAATGTCACGCATTGGTATTTATTCATTTAGTAATCAAATTCATATAGCTGCCCATCCCACCAAAGGCGACTGAGCGGTACACGACAAACAGATAAAACCACACATTAAAAAACAACAAATATAGTATATATTTAAAAAAAAACACAAAATTTTGAAAAGTAAGTATTATAAAAAACAAACAAACAAACACAAAAGCAAATAAGCTAACAGTAGTAGCTCAGTAGAATCCTGGAATTTAGTCCCAAAACTATAGCAGACAAAATGGTAAAATACCATAAATTAATCAAATAGAATGGTTTTCATTAGCATGCTAAATTAAAAAAAATGTATGGCTGTATTGTGCGAAAGCATCTATTAGGTTTTTATTGGCTAAATGTGTTGTAGGACTAAGCCAGGGGTCTGCAACCTTAAACACTCAAAGAGCCATTTGGACCCGTTTCCTACAGAAAGGAAAACACAGGGAGTCACAAAACCCTTCCTGTGCCTGACTGTTTCTTGAGCTGCCACAAAAGTAGCCTATGTCATTGAATTAAACCTTCTGTTTTCTTCTGAAACTTTTCTTTTCTTGGATTTATCCATGGTTGGCCTACTGGGGGTTGAAAAGCTCAATAAATTGCATGCCAGTGGGCATCTCACATAGGCGGTTGTGATGCATATTTTGAGTGAGGGAGACACAGCAGAGGGGTGAAAGAGCCACATGCGGCTCCAGAGCCACAGTGTGCTGACCCCTGGACTAAGCTGTTGAATGACAGGACTCCAGAATTATCTGCAAGAATCCATCGGAATGACAAAATTAGTGCTGTCATGTTGTGATGTAAGCTGCATCTCTTATATATGTTTGTGCAGCACCCTGGGGCCTAGTCAGAAAGGGACAAGTTAGCATCAAGACATTACAATGCTTATTTTGCACTGATGATGTTACCTAGTTTGGTAACAAAACGTCTGAAAGAAAGCCACCAAGCTCATAGAGCACCAAGGACCCCACAATGCTTATTTCGTCCTGAGCTCCTTCTTGTTCCCATTGGAGATGCCCCGGGAGTGTGAAGCGTTGAAGGAGTCTTTGGACTCAGATAGTACAATCTCCTGCTCAGTTTAAGACTCTTATGTCACCTCACAGTGAAAAGGCTGAATACAATAAAGATACAGAACACAATTTCCCAAACGTGGGATTAGCCCAGAGGTCTTCAAACTTGGCAGCTTTAAGACTTGTGGACTTCAACTCCCAGAATTCTCTAGCCAGCATAGCTCTGGATTAGCCAGATGGATCTGCTCATACTGACTAGAATTTGGAAGTTGTAATCAAATACAGATTGTAAAAGGTAGACACAGGAAACCGATGGCAATATGGCTCAGTACAGTTATGAACAGGCTTACGACCATCATGGCTTATGACCATCATGGCTTACGACCATCATGGAGCCTGTCCAACTTACAGTTGTAAGTTGTGATCATGGAGGAGGGGCAGGATTTTGGACCGAGTCATAAATACCTTTTGGGGGATCTGTCATAACTTCAAAGGGTGCTAAGTGACTGGTTGAAAGTCAAGGACTACCGATATCTGAATAACCCATCAAATTAGAATCGAAGGTATAAGATGGACACCCTGAATGGTCTACCCACCTCCTTACCTGAAGATAATGATAGGACCGATCCTTGGCCTTGGCCTCTTGAAGCATCAAAGCTTTTTCTGGGCCTCCTCCTGAGCTGGGATAAGCCTCCCGTGCTTGGCTGACCGTCATCGTATGCCAAGAACTCCTCTTGAGAGTCTGGCCATCCAAGGACATGGACATTCCTGCACAGGCTAAACACTTGCCCTCTCCACCTCCACTTTTGAGACCCTTCAAGGTCAAGTCTCGGAAGGCACTTTCAGGGGTGTCCACACAGTACTGGGTGCTCTGGTCAACAGCATGTTGTCTTCCGGACACCATGTAGCTGCTATCACTGTCCAGGTTATCATCGGAGCTCCACCAGCCCATCATCTTGTTCCGATGGCGGGAAGAAGACGATGAGGAATCCATCTTGCGGTCTTTGCTTTTGCTACGCTTGCCGTGCCGCGACTGGCGGTGGTGGTGAGGGTGGTGGTGGTGGTACCCTCCCTCGGTGCCCCGCCCTTCCATCTTGGTGCCGTTGTACTCCCTCTTGGATGGGGCTTCCAGGGAATGTGACTTGGCAAAGAGCTTCTGGACGGAATGGACGAGATGCCGGATGCGGCTGGGACTCTCACTGCGTGGCTGTTCTGTGCTGCTGGCCCGCTGGTACTGCAGGGTGTGGAAGCCGTCGTGGTGAAGAGGCAGCTGCTTCTCGAACTGGTCCAGGAGAGTGGGGGGCAGCCGGTTGATCTTGCCGGAAGGATGGGCGGCCGCCATGCACTCGTCGCAGGAATCGTACTGTTGAGGTGTGTGGTGCATTCTAGGAAAGGTGCTGCTACTGCTGGCAGCAGAAAGTGGTTCAGTTAGGCTGAGGGGAGGGTCAGCAGAGCTCCGGGATGAGCAGTAGTGGTCCAAGGAATAAGGCTCACTGGGACTGAGGAGGTATGGCTGGCGAGATTCCTGGCTATGGTGGATGTATTCCATTGGCTGGTCGCAGGCCTCTGGGATGCAGTGGCAAGGGTGTTCTCGTGACTGGTTGCGGTCCCCATGGTAGCTCTTCATGGTGTCATCACTGGGCAAGTAGGCCACTCATCCTGCTCTCTGTGGGTCAGGGGAAGAGGAAGACCCAGCACCTACAAAAAAAGGATAATGTTAAGAGTCCAGAACGGCAGGGCCACAGATACAGCTTTCATGAAAAAAGACCTCAGCTTCAATCCTCGACTCTGGAAAGATACCATAGGAACCAGTGGTGAAATCCAATTTTTTTTTACTACTGGTTCTGAGGGCATGGCTTTGTGGGCATGGCTTTGTGGGCATGGCAGGGTAAGGACATTGTGTTGTGGTCTGCCAGCAGCCTGCGAAGCTGGCACCAGAGTCAGACAGCGATGAGGCTGAGGAAGAACATGGGCCGGTCCTGGAGGCTGGGGAAGGCCTCCAGGGCCATCGGGGAGTGAGGTGTGGACTCCAGAGCCTCCAGAGGCTGATCGGAGTGAGGCAGAGGAACAGGAGGAGCCTGTTCCTAGTGCACGCATGAGAAGAGCTGCCAGAAGGCAAGAGCAGCTGAAGCAAAGAGGACAACTTGGGAGTTGGGCCAAGAGATGATTGGCCCCTCCCATAAGGCTTAAAACACACCAGCAACAGCATTTAGGCTTTGCCAGAAAACAACATTGGTAGCTTTGTCTTCTTCATCTATGTCTTGCATTTATTTTTGTATCTGGGACTTCTGAACGTTTGCCAAGAAAGGCCTTTGGCAGTTTGCCTAATTGGACCAAGGTTCGCGATAGGACTGAGGAATTTGTGTTGGGAGGAATTTGCTTTAATTTACTTGAATGACGCTGGGAATGAAGTCATTCTCAGTGTTCGAATAAAGTTTGTTTTTTCACTGACTGGTTTTCCTACTACTTATTTGGGCCTGGCTCACAACACACTGCAAAATCACCATTCCCTCCCCATTCCTGGGGGACGGATATTGCAAAATCTCTATTCCCACCCCACTCTGGGGCTAGCCAGACGTGGTATTTGCCAGCTCTCTGAACTGCTCAAAATTTCCGCAACCGGTTCTCCAGAACCTGTCAGAACCTCCTGGATTTCACCCCGATAGGAACTCCTGTAGACTTGCTTTCAGGTACACAACTTTGAGCTAGGTTTGCACAGAGGGTTTTTACTAAAGCTTACTTCCTTTGACATGGTCATTGCCATGGCAAAGGGTCAAGCAAAGAAATTATAGAGTTTTTTAGATAGTTCAGCTTCTTGTAGCCTGGAGCTCTTCAGATACATTGGGTTGCAATTTGCAAGATGTCTCAGTTAGGTCCCCCAAGATACTTGGAAATCGTTGTCATAAGAGCCCTTTCCAGGCATTCTTGGAAATTAGGAAAAGGGTTTTGTCTGTTCTAGCCTTTTTATTTTGAAGGGAGCCCACTTTCCCAGAAAAGAATTAAATGTTACCTGAAGTCATGTACCTGAACACTAGGGGTGGAGAAGAGAGGAAAACAAGAAAGGAGCAGGGCTTGTCTTGTCATAAATGGATTTCAGGAACCAGTCACCTCTATGTGGCAGCCATTCTATGAACAGGTGTCTCTAGTCTTTCCTATTAGGTATTCAAGATTGACTTCTACTAATGGATGTAATTAGAAGTCACACATGTATCTGGATGTTACAATTCCCAGCATTCTTACTATAGTATAGGCTATGCGGAGTGGGGCTACTGAAAATTATGATTTGGTGACATCAGGGAAACATCATCATTATTACTGGTGTATCCTGAAATAAGCTTTAGATGTTCTTCACCCATGGAAGATCACCACAGATGGGGACTGTAGCCAAGAAATTAAAAGATGCTTGCTCCTGGGGTGGAAAGCTATGGCAAATCTAGACAGCATACTAAAAAGCAGAGACATCACCCTGCCAACAAAAGTGCACATGGTCAAGGCTATGGTTTCTCCAGTTGCAATGTATGGCTGTAAAAGTTGGACCATAAGACAGGCTGAGCGCCAAAAAATTGAAGCCTTTGAAATCTGGTGCTGGAGAAGACTCCTCTGAGTCCCTTGGATTGCAAGGCGATCCAACCGGTCAGTCCTAGAGGAGATCAACCCTGATTGCTCTTTAGAAGGCCAGATCCTGAAGATGAAACTCAAATACTTTGGCCACCTAATGAGAAGGAAGGACTCCCTGGAGAAGAGCCTAATGCTGGGAAAGATTGAGGGCAAAAGAAGAAAGGGAGAACGAGGTGGCTGGATGGAGTCACTGAAGTAGTAGGCATGAGTTTAAATGGACTCCAGAGGATGGTAGAGGACAGGAAGGCCAGGAGGAACGTTGTCCATGGGCTCGCGATGGGTTGGCCATGACTTCGCAACTAACAATAACAACAAAATTTTTTTCTAAGGGCATCTTTGGTGTCATGTAAGGCAAGTTGGATAGAAAATACCATTTAGATAAAATCAGTGCTTAGGAAGTATGACAAAAAATCCTTGATGTGATGCCAACCTTTTTGCTGTTGTAGGATTGGAGTTTATGAGACAGCTTAGTGGACAACTGATTTGTCATGGAGAGGGAAGGGGGCAGTGTACTGAACAAAGCAAAGTGGTCCTTAAATGGGAAGAGTCCTTTGAGTAAATAACCTGAACCCTCTCTGCATCTTGGGCATCTCAGCTGCCCAAAGAGCTCTTGAATCCCTATTCTACAAGAGTCAACAGCAAAGGTAGCTTTGACAGAAGTCTGTATTTTTGCTCATCAGCTTGCCAAGGCCTCTGCCAATGGACCCAGGACTTTATAAATCCACTTTTTATATAAGTGGGTTTTTTGGGGTTTTTTTTGCTGGTGTCTACAACTTGGGAGTTTTGGGAAAAATCTCTTCTTTGAGACACCTCCACAATATCTCTATGGTGGCTCATAGAAATGAGCAAAGGAGATGCTTAAAAGGGGAGAAGTTTTACCAAAGGGTTCCTTGCTGTGGCTATATGAATAAAGTACCAGGAGCTCAAATTTAAGCTTTTAAATATTTTTAAAATAGAGTGTCTACCTTGCATCTCTCAGCTCGCCTCCTTTGATAATCAGCAGCTGAAATGAAATGGAGATGGGGGCAAAAGGCTACCTCATGACTGGAGGCTTTGATCCAGATCCATCCTCTCTGAAAAGGACTTCAATCAAGGCTGATGTTGTTGGAGGAGGGATATTTTTAGACATTTCCTTAAAGCCACCTGAATCTCTTAACTATTTGTCAAAAGCAACTGATGATTAAAGCTGGAGGCAGACTGAAAAGAATCCAGGGATGAAAAATCAGGCAAAGTGAGGCTAGAAGAGATCACCACCTGTGGCCAATTCCAGAGACCATTGATGAAACCAGAAGAATCGGGGGCTGAAGTTTTCTCTGGATTCTACCAGGGTGAAATGCTACTGGTTCGGGCCGGCTCGCCCAAACCGGTAATAAAAAATGCTAACTGGGCATGCGCAGCCAGTGAACCGGTAGTAAACCAGTTCAGATTTCACCACTGGATTCTTCCCTTCCAGAATTTGGGGATGTTGAGAGGAGTTGAACATCCTCTCTGAGCTGCCATCTTTTGCTGCGTTTCACACTTGCTAGCTGCCAGTCTGGCATGAATTATGGCGGGGAGGCAGGGGTGGATTCTACTTACCTTTACTACTGGTTTGCAACAGGGCTGCGTGTGTGCGCTTGCTTCCCTCACTTGCGTGCTCTTCTGCGCACGCACAGAAGCGTTCTGATGACATCGGGGTCGGTGGGCGGAGTCTCCCACCGGTTTTACTACCGGTTCTATAGAACTGGTGCAAACCTGGGGCAACCTACCACTGGGGGAAGGGAGTCAGAGGGGAGGGGGAAGGTTAACGACTCATTGTACCTTTTACAGACACAACTTCAAGGTCACCCAGCTGGGAATGGCATGCAGCTCTGCATCGCCCAGTCTACAGTTTGTTTGTTTGTTTGTTTGTTTGTTTGTTTGTTTGTTTATTTGTTTGTTTGTTTATTTATTTATTTATTTATTTATTTATTTATTTATTTATTATATTTCTATACCGCCTTTCTCCCGCAGGACTCAAGGTGGTGTACAGTCAAGAAAAAATAAAAGATACATAAACATCATAAAATTGATAATTAAAATTATAGCATATTTTAGCCCAAATTAAATAAAACCCAGAATTGTATAATATTTTAATCATTCCCAGTTAACATGCTTAGCCCTGCCTGATTGAACATCAGGGTCTTGAGGGCACAGCGGAAAGCAGTTGAAGAGACCATTCCCAAAACAATTTATTTGAATATGATTGGACAATGGGGGGGAGGGGGGACCAGCAATGGGAAGGGACAAAGCGGGAAAAAGTTAACCATAGAAGTTTTGACACACAAACTTCAGTTTCAGATTTGCTATATTTGTAATCTTCTAGGCCTTTAGTAAAGTAAACCTTTCCACACCCAATGGAGTCAAGCATCATTCTTGCTTAAGAGACCAAGTTGAAGCAAGACTGACACATATAGACAATAAGCAGAGCTATGCTCATTTTCTAATGCTTATGCAATGCTGATAGAAGCAAGATTTCTGGAGAAATCTTTGTTCTTAATAAAGGTAATGAGACAGAATCTCGAAAGACTGCCACAGCAATTCTCCAGATCTATTTATACCTAGTTTACTTAAGTCAGAGTCTCTTTCTTATGCTTCTATCCCTCCCCCCCCCCCCACTTCTTGGGGCCGAAGTGTTTCTTTTGCAACCCGTCCTGTTTCCTCCCCCATATTTCCAGGGCCTGCTAGACATTTCATCAGAGGCAGTAAGGTGCTCATCCTCAACTTGACACCTTTTAAACGTGTAGGATTTGGCCATCTGGGTGAAAATTTCAAGTGTTGTAATTACAGCATCTCAAGAAGTGTCAGGTTGGGGGAGGTGTGGGACTGGAATAGAGTCTGTCTGTCTGTCGGTCTGTATCCATCTCCATCCATCCATCCATCCATCCATCCATCCATCCATCCATCCATCTATCTATCTATCTATCTATCTATCTATCTATCTATCTATCTATCTATCTATCTATCTATCTATCATCATGTATCCATCATCCATCTATCTATCTATCTATCTATCTATCTATCTATCTATCTATCTATCTATCTATCTATCTATCTATCTATCTATCTATCATCCATCCTTTATCTCTCTCTCTCTCTCTCTCTATCATCTATCATGTATCCATCATCTATCTATCTATCTATCTATCTATCTATCTATCTATCTATCTATCTATCTATCTATCTATCATCTATCTTCTATCATGTATCCATCATTTATCTCTTTATCTATCAATCAATCAATCAATCAATCAATCATCTATCTACCTATATCTACCCATCCATCCATCCATCCATCCACTCTCTATCATCTCTCTATCATCTATTAATCATCTCTTTTGTGTGCGTGTGTGTGTGTGCACATGCGCACACACACACACACACACACACACACACACACAAAGAGAACAGAGAACACACAACACACATGCATATAACTGCCCATCTCACCTAGTGACTAGGTGGTGTACACACTAAAAGAATTTCAACAGACAAAAACTGATTAAAAACAGAACCAAAATAAATTCAAAAGATAAAATAACCCACAAATGGTGGGGTGGGGATTCATTCAGTTAACCTGATGTAACCATGAGGTTTGCTCTGTCCTGGGATCCCCAAGCCAGTTGCTGATTTTTTAAATCCCCCAGATGGCAGAGTGGGGAGTCCCAAAATGAAGATGGTTGCCGCAGCTGCATTTGAAGACCTACTCCTGTTTCCACATTCATCACACACACACACACAATAAAGGGGATGGGACTTGGTTGCATCATCAGTACTTTCCATCATGAGGTTGGGTGGTGTTGTTGTTGTTTTGATCCCCTGATCATACTTGAATTGGAACAACAAAGCGTAAAACAGCTCAGATTTTTTTACACATTAAAATCTCTAAACATATACACAATAAGTTTAATCATCTCTCTCTCTCTCTCTCTCTCTCTCTCTCTCTCAGCATGTGACACTAAAACACATGTTCTGTTTTGTTACTTCAACATTTTATATTGAGAATGAATCTAGCAAATAGATTAATTTGGGAACCATGCGCTTTGGGAAGCATGCACTTTGTTGTGCAAATTCAGCCAGTGTCTCTGGCAGAAAAAGGAACCTCTGGTTAGAACCTGGATGGTTTGGGTGAAAGCTACTATGCTTTCGTGGTCACTTGGATTTTACAAAAATCTAAGTGACCATGAAATCACAGCCAAGAATTAGAGTTTACTGGGGCTTATTTATTTATTTCTATCTCTATTATTTTTTACAAACAACCCAGGGTAGTGAATATATTCCACACACCTTCCTCTTCCTATTTTCTCCACAACAAGACTAACAGCCCTGTGAGGTAGGTTGGACTGAGAGAAAGAGAGAGAGACTGGCCCAAAGTCACCCAACTGGCTTTTACGGCTAAGGCGGAACTAGAACTCACAGTCTCCCAGGTTTCTAGCCTGGTGCCTTAACCACTGGATCAAACTGGCATTACTTGTGGTTGCCCTATAATTTGGCAGCTCCAATTTGGTACAACTTGTTTGGGATGAAATCCGTAATCTGGCAGACTGGTTGAATTTAATTGCTATTGTGACTTCGAGATAATCCCCCTTGCTAAATTTTTATGACTAAAGCAGAAAAATCCTGCTAGGATGGCAACCAGACCAGGAAAATGGTACGTTTTAACAGCAGTTCTAGGTGTGATCTTACAAAGGCTTTCCCCCTTTCCCCCTTGATAAAATCATTCAGCCGCTGCGGAGTAAAAGAAACAAGAAAGAAAGAAATTGCTTTTAAGCCACAGTCAAAATTGGTGGATTTTATCACTTTGGTTTTGCCTGGGGTGGGGGGTGGGGGGTGGGGGGTGGGGGAGGGGGAAGCAGAATGGGCTGATTTCTAGCCAGTCATAAAAAATGCAAGAGCGAGCAAATGAATGAAAAAAAGAAAGAGAAGACCAAATGGGGGGGAAAAAAAAAAGAAAGTTAAGGAGAGGGTAGAGGCAGGAAATGACTCCTTGTCGAGGAGAAAAGCCACAAGGTCATTCCATTCTCGGAAGAGATTTATTACGGCTTCATGCCTTTCGGCTTTTGCAAGGCACAAATCACCCTCCAATTATTCATAAATATAAAGCTGCAGCATTGCAAACCAACTGCGGCAGCGGTCAGTTTCCAATTGCCAAACTAGCGGCCTTGTCAGTTAAACGGTTCCGTGCTGAAAAAGGTGAGCAAGCATCCAGCTGGGGACTCCAAAAGGCACAAGGAGCAGCTCACCCATATGAGAAGAAGGGTATCCTTTCATTGCACCCCACCCAAGGGCCAGCAGCCTGTCCTGGAGAAGGCTGGGGACTGAAGAACGGAGAGCCGTGCCGATGCTGAATTTAGCAATAAAGGAAACCAGGTGGCGAGCACTGGAGGAAGACCCAAGAGGGGACAAAAGCTCGCGCACTGCTACCTGGAGGCGTTAATCACTCCTGTCTCTCTTGACTAGCTTGGTTCCAGATGAACAGCAGGCAAAACAAATGAGAGAAGCAGGATGTCTTTGTTCTTCTGGACAATCAAGTCATGCCTTTCCTTTGCCCTCCTCTGTTTGTTCTCGCTCACTGGAGAGGACACCTTGTTAACAGATCTGACAGCCAGATCCCTGGACTTCGGAATTAGATCAGGAGATTTGCCCAATGTGCACAGGACATAGGCGGGATCCAGTGGTGGCTTTCCAAATTTTTTACTACTGGTTCTGTGGGTGTTGCTTGGTGGGCATGGCATGGCATGGCTTGGCTTGGTGGGCGTGGCAGGGGAAGAATACTGCAAAATCTCCATTCCCTCCCCAATCCAGGGGAAGGTTACTGCAAAATCCCCATTTCCTCCCGATCAGCTGGGACTTGGGAGGCAGAGAAGAGATGGAGGTGGGGTCAATCAGAATTTTTACTACCGGTTCTCCAAACTTCTCAAAATTTCCACTACCCGTCCAGAACTGGTCAGAATCTGCTGAAACCCACCTCTCGGGATCCCCCCCCCCAAAACATTATATAGAATAGAATAGAGCTGGGTGGGACTTTGGAGGTCTTCCAGTCCAGCCCCCTGCTCAAGCGGGAGACCCTATACCCATAATGGCGAACCTATGGCAGGTGTGCCACAGGTGGCACGTGGAGCCATATCTGTGGGCACGCAAGCGTTTCCCTAGCTTAGCTCCAGCATGAATGCTTGTGCCGGCCAGCTGATTTTCAGGCCTTCTGGGCCCACCAGAACTTGGGAAACAGGAAACGGGCAGTTTCCAGCCTCCAGAGAGCCCCTGGGAGGGTGGAGAAGGCCGTTTTCGCCCTCCCCAGGCTCCAAGGAAGGCTCTGGAGCCTGAGGAGGGCGAAAAACGGGCCTAATGGGCCCACCAGTAACCTTTTTGCCTTCGCGTGCCAAAAGCGTGAGGGGCGTGGGGGGCATTGAATTATGGGTGTGGGCATGCATGCGCACGACCCCCCTGCATGACCCCCACTTTTGGCACGTGATGGCAAAAAGGTTAGCCATCACTGCCCTATACTATTTCAGACAAGCGGCTGCCCAGTCTCTTCTTAAAAACCTCCAGTGATGAAGCACCCACAACTTCTGAAGGCAACTTCTGTTCCACTGGTTAATTGTTCTCACCGTTAGGAGGTTTCTCCTTAATTCGAGGTTGCTTCTCTCCTTGATTAGTTTCCATCCATTGTTTCTTGTCCTGTCTTCTGGTGCTTTGGAAAACAAGTGGACTCTTTGTTCTTTGTAGTAGCACCTCAAACACTGGAATATTCCTATCTTGTCACTCCCCCAGTCCTTCTTTTCTCTAGAGTAGCCAAACCCCAAATCTTGTACCTGTTCTTTGTATGTTTTCATCTCCAGGCCTTTGATCATCTTAGTTGCTCTTCTCTGCACTTTTTCCAATGTCTTAGCATCTTTTTTTGGTAGTGTGGTGACCAAACCTGGATGCAGTATTCCAGGTGTGGTTTTACTAAGCTTTTATAAAGTGGTACTAATAAAATAGAATAGAATAGAATAGAATAGAATAGAATAGAATAGAGTAGAGTAGAGTAGAGTAGAGTAGAGTAGAGTAGAGTAGAGTAGAGTAGAGTAGAGTAGAGTAGAGTAGAGAGTGGAGTGGAGTGGAGTGGAGTGGAGTGGAGTGGAATGGAACGGAACGGAATGGAACCGAACCGAACAGCACAGCACAGCACAGCACAGCACAGCACAGCACAGCACAGCACAGCACAGCACAGAATAGAATAGAATAACAGAGTTAGAAGGAACCTTGGAGGTCTTCTAGTCCAACCCCCTGCTTATGCAGGAAACCCTACACCACTTCAGACAAATGGTTATCCAACCTCTTCTTAAAAATTTCCAGTGTTGGAGCATTCTCAACTTCTGGAGACAAGTTGTTCCACTGATTATTTGTTCTAACTGTCGGGAAATTTCTCCTTAGTTCTAAGTTGCTTCTCTCCTTGATTAGTTTCCACCCATTGCTTCTTGTCCTACCCTCAGGTGCTTTGAAGAATAGTACTTCATGTGATTTTGATTCCATTCTTCTGTTTATAGGGATTATATTAGTTTTTGAAGAAAAACCTTAAATGATGGCTTCACTTGGTTTAGTTCCCACAAGAATTTGAGAGGATGATTGAACAGGCTGAATTCATGGATGTCTGCAAGGGGTGAAGGATACCATATACATCAAGGACATCCTAATACGGATCACCTGAATTCTCCAGCAAGTCCCAAGTAGTAACAGACAAGATCAGAGTGAAATGCTGTAAGAAGGACAATGCTGAAATGTTAGTCCTTGACATCACGTTGGCATTCTCTCTTGAACATCATGTAGCCTGGATGGTAACACCAATAGTCCTCTTAGGTTATGCTCATTCAGGTGAGAAGCAGGGCTGTTGTGTTGCTGTTGTGTTGCTTGAGGCAGCACCAGATCAGGTTAGCCCCAATTGAACAAGCCAACTTCATACTGTCTCTGCCTTTTTATCAGGAGTCTAGACTATTTTCCCAACAATGCCTAGAACCAGTGGTGAAATCCAAATTTTTAAACTACCGGTTCTGTGGGCATGGCTTGGTGGCTGTGGCAGGGAAAGGATATTGCAAAATCCCCATTCCCTCCCCATTCCTGGGGGAAGGATATTGCAAAATCTCCATTCCCTCCCCATTCCTGGGGGAAGGATATTGCAAAATCTCCATTCCCACCCCACTCTGGGGCCAGCCAGAAGTGGTATTTGCCGGTTCTCCGAACTGCTCAAAATTTCCGTTACTGGTTCTCCAGAACCTGTCAGAACCTGCTGGATTTCACTGTGCCTAGAACCCATCTTCTAGCATCTCTGTACCAACATCAAAGGAGACCTTTCATTTCTAGACCCTCAGTCAATGGATTTGGCATGCAATGGTTCATGGATCCACAGTGATACGCATAATTTGCCTGATGAAAGGAGAGTCTCAGAAAAAATATAATCCCTCTCTTCTGTCCTCTGACCTGGCAAGGGTTAAATAATTTATTCTCCTTTCAGTAATAGCAGTGATCTGTGTTAGAGATGAAATATCCTAAAATATTTTGCACATCAGATTGCAGATAAGGAATAGTGAACTTTACATTAAGCTCCATGTCCTGAATATGAATTTTTAACATTAGCATTCAGGCCCTTTACCTTGTTAGTATCCTTTAGTATTTTTGCTGTTGTTATAGTTTTTGGAACTATCAAATAAGAGCCTTCCCATCTTGTCCAGCTTTAAATATCACTGCACGGCAGCTAGTGTCAACTATCAAAATGAAATATTGGAGAATGCAGCGAAGTGTAGATAGTGGTCAACTTCTCTCTGAAACTTTCACGAATAACCAATGTGAGCATCCTAAAAGAATGTTTTTGGAGAGGGCAATTCCCCCCCCCCCCCAGAGTTTTGTTTTTTTGAGTCTGGCTGGAGAGCATCACCAGCTTTGGAGATCATCCAACTTTGAGTTACATGCCAGAAAAGTTTGCAATGTCAAGAGTCACCCGATGAAAAATGTGTAGCTGAAGAATTTGTTTTGTTTTTTGTTTTGGCCCTTTTTGCAATCATTGACCCCTGGCAATGTCAGGCTTGATGTAACAAGGCATCAGGGAGTAGCATTAATAGATAAATCTAATGTTGATTGATTGATTGGTTACAATTAATTGCATGCCCCCGGCTGCCAACAGAACATGAAAAACATCTGGAAAGTCCAGAGGTATTAAGATCATTCAAATCTTTGGGGGGAAAAAATCGAGGCTGTTTTCTATAAAATACATGCTTCGGACACCAGGAATGGACTTCACAAATTTTAGTAAGGGATTCTCTGCCCAGTTGCTGGGTGAGCGTGGCCTAGTTGGCCTCCTGCACCACAGAGGAAGTGGGGTGTGTGTGTGCTTTTGCCCTCCCTGAGCTCCGGAGGTAGGTTTCAAGCCTCCGGTAGAGATAGGTTTCAGCAGGTTCTGACCAGTTTTGGAGAAACGGTAGTGGAAATTTTGAATAGTTCGGACAACCGGTAGTAAAAATTCTGACTGGCCCCGCCCCCATCTATTCTCTGCCTCCCAAGTCCCAGCTGCTTGGGAGGAAATTTTTTTATTTATTTTATTGGTTCGATTTATATGCCGCCCTTCTCCAGAGACTCAGGGCGGCTTACAATGCGTTAAGCAATAGCCTTCATACTTTTGTATATACCTGCTTAGGAGGGCTTTTGCCCCCCCCAAGTGGTGTTCTTTTTTATACAAAGTCAGCTTATTGCCCCCACAATCTGGGTCCTCACTTTACCTACCTCAGAAGGATGGAAAGCTGCGTCAACCTTGAGCCTGGTAAGATTCGAACTCGCAGTAACTGCAGGCAGCTGGCAGCTAAGTGCTATTTAACAGCGCTTTAGTCCATTGCTCCACCAGGCTCTTAATGGAGATTTTGCAGTAACCTTCCCCTGAAGTGGACAGGACAGTTTTTTCCCAAACGCCATCACTCTGCTAAATAAATAATTCCCTCAACACTGTCAAACTATTTACTAAGTCTGCACTACTATTAATCTTCTCATCGTTTCCACCACCCATCTCCTCCCACTTATGACTGTATGACTGTAACCTTGTTGCTGGTATCCTTACGATTTATATTGACTGTTTCCCTATGACTATCATTAAGTGTTGTACCTTATGATTCTTGATGAATGTATCTTTTCTTTTATGTACGCTGAGAGCGTATGCACCAAGACAAATTTCTTGTGTATCCAATCACACTTGGCCAATAAAAAATTCTATTCTATATTCTGTTCTGTTCTGTTCTGTTCTGTTCTGTTCTGTTCTGTTCTGTTCTAGTCTAGTCTAGTCTAGTCTAGTCTAGTCTAGTCTAGTCTAGTCTATTCTTAACTTTTATATTGTATGTATAAAAGTCCACTGCCCTGAGTCCCTTAGGGAGAAGGGCGGTATATAAATTTAATTAATAAATATTCTATTCTGTTCTGTTCTGTTCTGTTCTGTTCTGTTCTGTTCTGTTCTGTTCTGTTCTGTTCTGTTCTGTTCTAAATACTGGTTTCCAGCAATGATGCCTTATGTTGGAAGTCATGTGTGTGCAGGACACTGCAAACCACAGTATTCAATTCAATTCAGTTTATCACAGTCATAGACCAGAGACCAGATCAAATAAAAACACTCAGTGAATATCTGATGAAAAGCTCTAGAAGAAAATAATAAATAACCAGTAAAGTCTAAGATAAAAACCAGTCTGTCAATTACACATGGCCTAGCTATGCTAAAATTACAATCCTTAAATGGTGAGGCCCGCAGTCAGTTTAATACTAAGAGGGAAAGGAATACGCAGTGCAGAAGAGTGCAGTGCAAACATTTGTTGTATAAAATGATGGATTAGCAATAGCACTTAGATTTATATACCGCTTTACAGTGCTTTACAGCCCTCTCTAAGTAGCTTGAAGAGTCAGCATATTGCTGGCTCCTCATTTTACCCACCTTGGAAGGATGGAAGGCTGAGTCAACCTTGAGCCTGGTGAGATTCGAACTGCCAAATTGCAGGCAGCCGGCAGTCAGCAGAAGTAGCCTGCAGTACTGCACTCTAACCACTGCGCCACTGCGGCTCATTAGACACGTGTTTCTGACGAATCCCCAGTGCTGCTGCACAGAATCTAGCCACCTGCACTGTAGTTACGGACTGTTTGTCCTTAAGCAACCATTGCAGATAAGCAGTGTCAGAATGGCCAGGATACCTAGCCACTAGTCCGTCGTAACTTTGAATGGTCACTAAAGGACTTGTTGTAAGTTGAGAATCTTTCTCAACCTTAGCAGCTTTAAGGCGGGAGGATTTCAATTCCCAGAATCCCGCTAAGGTTAAAGTTGCCAAGGTTGAGAAACTCTAACAAAACGGCTCCACGTAATGCGCACACCTGTAGAATCCAAAGCATTTTGAATGGGAAGCTGATGAACGTGCTTACTTGAACTAATAGCATTATTTTTCCAGTCGATGAATATAGCGTTAGCGGCTATGCAGCAGGCCGTTTAAAAATAATTGGATATTTTAAGGCAGGCTATAACTGGGCGCTGGCACACCTCCCTTTCTGATAGACATTGGAATATCCCTTTTGAGAAAAGGCTTTCCTGCACTGGCATCTT
The DNA here is from genome assembly GCA_030761175.1 of Masticophis lateralis. Classification (NCBI taxonomy): domain Eukaryota; kingdom Metazoa; phylum Chordata; class Lepidosauria; order Squamata; family Colubridae; genus Masticophis; species Masticophis lateralis. Next base: position 8,513,442 of record JAUDYJ010000009.1, on the reverse strand, counting down.
GAGAAAACATTCGAAGCAAGCTCTTGGTTCTTCAGAAAATTTAGGAGCTGAACAGGATCGGGAGTGGATGGAGATTTCTAGAGAATCTGATGGTTGCAGAGTAGACTGGGAACAGGATGGATGGGTTGTAGTCCAAAATAGCTAGGATCAGGGGTGGGATTCAACCGGTTCAGACCGGTTGAGCCGAACCGGATGTTAATTTTAATCTGGTTCGCCGAATTGGTAGTTGCAAGGACTGGCTGACCATGCCCACCCTGCCCCTCCCCTCCCAGGAGTCTCCACGTAGCCCATTTTGGATGCCAGGTAAGTGCAGGGCCCGTGTGGAGCCTCTGTGAGGGTGAAAAAAATGGGCCTACTGGAAGTACCGGAAGCCTGAAAATGGGCCCTCTGGAACTCTGAGGGAGGCCATTTTCGCTCTCCTAGAGGCTCGAGGAAAGCATCCAGAGCCTTGGGAGGGTGAAAATGCCACCCCACCATGGTCCAGGAGGTTGAGTAGACCACGCCCCCCCATGGCCATGCCCACCCAGCAACCTGGCAGAGAACCAGTTGCTAAAATATTTCAATCCCACTCTTGGCTAGGATGATATGGTATACCTTGTTGCTTATATCATGTACAATACCCATAGAAACAGGTGCTTTGATCCCACTATTGTGGTCGCCAACTGGACTTCCTGGGAGTTAAAGTCTTAACGTTGCTAAGTTTGAGAAACACTGATGTCCAGGCAGTCCTTGACTTACAACCATTTGCTTAGTGACCATTTGAAGTTACAATGGCATTGCCTTACAACCAGTCCTCACGCTTAACAATGGCTACAGCAATAATGATCGTGTGATCAAAATTTGCAAGCGGCATGCATTTATGACGCTTGCTATGTTCCAGGGTCATTTGATCATCATTTCGCAGCTTCCGACAAGCAGAGTCAGCGGGGATCCACTTAACGACGGTGTGATTTATTTAAAGCAACCACAGGGATTTGATTGGACAACCATGGCAAGAAAAGGTAGGAAACATTGAACACCTAAGGCGATTCGCTTAACAACTCTGCCATCCCCTCGGGTGCAATTCACTTAAGTCGTCGTTCTTAGCTGCGGAAATTCTGATCCTGATGGTAGTCATAAGTCGAGGACTACCCATAAATACAAAAACTGCCTGATGGAATTGGAAAGGGGAGGGGGGAAAGTTGGAAGAGACTCATTAGGGCCCTCGATGAGAATCACTAAAAGCCAGGCTTATGGCATCTATTTTGCCCAACCCCCCCTCCCCCATATGAAGAATTTATCTGATTTATTTCCACCGTTTGCAGTTCTTAAACTTCCCTCCCCCTCTTCCCCCCTCCCCCCCCAAGTCAAGGGTGCTTGGCTCTAAAAGCATCCTTAAATTACAATATAAATACCAAATGTTACATTGCGTCGCTTTCTGCATTAATAATTTGAGCTCGAGCTAAGTGGCAGTGGAAAGATCTGTCGTTTGGCACCAAATAAATAACAGGGCGCACCCTGCCCGCCCTCTCTAAATGGAACAACTTTAAATATCGCAAGCGTTCCAGGCATTTCATTATTTCCTTTCCTTTCCTTTTTTTTTTTTTAAAAAAAAGAAAATTAAAAAGTCACAACAGTTAACCAAGCCTGTCATTATGCAGTGAGCCAGCCGTTCTGCAAGCAAATTAGATGGAAACACAAAAGTGCAGGAACCTTGCAATTTTTTTTCCCAATAAGGATGTTGCCCTCCAAAGACTTCTGAGAAATAAGATGTACGAATATTCCTGCTAGCATTGAGGAAAGTCAATACAGGTAAACCCTCGACTTACAACCATTAAGTGAATCTTCAAAGTTATACTGGCACTGAAAAATTGACTCGGGACCGGTCCTCACATTTACGACTGTTGCAGCATCCCCATAGTCATGTAATCAAAATTCTGACCTGGTTACCTACGGGACCGCCTACTACCACCAATAGCCTCCCACCGGCCGGTACGCTCTCATAGAGAGGGGCTCCTCCGGGTGCCGTCGGCCAAACAATGTCGACTGGCGGCCCCCAGGGGGAGAGCCTTCTCTCTGGGGGCACCTACTGTCTGGAATGAGCTCCCCCCGGAGATATGGAGGATCCCGGATCTGCACACCTTCCGCCACTCTCTCAAGACTTTTTTATTTCACCAGGCAGGCCTGGCCTAATCTTTTTCCCTCTTTTAATATGTAAAATTTTAAATTGGTTTTAAATTATTGGGTGTTTTAATTTGTTTGGGCCAAAGTGTTTAATTCGATTTTATGCTATTTTTTAAATTTTGTATTTAGGTATTTTTATTGTCTGGCTGTTCACCGCCCTGAGTCCTTCGGGAGTAGGGCGGTATATAAATCAAATCAAATGAAATGAAATGAAAAATGAATGACAACCGGCATGTGATTATCATGGTTGCAGCATCTCAGAGTCATGGGATCGCCATTGACAACTTTCCCCACCAGCTTTCGTCAAACAAAATCACCGGGAAAGCTGGGTTCACTTAACAACCATGTGATTCACTTAGTAATGGAAGCGATTTGAGGAATAACAGTGGCAAAAAAGCCTTAAAATTAGGCACAACTGATTTAACAACTGCCTTTCCTAGCAACAGAAATTCTGGGTCCCATTATAGTCGTAAATTGAGGACAACCTGCAACGGTCGTAAGTGTGAGAACCAGTCCTAAGTCAATTTTTCAGTGCTGTTTCATTTCTGCTAACAACTTTTGATTGTGTGGATCACAACAAATTGTGGCAAGTTCTTAAAGAGATGCGAGTACCAGACCATCTTATTTGTCTCTTGAGAAACCTTTATGTGGGTCACGAAGCAACAGTGAGAACTGGACACGGAACCACTGATTGGTTCAAAATTGGGAAAGGAGTCCAGCAAGGCTGTATACTGTCACCCTGCCTGTTTAATTTATATGTAGAGCACATTATGAGAAAGGCAGATGAATCAAAAGTTGGAATTCAGATTGCCAGGAGAAATATCAACAACCTCAGAGATGCAGATGATACAACTCTAATGGCAGAAAGTGAAGAGGATCTAAAGAGCCTCTTGATGCGGGTAAAGGAGGAAAGTGCAAAAGTTGGCTTGAAACTCAACATTAAGAAAACTAAGATCATGGCATCTGGCCCTCTCAATTCCTGGCAAATAGATAGGGAAGAAATGGAGGTAGTGACAGATTTTATCTTCCTGGGCTCCAAGATCACCGCAGATGGGGACTGCAGCCAAGAAATTTAAAGACTCTTGCTCCTGGGGAGGAAAGCTATGGCAAATCTAGACAGCATGTTAAAAAGCAGAGACCTCACCCTGCCAACAAAAGTGCGTATAGTCAAGGCTATGGTTTTCCCAGTTGCAATGTATGGCTGTAAAAGTTGGACCATAAGAAAGGCTGAGTGCCAAAAAATTGAAGCCTTTGAACTCTGGTGCTGGAGAAGACTCCTGCAAGTCCCTTGGACTGCAAGACCATCAAACTGGTCAGTCCTAGAGGAGATCAACCCTGACTGCTCTTTAGAAGGCCAGATCCTGAAGAGGCCACCTATGAGAAGGAAGGACTCCCTGGAGAAGAGCCTCATGCTGGGAACGATTGAGGGCAAAAGAAGAAAGGGACGGCAGAGACCGAGGTGGCTGGATGGAGTCACTGAAGCAGTCGGCGTGAGCTTAAATGGACTCCAGGGGATGGTAGAGGACAGGAAGGCTGAATGAACGTTGTCCATGAGGTTGCGATGAGTCGGACACAACTTTGCAAGTAACAACAACATAAAAGAATTCTTATACCCACTGAGGGTGACCTTCTCAAGGACTTGTAGATGATTCTAATGCGGGGGTGTCAAACTTGTGGCCTATGGGCTGGATGCATCACATATTGGCCATGCCCACCCCCAGTTTAGCAAAGGGGAAAAAAGTCGTGCTACATCACATGACAATGCAGTGATGATGCCAGTTTGACACCCCTGCTCTAATGGGATGACGGTCATTGAACAATGGGCCTCTTGTGGGTCTGAAGTTAAAGTAACCTTGTAAACTGGACCAGAGGGTTGGACTAGAAGACCTCCAAAGTCCCTTCAGCTCTTTTTTATTCTATTTCTAAATTACTATCTTGAACTAGCAATGAGTAAAGACGTCAACATTTGCAAAACAGTCCAATTTGGCTCATTGAGCTTAATAGTTATAATGCATGCATTTCACAACAGGTTTCTCTGTCCAAGAGATTTCTGTTTTGTAATTTTGCCTAATATTCTAATTTTTGCAGACACTTTCCCCCGCACAAGGCACTTTGTATATGTACTTTTTCATAAATCCATTCGTTTTTAAACAAACATGTCTTTAACACGTTAAAAGAAACTGGCAAATCCCGCTGCTATCTTTCAAAAAAACCACACATTTCGAACAATTGCTAAATGTAAAAATCACTTTGTAATCCTGTCAGGTTTGATAAAGCACTAAGTTTATAATTTGTGCTTTGGTTCCTGGAAACCATTTCTGAGAATTCTAGGAGCTGAATCTTGAAAATTGCCAAATTGGGGACATTATACAAAATTTGGTCTGGATTTAAATGATACTGTCAGTGTGGAATTTGTAAAGAAACATTCCCAAAGGATTTGTCTTCCAAATTAATTAATATATGACAACTTGTATGCTTGTGCATTTTACTATTTCGGGGAGCAAAAACTCCTCTGTTTTTAATAGCTGTTGATAGTCACAATAATTTAGTAACAGTAACAAAGTTGGAAAGGACCTTGGAGGTCATCTTGGAACTCACGCAGGAGACCTATATTAGGGATTCAAACCGCTGAACTGCTGACCTTTCTTATCAACAAGCTCATGCACCCTAGTGGTCAAAAAGCAAACTGCAACAACATCTTATAAAGTTTGCGATGCACCCCGGTGGTCAAAAAGCGAAGTGCAACAATGAACCCCAAATAAGCTAAGAGTTACTAATGAAGATATGGCGCTCATTTTAGTGGAATTTTACATTAGTAATTGACTATCCGGCATCTTTGGCAATGGCAGGGGCGTCGATAGAAAGTTGTATGTCAAAAAAGTCAAGACGGAACCTATAATCAAACCCTTGTCTCTCTTAATATGTGTCACAAAAGGAGCAGGACTTCCATCTTGACTTTTTCGACCTCCCTGTAGACATTATATGCCCTTTATACAAAGGGAAGGAAATCTGTGTGGGTCAAACATCATAAAATGGGAAATGGATGAGGGATATCTGGAGACTGCAGTTGAAATTGACTGCAGGAATCCAGTTTGAGAAAGACTGTGATAAAATCTAGACCAGAGAAACTGGAAGTTTCAGGAATTTACTTCTCAGAAGGTAGACCCAAGAGTTATAAGGTTGCTAACAAAGAAAACAATTGGTCTCTTCCACACAGGTTAAATCCAATGACAATGGAACATAGACCTTAGAGGTCTTCTAATCCAACTCCCTGCTCAAGTCAGGAGAACTTATACCATTCTGGTCACATCATTGTCCAATCTATTTTTGAAAACCTTCAGTGATGGAGCACCCACAACTCCAGGTGACAAGCTATTCCACTAAATAATTGTTTCCACTGTCAGAAAATTTCTCCTTTCTTCTAGCTTCTCTTTAACAAGCTTCCACCCATTACTTATTCTCCTGCCCTCTGGTGCCACTGTTCACACTCTGAATAGTAATGAGATAGGCAATTGGACTTTGGCTGAGGTTTGGCCTGAATGGGTTGGTTTGTTGGGTTAATGCTGTGACAATGGTCCAGACTCTTATAACACTCAGCCAATGTCGGTAAGGGAAGAACATTCTAGACAAGGTAGATATGGAGTTGTAATTTCAGAGGCAGCATGTTGTAAGAGTTAGGCGAATGCAGTTGCTTGAAATCACCTTGGGGACAATGGAGGAGGGCACTCCATACTACCTTGTTCAGGGCTCACTTCTGTGCTGGTCAAGGATGTTTCCCAACCTGGGTGACTTTAAGATGTGTGAACTCCCAGAATTCTTAAAGTCACCCAGGTTGAGAAACACTGTTAGATTTCCAGCGAAATCTGAATCAAAGAAGGTTATCCCTCTGTGATGCATTTCACTTAACGCATCTGGGAATGAGCCTCGGAAAGACACAGGACAGCACCCCCAAATGTCACAGACGCAACGAAGCTATTCAGTTTTGACTTAGAGCTCCAGCAAAAAGGCATCAATATTTGAAAAGCCCATGAAAAATTCATTCCCTTCTCAGGGTTGCAAGAAGACTTCTAAAAATTCAGGTTGCCTAGTCAGGAGGAGTTAACATTTATGGATGGGTCGAAGATGCTTTGATTTCCTCCTGGAAGACTTTCCATTAACTCATCTGGGAAGATGCCTACAATTTCTAAATTCTCAGGCCGCAGATTAGGAAGAAGCAAAAGAATAGAGTGGCATCAAAAGGCAGTCTATGGCTGAGACTTAGAGAATTATCTTTGCTCCGTGATTTGTCCTGGGCTTAGAATATTTCATAGAACGTAATATTAGAACATTTTATTTGAGTATTTATGCTTTTATTGAGATTGTGAAACCATGTTTCATTTTAAGATCTTGTTGGCCGCCTTACTTTTCATTCAATGAAGATAGATTTCTCAGGGAACTGAGATAAGGCACACATTTCAAGGATAGCTTCCCTTCAGATTAATGTATTCTCAGAAACGTTAGAGAACCTGCTCAGCAAGGAAAGAAGTCCCATATGGGTAGTGCTTGACTTACAATCATTCATTTAGTGACTGTTTGAAGGTACAACACTGGAATTGTAATTTCTGAGTCAGCATGTTGTGAGAATCAGGTTAGCACAGAGTCCTTACCAACCGTGGTAGAATCTGGGTGGTGGTTTTCTTTAGTTTGGCAAGATTTTGTTTATAGGTGAGGAACAATAAAGGTAGGTGCTTAGAAATAACTCTAAGTATCTTTTTTGGAGACTGACATCAATCTTGCCAAACTAAAGAAAACTACAACTCCCATGAATCACAGATTCTGAAAACTATTAGAGAGGAGCCATCTTTATCCTCTTTCTCTCACACAAACTATCTGAACTGAGTTACCTCTTGCTTTTCTGGGATACAATCCCTCCCTCCTGGGAATCCTGACCACATTTCACCATACTAACATAATGAACCAATGATAGTGATGCTGGGAGCCTTCGCTTGGCTGCATTGTGACACAGATCCCCTAAGTAATGGCTGGCATAGCATTTCCAATTACAATGATGCTGAAATGAAGAAAGATGAGTTTTGAGGTCCCAATTCAAACTTCACCCCTTCACAATTGTATTGTGATCACACATACAAGTACATAAGGGGGTAGACTTTGTACGGAGGTCCCTGTGATGAGTGTTTTGGACTTGTTCCCCCTTGTCTCATAAACACTCCTGCAGGATCTTGCAAGAAATGTCATGAATATGCAGATGGCTTCAAACATAAAATATGCTGTGCTTCTTCATTCTCTGTTCAAAACTGCTGATCTGAATTTGAAATGAGTTTCTCCAGCTCTCCTGGAAATGTTTCAAACTTGAGACAGCTTGCTTTCCAGTTCAGAACAGATGCTTTGCTTTCAAACACTTCTGGAAGGTTTCAAACAGCTTGTTGCAAACTCAAAACAACCATTTTCAATTCTAAACATTTTACAGGCCCACACATTAGTTGTTGAGTCTTGCAGTAATATAAGGAGTTTTACGGACACCTCAGGAGCAGCAAAAACAATCAAGGCGATGGCCACAATTCATGAATGAAACCCTGCCTCCATGTATCTTGTATGGTACTTGGGGATGACCTCTCAACCTCTCTGTGGACACCCCAAGGTGCTCTTGAATTTTGTGAGGCTCAAGGTTGACTCAGCCTTCCATCCTTCCAGTAAAATGAGAACCCACGTTTTTGGGGAAATGTGCTGACTCTGTAAACCACTTAGAGAGGGCTGTAAAGCAGTGCTATTACCATTGGAACTCTACTTTCATCACCCCAGCCATTGCATCCAGTTTTGGTCACTATGTTATAAAAATGTGGAGACTCTAGTGTCAGGTTTCGAAGTTGTCTCAAATAAATTGCATTTCAAACAAAGTCTTTGATGAAAAAAACCTCTTTTTTATTAAGCATGAACATTCTCCTCCGACTCATCGCAGCCAACTCTGGCTTCCTCAGCCAAAACCCTCCTTTTCCTCTCCCCACTCCTCTGCACTCATTGGCCATCTTCCCAGTCACTCTGCCCCTAATCTACTGGTCCCACTCAAAGGAATTTCCCCCCTCCCATCCCATCTCCTAAGTGATATTCTCTCCAGGGAAAATAAGTAGGTGAAGAGTCAACCGTCCCTTTCTGGATGCCTCCGCTTCTCCTCTTTATGTCAGCATTAGAGTAAGTGCAGCGTGAAATGCGACATCTAATAAGAGTGCAGAAAAGAGCAAAACAGATGTTTAGGGGACTAGAGGCTAAAACATATGAAGAACAGTTGCAGGAACCGGGTACGTCTAGTCTAATGAAGTGAAGGACAAGGGATGATACGATACCAGTCTTTCATTATCTGAGGAGCTGTCACAATGAACAAGGGGACTTATTCTTCAAAGGACTTGAGGGCAGAACAAGAAACAATGGATGGAAACTAATCAAGAAGAGATCCAACCTAGAACTAAGGAGAAATTTCCTAATATTGGGAACAATTTAATCAGTGGAACAGTTTGCCTTCAGAAGGTGCTCCATCACTGGGGGTTTTCAAGAAGAGATTGGTCAGCCTTTTCATCTGAAATGGTATAGTCTCCTGCTTGAGCAAGGGATTGGCCTAGAAGATTTCCTTTCCAACTCTGCTATTCTGGTATTCTGCTGCTGGGGTAGATGGAAATTATACTTTACAACATTTGGAAGGTATCCGCTTATAGCTGGATGGCTGGAGAACTCATCTGACCTTGGCACAAGCTGGGGACACCAGAGATGACTGCAGACCAAGAGATTCTGCTTCTCAATGAGCTGACAAACTGGCTCCCAGCAGCAGAGGACAGCTTTAGATCTGAGGTTATTCAAGCTCCTCAGAAGAGCTCCTTCAACTGAATGTTGCAAATGTAATGCAGCCGCCAGGATGCATCCATTATTCCCGTCCTTGTTAGAGTTAACCTTGGTTAATGCCAGGCAGTTGGCAGCAAGTCTTTAAAGATAGTTTAGCATTCAGGTAGGTGCTACCAGCCAAGGTCTGGGTTTGAAGTCTTATTCAACCCCACAGTTATATTGAACCTCAAAATTGTTGATATCAAAATCCAATGATTATTTGCATTTATTCAGGACCAATGAACTACAATGATGGAAACCTTGCAAATAATTTGGGGAGAATTTTCAGAAATTTCCTACTGGTAACCAGGAATTTTTAAGAAGAAATCTATCATCAACAGGGTTGTTGTTGTTAGTTGCAAAGTCGTGTCCGACCCATCGTGATCCCATGGGCAGCATTCCTCCAGGCCTTCCTGTCCTCTACCTTCCTCTGAGCTTCCATTTAAGCTCACGCCGACTGCTTCAGTGACTCCATCCAGCCACCTCGTTCTCTGCTGTCCCCTTCTTCTTTGGCTCTCCATCATTCCCAGCATTAGGCTCTTCTCCAGGGAGTCCTTCCTTCTCATTAGGTGGCCAAAGTATTTGAGTTTCCTCTTCAGGACCTGGCCTTCTAAAGAGCAATCAGGGTTGATCTCTTCTAGGACTGACCAGTTTGATCGACTTGCAGTCCAGGGGACTCGCAGGAGTCTTCTCCAGCACCAGAGTTCAAAGGCCTCAATTCTTTGGCGCTCAGTCTTTCTTATGGTCCAACTTTCACAGCCATACATTGCAACTGGGAAAACCATAGCCTTGACTAGTATTAATGCTAAAATCTCCACATTTTGTGTTGAAATGTCTTTTGATGGAGCATTTTTCCAGCTGAGTTTAGTGATATGTGAAGATATTCTCTTCACATATTGCTAGCTGGGTGACTTTGGACCTATCACCAGGAGATAGTAAGTTCTAGTCCCATCTTAGGCATGAAAACCAGCAGGTGACTTTGGGCCAACCACCAGGGGACTGTGAGTTATAATTCTGCTTTAAGCATGAATGCTGGCTGGATAAAATTTGGCCAGTCTTTTTTTCTCAGTCCTAGGAAAAAGGCAATGACAAACCACTTCCAAAACTCTCACCAAGAAAACTGCAGGGACTTGTCCAGACAATTGCGAGGAGTAAAAAAAAAAAAAAACGACTCAAAGGCATAAAAAAAGAATACCAACTGTCCAAATTCCTTTATATCTAGAACTGAGTACTGCAATAAGGGGGAAAATGTTCCCTATTGCAACGTGCTTCAATTCCCTTTGAACTCACTTAGCCTGAACTACATTTGTACTTGTGAGGTCCAACTGCCCAATTTGGAGAGAGCATTTTGGTGTACTTTGCAATCTTTTTTTATTTTTACTACTGCAAGCAATTTGGGAACCTATCCATCTCACTACTCATTTAAAGCTCCAGACCATTTATAAACAAGTGGTCAAAAACCTGGTCAAACTCTCTGGTTGTGCATCTCTCCAAATGCAAAACCCATCCATTTCTTTCTGCTGTCGGCTTCCTTTTCTTCCACTGGTTCAGGGATACTATTCAGCAGGTTCTGGGGAACTGGTAGCAGAAATTTTGAGTAGTTTGGAGAACCAGCAAATACTACCTCTGACTGGCCCCAGAGTGGTGTGGGAATGGAGATTTTGCAATATCCTTCCTCCAGGAGTTGGGAGGGAATGGGGATTTTGCAGTATTCTTCCCCTGCCATGCCAACTAAGCCATGCCCATAAGCCACACCACGCCCACCAAGCCACGCCCACAGAACTGCCAGTAAAAAATTTGAATTCCACCACTGCACTGGTTCCATATTTATCAGTGCCTCTGTCTTCTTAACCCACGGGGAGGGGAGGCAAAAATATGGCATGATGAAGCAACACCAGCAGAAACAATCAAG